>CM075965.1:74144320-74801820 GCA_038048745.1 Coluber constrictor foxii | reverse complement strand
GCGACTCTTAATGGATACCCTGCAAAACTCTCGTAAAATAATTATAGGAATCTTCCTCTTAATATCTGCATGAAATACAGGTAGTCCTCAACTTATGACCGCAATTGAGCCCAGGATTTCTGTTACTGAGTGAAACAAGTGGGTTTTGCTTCATTTTACGATGTTTCTTGCCACAGTCGCTAAGTGAATCACTGCAGTTCTTAAATTAGTGACACGGTTGTTAAGTGAATCTGGCTCTCCCCTCCCCCCCATTGACTTTGCTCATCAGGAAATCGCAAAAGGGGATTACGTGACCCCGGGACATTCCCACCGTCTTAAATACGAGTCATCAAGCTTTGTCGTAAGTCCCTTTTTTTCCACTGTCGGTCAGTAAATGAATGGTCGTAAAGCAAGGACTATGAATAGTTTATGCTGCCCTTGATCCTTCTCAAATGCAAAACAAAAGAAGCGATGAAATATTAAGATAGTAAGGATGAGTCACGTTGTCCTTCGTATCTCAAAGACTTCCCCGTCTCTTGCTAATCCTTTTATCACATTCCACATTGCGGCCTGTGCCAACTGGTGCTAACTTCAGGTATTTTGGAACGAGAAAGTCCCAAAAATTCTTGGGAAACCCAGCCGTGGGCCAAGTAGAAAGAGATTCTGGCAGTTGGCCTTCAGGTCCGCAAATGTCCAAGCTGAGGAAGCTTCTAATCAAAGAACAAGATAACGTCGAAAATACGGCCTGTGTGGTGGGAAAAAACAGAGCAGAATTGATACAGATTAACAGAGTTCTAGGTCATCCAGTCCAACTCCGCATCCAAGAAAGAGACCCTATGCCCATGATGGCGAACCTATGGCATGGGTGCCACAGATGGCACATGGAGCCATATCAGTGGGCACACGAGCTCAGCTCTGGCACGCATGCGTGCGCCAGCAAGTTGATTTTTGGGCCTTCTGGGCCCACCAGAAGTCAGGAAACACACTGTTTCCAGCCTCTGAGGGGGGGGAGGCAGTTTTTGCCCTCCCCAGGCTCCTAGAAAGGCTCTGGAGCCTGGGGAAAGCAAAAAATGGGCCTACCGGGCCCACCGGGCCATCACGTGCCAAAAACGGGAGCATGGAGGGGGTGGGGCACATAGAATTATGGATGTGGACACGTGTGCGTGTGACCCCACCATGCTCCCCCCACTTTTGGCACGCGATGGCAAAAAAGTTAGCCATCACTGCTCTACATCATTTCTGACCAATGCCAGTCCAGTCTCTTCTTGAAAGTCTCAAGTGAGGAAGCTCCCACAATTTCCGAAGGCAACTTCTATTCCTTACTAAACAGACAACGCTAATTGTAGAGGTTGTCCTCTGCTTACAACGGTTTGTTTAGTGACCAAAGTTCATAAAGTGAGCTTATGACCATTTTTGTTTTTTACAGTTACGACCTTGGCAGCATTCCCCCTTATCATCCTCTTTTAACGACCCCCATAATCTCTTGCAGGGTGGAGTCTGGGCAACTGAATGCAGCTGAGTGTTTACTGGCCTGATGCCTTTCCTGTTGCCAGCGTGGAGTTTTGTTCAGTTGATATATATTCTCATTGTGCCCAGAGAGAGAAATATCTGCTTCTACCTAGGATCGAACTCACAGCCTCCTGATTGTGAGGCGAGAGCTCCACCTTTAGGCCACCACACCACTGATCCCACCTGATCATGGGATCACACTTAGTAACTGGTTCATACTTGTGACCATTGCATTGTCCCAAGCTCCCGCAATCCCCTTCAGCGATTTTCTGACAAGCAAGACATAAATTTTAATAATAAATAAATAATAAATAAATAAATAATAAAGTCAACAACGGCAGTGATTCATTTAACGACGGGGACAAAAAAGCTCATAAAATGGGCCCAAACTATTTGACGTGCTGCTTTGTCCCTGTTGCTAAACGAATTGCTCCAAGTTGTTAAGTTAGTAACATCTAACTTAACATCTGCCTCACATAGCAACAGAAAGTCTCGGCTCCGTTGCGGTAAGTCGAGGACTAACCGTAGCGATGTGTTTGTTGTTGTTGTTTTTAAAAAAATCCTTGATACTTACATTTCCATTTTTTTTTTTTAAGGCTGCTGAATTCTAACTCGTTTACCGTCATAAGGGACGACGCCTTCGGTGGGCTTTTTCATCTTGAGTACCTGTAAGTCAGCTGCTTTTGCTACCTCCTGCGAAGACTTAAAAAAAGGAAGGGCGGTTTTGTTTCTGATCGTTGATAAGCAGCGAATTTTGTCCTCTGCCCGAAAACATTTCTGCTCGATCGTTGTTCATCCCATGTGCCACAAATTCTACCTTCTATTGAAAATCAATCAGTCCTAAACAAACATATTTTATTAGAACAGCTGAGAATTACTTCATTCTTAGCTTAGTCCAAATTAATTCCAAAACAAATCCTTCATAAACAGTCTTTCGGCCTTATCACAAACCTTTGTCTACTTTGGCACCCTGCCAAAGACTTTCCTTGGCAAAGCCCCACAAAGTTCAGAAGGAAGACGCTGACAAGAAACAAATGTAGCAATGTTGCTTTCCTACAAAGATCCCAAAAGCTGTTGCTGCTCTTTTAAGCTTTCTGGGAGGGGCCAATCATCTCCTGTCCTTACTCCTGAGTCGTCCCTTTTGCTTTAGCTGCTCTTGCCTTCGGGCAGTTCTTCGCATGCATGCACTAGGAGCAGGCTCCTCCTGTTCCTCTGTCTCTCTGCTAGCCGCCTCTGGAGGCTACGGAGTCTGCGCATCGCTCCCAGATGGCCCTGGCCCCATCTCTGCCTCCGATGCAGAGCCCTCATCCAGGCCTTCCCCTGACTCCAGGACTGGCTCATTTTCCTCCCCAGCGTCCTCACTGTCTGACTCCATAGCCAGCTGCTGCTTATGTCTTTCTGTTTCTTTATCCCTCTTTTTGCGTAGATTTATTGAAGGAAATAAAATTGAAACCATTTCAAGAAATGCATTTCGGGGTCTCCGAGACTTGACTCATCTGTAAGTTGTTGCTGCTGTTTTCACGCTAATTTATATCTTGCTTAACACAGGAGCGGGCTTCAAAAATTATAGCAAGGGATTCTTTGCCTGGTTGCTGGGTGGGCATGGTCTCATGGTGGGCGTGGCCTAGTCGGCCTCCTCCACCGTGGCATGTGTGTGTTTGTGTGATTTTGCCCTCCCCGGGCTCTGGAGGCTTTCCTCAAGCCTCCAGGAGAGTGAAAACGGCCTCCCCAGGCTCCGGAGGCCCTCTGGGGGCTGGAAACAGGCCTGTTTTCGGCCTTCCCAAACTTCCAGTAGGCCTTTTTCTCACGCTCCCCAAGCCTCCGTGCGTACCCTGCACTTCCCTGCATCCAAAACAGGTCATGTGGGGACTCCTGGGAGGGGAGGGGCAGGGGAGCCAGGAGTGGGATTCGGAGGTTCTCCGACCTGCACAGAATCTTATCTAGAGGTTCTCCCGAACTTCTGCGAACCTCCAGCAGCCCACCCTCAGTTTAACACCTCAGCATGCTGTTACTCTGGCTGAGTAGATGTAGCCCTCAGTTTACGACAGTTACGACTGAAAGCACAACTTCACAACACAGTCCTTTTGGCAATTCAGGAGCCTGAATAGCCTAGGGGGCTAATGCCTCCTACTAAAGGCAGCAATTAACATCCAGCTGCCTGCAATTTCTGCGAGTTCAATCCTAGCCAGGCTCAAGGTCGACTCAACCTTCCATCCTTTCTAAGGTGGGTAAATTGAGGACCCAGTTTGTGGGGGCAATAAGCTGACTTTGTATAAAAAATATACAAAAATATGAAGGCTATTGCTTAACGCATTGTAAGCCGCCTTGAGTCTCCGGAGAAGGGCGGCATATAAATCAAATTTTTTAAAAAAAATCCACACATGTTTGCACTATTCAGGTCACCCTGAAGACACAGACCAATCTCAAGTTTTGCACCTGTTTTGACATAAATGACCTCTTTGATAATACAAACAAGCCTCCAGAAGCCTCAACGACTCTTTTAAAAAAGGATGCAAATGACCAGCTGGTATAAATCCTTCCCATTTCCCACCATCCAGTCAGAACTGAAGCAGCTTCTGGGATGAGAATTGACATGTCTTCAAAAGAAAAAAAAAACAAGGAAGTTCAGTTGCCTCGTGAAAAATAAAAAACACTTTTGGGACAAACCATGACTTGGATCATGGTTTAAATAATTTAAGCCTGAATAGGTGGCTCAGTGGCTAAGACGTTGAGCTCGTCGATCAGAAAGGTCGGCGGTTCGAATCCCTAGTACCCCCTAGTCTCCTGTGTGAGCAGGGGGTTGGACTAGATGATCTCCAGATCTGTTACTGTTACACTTTGGATGACTGAGAAGCTCCATAGACATTCAACCACTGATAACTTAAGACGTTGGTTAGGTGGGTCAAAGACTGGATAGCTAAAGGGCTAATGACAAGACATCAAAATGTTATGATTCAAGATACGCAGTATAAAACAATATGAAATGCTATGTGCATTTTTTTAAAAAAAAGAAAAGAAGAATCGTAGTGAATTCCCAGTGTCAGCGCCTTGTGAAATGTTTGGGGTTGCCCTCCACTTTAAAAGTCCTTTTTTTTTAATGTCAATCCTGAGAATTAATTGTAAATTTGATAATGGCAGCTAGATCAGTCATAGCTAAATATTGGGGACGAAATTGGGATATTCAAAGAAGTGAGCGGGATGATGAAAGTTGAAGAGCCTTTCTAGGAGCCTGGGGAGGGCTCCAGAGGCCAGAAATGGCCTGTTTGCTGACTTCCAGTGGGACCGGGGAAGTGGGAAAGGCAGTTTTCGCCCTCCCCAGGCTGGGGAGGGCGAAAACTGCCTTTCCCACTTCCCCGGTCCCACTGGAAGAGCGAAAAACAAACCTACCGGGCCCAATTTTTTTTTTTTTTGGTATATTTAGATGTATACGTACTATGTTTGTATTATTTATATTTAAAATTAAAAAAAATATTAAAAACAAAACAAAACACTGGGAATTGAGAACTTCCCAACGGTTCTCAACAATCACAGCGTTACTGAATTCAGTTTTCTACTTATAGGGTTTAAACGGTTTCGAAAATTATTGTAACATCTAACTTTTACTTTCCCAGCTCTCTCGCCAATAACCAGATTAAAGCTTTGCCGAGGGACATCTTCAGTGATTTAGACTCTCTGATCGAACTGTAAGTAGAGCTTCGTCGTGTTGTTTTGTGTTGTTTTAAATCTTATCTCAGCATTCAGAATTTTTCTTTTGAGCTGTTTGGATGTGAAATCGGAGCTAGCAAGAGGCACGTTTGTTCTTGTCAATTTTCTGAGTCTTGGGCTTGATTTGAACGATTTCCCATTTACTGATGTATGTACCAGGGGTGAAATGCTCCCGGTTCGGACCGGATCGCCCGATCTGGTAACGATGGTGGTGGGTGGTTCGGAGAACTGGTAACAAAAATCCTTGCCTCCACCTCCCCATGGCCAGCTGAGCCGCACAATCATCAGAGGCTTTTTTTTTTTAAAAAAAGCATTTTTTCTACAACTTCTTTGGCCAAAAAAATGCTTTTAAAAGTAAAAAAAAAAAGCCTCTGATGATTGTGCGGCTCAGCTGGGATCGTCAAAGGCTTTTAAAAGCATTTTTTTTCTTTTAAATGTTAAATAACATCCACAACAGAAAGCACTTTTATTAATTAAACTTCATCGACAAACAACACTTTTGTCTTTAAAAATCTCATTCTGCTTTCTTCTTATTTCTCGCCTACGGTCCAATCTGCACCGAAAACCTTGCAAGGATGCGTTGACTTAGGATTCCAACCCCTTTGCAAAGAAGCTTTTCTTTTTCCTGTATTTCTAGAGACTTGAGGGGAAACAAGTTTGAGTGCGATTGCAAAGCCAAGTGGTTGTTTTTGTGGCTAAAGATGACCAACTCCTCCGTTTCGGAAGTCCTCTGTGTGGGTCCAGCAGATTTTCAGGACAAGAAATTAAACGAAGCCTCGAGCTTTGACGATGAATGCACCACTACAGGTATTTGCAAGTTAAGTTAGGATGAACTTGGTTTTTTGTATTTATGGCCCATTAGCAATAGTAATAGCACCTGGACTTATATACCGCTTCACAGTGCTTCTCAGCCCTCTCTAAGCAGTTTTACAGAGTCAGCCTCTTGCCCCCAACAATCTGGGTCCTTATTTTACCCACCTTGGAAGGATGGAAGGATGGGTTAATCTTGAGCCGGTCAGGATCGAACTGCTGGCAGTAGGCAGAGTTAGACTGCAATACTGCATTCTAACTACTGGGAGGGAGGGAGGGAGGGAGGGAAGGAAGGAAGGAAGGACTAGCAATAGCACTTAGACTTATATATTGTTTCTCAGGGAGGAAGGAAGGAAGGAAGGAAGGAAGGAAGGAAGGAAGGAAGGAAGGAAGGAAGGAAGGAAGGAAGGAAGGAAGGAAGGAAGGAAGGAAGGAAGGAAGGAAGGAAGGAACAATCGCCCTTAGACATATATACAGCCCTCTCTAAGCGGTTTACAAAGTCAGTCTCTTTCCCCCAACAATCTGGGTCCTCATTTTTCTGACCTCGGAAGGATGGAAGGCTGAGTCAACCTTGAGCCGGTCAGGATCGAACTCCTGGCAGTGGGCAGAGTTAGCCTGAAATACTGCATTCTAACTATTGTGAAAGAAAGGAAGGGAGGGAGGGAGGGAGGGAGGAAGGAAGGAAGGAAGGAAGGAAGGAAGGAAGGAAGGAAGGAAGGAAGGAAGGAAGGAAGGAAGGAAGGAAGGAAGGACTAGCAATAGCACTTAGACTTATATATTGTTTCTCAGCGAGGGAGGGAGGGAGGAAGGGAGGGAGGGAGGGAGGGAGGAAGGAAGGAAGGAAGGAAGGAAGGAAGGAAGGAAGGAAGGAAGGAAGGAAGGAACAATCGCCCTTAGACATATATACAGCCCTCTCTAAGCGGTTTACAAAGTCAGTCTCTTTCCCCCAACAATCTGGGTCCTCATTTTTCTGACCTCGGAAGGATGGAAGGCTGAGTCAACCTTGAGCCGGTCAGGATCGAACTCCTGGCAGTGGGCAGAGTTAGCCTGAAATACTGCATTCTAACTATTGTGAAAGAAAGGAAGGGAGGGAGGGAGGGAGGGAGGGAGGGAGGAAGGAAGGAAGGAAGGAAGGAAGGAAGGAAGGAAGGAAGGAAGGAAGGAAGGAAGGAAGGAAGGAAGGAAGGACTAGCAATAGCACTTAGACTTATATATTGTTTCTCAGCGAGGGAGGGAGGGAGGGAGGGAGGGAGGGAGGGAGGGAGGGAGGGAGGAAGGAAGGAAGGAAGGAAGGAAGGAAGGAAGGAAGGAAGGAAGGAAGGAAGGGGGTCAACCTTGAGCATGGTGAGATTTGAACTGCCAAATTGGAGGGAGCTGGCAGTCAGCAGAAGTAGCCTGCAGTACTGCACTCTAACCACTGCGCCACCGTGGCTCATAGTTAAAATTAATAGTTAAATAGTTAAAACCATCCTCCTTTGAGCCTGCGGTTTGTCTCTTTGGTGCAAACAGGGATTGTAACTTTTAAGCTTTAATTTAAGAAGTAGCAGATGGAAACTAACCAAGGAGAGAAGCTACTTAGAACTAAGGAAAAATTTCCTGACAGTGAGAACAATTGATCAGTGGAACAGTTTGCCTCCAGAAGTTGTGAATGCTCCAACACTGGAAGTTTTTAAGAAGATGTTGGATAACCCTTTGTCTGAAGTGGTGTAGGGTTTCCTGCCTAAGCAGGGGGCTGGACTAGAAGACTTCCAGGGTCCCTTCCAACTCTGTTATTCTGTTAAATTGCTGACTTTAAGCAACTTTTAAGCAGAGTGTGAAAGAAATAACATTCTTGGTTGCTAATTGCCTTCACCACGGATTAGTACAAAATCCCCCTCTGTAACATGAGGATTATACAACAGGCAACATGAGCTAGGAATGGAGAATCTAAATGAATGTGAACCATACATACATAATTGAGCCTAGTATCTATTCGGACAAGTGAAACATTTGTTCGGTGAGTTTGGGATAAGGGCACAATTTGCTTGTCCGACGGTTGCAAAAGGGGATCACTGCCACCGTCATAAATATGAGTCAGTTGCCAAGTGTCTGAATTTTGAACCCGGGGATGCTGCAAAGATTGTAAGTGTGAGAAATGGTCCTTAGTCACTTTTTTTCAGTGCGGTCGTAACTCGGAACGGTCGTTAAATGAACTGTCATAAGTCAGGGACCGCCTGTATGTTTTATTTTTAGTTTGGGGTTAGGTTCCCCAAGCCGAGTATTTCCAAATCAGCGTTGAACAGCTTCCTGCATCCTGCCGAGTTCCATGGTAACACGCTTGTTTTCGATTAAATATGATTACAGATTTTGTTGTCCATCAGATTTTGCCCTATCAATCAGTCTCGATTGACACCTTCAACTCCAAAAACGACGTCTACGTGGCCATTGCTCAAACCAGCATGGAAAACTGCATGGTGCTGGAATGGGATCACATTGAGAAGAATTTCCGGAGTTACGACAACATCACTGGTAAAAAAACCCGATGTGCCACTCTTAAGTATCAAGGCTTACTTTGGGATTATGGGGTGGGTTTTCTCCTTCTGTCAACGTGATTTTGAGGTGGTTTTGAGGACCCAGGGTAGCAGAGGAGGGTTTCAGCAGGATCTGACCAGTTCTGGAGAACTGGTAGTGGAAATTTTGAGTAGTTTGGAGAACCGGTAGTAAATTGTTCCCCATCTATTCTCTGCCTCCCGAGTCCCAGCTGATTGGGAGGAAATGGGGATTTTGCAGTATCCTTCCCCTGGAGGAGAGAGAGGAGAGAAGAGGAGAGGAGAGGATAGGAGAGGACAGGAGAGGACAGGAGAGGAGAGGAGAAAGAAGAAAGGGAAAAGGAGAGGAAGAAAAGGGAGGGGATAGAGGAGCAGAGGAGAAGGTTAGAAGGAGGGAAGAAGAGAGGAGTGGGGGAAGAGAAGGGGAAGTAGGAAAGAGAAGGAGAGGAAGAACGAAGGAAGTAGGAGGAGAAACAGGAAGGAAGAGAAGGGGAGGAGAAGTAAGGTTGGAGTAAAGGTAAAGAGTAAAAGAGCAGTCCCGAAAAAGTAAAAATGAAAAATGAAAGTTAAAAGAAAAGATGCGTGAAAAGTGATGGAAATGACTATACATGTAAATGCATTTATGAGAAATAAAAATAAAAACTTTTTAAAAAAAACAAAACAGTATCCTTCCCCTGGAGTGGGGTGGGAATGGGGATTTTGCAGTATCCTTCCACTGCCACGCCCACCAAGCCACGCCCACAGATCCGGTAGTAAAAAAAATTTGAAACCCACCTCTGTTGGGCAGGGGTGAGTTTCACTTACTTTTACCACTGCTTCACTGCAAGTGTGCACGCTTGCTTTAAAGGAAGGGCTTGCGTAAACAGTAGGGGGGCTTTTTATCAGGTTCGCCTGATATGCCAGTTGCGCCGCTTTCTGGATCGGGATTCCTTATGCACAGTCACTCATGCTCTCATCACTTCTCGCCTGGACTACTGTAACGCTCTCTACATGGGGCTCCCCTTGAGAAGCACCCGGAGGCTCCAACTGGTCCAGAATGCGGCCGCGCGCGTGATTACGGGAGTGACATGGCGCTCCCATATATCACCTCTCCTGCGCGAGCTGCACTGGCTCCCGGTGGTCTTCCGGGTGCACTTCAAGGTGTTGGTTCTCACCTTTAAAGCGCTCCATGGCTTAGGGCCAGGGTATTTACGAGACCGCCTTCTGCTACCGATAACCTCCCACCGGCCAATGCACTCTCACAGAGAGGGCCTCCTCAGGGTGCCGTCGGTCAAGCAATGTCGGCTGGCGGCCCCCAGGGGGAGAGCCTTCTCTGTGGGGGCACCCGCTCTCTGGAACGAGCTACCTCCCGGAATACAACTGATCCCGGATCTTTGCACTTTCCGTAAGGCCCTGAAGATGTTTTTATTTCAGCAAGCCGGCCTAGCCTAAATTGGTTTTTATGGGGTAGTTTTTCATTTGTATAGCTTTGGGGTTTTAAATTGAAAGGCCGATTAATTTAATCTATTTTTAGCTACCTTAACTTTTTATATGGTATGTTATTTTAAATTTTTGGCTGTTCACCGCCCTAAGTCCCTTGGGGGAGAAGGGCTGTATATAAATTCAATTAAATAAATAAATAGGTACAGTTTGTGCTCTGCTAATACTATCCCTTTGTTTGAGTCAACAGGCCAGTCCATAGTGGGTTGCAAAGCTATCTTGATTGACGACCAAGTCTTTGTGGTGGTAGCTCAGCTCTTTGGCGGATCCCACATTTATAAGTACGAGGAAAGCTGGACCAAATTTGTCAAGTTCCAGGATATTGAAGTCTCCCGCATCTCCAAGCCCAACGACATCGAGCTCTTCCAGATAGAGAGCGAAACCTTCTTCGTCATTGCGGATAGCTCTAAAGCTGGCTTGACCACGGTCTACAAATGGAACAACAAGGGTTTCTACTCATACCAGTCCCTGCACGAGTGGTTCCGGGACACGGATGCTGAATTTGTTGATATAGATGGGAAATCTCATTTGATCCTGTCGAGTCGCTCCCAGATTCCTATTATCCTTCAGTGGAACAAGAGTTCCAGAAAGTTCCTCCCACACGGTGAGATACCCAACATGGAAGACGTGCTAGCGGTGAAGAGCTTCCGGATAGAAGACAGCCTCTACATCTCTCTCACCAGATTTATCGGCGATTCAAGAGTCATGAAATGGAACAGCAAGCAGTTTGTGGAGATCCAAGCTCTTCCTTCCCGTGGTGCCATGACCTTACAGCCTTTCTCCTTCAAGGATCATCATTACCTCGCTCTGGGAAGTGACTACACCTTCTCCCAAATATTCCAGTGGGATGAGGAGAAGAGCCTCTTTCAGATATTTAAGGAGATCTACGTGCAGGCTCCCCGTTCCTTCACCGCGGTGTCGACGGACAGGCGAGATTTCTTCTTCGCTTCCAGTTTTAAAGGCCACACACAGATCTTCGAACACATTGTTGTTGACTTGAGTTTATGAAGCGGCTCTGAGCGTGGGAACTCACGTAGGATGACACTTTCACGTGAAAACAAAGGGGGGAAAAAAAAGAACAGATTGTTCACTTTTGATAGCTAGCGAGAACCCTTGGCATTACTCAGCAAGGGGTTGTTTTTTTTCGTTTTTGGAACTTTTTAGACGTTTGCCTATTTAATCAGGGAATGCATTAACTCGGTTAAGTGCATGCCATGCCAGTTTTACCCTTGACAAGAGGTATTTTTAAAAGCCTGTTATTGCTCATAATAGATGGCGTGCAAGGCGTTAGCTCTAAAAAGGACGCAAAACTGAAAAGAGGAACGGCTGAGAAAGTGGGATGAACAACCAGCTGAAACGAATACAGAGAGGAAGAGCAGCGGCAACGACTCTGTGAGGAAAAACGATGTGTTTTTTTTCTCTTCTTCCGGATTTTGAGGTTGAAAGCAATTCCTTCTAGTGATTTGCAACTGTTAGCATCCTGATGAGAAAGCCTGCTCACAGGATGCGTCTCTTGTGAGGACGAAGCAGTTCTGATTTTTGGACCCTGGCGGGAAATCTCTTAAGTGACACGCCAATGTTCTGATTTGGAGAAAGGTGCTGGTATCTCTTTTGAATTAACAAATCAAAAGAGATTGGTGAAAAGTGGAGGAGGAGGAGGGACGACCATGGGGTCCTTGGTACTCTCTGAGCTTGGTTATTTTCTTGCAAACGTTTTATAACCCAACTGGGGAATATCATCAGTATTAGAAGGAGGTGGGGTTTGCAGAGAGGTAAAGGAGAAGAAGGAGGAGAAGACAACTCTGTTAATTAATGTTCTTCCCTATTTGGCTAATGGGTAGACTTGCATTCAATAATCCATCGGAATGAATACGGTAAGATTGATTGCTAAATTAGATTTTATCAGAAGTTTACAGCTGCTAAAGATGAAATCTTTTCAATACTGACAGCAAAAAACCAGGTATTTGACATATGACAGCTCTGCATTCAGCCTTTATCTCCCCCCGTAGGCACAAGTCAAGCTTAAATTCTTATTTTAAACTTTGGATCCCAGTGATAAAAAGATGTATGCATTCCTTTGAAAAGATCTGGGAAATAATAGTCCTTTGGCTTCAACTCATCCTCATCTCCTTCCCAAACTGTGCGTTGAAAGGATAATAAATATCTGAGACAGAGAATGGATTTGGAGCTGATTTGATCGAGTTAAATTTCTGGATCAAACAGATTGATCCAAAAAAAAAAAGTTGATTTGAATTATTGGAGTGGCTTGGTTACGTTCTCATCGATTTCAAACCATTTTTCAGTACTTGAATTGGAGGCAGAAATCCAGCTTCACCCAGCTGAGCAATTGAATTGAATTAAATTTCCAAATCTCTTTGGAAACGTTAGTTTTAAACTGATTTATGCATTAACTGATTTATGTTAATTGGAGTTCTCTCCCTCCCCAGATTGCTTACTTGTTTTATTCACTGCAACCTTGAAAAACCGACTCGCACAAATCTGGCAGACCTGATTGGATAATTGGGCAAAACATATCAATTTTGTACACAGCTAGCTATCAGTCCAGCTTCCAATGATTAAAAATCCCAATACTCTGTTGCAAATATATATATATATATATATGTATATCTTTAGGTTGGGGTTTTTTTTTGCATTAGAACAATAAAATCCAGAGCTTTGTGGCATTTAAGGATTTGGTAGGAGAGGAGAGTTGGATCCCAAGAGTCTATTATAATTTTTGAAATGTCCTGATGGAGTATTATTTTTTTTCCCCAACTAATGTATTCCCGAACAGAAAATGAACCTTATTAAATTCATTATCAATGATAATGACAGCATATTAACTTATCCAGACCGATCTCTAAAAAGGCTTTACAATCATAAATATATAATCTAAAATGCATTACCAAAATAAATATAATATCTCTGTGCTTTGTTCTTTCCGAGGTTAAGACAATTCTTGGTTACATACATCTGGATACATTGGGTGTTTTTTTTTTTTAAAAAAAGTCTCTCTCTTTAACGCCTAAAAACTAGTGATGCTTATCCAGACAAAATCAGTTTTGTGGTCTTGGCAACACAATCTTGTATATTTCCCCAAAGCTAGCAAATCTCTTCTGACCCAGCTTTAACAGAAGTAAGAAACAGACTCCTTGTCACGAAAACCCTCTCTTGATTTACCTCTTGTGAATTAATTGCATTCACACACTGAAAAATTCAGGCAAGAGTCTTTCAAAGAATTAATTGCAGTAACAGACCTTATCAGTTAATTGCGATAACTGCAATAATTGCAAGGCTGAAAGGCTGCAAATTAAATTCTGGCAAGTAGTCTTTGTGGCACAAAACACGATGAGCCGAATCTTCAGAAATACGAACGGTTGCCTCCTACAACAACCATTCTCCTTTCCTTCTATTTATTCCCTAGAAAAGCATAAAAGATTCTGGAGACCTCAGATTTTATTTTATTTTATCAGTCGTACTCTTAGTTCACAGAGATTGACCAGAAACTATGTTTTACAACTCCTTTGTAAAACATCTCTTCAATTACTACAGGCGGTCTTTGACTTACGACAATTCATGTAGTGTCTGTTCAGGCCCTGAAAAAAGTGACGGGACCGTTTTTCAGAGTTTTGACCTTTGTAGCGTCCTCAGGGTCATGCGATCAAAATTCAGATGCTTGGCTACTGTCTTTTATTTATGACGGTTGCAGTGTCCTTCCAGGGTCATATGATATACCCCTTTTACGACTTCCTCACAAGCCAAGTCAACGGAGAAGCAACCTTGTCATTAACTTAACAACTGCTGTTAACCACTGTAGCAAGAAAGGACATAACAGGGGGCGAAACTCACTTAAGAAATGTTTCACTTAGCAACGGAAATGTTGGGCTCAATTGTCACCGTAAGTCAAGGACTACCTATATTCAAATTTGGGAAGATTAAAGGTATGGAAAGGAGCATGAGTTTAGCACAGGGGTCAGCAACCTATGGCTCTGGAGCTGCATGTGGCTCTTTCACCCCTCTGCTGCGGCTCCCTGTCGCTCAAAATATGCGTCACAGACACCAATGTGCGCCTCCCACCGGCACGAGATTTATTGAGCTTTTCAATCCCCTGGTAGGCCAACCATGGATAAATCCAAGAAAAGAAAAGTTTCAGAAGAAAACAGAACGTTTAATTCAACTACATAAGCTAGTTTTGTGGCTGCTCAAGAAACAGTCAGGCACGGGAAGAGTTTTGTGGCTCCCGGTGTTTTCTTTTCTGTGGGAAACGGGTCCAGTATCCATATTAAACATCCTTTTGAGTGTTTAAGGTTGCAGACCCCTGGTTTAGCACCATGAATGGCTTGGCTTTTAAAATCAGGAACTGGTCTCATGAATTGTATATCGTTCCAAACCCACTTGAAAATCCTTCGTTTGTGACACCAGATCCATCCATTTCAGTCAAATTGGCTTCAAGTAGGCATACAAACTTCCAGAAAATAAAAATCAATTGTCCTGATCTTGCTGCAGGGAATGTAGTTAAAAAGTTTCAAATATGTACTCTGCTCTAAAGCATCGATTCTAAATCACCTTCCCTAGAAAACAAATATTTATTATGCCACAAAGAGACTGCTCAGTTATAAACAAGTTATAGAGTGTATGCAAATTGTTTTGTACTGTCAGAAGTGTTACACAACTGCAAATTATCACTATTTGGGGCATGAGATCTTGCTGGACAGGGCTGGATCCAACAAACATCCGCCACATTGGAATAAGGCTTAGCTATGTTTGGGATAGACTGCTGGGGGTTCGCAGGGGTTTGGGAGAACCTCTAGCTAAGATTCTGTGCTGTTCAGAAAACCCACAAATCCCACTCCTGGCTGGCCCCGCCCACCCTGCCTCGCCCCTCCCAGGAATTCCCACGCGGCCCGTTTTGGATGTAGGTAAGTGCAAGGCGCAAGCAGAGGCTCAAGAAGGGCGAAAAACGGGCCTACCAGAACGTTTCCAGCCCCCAGAGGGCCTCTGGAGCCTGGGGAGGCCATTTTCACCTTCCGGAGGCTCGAGAAAAGCCTCCGGAGCACGGGGAGGGCAAAAATGCCCCACCCCCTGCACTGTGGTGCAGGAGGCCAACTAAGCCACGCCCACCATGGCCATGCCCACCCAGCAACCCGACAGAGCCCCTTGCTAAAGTTTTTGAAGCTCACCCCTGGCTATGTTACTAACAAGCATATCCTGGCTTGTCATAAAGGCCTCCTCTGTGGATAAGGGTTCCCTTTTCTTTCATCATTGTGAGAAGAAATTCTTTTGGGGTGGGGGCGCTCTGAAAAAAACCTCCCTCCCCCTCAAACCATAATGAGGGAAAGGAAGAAGAGAACCAGCAAATTCCATGTCTCCTAGAGTCTATCGCAGCGATGGCAAATCTTTTTGGCACCAAGTGCCGAAAAGGGAGCGTACACGTCTGGGCCGCAACCAGGAAGTGGAGCTGCGCAGGGCGCAGGCGAGCACCATACAGTGAACTTCCAGTTTCAGCTACTGAACTTCCTGTTTCTCTTCCGGGTTTCTGGCACGCATGTGCGCGCGACGATCAGCTGGCCGGCACACATGCTCCCGCCGGAAAAAGAAAGACCCGCGTCCAGTTTCCGGCAGTGCCGCGTGCAAAAAGGCTAGTTGATCATCGTGTGCGCATGCGTGCCAGAAACGCGGAAGAGGAACGGTGATGCCGCGCATGCCAGGCAACATGGCTCCGTGTGCCACGTTGGGCACGCGTGTCATAGGTTCACCATCACGGGTCTATCGTCTCTTTTAAAAATAAGTTCAATTGAAGTGGCTGAAGATTTTTTTACAAAACTTTTGGATCAAAGCCATGGAGTTCTTTCAACTCAAGAGATAAAGCCAGATTTCCTTCCAGGAAATCCAACTTTGGATGGTTACAAAACCGGGGAGAGATGTCATTGGCCGTTAAACCCCCCAAATCAGGTCATTTCCATGCCAATTTCAAATCCGCTTGGCCAGTTCCAGGCCAGTCCCTTTCCCACCTTGTAAAACTGACCTACTATTATCTTCAGAGTTGTAAGGGAAAGCCATCGCTTCTGACCTGAAGACGTTGGCTGTGTAATCTTAACCCGTATTAAACAGAATTAACCACACGGGTGATTAATCATTTCTCAATACAGTTATTAAGCTGTCTGGCTTCCCTTTAAAAAGAAACTCTGTAAGAGGCGTAAAGGAGAACTGGTTTGGTGTAGTGGATAAGAAGTCAGGCTAGAAATCTATCTATCTATCTATCTATCTATCTATCTATCTATCTATCTATCTATCTATCTATCTATCCATCTATCTGACTGCCTATCATCTGTCTGTCTGTCTGTCTGTCTGTCTGTCTATCTATCTATCTATCTATCTATCTATCTATCTATCTATCTATCTATCTATCTATCTATCTATCTTGACCAGAGGAGGAAATTTTCAGCAGGATCTAACCAGTTCTGGAGAACCAGTAGTGGAAATTTTGAGTAGTTTGGAGAACCGGTAGTAAAAATTCGGATTGGTCCCACCCCCATCTATTCTCTGCTTCCCAGCTGATTGGGAGGAAATGGGGATTTTGCAGTATCCTTCCCCTGGGGTGGGGTGGGAATGGAGATTTTACAGAATCCTTCCCCTGCCATGCCCACCAAGCCATGGCCACCAAACCACGTCCACAGAACTGGTAGTAAAAAAAGTTGAAACCCACCACCCCTAGACCATTTCAATCAATCAACCAATCAATCAATCAGAATGGAGCTTGAAGGAACTTTGTAGGTCTTCTACTCCAACCCTCTGCCCAACCATTGCAGACAAATGGTTGTCCAATCTCTTCTTAAAAACCTCCAGTCATGGAGCACCCACAACTTCTGGAGCCAAGTTGTTCCACTCATTTAATTGTCCTCACGGTCAGGAAATTTCTCCTTAGTTCTAGGTTGCATCTCTCCTTGATCCTCGGTTTTATCCAACAACAATGAAGTTGAAGTTACTTGGGACAGAAGAGGCACAAACGAACAGCCAAAGGATCTTAGTTGCCACCGTCCTGTGCCCACGAGATCTTCTGATATACCATGAGATTCATGGACCCTGCCTTCCCGACAGTAAACATAACGTCTTTCAAATGCTGTAAGCTCCAGAGAGCATAGCGGTAGGAAAAGAGGGGGAGCCATTTTGTAAACAAGTACAACTCCTTGTCTAAGGTGGCATTCTCTTCTCTCCCATTAGAGCCGAAGATAATTTGATTTATTGACCTTACATAACCTCATGCTTTCTGTTTAGATGTCGGACTTTTTGGTTGCTTTCCACAATGTCCTATCCCCAAACAAGAGCTTCGCTAATTTATTTGGGAACATTTTGAAAACCTGAATTCTGGCCACAGATTCCGGCCGAAGATTCTGGAGAAGTCTAAAAAACAGACTGCACAATCCTTCTCAGGAGGAGTGGGGTGTGTGGGAGGGAGAAGAGGACTTCCAGGGGGCTTTGGCAATGATCTCTCCATCCTTTGGCAGGTCTCCATGTACCTGCTCGCAATAATTTAGAGTCTAGCAGAGAGGAGAAAACTCAGAAAAAACAATGGAAAGAGGTCAGCAGAGATCTACGGCTTTCAAACTTTGGACTGCCTTCAGTTTTTCAGACAACTGGATTTTTAATCCTTCTTTCCTTTCTGTAGTGGTCAGTTCTTATTTGTATAGAATAGAATAGAGCCGGAAGAGACCTTGGAGGTCTTCTAGTCCAGCCCCCTGTCTCAAGCAGGAAAATCTATACTATTTCAGATAAGTGACTGTCTAGACCAGTGTTCTGTCCCCTCCCACGAGTGGCCTTGCAAAAGCTCAAATAGCCTGGCAGTAACAAACGCAGGCTAGAGAGATTGAATCTGGCCCTTTAATAAACAGTTCTCTTTCAAAAGTATATCAGTTCAGTAGTTGAGGACAGAGAGGACAACTTGGCAGTAAGGCCAAGAGATGATTGGCCCCTCCCATAAGGCTTAAAAGACTAGCAATGGCTCTTGGGCTCTTTGTCGGAAAACAAAGTTGATAGACTTGTTCTTGTCCTATTCCACTTATTTCTTGTCGGCGTCTTCTGCTTCTGAACTTTTGCCAAGACAAGCCTTTGGCAGTTTGCCTAATTATCCCAAGGTCGGTGATAAACTGAGGAATGGTGTTTTGAAGAATTTGCTGTCATTTAGTTTGGACAACGCTGAGAATGAGTTAATTCTCAGCTGTTCTAATAAAGTCTGTCTGTCTTCGAACTTTGTATTTAATACTAGCTACTTGGGCCTGGGTCACAATAGAGTTTTGTGGCTCCCGGTGTTTTCTTTTCTGTGGGAAAGGAGTCCAAATGGCCCTTTGAGTGTTTAAGGTTGCAGACCCCTGACCCAGGACAAGGCACAAAGACCACACAGCCAGCTGAGAGTTCAAACTCCCCTTTAATGCTCCATATTTCCCCTCAAACACTCCCACGTTCTTGGCAAGTTCCAGAGCAAAGCGTGTGCGTGCACACACACAGACACATGGCAGCCTCTGGCTGCACACAGTCCAGCAAAGCAAAGGAACAGGGAAATGACTCCACGAAGCAAGCAAGAAGCACCGATTCCACGAGGTAAGGAACAAGGCACTGAGTTCACGAAGCAAAGAAAAAGCAAGACGCGCACCAAATTCTACCAATTCGGGGTTTGTTCCCGACAAACAGCCCTCCTCTCAATCCCCAGGTGTGCCTTGTGAAGAGCGGTATGCCCTTGTGATGAGGGGCAGGGCACTCTCCTCCTGAGTCATTGGATCAGCCTGCGCTGTTCTCGCCTTCTCTCCACTCTCCGTGCTCAGGGATCAGGAGGGGGCAGTCCTTGCTCAAAGCCGAAGCTTCATCACTCCTCATCTCCACTGCTTGCCCTCTCTTGGTCATCCTGCCCCTGTTCCTCCCTGCTAACAGAGGTGGGGCCAATAGATGGGGCTAGAGAGCTACAACAATATATAAAAGTTATATGCTGGGGCATGACAGTCCAATTAAATAAGAGAATCTTGTTGACCTTAGATGGTTTCAAAAACTGGAGCAAATCTGGACCCTGTTAGGAGTTGGATGGGAGCCACCAGAGACTCCTAGAGCTGACAGTGAAACTGTAGAGTTAAACACACACTTACACTTACATATCATGGGGGGAAAAGGGTACCACAGACCATTTCTGTACTATTGCTAAGAAAAGTATATGGAAATATCTATGAAATTTCCAGGAGCCGAGTCTAACGTGATCACAGACCATTTTCTAGATTTTAAACTCCTCATCAGGCGCCATTTGATTGGAGTACTGTGGTAGCCTAGAGGGGGAGCTCTCGCCTCCCAATCAGAAGGCCGTAAGTTCGATCCTAGGTAGAGGCAGTTATTTCTCTCTCTGAGCACAATGAGAATATATCTGCTGAATATAACTCTGCACTGGTGACAGGAAGGGCATCCGGCCAGTAAATACTCAGCTCCGTTCAGTTGCCTAGACACCACCTTACAAGGGATTACGGGGTTGTTAAAAGAAAATGATTACGTGCCATTCGATTCCAGGTAGGTCCTCCAGAAAATACGATCCCAAGTGTTGTTGTTTTTTTCTTTTCTGCATTTTTCCAGTTCAGTTTGCACTTTTCTGCAAATTCTCTTTTTCCTTCTATTACTGTCAGCACGGATCTCTGAAGGTCACTCCGGAAAGGCTTTGATGATAGCTGGCATTATTTGTTGATTTGCGCCCGTCAACAAATTTCTATTTACTGTTTGGAGATTATTACCGGCTTGTGTGAGGAACGAGCGTGTTTATTTCCTCCGCGTGGCTGTTTTAATTTTTGCGGACGCAGCTCTGCTGACGGAATAGTTTTCAGCGGCAGGTGCCGTATTGCCATTTCTGGACTTCATTGTGGAGGAATGTGAGGTCCGTGATTAATTAAAAAAAAAAACCCTCGCCATCTGCTATTATCAATACACTCCTGATTTTGAATGTCCACGGGAAAAACGAGCTAGCGGATATGACGGGGTGTAAAGTCCTCCATGTGCTAATTGAGATAATAGCCCATTTCATAATCTCAAGTCTTCGAATGAAGCCTTGGCAACCTCACACAAATCCAAAGTTAGCATTTGCTGGCTGCGGGAAAATTTTGACTTTTAGCAAGCGTAGGCTTTCTGAATCACAGAATCACAGAATGCCAGGGCTGGAAGGGGCTTTGGGGGTCTTTTAATCCAACTCCCTATTCAAGGAGGAGACCCTTACTGAATCATAGCCTAATGGAGATGGAAGGGACCTTGGAGGTCTTCTAGTCCAACCCCCTGATAGGCAGGAAACTATTTTTAAAAATTTGATTTATGTGCCACTCTTCTCCGGAGACTCAGGGCGGCTTACAATGCGTTAAGCAATAGCCTTCATACTTTGGTATATTTATACAAAGTCAGCTTATTGCCCCCACAAACTGGGTCCTCCATTTACCTACCTTAGAAAGGATGGAAGGCTGAGTCAACCTCGAATCTGGTGAGATTCGAACTTACAGTAATTGCAGGCAGCTGAATGTTTTCTTTCTTTCTTTCTTTCTTTCTTTCTTTCTTTCTTTCTTTCTTTCTTTCTTTCTTTCTTTCTCTCTCTCTCTCTCTCTCTCTCTCTCTCTCTCTCTCTCTCTCTCTCTCTTTCTTTCTTTCTTTCTTTCTTTCTTTCTTTCTTTCTCCTTCCTTCCTTCCTCTTTCTTTCTTTCTTTAATTTGATTTATATGCCGCCCTTCTCCAGAGACTCAGGGCAGCTTACAATGCGTTAAGCAATAGCCTTCATACTTTTGTATATTTATATTTATACAAAGTCAGCTTATTGCCCCCACAAACTGGGTCCTCAATTTACCTAACTTAGAAAGGATGGAAGGCTGAGTCAACCTTGAGCCTGGAGATTCGAACTTACTAATTGCAGACAGACAGCTGGAGTTAAATTACAGTGCATTAGTCTGCTGAGCTATTCCAGGCTACTTATCCCTTAAAGCGACCAATGTGGGACCAGACCAGTGGGGAGTTGCTCCTGGTTCACACCGGTTCGCGAGAGCCGGTAGCGGTGACGATATGACATCACCGAACCGGTTCTCTGTCTTCGGAAGCTGGGTCCTCCCACCCGCCCTGGCATTATACCGACTTTATATTTCTTCTTTTTTCACTCAGCTGAGAGGTGCGGTAGAGCGGATTGCTGCACCTCAACCGAGCAGATCTACAACATGCTTGCGCAAAGCATAAGTTTGGTGCGCAGGCGACCAACAGATATCCAAAGAAAGGAACCAGAGGAGGAGATATCAAGAAAGGAAGTCCCGCATGGAACAGAGTCAGCAAGGGAGCCATGCTGCATCATCACAGCTGACCTCCACGCAGCTGTGGAGAAGTCATTTTGCTTCCCTAATTACAGGCTATGCAGGATGTTCATTAAGATGGAGTCCTCCCCTCGGTTCTTTAGTCACAGGAACCCGGCAATGGCTTAATACGCTTGAAAAAGTAGCACGTATTTCCATGCAGCAATACTTCAGGGACGCTGGCTTAAACAAATCTGACAGACGCTGCAGGTCGTCGGTCGAAGAGACCCGTTTTAAAATAGGTAATAAAATTAGCATTTCCACAGTTTTATTTTTATTTTATTTTTTAAAGAGACGCACATAATCCTAAGGGTAACCATTTGCAGAGAATGGTCTTATAATTGGGTTTCGGTCGAAATGACAGACTGGTTAATTGAGGCATAACCTTTATTTTTTTTTAAAAAAAAGAGATTTTGCTTAATTTGATGAAGTAGAGACTAAAGCAACACAATTTATAATAAATCTGTAAAACCTGGCTCCTAAAAGGTAGATGTGTGATATGTGGGTTACCAAGAGTCCCTTATCTTCAATTTTGGAGCCAGAAGGTTGATAGCTTTGCACTGAGATAAGGAGACAATCCCATCTGTTTTCACTTAGGGTGAAAACAGCCTCCCCCCCCCCACTACCCCGGAGGCCAGAAATGACCCGTTTGCTGACTTCTGGTCCCTCCTAGAAACGTTCTGGAGCCTGGAGAGAGAGAGCAAAAAACTGGCCTTCCGGTGGGACCGGAAGTTGGCAAATGGGCCATTTCTGGCCTCTGGAGGACCTCCAAGAGGGTGGGGAAGGCCATTTTGCTCTCCCCAGGCTCCTAAAAAGACCCTGGAGCCTGGGAAGAGCGAAAAATGGGCCTACCGGACCCACTGGGCCATTGCATGCCAAAAGCGGGGGGAACACAGGGGGATGTCATGCACGCACACATGATGGGGTGGGGCGCATAGAAATATGGGTGTGGGCACACATACATGTGACCCCCCCGCACTCCCTCGAAATCAGGAGTAGGTTGACTCTGCTCTTACTTTGTGGTCAGCCGGGACAATTTTGAACTGCCAAAACCGCCTCGTACAGACATGATCCAGGGGAAAAGTCCTTCCAAATATGGCTTTGTTTTTCCCTGCAGCGGTTCTGTGAAATAAGACAATATCTGACATTCCTTCCCTCCTTCAGGTGTTTCACCTTTTCTCCCGAATGGGGAGATGGAAGCAGTGCTGGGACTCAGCCGGTTCGGGCAAATGGGTAATTAAACTGCTGGCTGGCCCCGCCCCTTCCAGGAATCCCCCCGTGCCCCATTTTGGCTTCCGGGTAAGTGCAGGGAGGCCTACTAGGCCCATAACAGGGCGTGGGTGTGCAGCGTGTCCTCCCCACGGCCAGTTTTCACTCTCAGGAGGCTGCAAGGAGGCCTACTAGGCCCAAAACAGGGCACGGGGGTGGCGCATCCCCCCATGGCCCGTTTTTGCTCCCAGGGGGGTGCAGGAGGCAGAGTCCTGCCTGTCACACCCCCTGGCCACGCCCACCATGGCCACGCCCACTCAACCAGTCATTAGGGCAGAGAACCAGTTGTAAAATTATTTGAATCCCACCACTGGATGGATGCCACCTTCCTCTTTGGATCTTGCTCTGGAGAAGATCGGCCAAGATCTTCAAGCGTGGAATCAAGGCAAAGTCGATTGATCTTGAACTTTGCAAGTTCTCAGAGAGGGGACCTGGGCTGCTCACACAAAACCCGCAACTGTTATGGTGAGGCATTTCTGTACGGGAACCTCCCGTGTGTGTCCACGGAGGCCAGCCGGGTTGGAAAATACCTTCCATTTCTTTCAAAGATGGACGGAGCAATTTCACGTAAAAGATAGAAAACAACAGTGTCATGTTGGGGTCTAAGTCAGGAGGCAAAGACTCTGCCCCTCCTCACAAGGTACCCCTGGGGACTGAGTCTTAAGGAGATGTTGTGATGAGGGACGTTTGTCGGGAATAAGCGCCAAATTCATGGAGTTTTGTGTGCCATTGCTTCTTGCATTATTCTTGCCTTGTTCCTTTGCTTCGTTGAACTCATCGCCTTGTTCCTTTCCTCGCTGGACTTCTGACCTTGAAGCCATTGTGCTAATGGCGTTTTGTTGGACTACTTGCAGCCAGAGGCTGTTGTGTGTGTGTGAGTGCGTGGGAGCGTTTGGGGAAAAGTTGGAGCAGCAAAGGGAAGTTCGAATTATCAGCTGACTATGTTGCCTCCATGTAGGGGTGATATCAGAGGTGAAATCCAGCAGGTTCTGACAGGTTCTGGAGAACCAGTAGTGGAAATTTTGAGTAGTTCAGAGAACCGGCAAATACCACTTCTGGCTGGCCCCAGAGTGGGGAGGGAATGGGGATTTTGCAGTATCCTTCCCCTGCCAAGCCCACTAAGCCACGCCCACCATCCCACACCACGCCCACCAAGTTACTCAGCTGCTTTTGCAAGCATTTAAATCTCCCCACATCTGTTTTTCCTCCTCATCTGCGAAACAGCCACAAGTCACGCCAGCAGTTGTGAATCGCGGCAGGAAATATAATTCTCTGGGACTCCTTTAAAAAAAAAATGTCTCCAAAGGGCTTGCTTAAGGTCTAAAACAAGCGCTATGGATTAATTCCCAACAAGATAAGATTCCTTCCAAATCCGGAGAAGTAATTTGTTGGACGCTTAAGGTTTAGTCTCGGTTCCTGTGCTAGCTTTATCATTACTGGCCAAAGTCACATTAAATAAGCTGAGTAAAGCAAAACGAAACTCATAGTTGCGCTATTACTCTCGGAGGTACTGTATTCGAACTTAATTTAATAGGTACAGAATGTTGTGGTCCGCCAGCAGCTTGGGGAGCATGCAGCGGAGTCGGACAGCGATGAGGCTGAGGAAGAACATGGGCCTGTCCTGTAGGCTGGAGAAGGCCCAAATGACGGCTCTGCATCAGAGGTAGAGATGGGGCCAGGGCCATAGGGGAGTGAGGTGTGGACTCCGGAGCCTCCAGAGGCTGACAGTAGAGAGGCAGAGGAACAGGAGGAGCCTGTTCCTAGTATGAGAAGAGCTGCCAGAAGGCAGGAGCAGCTAAAGCAAACAGGACGACTTGGGAGTAAGGCCAAGAAATGATTGGCCCCTCCCATAAGGCTTAAAAGACCAGCGACGGCTCTTGGACTCCTTGTCAGAAAACAACGTTGGTAGCTTCGTCTTTACTTCGTCTACATCTTGTATTTATTTTTGCATCTGTGACTTCTGAACGTTTGGCAAGAAAGACCTTTGGCAGTTTGTCTAATTGGACCAAGGTTTGCGATAGGACTGAGGAATTGGTGTTGGGAGGAATTTGCTTTCATTTAGTTGAACGACGCTGGGAATGAAGTCATTCTCAGCTGTTCGAATAAAGTTTGTTTTTTCACGGACTGATTTTCCTACTACTTACTTGGGCCTTGTGTCTGGAGCTTGATGTAAATCAGCACTCCCGTTGACTGATGAAAAGACCCATTTCCCAGGCTTCAATGACTTCCCTGGCTGTTTTTGTACCTACTCGACCAACAATCTTAGTAGCTGCGAAATTGAACGTATGTTCTTGCTTGTTGCAATGTGAGGCTGCCAACGAGTTCGGATCTCCTCGTCTAACTGCTCATGTTCTGATCTAGGCTTCCTTAGAAAGTATGAAGCACAATCTTAGTCCCACAAAACCTCTTTTATTTATACGACTGTAAATTACTTTCATTTACAGTCCGCAAGGCTTGATAAACAGTCTTTCAGAGGAAGGTTATGAACACCCACCTATCTCACGTGGAACAGTGCCAGACAACTAATTTGCAGACGCAGGGCAAGGCCAAACTTGGCACAGAGTCACAAACAGAATTTTCAAATCTTGAATCGGCCAGATGAACTAATTGCTTCCTGCAAAAGCTCACGTCCCATTTGCTCTTCTCTTATATCTTATGGGAGGGGCCAATCATCTCCAAGCCTTACTCCCAAGTTGACCCTGTTTTCGTAATTATTCTTGTCATCTGGCACCTCTGCGCAGGTGCACACTGGGAACAGGCTCCCACTGTTCTTCTGCCTCACTGATGTCAGACTCCGGAGGCAGCAAAGAACTACCAGATGGCCTTGGCCCCCTCTCTGCCTCCGATGCAGAGCCCTCATCCGAGCTTTCCCCAGCCCCTAGGACTGGCCCAAGTTCCTCCCCAACTTCCCCACTGTCTGACTCTGCTGACCGCTGGCGGGCCACAACAGTTCACTTGTGGTCTTGCAATCTGGCAGTTATCTCCCACGCCCTGTCTGTTCTACACGGTCACACAGGCGATCCATGCAGGGGATCTGGTAGATTACATTGGAAATATCTCCCCTCTCCAAGAGATCTTTTCAATGCATCATTTCTCCTCGTGTGATAGCTTCTGGTCCCGGTGGCTGACCCAGATTGGATCCTATAACTTCAGTCTCAGATAAGCTAGTTTTTATTTATTAGTATCCTAAGGACACATTATGGGTGAGATCAGGGCAAAAATTACTTCAAACGAATTTGTCTTCTGGCGTTTTTTGTGTGTGTGTTGTTTGCTTCTACAATAACTGCATTGACGGGGAAACATATATTAAATCTCAGTTTGGTAATGCTAGCCTTTCTTACTTATAAGGATTGGATTAGGATGCTGCAACTAACATAACAAGAAAATAAGCCAAAAGATTATCATGGTACAAATGAGTAAAAAGAACATTTGGTTAATTTAATGCAATTTTTTTTTTAATCCATTCACATTACCGTAGCTGGATTTAATGCCTAATGCGTTCTTTATTTAATAGATCACAAGACTGCCATCTGGTGGATTTAATAGCAATTCCATTATAGTTAAATAAAGAAATTGTTATAAAAGAAACAGAATTTACACCAGGGGTGAAATCCAGCAGGTTTCCAGCGGAAATTTTAAGTAATTCGGAGAACTGTCAAATACTACCTCTGGCTGGCCCCAGAATGGGGAAGGAATGGGGATTTTGCAGTATCCTTCCCTTCGAGTG
The DNA here is from genome assembly GCA_038048745.1 of Coluber constrictor foxii. Taxonomy (NCBI): domain Eukaryota; kingdom Metazoa; phylum Chordata; class Lepidosauria; order Squamata; family Colubridae; genus Coluber; species Coluber constrictor. The sequence continues at coordinate 74,775,478 of CM075965.1, read as the reverse complement.
GGGAGGGAATGGGGATTTTGCAGTATCCTTCCCCTGAAGTGGAATGGGAATGGAGATTTTGCAGTATATCCTTCCCCTGGAGTGGGGTGGGAATGGGGATTTTGCAGTATCCTTCCCCTGGAGGGGGGTTGGAATGGGGATTTTGTAGTTTCCTTCCCCTGCCACGCCCACCAAGCTACAGAACAGGTAGTAAAATAATTCCTGTATATTCCATCACATCAATAAACCATTCCTGGTACCTTAATGAATGGGAGTATACAATATATTAAAGTCCCTTCTCATGGCTGATTCACTGACATATTGTTTTTTGGTTTTCCAACACTGCAGTGGTATCACCTCTACAGCCAGTCCTCTTTGTCTTTTCTATAAATGGGTTTTTTTACACTTCATTTATTCACATACTTTATCAAGTAAATGAGAAGCATTCAACATTAACTGAAATGACTATCATTAAAAGCCTCGAGGGGGAAGTCTAGTGGTGACTCACTCAGAATCTTTAAGTTGTCCTCAGGCCAACCTCAGCTTATTTTAATTATATATATATATATATATATATTTCTTCTTGGCAGTATTATGAGTTGAATTTGCTGTACCCTTTGTCTAGGGCAGAGGTATCAATCGCGATTTTATTGGTGGGTGTGGCTGGGGTGGGCGTGGCCAGCTCGATGTCACTCATGTCAGGGTGGCCCGAGCACTCTGCCAGCAAAAATGGGGTCCCAAGCTCCATTTTTGCTGGCAGAGGCCCTACGGGCCGGTTCTTTGCTGTTTCCAGGGCAGCCTCATGGGCCAGACCTAAGCATCCCACAGGCCGGATCCAGCCCCCAAGAGTTGAGTTTGACACCCCTGGTCTGGGCTATTCTTTCCCATCCTAGCCAATTCAGCAAATTATTCGCTCACATAGGGCCGCTCTCCTCAGGGTCCCGACAGCGAGCCAATGTCATCTAGCAGTGCCCAGGGGTAGGGCATTCTCTGTGGGTGCTCCCACCCTGTGGAACGAATTACCTACCGAGCTCCGGACAGCTCCTGATCTCCGCTCCTTCCGTCGGGAGCTGAAGACTTGGCTGTTCAAGCAAATAGGCTGACTCTGATTCTGGGTTTATTATTTATCATTAATTAGTTATTTGAATTAAAGTGCGATTTTATTGTACATGTTTCTTAACTTGTGTTCGCCGCCCTGAGTCCTTCGGGAGAAGGGCGGCATATAAATACATGTAATAAATAAATAAATAATAAATTAGGGCTAGTGTATCTGATCTGGGCTTCAAAATTCCAGATGGCAGTGGGTGATGGCAGCAAAGAGCTAGAGATTTCTATTCCTCTTTGCTGCCATCTAGTGATTTCTTTAGAGTTTTGCAATCTGGAGCTGGGAAACCCATTTCTAGATCTAAACTTCTGAGAATAACCTTGGTCAACTAAATCCTTCAACCTGCTAACGTTTGATCATCCCTAGGTATTTTTAAAGTTCATCCTCCGATTAACTTGGTGAAGCTGGTTAAATGTTAGTGGGATTAGTGCCCAGCTGAGAATAGATAAATAAAGCAGAATGGGATGGGATGGGATAGGGTGGGATGGGATGGGATGGGATGAGACGTGGGTTTCAGCAGGTTCTGACCAGTTCTGGAGAACCAGTAGTGGAAATTTTGAGTAGTTCGGAGAACCGGTAGTAAAAATTCTGTCTGGCCCCACCCCCATTTATTCTCTGCCTCCCAAGTCCCAGCTAATTGGGAGGAAATGGAGATTTTGCAGTATCCTTTCCCTGGAGTGGGGTGGGGTGGGAATGGAGATTTTACACTATCCTTCTCCTGCCATGCCCACCAAGTCACACCCACAGAACCGGTCGTAAAAAATTTTGAAACCCACTACTGGATGGGATAGAGTAGAGTAGAGTAGAGTAGAGTAGAGTAGAGTAGAGTAGAATAGAATAGAATAGAATAGAATAGAATAGAATAGAATAGAATAGAATAGAATAGAATAGAATAGAATAGAATAGAATAGAAGTAGAGTAGAGTAGAGTAGAGTAGAGTAGAGTAGAGTAGAGTAGAGTAGAGTAGAGTAGAGTAGAGTAGAGTAGAATAGAATAGAATAGAATAGAATAGAATAGAATAGAATAGAATAGAATAGAATAGAATAGAATAGAATAGAATAGAATAGAATTCCTTATTGGCCAAGGAATTTGTATTTGGTTGTTACTATTTCTTCTTCTTCTTCTTCTCCTCCTCCTCCTCCTTCCTCCTTCTTCTCCTCCTTCTGTTTCATTTCAAATTGTTCTCATTTTATTATTGGGCCTGATGAAGAGAGCATATTAATTTGTTCTTGGTTTACTAGAGGTAGCATCTTAATATAGATGTCCCTTTTTTCCTCATGGACAATATGAATACTTCAATTTTTCCATCATAATATCGCAGGACAGGAGTGATCAAAACATACCGATTGCCCCAGAAGGAGATTTCTGCTTAGAAAGCTTTCCTATTATCCAAGGAGATAATAACTTCTCTTGCTGCCATGTTCAGCATTTTCCAGGGCTGCAAGAATGTGAAAGATCCCGATCTTGAAGAATTAATACTCCAATTAAACTGTTCATAAAAAGTTAAAAGTCATTTTGTTCAGCAACGATGGGCAGAAATCCATCTCTTGGTGTCTTGGCAGTCGTGTTATCCTAGGATTTTTTTTCTCCTTCCTCCTTCTCTGCCATTAACTTTTTAGAGTTACATCGGTCACCCCTTTATAGTTGTCAAGAGCTCCCTTTTAACATTTTTATCGTTCTTTATAATGATCGGATTATGATTCGTGCTAGCAGTTCCTCACATATTTCTTTTCAAGGATGGGTGCTTAAGTGGCACTTCCTCTCGGCATTCAGATTTGTTCGAAAGCTACGCCTATTTCCAGGGTGTCGTGAAGTTTGCTTTCACCAATTAAAGTGATTTGATTCCTTGAGGTGCCTTAAATTTTAAACTTTCATCTAATCTGTGATGACTTGGGACAAGGCGACACAGCCAGCTGAGAGTTCAAACTCCCATTTAACGCTCCAATTTCCACCTCAAATGCTCCCGCAGTCTTGGCAAGTCAAAGATTTTTGTGCGTGCGTGCACACGCATAACAAGGCACGCACCCAGTTCAACAAAAGAAAGGAACAGGGAAAGGGGTCCACAAAGTTAGGAACAAGGTACTGAGTCCACAAGGAAGGAAGAAGCAAACTCCAAATTTCACACCAAACTCTACAAATTCAGCATTTGTTCCTGACAAATGCCTCACCCCGCAGCGTCTCCTTAAATCTCAGTCCCCAAGTGTGAATAGGGGCAGGGCACTCTCCTCCCGAGTTGTCGGGTCGGCCTGTGCTGTTCCTGCTTTCTCTCCACTCTCCGTGCTCAGGGATCAGGAGGGGGCGGACCTTGCTCATCACCTGAGCTCTGTCACTCCTCATGTCCACTGCTTAGCCTCTCTCAGTCCTCATGCCCCCGTTCCTCTCTGCTAACAAGCCATCCCAATCATGGGGGGTTCGGTCCGCTCCTCCCCACATTCCTCCTCCTCGATCTCCGACAGCTCCAGCTCCGGCTCGTCTTACTCTACAGATTCAGGCTCCGATGGGGACATGACATAATTAGGTTGCTGGATTTTAGCTACAGCCCAATAAAACCATAAAGGCAACAGTAACAAGCTACACCATCCGTCACTGTTCACCAGCAAAAAAAGGACCCATCTGTTTTATCACATTACAGTTATTATGTTTTGCAGGATTTCAGTATCTTTTTCTTTAAAAATCTTGTGTGTTTACACACACACGGACAAACTCTCCCTAATTTGTACATATAACCCAGTTCATTTTAATGCGATCCTTAAGGTTGACCAAAAAAATATCTTTAAAAATTCAGCAATATCCATACTTATGCAGGTTGATGTTCATAGTGGGAAAGGGTTTATGATTCCCTTGAGTTAAAGTTGTATCTTGAGGATGATCAAAACAGATCCGTTAATCGAAGATCATGGGTAACAAAAACGATCACGTGATTTCAGCCCGTTATTGAATGGATAAAGATATATCTATGGATATCATTGAATGGATAAGGATATATATTTGAGAGCAGTATGGTGGCCTAGTGGTGAAGATGGTTGCCCTTCACTATGAAGGTTGAGAGTTCAATCCTAGGTAGCAGCAGATATTTCTCCCCCAGGTACAAAGAAACAACATCTGCTGTGAACTCAGTGCAGGCATCAGGAAGGGCATCTGGCCTGTAAATGCTCAACTCCATCCTGTTGCCCCAGTTCCACCCCAAATTGAAGGATTATAGGGTCATAAAAAGAGAGGTTTTTTTTTTAATCGAATGGATAAAGATGGAAGTACTCATAGAACACAGCCAGATTTCAAAAGGCGCATTTTGTTAAAATAATTAAGCCAGGAGATGGATTTTCAAAGTTGGAAAAGTTTAGAGGTTAACCTCAGAAAGAGAATACAAATTGGTTTCGGCATAAGAAGCAGATGGTGTCAGGAAGAGATAACAATTGATGGTGCAGAAAGTTAGGAATAAAAAAAAATGAATAAAAAACACGGATAGCTGCACGATTCACCTGTTATGTGGGGAAAGGAGGAAAAGGCACAGTACTCGAAGCGAGTAGTTTGTGAGTGTTTTGCAGGCTAACTGATCCAAAACTATGCAAATCCGTCATACTGGAATCTCAGGTTCTCCTCATGCTAACTTCCTCAAGAGGCAGGGGGAAAATTGCCTCAGCTTCACAGGTTGTTAACCGTTTCTGCTTGGTCTTCAGCTCCATCTGTGTGGAGCTAAATGGAAATATTTGTGTATCGTAAAATATGGATCAGAATGAGAACACAGAACCGTATTGAAGGTTGAAAGAATACATATTGGGTGTATTTCCTTGGCTATGGCTATGAACAATTGGGTTTTAGAGATAAAATACCGTATTTTTCAGAGTATAAGACGCACCTTAGTTTTTGGGAGGAAAATAAGAAAAAAGCTGATTGGCGGGTGGATCGGCCTTCCGGAATACCCCCAATCAGCTGTTCCCAGAGATGAATTTTCCTTGGTTGTGAGCTCTGTGTCTTGCTTTTTTTTTTTTTTTTTGCTTTTTTTTTTGCCTCTGAAACTCCGTTTCAGAAAAAAAAGCCTCTGAAGATCTGTTTGGAGGCTTTTTTTCTGAAGCTCTGTCTGGAGGCTTCTTTTCTAAGCTGTTTGGAGGCTTCTTTTCTGAAGCTCTGGAGGCTTTTTTTCTGAAGCTCTGTCTGGAGGCTTCTTTTCTAAGCTGTTTGGAGGCTTCTTTTCTGAAGCTCTGTTTGGAGGCTTTTTTTCTGAAGCTCTGTTTGGAGGCTTCTTTTCTGAAGCTCTGTTTGGGGGCTCCTTTTCTGAAGCTCTGTTTGGAGGCTTTTTTTCTGAAGCTCTGTCTGGAGGCTTCTTTTCTGAAGCTCTGTTTGGAGGCTTTTTTTCTGAAGCTCTGTTTGGAGGCTTTTTTTCTGAAGCTCTGTCTGGAGGCTTCTTTTCTAAGCTGTTTGGAGGCTTCTTTTCTGAAGCTCTGTTTGGAGGCTTTTTTTCTGAAGCTCTGTCTGGAGGCTTCTTTTCTAAGCTGTTTGGGGGCTCCTTTTCTGAAACTCTGGGGGCTTCTTTTCTGAATCTGTTTGGAGGCTTCTTTTCTGAAGCTTTGTTTCTGATGCTTTTTTCAGCCTCTGAAACCTCCATTTGAGAAGCTGGGCGGGGCTACATTCGGAATATAAGACGCCCCCAGATTTTCACCCTCTTTTTTGGGGGAAAAAGGTGTGTCTTATACTCCAAAAAAATACGGTAGATACTGATAAGAGATTGGATCGGAAAATAGAGGCTCTTCGTATTTAATATTGTGCAGTAAATTCTTACACTATCTCTGGAAGGAAAAGCAAAAAAATTCACACACACAAACCGTGATTAAGAGCAAAAACTCTCAAGTACGTAATTAAGAATTAAGTAATCTACAAAATTCTTTTTCAATGCCACTTTGCTGGCCAAGACTGTTTAGAGAAAGCTAACTGGACAGTTTGAAGAGATTGTACACTGCAGTGCGATTGTATTGAAATTCAAAATCACTGTAGCAATAGCAATAGCACTTAGATTTATATACCGCTTCAAAGTGCTTTTACAGCCCTCTCTAAGAGGTTTACAGAGTCAGCCTCTTGCCCCCCTCCACAAACTATCTGGGTCCTCATTTTACCCACCTCGGAAGAATGAATGGCTGAGTCAACCTTGAGCCTGGTGAGGTTCGAACTGCCAAACTGCAGCTAGCAGTTCGTATTTTGAACTGCCACACTAAAACACCCCGGATTACGACTTTAAACTAAAGATGCCTTGGCTATTTGTTCATAAGTGAAGACCCTTTGCATTCATAGCAACAATTTATTCTATAGATGGAACATGGCACCTGAAAAATTAGCAAAAGTGTTTAAAGATAAATCAGCTAAATGCTGGAAATGCCATCAGATACCAGGGACATATTATCATATGTGGTGGACATGTCCAGAAGCGAGTAATTACTGGATTCTGCGCCACCATGGGTAAAAATCAACAAAAAAGGGGGGATTTTAATTAACTCAGAGTAACAATGGGTTATATTCCAGGGTTTGGAAAAGCTAATGAGAAAAGGAGCTCTTAATTCCTAAAGAAGATACTAAAAGCATAGAAATGCCCACAACTTTAGTAACACTGTCAAGAAAGCTCAGAATTAGCTGAGATTAGTGAAAGAGACTAAAAATAACAGTTTGAAGCGTTCAAAGGAGAAGAATCCATACATCAGCTGCTAAATGAGAAGTTTAAATAAATGTTCACCTGCCATAAGAAAAAGTCTGAGTTACTCAACGGGATGAAGCAGCAGGATTGAAACTTGAGAGCGATGGGATGATGGTCACGCAACGGATTTTTGCTTTGAAACGGTTTAAATCTCTAGGATTGGATGAATTGTGGAGCTAGCTAATCATTATCCTCTTTTAATGACCCCATAATCCCTTGCGGGGTGGAAGCTAGCAGAGTGGTTTAATGGCCGGATGCCCTTCCTGTCGCCAGTGCGGAGTTTTGTTCAGCAGATATATTCTCAGTGTGCCCAGAGAGAGAAATATCTGTCTCTACCTAGGATCGAACTCACAGCCTCCTGATTGTGAGGTGAGAGCTCCCCTTCTCTAGGCCACCCCACCAGTTGTGGAGCTAGCTAATGGTCTGGCCGAATGCTTATGGGTTACACTGGATAAATTTTGGGGAGCAGGCAGGGGTGAAATCTACTTACCCTCCCTACCGGTTTGGGAAGTGTGCTCACCGCACTCACTTCACTCATTTCGCTCATGCTCATCACATGCACACTTGGACCCTCTGTGCATGCACAAAATCTTCTGCGCATGCACAGAGGGTAAAAAACTGGTTACTTCCTTGTTAAAACCAGAAAGTAACGATGTCCAGGTGGGTGGGCGGAATCTCGCGCTGCCACCACTAACCAATTCTCCAAACCACCTGCCGCCACCACTACCAGTTAGCCCGAACCGGTGCGAACCGGTAGCATTTCATCCCTGGGAGCAAGTGAGCTGCCAAGGAGAGCAACTGTGGCCCCATCTTTAGAAAAGAGAAAAAAGAAACTGCAGCAAATCGATCGCTCGCACATTGATAACTCACAGATTCTAGAAGATACCACAAAGAAATTCGTCTATAAGCACCTTGAAAACATTAACGTAACCACTAGAAGCCAGCAGCCAAACCGGAATTAAATGTTAACTATGATCAGTAACTGAATCATAGGTAGTTGTTGAGAGTCCGTCATAACTCTGAACGGCCGCTAAGCAACCTCTCGTCAGTTGAGGACTCCCCTTGCACACACAGTATAACTTCTGAGGGGCACATCACATGACATGACTTTGTTATTGGTTAGCTAACATAGTTACTTTATATTTTACTTAGCTTTTTAAAAAATAGTTACTGTCACTGTCCGAGACAGCACGCTGTTCAAACTGGCCACAACGCACTGTTTTGGAGTTGCCACACATGCGTAGCGGGAGGGGGACGCATGGGGCCACAGATGAGTGCCGGGTGATGGGAGGCAAGCCAGCTGCAGTCAGTTCAGAAGCCATGATGGCTTGAATACTACTTGCTGGAGTCAGCCAGAGAGCAACGGAGCTCGAAGAGTGTTTGCTGGTGGCCGGGCCAAAAAAGTATTTGCAGGAGCCAGCCGGGAGCAACCAGAAACAGGAGGGTGGAGCTGCTGAGTCCATATAACCAGCTGGCTAACAGAAGCCAGTAATGCTGGCTAGGAACCTTTTTACTCCATTGTTCACCATGTGTGCCAAGATGAGACTCTAGTAAAGAGACTCACAGTGTGGCCTCTTCTTTGGCTGGCTTGGTTTGGAACCATGAGAGGTAGCCAGCATTCCTCATCCTCTTTCTTCTGCCTTTTGACCTACTTAGCTGCTTCCGGCCTGCTTGTAGGGAGCAGATGATCGTTGGCCACTGCGTGTTGATTCTGGTTGGTTTTGCAGAGTCAGCTGTTTGCCAGTTTGTTCAGAATCAGCTGTCTGTCGGGGCGGCTTGCTGCTTCCGGAGGCAGCTGCATGTCGGTGCCAAAAAGTGGGATGGCCGAAGAACCGGCAAAGGAGACTGACATGGGACCGGTGGAGAAGGCCTGGTAGCGCAGGCTGCTGGAGAGTGGGGGGGAAATTCCACAGCCGCTGCTGGGACCGGGTCCCAACTACGAGGAGGCGGTCCTGACTATCGGCTGTCTGTTGTAGCCTCCTCAGGACAAGGGGCCTCTCTAGGCTATTGGCAGCCGCAGCCGTGGGCCAGGGACCCACCACACCTGAGGATCACATATGACGGGGACCCCGCCAGATTGGCTCTATTCGTACACCAGGTCATTATTCACATGAACTGCTATGCACACCTGTATCCCAGCCAGCGGGCCATGGTGCATGCAGTGGCAGTGGCCCTGGACGGGGACGCGGCAGACTGGGTAGCGGATCTGTACAGTGACAACACTCGGGAGTTGGGAGATGTCAACCTGCTGCTGGACGCTTTACAATGCCGTTTTGAGGACGTGACCCGGACCCAGAGGGCTGAAGGGGAGTTGATGGCATTAAAACAGGGGCCTCGCCAGGTGCTGGACTATATACGGGAGTTCCGCCGGCTTGCCGACAAACTACGGCTTTGGCCAGAACAGTTTCTGGTTCATCGATTCAAAGCAGGGCTTAATCGAGGCCTACGGCAGGTCTGTGAATACCGTGGCCTGCCCCCTCAGCTAAATGAGTGGTACCGGGCGACCAGAGAGATAGATGCCGAGTTGAGGGAGTTCCGCCCCAAGAGGAACCTGGGACCTAGGCCATATAGGTTCCCTAAGCAGCAGTTGATCGTCAAACGCACAGCCCCACCTGTGGGGGAGCCCCCGGTTGGAGCCCCAGATTGGCCTGCTTGCCGGCCTATGTTGTGCTTTAAATGCAGTCAGCCCGGCCATCGGGTAGTTGAGTGCCCGGCCCCCACGCCGAAGGGGAAGAGCTCTGGACCAGGGAAAACTGTGAAAAACTCCAGGAAGATTCCCGTTAAGTCCAGGGCAGCCCACCAGATGGGTGGGGCCCTGTCAGATGACAGAAAGACACTCGCCGAAGCAGAGCCTCCGCAGATCCCAAATGACAGCGATGATGAGGGGGACCAAAATCCGATGGTGAGTGTCCCCGTCCGGCCTTTTGTGATTCCAGTGTGTCTCACAGCCCCTGGAAAGCTGGCTTGTGAAGCGTTCGAGGCACTGACTCTGGGTGCATCCAATGTCTGATTAGCTTGTCGGCAGTCAGTGAGCTGGGGGTTAGGACATGACGCTTGGCCAAGCCGTTGCGGTTCGAGCAGGTGGACAGATCCCTGCTGGGGGGAGCCCCCGTCACCCACATTACAGAGTCCGTAAGGTTATGGCTATGCACTGGGAGATGATCCGCTTCGTGGTCGTACCAAAAATGGCCAAAGCTGTAATCCTATTAAACATACTTTATATTTTACTTTGCATTTTAAACATACTTTATATTTTACTTTGCATTTCAAACATACTTTATAATATAAAGAAAAATATATAATATAAAGTAACTAAGTTTAAAATGCGAAGTAAAATATAAATATATTTTACTTTGCATTTCAGTTACTTTATAATATAAAATTTAAAATGCAAAGTAAAATATAACGTTTATTTTTATACTATAATATAAAGTAACTCTGTTTTATATACAAGGTAAAATATAAAGTAACTATGTTTAAAATGCAAAGTAAAATATAACGTTTATTTTCTGGTTTCTTTGAACACATTTCGCTTTCTGGTTTTTCCTTGAAGACATTTCACTTCTCATCCAAGAAGCTTCTTCAGCTCTGACTGGATGGTGGGGAAGGGAAGGATTGATACTCCTTGCAGACAGCTGGTCATTTGCGTCCTTTTAGAGGATCGTTGAGGGACGCGGTGGCTCAATGGCTGAAGACGTTGAGTTTGTTGATCGAAAGGTTGGCAGTTCAGCGGTTCGAGTGCCGCGTAATGGAGTGAGCTCCCGTGACTTGCCCAGCTTCTGCCAACCTAGCAGTTCGAAAGCAGGTAAAAAAATGGAAGTAGAAAAATAGGGACCCCCTTTGGTGGGAAGGGAATGAAGTTCCATGTTGAGTCATGCCGGCCACACGACCACGGAGACGTCTTCAGACAGCGCCGGCTCTTCGGCTTTGGAATGGAGAGGAGTACTGCCCCCTAGAGTCGGGAACGACTAGCACAGATGTGCGAGGGGAACCTTTACCTTTACCTGGTCACTGAGGCTGTGTGTGTGTGTGTGTGAGAGAGAGAGAGAGAGAGAGAGAGAGAGAGAGAGAGGTGATCCACTTTTGCAACTTTCCAACAAGCCAAATCCACGTGGGGGAGGTGGGGGGGGAAGCCAGATTCGCTTAGTGACCGTGCAATTGAGTTAAGGGCTGCTGGGATTCGCTTAGCGACGCCTGGTAAAACGGGGGCAAAGCCGACTCCCGACCACGTCTGGCTTAACAGCAGGAATCTGAGGGTGGGGATGGAGCTGATGGGTCGTAAAGCGAGGACCGCCGGGAAAAGCCGGGCGGCTGGCGTGGGGCGTGGCGGGTCGGTCTAGACGACCTCGGAGGCCCCGTCCTTGCGCCGGCCGAGCCGGAAAGCCGCTTAGCGGGGCCTTGGGTGGCGGCGGGGCGGCTTTCCGCAGGGACCCGCCTCTCTGAGCGAGCCGAGCCGGCGTGGCTGCCGGAGGAGGAGGAGGCCCGGGCGCCATGAACGGCAGCCGCAGCGAGAGCGACTGGCAGGGGCTGGTGGGAGAGGTGAGGGCGCCGGCGGGCAGGGCGGAAGGGAGGGGAGGGGAGGCCCGCAGGGCGCCGGGAGGGAGGGAGGGAGGGAGGGAGGACGCGGGGCCCGCTCGGCCATCGCCTCCGCCCGCCGCTGCAGGAGAAGGAGCCCCGGGGGACGGAGGAGGAGGAGGAGGGAGAGAGAGGGAAGGGGGAAGAGGGAAGAGGAGGAAGAGAGAAGGGGGGAAGAGGAGGAGGAGGGAGAAAGAGAGAGAAGGAGGAAGAAGGGAGGAGGAAGAGAGAAGAGGGAAGAGAGAAGGAGGGAAGAGGAGGAAAAGGAGGAGGAAGGAGAAGAGAAGAGGGAGAAGGAGGAGGAGAGGAAGGGAAGGAGAAAGAGAGGAGAAGTTGAAGAGGGGGAAGGAGAAAGAGAGAAGAGGAGGAAGAGAGACAAGGAGCAAGAGGGAAGAGGAGGAGGATTGAGGAGGAAGAGGAAGGAGAAGGAGAAGAGGGAGGAGGAGGAAGAGGAGGAGGAGGGAGAAAGAGAGAGAAGGAGGAAGAAGGGAGGAGGAAGAGGGAAGAAGAAGAAGAAGGGAGGAGGAAGAGAGAAGAGAGAAGGTGGGAAGGAGAAAGAGGGAAGAAGAGGGAAGGGGAGGAGGAAGAGGGAAGAGAGAAGGAGGGAAGAGGAGGAAGGGAGGAGGAAGAGAGAAGAGAGAAGGGGGAAGGAGAAAGAGGAAGAAGAGGGAGGAGGAGGAGGAGAGAGAAGGAGAAGGGGATAGAGGAGGAAAAGGGAGGAGGAAGGAGAAGGAGAAGAGGGAGAAGGAGGGAGGAGGAGAGAAGGAGGAAAAGGAGAAGGAAGGAGGAGAAGGAAAAAGAGAGGAGGAGAGAAAAGAGGAAGAAGAAGAGGGGGAAAATGGAGGAGAAGGAGGATGCAGGAGAGGGAGAAAGGGAGAAGGAGAAAGAGGGTGAAGGAGGAGAAGGAGAAAGAAGAGCTGTCTGGTCCAAGACCTTCCATAACTCCCCAATCTGCAGGCTGAGGGTTGGCCTTGCCCCGGAGGAGAGTTGGGCCCCTGGGCCATAATCCAAGGGAGTCCTGGAGGTGCCTTGTGAAGTGACCCACTCTTGGGTCCTGTCCCCCCCGTCCCCCCGTCCCCCAGCCTAGGAATCAGTCCCGGGGCAAGGTTGATTCCTGCCTTCCCTACTTTGAAGTTGCCATAGACTTCCTTGCAGAGTTCCTTTGCCTGAAAGGAAAACAAAGTCAGTGAGAACCATGAACCAGTGGAACGGCTTGCCACCAGAAGTTGTGAATGCTCCAACACGGGGAGTTTTTAAGATGAGATTTGTCTGAAGTGGGATAAGGGCTCCCTGCTTAAGCAAGGGGTTGGACTAGAAGACCTCCGAGGTCCCTTCCGGCTCTGTTTTTCTGAATTCTGTATGCTTCCTTGGGAAATGCACGGCGTGTAGTTTCTGCTGAGTGGCTGCAGGCGCACGCACACTTGAACAGTTATTGAATTTAACCTTTGTTTATCGCACCACCCGGGGACTTAAAAACTAACCAAACAGGTTCCAATCAAGCAAGGCCAAAATTAAAAAAAAAAAATTGCAACAGGAATCAAGACGTAGCAAAACCGCTGTGGATGTTGCTCCTAACTCTTGCACTGCAGGAAAGTCTTGGATTTATACTTGGGTTGAAAATTTCTGTCCTGCTAAGCGGGACAGTTATTAAGTGAACGTTGTGCCATTTTGCAACCTGTCTTGTCATCAGTTGTTAAGTGAAATCACGGCCGTTGTGAAATTAGTCACCCTGGTTGTTAAGAGAATCCGTCTTTCCCCGTGGACCTTGCGTGTCAGAAGGTTGCAAAATGGGGATCGTGTGACACCCACCCCCCGGGACACTGCGACCGTCATAAATATGAGCCCATTGCCAAGTGTCTAAATTTTGATCACAAATAGTGACAAATGATCCTAACTCGCTGTTTTCAGTGTCGTCCTAACTTTGAGCAGTCGTTAAATTAACTGTTGTAAGGAGAGGACAACTTGTAATTGGTCAAGTAAGTGGTGTGAACAGCCAAAGAAGGGGCTGTGAAGGATGGGCTGTATCCTTTTCCTTCCTTCCTTCCTTCCTGCCTTCCTTCCTTCTTTCCTGTTTTTCTTTCTTTCTTTCTTTCTTTCTTTCTTTCTTTCTTTCTTTCTTTCTTTCTTTCTTTCTTTCTTTCTTTCTTTCTTTCTTCCTCCCTCCCTTCTTTCCTTCCCTCCCTTCCCTTCCATCTATATTTTCCTTCCTACCGTCTTTTCTTTCCTTCCCTCTCTCCCTCCCTCCTTTCCTCCTTCCTTTCTTCCTTCCTTCCTTCTATCTTTTCCTTCCTATCATCTTTTCTTTCCTTTCTTCCCTCCCTCCCTTTCTATTTTCCTTCCTTCCTTCCTTCTATCTTTTCCTTCCTACCATCTTTTCTTTCCTTCCTTCCCTCCCTCCCTCTCTATTTTCCTTTCTTCCTTCTACTCTTTCCTTCTTACTATCTTTTCCTTGTTTGCTTGCTTCCTTCCTCGCTCCCTCCCTCTCTTCTTTCCCTCCCTTCCTTCCGTCTTTTCCTTCCTATTATCTTTTCTTTCCTTCCTTCCCTCCTTCCCTCCCTCCGTATTTTCCTTCTACCTTTTCCTTCCTTCCATCTTTCCTTCCTTCCCTCCTTCCCTCTCTATTTTCCTTCCCTTCCTTCCTTCCTTCCTTCCTTCCTTCCTTCCTTCCTTCCTTCCTTCCTTCCTTCCTTCCTTCCTTCTACCTTTTCCTTCTTCCTTTTCCTTCTTATGATCTTTTCCCTCCCTCCCTTCTATCTTTTCCTTTCTACCATTTTTTCTTTCCTTGCTTCCTTCCTTCCCTCTCTCCATCCTTTCCTCCCCTCTCCCTTCCTCTTGTCCAGAAACGCAACCCTTGAGATTTCTTTGCCTGGTTCTAGTTTTAAGCTTCAGGTCGCTGTTGGCTCTTAGGAAAATGTCACCACAAGGTTTGATCCGCATGGAGTGACTTTCAGGTTAGAGCAAATAAATGTTCCATTGCAACAAAAGCAACAAATGCTTGTGTTTACACTGTGTGTGTGTGTGTGTGTGTGTGTGTGTCCACATATCCGTTTGGTCTAGCTAGGGTGTAATATTTAACCAACCTTCTCTTGATCTCTTAAGAGCTAAGCCGAGTCACACCTAGTTAGGAGTTGGATTCGAAATCGCCAGGAAGTCCTAAACTTGGATAGAAAATTATCCAGATGTTGAGGATGTTGAATGCATCCTGGAAAAATAGAATGCAAAGTCAACTTTGTAGTATTGCCAGAGAAGCCATATGGATGCACCCAGGCAATGCACATAGTCCTCGATTTACAACCACAGTTGAGCCCAGAATTTATGTTGCTAACGGGGACATTTCTTAAGTGAATTTTGCCCCATTTTACGACTTCTTATGACGTGCGTGAAGTGGCTAAATTAGGTTGTTAAATGAATCTCGTTACCCTGTTAACTTCGCTTGTGAGAAGGTCTCAAAAGGAGAATTATGTGACACACACACACACACACACACCCCCGGGGACACTGCGACCGTCATAACTATAAGTCAGATGCCGAGCGTCTGAATTGTGACCACGGAGAGGCTGAAAACGGTCATAAGTGTGAAAAGTAGTCATGCCCCCTTTTTCGGTGACGTCGTAACTTTGGATGGTCACTAAGCGAATTTGTAACTTGAGGAATACCTGTATTCTTTTTTTCCCCTCTGGTTTAAGATTTTTATTGAGTTATCAGATAAAATAAGATACAAAATACAAAAGTGAATAGGAGAATGGTGGGGAGGGAAAGGGAGAAAGAGAAGTGAGGAAGGATAAGAAAGGAAGAGAAAGAGAAGCATTGACTTCCAATTCTCTCTCCTGCAGTAAAATAAGGCATTAATATCAAATCACAACTTCATGCTTTTTCATAATAATATCGACTAGCCATTTCTATAAAGATCTGTCAGTCTGATCGGTAAAACCCCAAAATCAAAGTTTCATTCTTTTCCGCGTCGAGCATGAAGTTCAGAAGCGGTTTCCATGTGGAAACATGGAATTGGTATTCTTGTAGTCTTTCATCAAAATAGTCAATTTTGCCATTTGGAATAGCGTAACAGAATTGGAAGGGACCTTGGAGGTCATCTAGTCCAACCCCCTGCTTAGGCAGGAAACCCTACACCATTTCTGTCAAATGGTTGTCCAATCTCTTCTTAAAAACTTCCAGTGTTGGAGCATTCACAACTTCTGGTGGCAAGTTGTTCCACTGATTAATTGTTCTCACTGTCAGGAAGTTTCTCCTTAGTTCTAAGATGCTTCTCTCCTTGATGAGTTTCCATCCGTTGCTTCTTGCCCTGCCCTCAGATGCTTTGGAGAATAGCTTGACTCCCTCTTCTTTGGGGCAGCCCCTGAGAGATTGGAAGACTGCTATCCTGTCTCCCCTAGCCCTTCTTTTCATTAAACTTTCTCTTCATTCACAATTCCTGCAATTGTTTCGTCGTATATTTTAGCCTCTTAGGCCCCTAATCATCTTTGTTGCTTTTCTGTGCAACATTTTTTTTTAAAAAATTGATTTATATGCCGCCCTTCTCCGGAGACTCAGGGCGGCTTACAATGCGTTAAGCAATAGCCTTCATTCTTTTGTATATTTATACAAAGTCAGCTTATTGCCCGCTACAAACTGGGTCCTCCATTGACCTACCTTAGAAAGGATGGAAGGCTGAGTCAACCTTGAGCCTGGTGAGATTCGAACTTACTAATTGCAGACAGCTGGAGTTAAATTACAATGCATTAGTCTGCTGAGCTATCCAGGCTCCTCCAACATTTATTGTTAGAGTCTATATGGGTTTCTATATACTAATATGAGCAAGAATATTCAGTAGCTTTCTGCATTTATTTATTTATTTATTTATTGGTTCGATTTTATATACCTATACGGTCAACGCAAAGTGATTGTGTCTATAGTATCCCATGTTATTCTAATATTAAGAGTTTTGAAAGCACTGTATTTCGTTGATGGCTTTTAACTGTACCAGGTTTCAGGCGTCAAGAGATAGGATGGCTTAGGACAGAGATGGCGAAACTTTTCGTCGCGGGGAAACTTTGCATACTCATCAGGGCCGCGCTCTGAAAAAGCCGAACTTCCGGATTCTAGCAAGCATGCATGCCCAACCATCAGCTGGCCGGTGTGCATGCGTAGGCCAGTTTCCGGCAGTGTCACATACACAAAACGTTTGCGCTCCAGAAAAGCAGAGCTTCCGGGTTCTGGCGTGCATGCGCACCAGAGGTGAGGCTCAGCAGTTTTGGAGAACTGGTAGCGGAAATTTGGGGTAGTTTGGACAACCGGTAGTAAAAATTCTGACTGGCTCCGCCCCCATCTATTCTCCGCCTCCTGAGTCCCAGTTGATCGGTAGGAAATGGGGATTTTGCAGTAACCTTCCCCTGGAGTGGGGTGGGAATGGAGATTTTACAGTACCCTTCTCATGCCACGCCCACCAAGCCACACCCACAGAACCGGTAGTAAAAAACGTTGAAACCCATCACTGATGCGCACCCGACAATCAGCTGGCCGTTGTGCATGCGGCACTGCCACGCGCACAGAGGACAGCTGATCTTTGCACGCGCATGCAAAGAAACACAGAAGACAAACAGGCAAGGCCGCATGTGCCAGGCGACATGGCTTCGTGTGCCGCTTTGGACACGCGTGGCATAGGTTCGCCATCACGGATTTAGGAATTCAGGGAAAATGGACCGTGTTTACACAACTGAAAAATTGCTTTCATTTAAAGACCGAGAAAGCTTTTTCCAGTCTTCATATCTCATGTTTAAATTGACATGCAGTATGTATTTTAACAGGGCAGGCTCTGTGAGATTATTCCTTTGTGAACCGTCTTTATCTGATTGTAAAACCATTTGCGTTTCAGAATTAACGAGGTCTAAACAGGTTTATCGATTAAAAATAGCTCGGCAGAACTAATTACCATCTGATACGGAAAGAAAACTAGTCCACTGTCTCGTTATGAAAATGGTCATCAGTCAACTTTTTCCAGTGCCGTTGTAACTTGTAACGGACACTAAATGAATTTCTGGAAGTTGAGAACTACCTGGCGTTTTGTCCAGCAGGTATCCCTTGTAGAATAAAATAAAATAAGATAAGTTAATGTATAAAATAAAATAATAAAATAAAATAAAATGATAAAATGATAACATAATAAAACAAAACAAAATAGTAATAAAACAAAATAATATAAAATAAAAAATAAAACAAAATAAAACAATTTAAAATAAAATTAATATAAAAAATAAAATAAAGTAAAAAATTAAATAAAATATATAATATAAAATATACAATAAAATAAAATAAAATTATAAAGTAAAATGTAATATAAAAAATAAAATAAGATAAATATCAAAATAAAATAATAAAGTAAAAAAATAAAAATAAAATAAAATAAAATCCCATGATCAAAATTTGGATTCTTGGCAACTGACTCACATTTACGACGGTCGCAGTGTGTCCGGGTCATGTGATCCCCTTTTGTTACCTTCGGATGAGCAAAGTTAAGCGGGAAGCCAGATTCACTTTACAACTCTATTACTAATTTAACACCTGCAGTGATCACTCATTAACAACGGTGCCAAGGGCAAAATTCAACAAATGTCTCGCTTCACAACGGAAATGTTGAGCTCCATTGTGGTCGTAAGTCAAGGACTACTTGGAATACTTAGGTCTTCTTGGAATACAAATAACGAGGGAGACATTAGCTGCCCTGTGCTGGGTTAATTATTAGACTGCATCCCAAATTGAATCCTGTTGCAGAAGCTCTCCATTAAAAATCAGGATTGTACAAATCTTCGTCGAGATGATTCCTAGTGAGAAATAGGAAGGTTCCTTTCCCCTGAAGCTGCATCTTGTAGCAATTTGTACTCTCACCTTGCTTTTTAAGAGTGAATTAAACAGTTCCTGCTGCTTTGCTTGGCTGGGCTTTACAGTTTCTCAGCATGGTTTCTGGGCAAATATTCTCCAAGCTTTGGTGAGTTTTTGCTGGAAAAGACACCACTTGGCGTGCTCCGAGATTTCTCTGCCCTAAATTTTGGCAAATGCTGGATGCATCATTTAACTTCCCCCAGCTTATCCTTGCCTAAGCTTGAAGAGAGTTACGTAACCGTGTGGGATTCATTTCTGAGTGGATTTTGAAGTACCTCTGCTTCGACAAAGGGAATCCTATCACCTGCAATCTGGCTTTTTTTTTAAAAAAAAAGAACAATATGCATTTATTAAAGATCTTAAATGTAGTGGTAACAGCAGATACGAATTAAAGAAAAAGAAAAAGAGAGAAAAAGAATAAAAAGCACAAAGAAAGAAAATGAAAGACAGAAAATAGTAATAAAAGAATAAATAAGAGCATGGATTCCCCCCCACCACCACCTTAAAGCAGTAAAAGAGGAAGAGGAGCAGGAGAAGAGAAGGAGGTGGGAGGAAGAAGAGGAAGGAGATTTATTGCCTTTAAAATAATGACAAAAAAGAAAAAAAGAAAAACACCAAAATAATTATAATAGATAATACCTTATCAAAGAATATGTAAAAATGCGTAGAGGGTGCTTTTTAAAAAATACATTAAAAACGGTGACAAAGGACAAAAAGCATAATGTATCATTTTAGCAGTAAATAATTACAATTCTCTCTGTAGCTATCTAATGCCAGTTGAAGTGAGGTTAGTGAACACATGGTTCTTTCAAAGACCCCAGCCACAGTTATGATTAATCCTTTCATCTCCTAGCACTCGCTAGTCTCCCTGGATTCCATCAACACAAGGAGCAGCCATCCAGAGCGTAGGTAGGCGATCTCCTGTCCTTTCCTTATTGGAAAAGGTTCTGAAGAACCAGTTTACTCACCGGTTCTTTGCTGTTGGTTGCAGTTGTCATTTCCACTCTCCACGGAGTCATGTGTGTCTCCATGAAGAGGAGGGACATGTGCCTCCCCCAGAAGTCACCTGCAATCAGATTCAGGAATAAACTCACCTTGTATTAGCAGAGAGTGACCTCCTGAGATGTTGAAGACAAGGAGAGAAACCCCAGGTCAGACAGGAGAGCAGCGCCTTTCCTTGACCTCACAGGGAGCCCCCTCTTTGCTTCACCGCCCCTACAGGGCAGCTTTGGCTCCTCTCGGAGCCCACAAACAGGGAGAGCTCAGCATTGGGAATGCGGACACCTGTTCCCTGTGTCTGATATCGCCACAACGTCAACCGGAAGGCCTAGAATGCAATCGGATTCAGGAGACTGTTAAAAAAGAAAGAAATCAATTTACCAGTTCACTATTCAAAACTGTCTGGATAGAGGGAGGATGAAGATTGAGACAGCTTTAGGCCTAAGGTGATTGTGCAGCGAGACAGAAGACATTGTAAACTCAAAAGGAGAAATTTTGCAATTTTCGTTCCTTCTTTTCCATCTGGAATCCCGGAGGACGATGAAAAAAACAACAACCCTTGACATCAGAAAAGAGACCGATGAAACAGATTTCAATCAGGAGTGATAAGATATTTGCGGGCAGATCCAGGGCAAACATATTTTTTCGGGAAAAAATATACCTCTGATGGGAGGCAAGCAAATTGCATTTCTGTCAGAGAGCTGCTTGGCCAGTCTGAAGTCACGAAGAAACGAGAAAGAATGGCACAAATGGGAAGATTTGGGGATGAGTGTTTGCAGATAAAGAAGAAAAAAAAAAGGCAATGACTCTAGATGGGAGTTTACAGATTTTTC
The DNA here is from genome assembly GCA_038048745.1 of Coluber constrictor foxii. Lineage (NCBI taxonomy): Eukaryota > Metazoa > Chordata > Lepidosauria > Squamata > Colubridae > Coluber > Coluber constrictor. Next base: position 74,755,434 of record CM075965.1, on the reverse strand, counting down.
TCGTGAAAAGACCACACAAGAATTCTCCCTGGCCAAGACAAATCAGTGAGAAATCTTGAATAAATGAAGAGATAAGATTAGCCCTTCTGTAAGACCTTCCTCCAACCCAGAGAAGCTAAGTGAGAGTGCATTTTATTTATTTATTTGTATCCTGCCTTTATCTATTTTTTTTTTCAAATAATTTGAGGCGGCAAACATATCCAGCACACTTTCTTGCCCCTGTTTTTCCCATAACAACAATCCTGTGAGGTGGATTGGGCTGAGAGAGAAAGAGTAACTGGCCCAAGGTCACCCAGCTGGATTTCATGCCTAAAGTGGGACTAGAACTCCCAGTCTCCTGGTGATTGGCCCAAAGTTAGCCAACTGGCTTTCATGATTAACACTAGCTGTCTGCAATTACTGTAAGTTTGAATCTCACTAGGCTCAAGGTTGACTCAGCCTTCCATCCTTTCTAAGGTAGGTAAATTGAGGACCCAGTTTGTGGGGGCAATAAGCTGACTTTGTATAAAATATACAAAAGTATGAAGGATATTGCTTAACGCATTGTAAGCCGCCCTGAGTCGCTGGAGAAGGGCGGCATATAAATCAATTTTTTTTTAAAAAAGTGGCTGTCCATTCTCTCCTTAAAATCCTGCCGTCTTCTTGCTTTATATTACCAAGATTGTCCTTGGAAGTATCCAGCTAGGTGAAATATGAACTTCCATCAATGCAACCCCGGATCTGAAATTACCTTCATTCCTGTGTAAATTATTCATGCGTATCATTATTATTTAAGCTTCAAACGTCCTTTCACAAGTTCGTTATAAGATTGGGTTTCCAGTTCTTTGTTGTTTTTTTTAAATGAGAGTTAAAAAAACATTCTCAAAGTATGGCTCCAACTATATTGTGGGAAGTGCCAAGAGATCAAGTTGGGAAGGGTTTATGGCTGGTTTTCAATAATGAAATTAATCCAAGCTGCAGACATTTGGGGTTAACAAATAGCCTGAGTTTTAGTTGGGGTTCCTCAGGGCAAGGGAGTCCAGTTTTTTTTGGGGGGGGGGGGGGGGTTGAAAAATTTGGGACTTCCATGACCTGGATGATTGAGAATCTCCAGAGACATTGACACAAATTTTGGAAAGCATTCCCAAGTATTTTCCTCCTTCTTTACATAGAAATGTTTCTGAATATTCATTTTACTTTGTAAGGCGCCAGTACTAAAGTTTTGCCTTGGTTTTCTTGTAGTACCTGGTGTGTAAACGGAAACTGGAGAGCAAGAAGGAAGCGCTCCTCATTCTTTCGAAGGAACTTGATTCGTGTCAACAGGAAAGAGACCAGTTCAAGCTTATGGCCAACCAACTACGGGAAAAGCACCAATCGCTAAAAAAGAAATACCAAGAACTAATTGTACGTAGCCGGTTTGAAAATTTGGATAGGACAAAACCTTTTCCTTCTGGTAATGCAATCGTCTTCATTGAATGACCCCATAATCTCTTCAGGGATGGAGTCTGGGCAACTGAATGGAGCTGAGTATTTACTGGCCAGCTGCCCTTCCTGTAGCCAATGTGGAGTTTTGTTCACATATATTCTCATTGTGCTCAGAGAGAGAAATATCTGTCTCTACCTAGGATCGAACTCACAGTCTTCTGATTGTGAGGTGAGAATTCCACCTCTAGGCTACCGCACCACTCCTTCCTCCTCCTGTTAATGCCATGAGGGAGGTTAAATATTCCACTAAGTTCTTTTAAATTCTGATTTTCTCAAAACCGTTCACATTATTATTCATATTAATAACGTTATGCAAACTTCGAACAGGCTTAGAGCGAAAACATTTTAATGCCTAAGGTTCCGTGATACAATACTTTACTAAAAGTTTAGGGGAAATTAGAATTTCTTTCTTCTAATTTATTTTCCTCTCCTTTTTTTTTTTTTTTCCTTTTAGGATGGCGATCCGTCTCTCCCTCCGGAGAAAAGAAAACAAGTAGGTTTTATTTCTGACTAACTAACTTAACTAAAATTTCTAGGTCACACATTCTTTCAAGAAGAGAGATCCAGGGGAGGGCTGCTGGGGGTTCTCAGAGATTCGGGAGAACCTTTAGCTAAGATTCTGTGCAGTTTGGAGAACCCCCAAATCCCACTCCTGGCTGGGCCCGTCCACCCCGCCATTTCCAGGAGTCCCCACGCGACCTGTTTTGGATGCAGGTAAGTGCAGGGTGCACATGGAGGCTCGGGGAGGGCGAAAAATGGGCCTATCGGAAGTTTGGGAAGTACAGGCCCGTTTCCAGCCTCCAGAGGGCTTCGGGAATTATAAAATAAGATAATAAGCTAAAAGATGATAGGATAGGATAGGATAGTTATAGTTATAGTTATAGTTATAGCTATAGCTATAGCTATAGCTATAGCTATAGCTATAGCTATAGCTATAGCTATAGCTATAGCTATAGTTATAGTTATAGTTATAGTTATAGTTATAGTTATAGTTATAGTTATAGTTAGTTTATTAAATTTATATACTGCCCTTCTCCTAGTGGACTCAGGGCGGTGCACAGCCAAGAATAAAAAACACTTCAATACAAAATTTAAAATTTGTAAAAGAATTAAACAATTTTTGGCCCAGAAAATTTAAAAAACCAATAGGCAATTTAAAATTTAAAACCCATAGACAATTTAAAAACTAAAAGGATAGGATAGGATAGGATAGGATAGGATAGGATAGGATAGGATAGGATAGGATAGGATAGGATAGGATGATAAGATAAGATAAGATAAGATAAGATAAGATAAGATAAGATAAGATAAGATAAGATAAGATAAGATAAGATAAGAAGATAAGATGAGATGATAAGATAAGATAAGATAAGATAAGATAAGATAAGATAAGATAAGATAAGATAAGATAAGATAAGATAAAAACTTGGTAGAATATTCCTGCGTATTTGTGTTGCCATCTGCTGCTATTTATCTATTACCTGCGAGCTCTCTATGCACACATGGGTTGCTTATTCTTCTTTTCCTTCACTTGCATTAATTTTAATTCTAGAAAAAGCATCCAATAAAAAATAGTTGTTGTTTTTTCGCAGCTGCATCTTTGGGTTCCCCTCGTGACCGTTTCTTGCCCTTTTTCCCAGGCAAATCTCACCCAGCTTCTGAGTGATTCCCGGGATCGAAATAAACATTTAGGGGAAGAAATCAAAGAACTGCATCAAAGACTGGGAGAAGTGCAGGGAGACAACAAGGTAGGATATTCATTAAATACAATGATGCAATTGTAACCGTTAGTTCCAAGGTGGCTTCTCTCCTTGATGAGTTTCCATCCGTTGTGTCTTGTCCAGCCTTTGGATCAGGGGGGGTGAAACTTGATTTCATTTGAGGGCCACATCAGGGTTGTGTGATGGGGGGATGGAGTGGGCGTGGCCAGCTTGACGTCACTCATGTCGGGGAGGGGGGCACCTGTAGTGACCCGAGCACCTGGGAGTGAAAACAGGCTCCCGAGCTCTGTTTTCGGCTAACACGGCCTCCTGCAACCCTCTGCCAGTGAAAACGGAGCTCGGGGGGGGGGGGCATGTGTGGCCCTCGCAAGCTCCGTTTTTGCGGGCCGAGGCACTGTGGGCCGGTCCAGGGTGGCCCCGCATCCCATGGGCTGGGGCCGACCCCCAGGCCTTGAGTTTGAGACCCCTACTTCAGATGCTTTGGAGAATAGCTTGACCCCCTCTTCTTTGGGGCAACCCCTGAGATATTTGAACGCTGCTATCAATTCTCCTGGATTTTCTTCTTCTTCTTTTTCTTCTTCTTCCTCCAGCTTCTTCGGATGACGATTGCCAAGCAAAGACTCGGAGACGAAGAAGTTGGGGCCCGTCATTTTGCGCCCCACGAGCGTGAAGATCTCGTGCAGCAGCTGGAGAAAGCACGAGAACAAGTAAGCGAAGAAAAATGTCCCTGCTTTGTGACCGTAAATCCTCATCTCTTCGTCCTAAATTTCACTTCTTCGTAGGGCGAGGCGTTGAAAAGAGATTCGATTTGGTCAGACAGAATATCCACCAAGGCCAAGCGTCTGTTTCCGTAGCCAAAAATGCAACGAGTGGGTGTTAAAAAAAATAGATTTCACGTTATTTGAGAGAGTTTGGTGGTTTTAGACTATTTGACTTCTAAATATCATCAGGCAGATTTGTTGGTTCTTGGTGTTTGTGTTCTTTGACCTGGGTTGCAGGCAGGGGTGAAATTCAGCGGGTTCTGACAGGTTCTGGAGAACCGGTAGCGGAAATTTTGAGTAGTTCGGAGAACCGGTAGTGCAAATTTTGAGTAGTTCAGAGAACCGGCAAATACCACCTCCGGCTGGCCCCAGAGCCGGGTGGGAATGGAGATTTTGCAATATCCTTCCCCCAGGAGTGGGGTGGGAATGGGGATTTTGCAGTATCCTTCCCCCAGGAGTGAGGAGGGAATGGGGATTTTGCAGAATCCTTCCCCTGGAGTAAGGAGGGAATGGGGATTTTGCAATATCCTTCCCCCAGGAGTGGGGAGGGAATGAGGATTTTGCAGTATCCTTCCCCTGGAGTGGGGTGGGAATGGAGATTTTGCAGTATCCTTTCCCTGCCACGCCCGCCAAGCCACGTCCACAAAACTGATAGTTTAAAAATTTGAATTCCGCCATTGGTTGCACGCCCTTCATTACTAGAGTAGGTAACATTATCAGTGCACGGGACAGCAAAACTCCACTCCCCCATGCCCTGAAGATGTTACCAAGCTTGGTAATGAAATGTCCACAAGACAGCAGCCCAGCTCCGAGAATAACAAGAGTGCAAATATTCTGCTCTGAGCTAGATATATTTCCGCTATCGGAATCTTTTGGTTGTCCGTTTTTCACAGTTAGCGACCTTTGTCGTGTCCCCATGATCATGTGATCAAAATTCAGACGCTTGGCAACCGGTTCATATTTACGACCCCGGGGGGGTCACGTGATCCCCTTTTCCGACCACCTGACAAGTCGAGTCCAAGGGGAAGACAGATTCACTTAACAACCGGGCTTAACAACTTAACACCTGCAATCAATCACTTAACAACGGAGGCAAGAACGGTCGTAAAATGGGGGGAACTCACTTAACAAATGTCTGACTCAACAGAAGGAATTTTGGGACACCTTTGTGGTTTTTAACTCGAGGGCTACTTGTAGTAGCATGATATTACTGGCCATGTAGATGATGTTCTTATTGTAGATAGGAGCCTGGTGGAGCAGTGGACTAAAGCGCTGTTAAATAGCACTTAGCTGCCACCTGCCTGCAATTACTGCAAGTTCAAATCTCACCAGGCTCAAGGTTGACTCAGCCTTCCATCCTTCCGAGGTAGGTAAAATGAGGAGCCGGATTCTGGGGGCAATAAGCTGACTTTGTATGAAAAAGAACACCGCTTGGGGGGGGGGGGGGGGCGAAAGCCCTACTAAGCAGGTATATACAAAACTATGAAGGCTATTGCTTAACACAATTGTAAGCCGCCCTGAGTCTCCAGAGAAGGGCGGCATATAAATCAAACCAATAATAAATAAATAAATAAATAAATAAATAAATAAATAATATTAATAAAATTATAAAATAAAATAAAAAAATAAAATAAAATAAAATAAAATAAATAATAAATAAAATAATAAAATAATAAAATAAAATAATAAAATAAAATAAAATAAAATAAAATAAAATAAATAAAATAAATAAAATAAAATAAAATAAAATAAAAAATAAAATAATAAAATAAATAAAATAAAATAAAATAAAATAAAATAAATAAAATAAATAAAATAAATAAAATAAAATAAAATAAATAAAATAATAAAATAAAGTAAAATAAAATAAATAAAAGATAAGTCTTATCACAGAATGCCCCTGAAGCCATGGTGACCAACAGCCATGGATTCAAAAGTTCTCCTTTGAATCAAACTCGGTGCTTGCTTCATGCCAGCAAAGAAAAATGATTCAAACTGTCTTTTCTCCTGAGAAGTTTTTTTTTCCTTTCAAACATGGTTGCGATGGTCTCCTATACAACCCTGATTAGCTTTGACCTCGATAAAACAGAAAAAAACATAGAATCCCTCAGGGGTGGGATTCAGCCGGTTTGGTTCGGTTTGAGCGTACCGGTAGTTGTGACCTCCAGGTGCACCCTCCCGCTCTGGTGCTATCCTATTTAGCTGCATTTTTAAAACAATGTTCATGCGCAGAAGGCGTACGCGCTCACATTTTCGGTGCTGGGGTGAACCGGTTGTTAATTCATGTACCACCCACCTCCGGAATCCCCCCCTTCCAATTTGTCTCTGCGCAGTCTTTTCCTCTAACTTGGTCACGTTAGTTCCTGAAAATAGGCATGAGAGATAGAAGAACTCTTGGCAAAAAATTAGCAGGCTGAGTTGGCCGCGTGGAAGTTCTCCTTACCTTCCTTTACGCTTTTGAGCTTGGCTCTCTCGCCAGATGGAGACTCTGCAGCTTGACCTTCAAGCGTCGTTGGACGAGCTCCAGGATGTGAGAGAAGAACGTTCTTTTTACCAAGAAAAATCCGAAAAGTTAAACCAAGAGCTCAACCATGTCCTCGGAGGACACGTTGACCGCATTATTGATATAGATGCTCTCTGCATGGAAAACAGGTGAGTTTGCTTCGGAATTCGTCGTGATTTATTAAGGACAGGACGTGACATTACTGCAGAACTGAGATTCATCAAGGGCCGTGATGGTGAACCTACGGCATGTGTGCCCAAAATGTCATGTGAAGTCATGTCGCCCAACATGTGCGGCCTTGCCTGTTTGTCTTCTGGGTGTCTGGTGCGTATGCGTGCTTGACAATCAGCTGTCCTTCGCGCACACGTCACTGCTGAAAACCGGTGCGCACATGTGCGCCGATCAGCTGATCGTTGGGCGTGCATGCTCACTAGAACCCGGAAGTTCGGCTTTCCCCCATGAGCGCATGTGCGTGCGACGTTTCCGCTAAGGTTCGCCTTCAGTGATCTAGGGTCCATCTTTGCTGCAAATATTGTAGGCGGTAGTAACGCAGCAAAAACAACTTGGAAAAAAAATATTAAAGTGCATTATAAAATAAAAAATAAAAATAGCCGAATCACGAAAGACAGGAAAAAAATACACGAACCTGTTAACATAGGAAGGGAGAGGTTCCCCCTGTTTAGTCACGTCCGTCTCAAAGGGTTGGTGCTCATCTCCATTTCTTCGTCGAGAGACTCATTGTTGTCCGACGACACTTCCATGGTCATGTGGTGTAGGCGATCTTCGCACACACTGACCACAAGCAGCGGCATGACAAAGTAGCAACAACGGTGCATTGGAAGATCTGCAAGAAATACCCTTTGCCTGCAAGCGAGAACTGGTGGGACCATAAAATAGAAAAAAGTCCTAGAAAATGAGGACGTTAAATTGCTCTGGGACTTCAGAATCGAGACAGACAGGCACCTGCCACATAAAACACTCTGGACTTAACAGTTATCGATAAGATGTGGCAGTGCCCAGAGACAGAAGAATAGAAGAGAAAGAACTGGAGAAGATAACAAATTACAAAAACCTACAAATAGAAATAGAAGGACTATGGCAAAGGCAAGCAAAGGGTACGACCAATAGCCATAGGCTCCTTGGGAGCACCAGTTGAACACTGTTGGCATTGACAAATTTGCCATCGGTCAATTGCAAAGGCAGCTTTACAGCTTCCATCCTGCAACTATCTCTCTAACATCGTCAAACATCCAGAGGCTTCGTTTGAGCAGCCTGTGGAATTCACTGAGGTTAAACTTCGTGCCGGCACAGGGAATTGCAGGGGAATATCAATAAGCTCCTTACCCCTCTGGTGTTTCTACGCGCATGGGTGGGACAGCGCAATTGACGAGGTATTGAATGTAAGTTGTAGGATTTTGTCTCTGCTCCAACCCATTGTTTCTCGTTCTCTCCACCGTGAAGCTCGTAGCTCACTTTGAAATCCTGAATAAATGGCATCTGAGTAATATATTCACTTCTTTCCATCCCCAAAATTCAGGTACCTTCATGAGCGATTAAAACAAGTGCAAGAAGAGGTTAATATTCTGAAATCGAACATTGTGAAATACAAGGTAAATTATACCGCGAACTATAAGCGGAATTATATGTTAATCTTTTTGCAGTGTAATATATTTCAAACTTCTTACAAGGCTAATTAATGTGGGCTTTTTTTTTAACGTCATCAGTCTTCGAAATATTTCTTTCATTCACTAAAAAAAAAAATAGCACTCTGCTAAAATATCTACGTAGTTTTTAAATGCAATTAGGTAATTTAGTTTATTTTTTAAAAAAACACTGAAGCTTTAGGCAGCTTTTAAACATAATATTTTCTGTTTATATTGGTAGAATTATTCTTTTGCATAATTCACTTTGTGTTATCTGCCTATCAAAAGGCATGTTTCGGTTCTCTTTACTCCCTCTGAAATTGTATTTCTTTGCAGAAGAAATTGCTGTTCGTTCATCTCCTAAATCTTCAGAATCATAGAATTAGAGTCAGGGAAAGGAAGCGATCCCAGACCCTTCATTCTCTCTCTCAGTACAAAATAATAAAAATAATTTTTATCAAAGGGGAAAAAAATGTCACTGGAGGCATAATTGATGGATTCTTTAGCTCTCAACAATAACTTTCGATTCATCCAATGATTGTAATGATACTTCCAGTGTGATACAACATGATACATTTTTTAAAAAAAGTTATTAGCGCTCAAATCACGGTGCATTGTTTTGTACAAGCCCCATTTAGATTAATAATTGCACAGGTGTCCAATAATTGCCCTTGGTTTAATGCAAGGGTCTGCAACTTTAAACACTCACAGAAAAGAAAACACCGGGAGTCACAAATCCCTTCCCGTGCCTGACTATTTCTCGAGCGGCCACAAAACTAGCAAATGTAGTTGATTTTAATGTTCTGTTTTCTTCTAAAACTTTTCTTTTCTTGGATTTATCCATGGTTGGCCTACCAGGGGTTGAAAAGCTCAATAAATCGCGTGCCAGTGGGGGGCGCACGTTGGTGGCTATGACGCATATTTTGAGCGACAGGGAGCCGCAGCAGAGGGGTGAAAGAGCCACATGTGGCTCCAGAGCCGCGGGTTGCTGACCCCTGGTATAATGTATAGCCAGTTGGTGTCCTTTTCCTCCTTCCTTTCTTTTATATAGTTCAGTTACTTCTTCTATAGTTTTTCTGGACTTCCAGAAACGTCCCCATTTTTCTGTGGTAAAAAATTATTCCGCATTCTCCAAGTTTACGTATATTACATATATTATCTATGGAGCACCATAATATATATGTGTTGATGCTTGTAAGTAGCGGCTTATATTCAGTTGAAAAAAACTGCAAGACCAAAACTGGACTTCTTAACATTCTTTTTTTTAAAAAAATAATAATAAGAAGAATCTGGTTCCAGTTTTACCTAGTTTGGTAATGAAATGCAAGCTCAGAGAGCACCAAGGACCCCGTCCTGTCAACCCTGAGCTACACATATTTTCCTTTATTAGTAAAATAAGAATCAGATTTTCTTCCCCCATTTTAATATATATTTTTTCCTTGGGCTTCCATTTCTTTCTTTAGAACGCTCTAGAAAGAAGGAAAAATTCGAAGGGTCACGGCAAATCAAATAGCAGCGCCCTGACTGGAATCCTTTCTGCAAAGCAAGGTACGGCGCAGAGTTTTCTCCTCACATTTTCCTTCTGAAATTGACAACGGTGGGCCCGATAGGACTTTGGCAGGACCTCATATCGCTTTGTGTTCATCTCTTTATCAGGGAGTAGAGTTGGTTCATTTCTGGTCCTAGTGGCCTTTATTTAAAACTGCAGCATTTTACTTGGAACTCACATGAATCTGCATCTTCACAGATCACAGGGTCTTTTAAATGAATAGCGGAATGGTGGCTGGGCAGCCAGGAAGCTTCCCCTCAAAACAACCCCTCAGTTTTTTTTTTGATTTTTTTTAATGAATCAACACATATGTACACACAATGTGTGATCTAAAACATAGACGAGAGCATTAATAGTTTATTATAACAGCCCTGTTATATTTATTATAATAGCTCTGTTGTTGTTATAACAGCACCGAAAAAAGGGACTTCCGATCGTTGCAATATCCCTGCGGTCGCGTGCTCAAAATTCAGACGCTTGGAAACTGACTCGTATTTATGACGATCGTAAAGTCCACAGGGAAGCTGGATTCACTTAACAACCATGTTGTTCATTTAACAACTGCAGTGATTCGCTTAACAACTGTGGCAGAAAAAGCCTTAAAATGAGCAGAACTCTCTTAACAAATGTCTTGGGTAATGACAGAAATTTTGAATTAAGTCAAAGACCACCTGTGCTGTTAAAACAGTCCTAAATTTGTTTTGACTTCCTTCAACTATTTCCTAGTGCAAGAGCTCTTATCCGAAGATCATGGCTGTAGTTTACCGGCAACACCTCAGTCCATTTCTGATCTTAAATCCTTGGCTACTGCATTATTGGAGACCATCCATGAGAAAAATATGGTCATCCAGCACCAAAGACAAACCAACAAGTAAGTGTTTATTTTTTTTCTATAGTATACTGGTGTAGAATTTCTGTCAGTGCGCACAACTTTACTACGTGAGGCAACCCAGGAGCAATAACAGCAAACAGAGGTTTGTCATATAATAATGGTTTATCTACAAAACAATATATACTATACATACATGTACTATAGGCAGAGGTCAAACAATCACCAATTACAGCAGGGAAAAACACATGGTGAGAAGAAGCGAGAGAGAGATGCCCTAATAGGGTCTCTTTTTATTATACAGGCTCTTAAAGGGATAACAGCCAAAAACCTTGCTAACGCATTCCCATCATTACATTATTGCATCATTGTAGCAGCTGGTCAGCTCTTAAATCACTACCTTGACAATTTCTCCACAAGCTTTGCTGATCTGGTCATTTGCCTTCACCGAGGTGTGTGATGCTTTTTGGAACTGTTTTTTCCAAAAAACACTGGAAAAAAAGAATGAAGGAGATAAACAGGTAGCCCTTGACTTACAACCATTCATCTGGGGACCATTCAAAGTGACCACAGTCATGAAAGAAGTGACTTATGACCAATTCTCTCTGTCTGTCTCTCCCTCCCTCCCTCCCTCTCTCTCTTTCACACACACAAACAGTTAGTCCTCTACTTACGACCACAATTAAGCCCAACATTTCTGTTGCCGATTGACACAGTTCTTAAGTCAGTTTTACCCCATGTTACAACCCTTCACTTAACAGTTGTTAAGTGAATCACTGCAGATGTCAAATTAGCAACCCGGTGGTTAAGTGAATCGGGCTTCCCCATTGACTTTACTCATCAGAAGATCGCCAAAGGAACCACTACAACTGTCATAAATATGAACCATTGGCCAAGTGTCTGAATTTTGATCGCGTGATCCCGGGGGATTCTGCAACGATCAAAACTGTGAAAAAACGGTCACAAGTCCCCTTTTTCCAGGCCGTTGTAACTCTGAATGATCCCTAAACGAACTTTCGTAAGTCGAGGGCTTCTTGTATTTCTTACCACCCACATTTTGTTACTTTAAAAGAAAATCAGTTTCGATCAATTTAGTAAGATGAGAATTGTGGGTTAAGTCCATTTTAACTGTGACTCGAAAGCTACAAAATGTTATAATCATGTATATGTGTTTGTACGTAACTGTATGCCTGTATATGTGTGAGAGAGAGTGTTGTGGCCCGTATGTGGCCTGTGTGGATTGTAGCTGACTCTGGCAGCGAGGAGGCTGGTGTGGTGTTGCACCAGCAGCCTGTTCAGCTGGCACGCGAGTCAGACAATGAGGAGGCTGGAGAAGAGGTGGTGCCAGAGGCGGGGATTCAGCCAGGGCCTTCAGAACCTCCAGAAGCTCCTTTAAGTGAAGAGGATGAAGAGGAGGAGCCTCTTCTCGATACACAGGCACGCAGAGCTCCCAAAAGGCAGGAGTGGCTCCTCAGGAGGAGGTCTCCTCAAGAGTAAGGCTTGGGGCTAATTGGCCACTCCCTTAGCCTATTTAAGGAGGAACACTGACTGAAGCAATTTGCAGGGAACAACTTCATTCACATACCTTCATGTCTTATCTTGCTTATCTTATCAGCTTCCTGCAAATTGCTTCTGGGCATTCTGCCAACTATAGTAAGCTTTCAGTTATTATTCTTTGAATTCTTGGCAGCTGTTAATGCAATTAATTAACAGCCATTGTTGTAAAAGACTGGTTTATTTAGTAAACTAAGGTTTGAACGGACTTTGTGTGTGCTGCATTCTTTGGGGTCCGTAGCTGGGGCAGAACAGAGAGAGACGTGTAGACGAATTCCTAAACAGCCCCTATATTTCCATGTAAATCTCAATTTTTAAAATTCTTTTATATAAAATGTTGAATCCTTTTTTCAGAATCTTAGGCAACCGGGTGGCCGAGCTGGAGAAAAAACTCAGAACTTTAGAAGTTTCTGGCTTATGGAGTCTCCCAGGTTAGTAGCTTTTAGTAAAAATTTCCACCTGTTAATTGCGAAAGGCCACCCTGCTTGAATCCACACATACGCTATGTTGATAACAGGTAGTCCTCAACTTACAACGGTCCACAGTGACCGGTCAACACTGAAAAAAGCGACATTTTTCACACTTTACGACCGTCGCAGCCTCCCCATGGTCACGTGATCGACCTTCATCTGCTCGACAACCGACTCACATTTATGACGGTCGCAGTGCCCCAGGGGGGAGGGGTCACGTGATTCCCCTTTGGCGACCTTCTGACCAGGGAAAGGCAGGTCCACTTAACGACCGTGTGACTCATTGAATAACTTCAGTGATTCGCTTAACACGTGCGGCCAGGAAAGTCGTAAAACCGAGCAAAACTCATTGTTAACTCGTAAAGCATTCCTGGCCTGCTCTCGAGTTGCCATAGGCAGGGAGGGCGGGAGGGGGGGGGCAACTGACAGAGCAACACGGCAGCAACCAGAAGCACATTCCATGCATACCTTTCTCAAGGCTGCATCCTAGGTTACCAGAGCTAGTCGGAACGGTGTGATCTCTACAGCCCGCAAAAGTGCTCCGTTGGAGAATGTGATTTATGACACACTCTGGGAGGAGGGGGGAAACAGGGTCATAGTTGGGACTTAAATTACATGGGGCAGAGCTGACTCCACTTGGGTATGTGCCAACATGTTGTTCCTAATAACTGGATTTCTTTTGAGACTTGGCACGAGGCTCATGAATTAATTAGGGCATCCGTCGGACATTCATTTAACAAATTTCTGACTTAACAACGCGAATGTTAGGCTCGATTGTGGTCGTACGTCGAGGGATACCTGCAGTTAGTGGTGGCAAAGGTAAAGGAGGATTTGTAATCCCTTTTCAAACGTGGGCTTTGCGTTTTTGTTTAACCGTAGACGCTCTTAATTTGAATGTTTCCCCAGAGGAGTTCATAAATTCACTGAAGAGAAGTCTGGCGTTTTTAAAGCAAAACCATGGTGAAAGAGAGGCCACAACCTCTGAATCTCTCGCTCTGTTCTTGTTTAGACAGCAGACTAAGATTTGATATAATAACGGTTTTCTTTCCTTCTTTTTCTCCTTGCTGCCTGAAGGCCTGAGCTACAATATCTCAGTGGGACTCGGGAGTAGGTTTCTCCTTGACGTATTTACGTTTTTAGTAACAAACCTTTTAATGTGCACAAAGTATTACCGCCGGCGCGTATCGATGGAAATGTTATCTCAAATGTTTTTCAATGCTATCTGGCCCGATTTAAGATATTCGACTCAAAAGACAGTCACAAGAGAAATAGAGGTTCCTTGCCCAGCTGTTTCTAATTGGAAGGAAGTGTAATCAGGGAAGAAATATTTCTGAGTGTAAGAGGTGCAAATGTAAGAGTTGGGGAGGGAGGGAGGGAGGAAGGAGACAGGAAAGAAGGAAGGAGGGAGGGAGGGAGGAAGGAAGAAGGGAGAGAGGGAGGGAGGGAGGAGGAAGGAAGATAATGGATGGATGGATGGATGGATAGATAGATAGATAGATAGATAGATAGATAGATAGATAGATAGATAGATAGATAGATAGATAGATAGATAGATAGATGTCTCCAGTCTACAATCTATCTATCTCCAGTCTATCTATCTATCTATCTATCTATCTATCTATCTATCTATCCATCCATGGATGGATGGATGGATGGATGGATAGATAGATAGATAGATAGATAGATAGATAGATAGATAGATAGATAGATAGATGTCTCCAGTCTACAACATAGTCCATTCAGCAGTTCCAAGAAGGGTTCACATCCATTTGCATCACTCAGGAGACCTTGAGGATCTATGTAAGCCTCCAAGTGGCCTTAACAACATCCACTAAAAGGATTAAAGGAGTATCAATCCTTCCATTCCCCACCGTTCAGTCAGCTGCTGAAGAAGCTTCTTGGAGGAGAAGCAAAACCTCTTCAAAGAAAAAAAAAAAGAAAGTCCATTTGGTTCTTGAAAATAAAGCACCTCTGGTACCACCATAACCTGGATGGCTGAGGATCTCCATAGACATTTAGTTTGGTTCTTTTAATGAACCTTCCTTCAAACAAAAGGAATTTTCCCTCGGTCGATGGATGCCGTTTGAGGCAACGTTCTTAATTTTTCGGGGTCTTCTAAAAATTCTTCCGACGTGACAGCTGGAGCAGGATTGACTCTACTAAACACATAGGAGTTACTAAACAGTTCACCTTTCTGTCCCGACTGTGCCAAAAATTTATCCCCATCCGCAGCCTGGACTGCTGAGTTGGTGCCTACAGGTCCGTTTTGATAAGCTCTCCATGAACGTATAATTGTTTCTCTACCCTTAAGCTCAAAGCTATGTTTTCCAGAGTGACTCGTGCTATTTATGTATTTATTCGGGCCACTGGGAAGAAGAGAAAGAGTTGATTCTGGGAAGAGAACATGCCAATCTGGGTTGCTTGCTCAGACTCTTGAGCGAGAGACAGAGGAAGGGAGTCAAAAATTAGCAAGTTCCTTCTTTTTTCTTTTTTTTAAAAATTTGATTTATATGCTGCCCTTCTCCGGAGACTCAGGGTGGCTTACAATGCATTGTATATTTATACAAAGTCAGCTTATTGCCCCCACAAACTGGGTCCTCAATTTACTTACCTTAGAAAGGATGGAAGGCTGAGTCAACCTTGAGCCTGGGGAGATTCGAACTAGCAGTAATTGCAGACAGCTGGGTTTTAATTACAATGCTTAGTCTGCTGAGCTACCCAGGCTCCTTTCTGATGTCAAGTAGGATATCTTGGTTTCGTCAGGGCTGAGATTTCTAATCTAGCATTTTTTTCTGACCCTGAAATTCCAGCTTTTGAGCTTTAATCCAAAACACTTGGATTATTGGATGTGATTTAAGAGTTGATTAAAGTTCTAAACAATTAAACAGAGAGGGAGGAGCGAAGGAAGCGAGAAAGAAAGACCAAGATCCTTCTGGTATCAAGTTGAATATCATCATTTAACGACCCCATAATTCCTTGCGGGGTGGAGTCTGGGCAAATGAATGGAGCAAGCAGAGTGTTTTACTGGCCGGATGCTCTTCCTGACGCCAGTGCGGAGTTTTGTTCAGCTGATCTATTGTCATCATGCCCAGAGAGAGAAATATCTGCCTCAGCCTAGGATTGAACTCACAGCTTCCTGATTGTAAGGCGAGAGCTCCACCTCTGTAGGCCTCCGCACCGCTCCTGTATCAAGTAGAATGTCCTTGTTTAAAATGCTTAAGTTCGATTCTTTTTTATCTCTTTTGTTTTGGATGGGATAAGGAAAATTAATATGTTTGTGTCCTATGATTACAGGCGGCAAGGATACTATTATCTTTAGCGAACCGGCTGTTCCTGCGATCCAGAGGTCACGATCTCCATTACGAGCATTCGTCGAGAAGCCACAGCAGAATCTAGAAGGTAAGCCTCTGGAGTTGTAATAGCAGAAATCCCAAATTTTGGCAAAGTCCCAACGATGACATGTTGGGACCAGGTTATCTGAGCGTCCGTCTCTTGCTGGTCACATCTACCTGACCCACTAGAGCGGGGAGCCGAGGAATGTCGAGGGTCCCGACTCCTAAGGAGGTCCATCTGGCGGGACCCAGAAGAGGGGCCTTCTCCAGGGTAGCTCCCTCCTTATGGAACGTCATCCCCCTGGAAATTAGATCGGCCCCCATTCCGACACTCTTTCAGAAGGACCTGGAGATCTGGTTCTGTCAGGGGACCTGTGCAAACGCAGAATGGAATGTGGTGCAGCGCCAATCAGCTGTTCTAGGCGGCGGTGATCGCTGCCACCGCCTATCTTGTCCACCACCCGTTCAGAGCAAACAGCAGCAAATAGGCAGCAACGAATGGACCGCGGCGAACGAGCCACGGTGAAGGCAAACGGGTTGTGGCAAACAGGCCGCAGAAAATGGGCTGGGGCAGTGAACGGGCCATGGGAAACGGGCTACGGCAAACGGCCGGTTGCGGAGCCGAATGGGCTGTGCTAAATGGGGCATGGTGGCAGCCAACGGGCTGCGGTGGCAGCAAATAGGCCGTGGCGGTAGAAGTAGATTTTTTTCCCCCTTGTTTTCCTCCTCTAAAGCTAATGTGCGTCTTATAGTCTGAAAAATATGGTAGTTTATTTGATTGTGTGTGTATGTATATAGGGGATATTTTTAAATATGTTTTATTTCTGTTTTGGGCTTTTATTGTTTGCAAGCCGCCTACAGCCGCTGTGAGCAGAGCAGAGTGGGCGGCCACATAAATTTTCTAAAATAAATAAATACATAGATAAAATCTCGCTTTTGAACGCAGGTAGTCCTCGACTTACAGCAGTTCATTTAGTGACCGTTCAAAGTTACGACGGCCCTGAAAAAAAGGATTTAGAACTATTTTTCGCACTTAAGACCGTTTTAGCATCCCCACGCTCACGGGATTTACATTCGGATGCTTGACAGCTGACTCACATTTATGACAGTCGTAGCCTCCCGGGGTCAGGCAATCCCATTTTGCGACCTTCTGACAAGCAAACTCAACGAAGAAACCAAATTCACTTAACAACCGTGTTACTCATTTTACAACAGCAGTGATTCACTTAACAAACATGGCCAGAAACGTCGTAAAACGGGGCAAAACTCACCGAAGAAATGTCTCACTTGGGAACAGACATTTTGGGGCTCAATTGCGATCGTAAGTCGAGGACTACCTGCATTACAGATAGTCCTCGACTTACAACAGTTCATTTAGTGACCGTTTGAAGTTACAACAGCACTGGAAAAAAGGGACTTACGACCATTTTTCACATGTACGACCGTTACAGCAGCCCCCATGGTCACGTGATCTAAATGTTAAACTGATATGGCACCTCCCCTTCCTTTTTCTCCTCCACTTCTTTTTCTTCCTTCCCTTCCTCTTCCCCCTCTTCCTCTTTTCTCTCCACTCCTTTCCCTCTTCCTCCTCTTCCTTCCCCTCCTCCTCCTCCTCCCTTTCTCCTCTTCCTCTTACTCCTTCCCTCCTCCTTCCCCTTCCCCTTCTCTTCTTCTCCTCTTCCTCCTCCTCCTCTTCCCTCCTCCTCTCCTTCCTCCTCCTCCCCTCCTCTTCCTCCTCTCCCCTCCTCTTCCTCTTCCTTTTCCTCCTCTCATTCTACTCTTCCTCTTACTCCTTCCCTTCCCCTTCCCCTTCTCTTCTTCCTCCTCCTCTCCTTCTCCTCCTCCCCATTCTTGTCCTCTTCCTTTTTTCCTCTTCCCTTCTGCTTCCCCTGTTCCTCCCGCTCTTCCTCCTCCTCCTCCTTTATGCATGCAATATTGTACTTTGTTCTGGTTGATTAAGCGACAGTTTTCCATTACAATCCGGCCAGGAAAGTAAATATAAAAATCAGTTTGTTCTTCAAAAAGGACAGGGGAAATTATTACACCCCAGTCAATTGACCGAGAGGAACAAAAATCTGTAACTTGATTTGTTTTTACTTGAAAATTCATAGCCTGGGATTGCATACGGCTAGGTCTCATTTAGTCTCTGTTTGCAGTTACGATGGTGATGAAAAAGTCACCAATCCTCGCATTTATGACCTTCGCGGGTCTGCAAAACCAAGGAAAGCCGTGTTAAGTTTCGCTTAGCAACCACTTCACTTAATGACCAACTTTTCCCCGTCCCAGTTATGGTCACTAAATGAGGACCACCTGTAACCACGTCTTTCAAATAGCTAAAAGGATAAGAATTAGGACTG
This sequence comes from Coluber constrictor foxii, assembly GCA_038048745.1. Taxonomy (NCBI): domain Eukaryota; kingdom Metazoa; phylum Chordata; class Lepidosauria; order Squamata; family Colubridae; genus Coluber; species Coluber constrictor. The sequence continues at coordinate 74,737,251 of CM075965.1, read as the reverse complement.
GGCATTTTTCTTCTCCCAAACTAATGATGTAAATCAGGGGGTGTCCAACCTTGGCAATTTTAAGACCTGTGGACTTCAACTCCCAGAATTCCTCAGCCAGCATGAGGAATTCTGGGAGCTGAAGTCTACGGGTCTTCAAGCCGCCAAGGTTGGACGCCATGGTCTAAATTCTTGTTGTGGCCCGCCAGCGGCCAGTAGATTCAGACAGTGAAGAGTAACATGGGCCAGTCCTGGAGTCTGGGGAAGGATCAGATGAGGGCTCTGCATCAGAGGCAGAGAGGGGGCCAAGGCCATCTGGTAGTTCTTTGCTGCCTCCGAAGTCTCTGGAGTCTGACATCAGTGAGGCAGAAGAACAGCGGGAGCCTGTTCCCAGTGTGCACATGTGCAGAGCTGCCAGAATAGAACAATTAAGAAAACAGGCTCTACTTGGGAGTAAGGCTTGGAGGTGATTGGCCCCTCCCATAAGACATAAAAGAGGAGCGAACGGGACGTGAGCTTTTGCAGGAAGCAATTAGTTTATCTGCTCGGTAAAAGCTCTGGAAAAGCTCTGTTTGACTCTGTGCTAAGTTTGGCCTTGCCCTGCGTGTGGCAATTAGTCCTCTGGCAGCATTCCAAGGGAGATAAGGTGGGTGTTTATAAACATTCCCCTGAAAGACTGTGTGAGAAGCCTTTCGGACCGTGAATGACAATAATTCACAGTCATAGGAATTAAAGAGGTTTGCCGGGACTAAGATTGTGCGTTACGCTTTCTAAGGAAGCCTCGGTCAGAACAATTCTACCTATGAAAATTATTTGGTTCTTATCTATTGTTCCTGCTCACTGTCCAGACAGAAACATGCAATATTCCCATTTTTTTTCTCCTGTAGAAGATCAACCAAGGCAACCGCCCATCCCGTGTCCTGCTAAAAGAGAATTGATTCTCCCGGAAAAACCCGTTCTCCTTTCAGATGACTTGCGTGGAAACCCAACGAGCGGTCCTCAAGCCAACGATTCCCATTCATCCTTCTCCCAGCTGCTGTCAGAAGAAGACGGCATGAGCAGCCTGGAGAAGGACAGCGCGAAGCTGGCCGAAGATCTGTCAACGGTGGAACTGGAAGATGGAGGAACAGAAGCTCCAAGAGACGAACGAGACGGAAGCCCCGCAGAACTGAACAGTTTTGTTGAAGGGGATTCTCCCTTGCCCAACCCTCCTGCCTGGAGTTCCAAAGAAGCGTCCGAGCTCAAGAAGAAACATCTGGGTGAAATTGAGACTGTGGAAGAACTGACGGGCGCCCAGGAAAACAGAGTGGCCTTGTGTAGCTGAAAAACGACCAAAGTCAATACATGGCTATGCTGGATGTTACAGATACTCCAAAGTTAATTCTTCCATCTTCAGCCTTCTTTGAGTTACACTCCAAATGAAACACCTGAAGTTATGAAGGTGGAAGATTCTTCTTCTCCTTCTCCTCCTTCTCCTTCTCCTTCTCCTTCTCCTTCTCCTTCTCCTTCTCCTTCTCCTCCTCCTTCTCCTTCTCCTTCTCCTTCTCCTTCTCCTCCTCCTCCTCCTCCTCCTCCTCCTCCTCCTCCTCCTCTTCTTCTCTTCTTCTCCTCCCTCTTCCTCTTCTTCTTTTTCTTCTTCTCCTCCTTCTCCTTCTTCTTCTCCTCCTTCTCCTTCCTCTCCTCCTCCTCATCTTCTTCTCCTCCTTCTTCCTCTTCCTCTCCTCCTCCTCTTCTCCTTCTCCTCCTCCTCCTTTTCTCCTCCCTCTTCTCCTCCTCCTCTCCCTCCTCTTCTTTTTCTTCTCTTCCTCCTCCTCTTCTTCTTGTCCTTTTTCCTCTTCCTCTCCTCCTCCTGCTCATTCTCCTCCTCCTCCTCCTTTTCTCCTCCCTCTTCTTCTCCTCCTCCTCCTCTTCTTCTTCTTCTCCTTCTTCCACTTGCTCTCCTCCTCCTCCTTTTCTCCTCCTTTTCTCCTCCCTCTTTTCTCTTCCTCCTACTCCCCCTCCTCTTCTTCTTCTCCCTCCTCCTCCTCCTCCTCCTCTTCTTCTTTTTCTTCTTCTCCTCCTCCTTCTCCTCCTCTTTCTCCCCCCTCTTGGTGAACTTTTTGACCTTATTGTCTTCTTTTCCATCTCGAAGTTTTCTACACTCTGCCTTTTTGTTTCTCAGATGTGGATATCGTTCCTCGCATCAACACTACAATGCATACGAAATAAATAAATAAATAAACAAAGGCATAAATACAATCCTCCTGTAAATAATTACAATAAAGGGATGGCATGAGAATGGTTAAGATCCTAGAATCTGGCCTCTTCCATTTGCTCCTCCGGTGATATTAATCAGAAAGAAGAATATTTGTAGCTCAGGGTTGAAATAAGGGGTCCTGGGTGCTCTCTGAGCTTGGTGGGGGGGGGGGGGGTTCTTTCTTCCAGACGTTTCATTGCCAAACCAAGTAACATCATCAGTATACTAGCGGTGCACATCTGCAAGAAAACAAACCAAGCTCAGAGAAAACCAGGAACCCTGAGGGACAAATATTCTTTTTTCCGATGAACACTATCAGACAGAATGGCATAAATAAGAATAGGACTTGGTGTTCCTTTGTTTGTTTATGTAATTTCTTTCTCCTTTTTTTCCCGGTCTCTCTGCAGAATGTATATTTTGTCTCCCTCTCTCTCTCTCTTTGCAGAATGTATATTTTTGGCATGGTGCCTGCTTGAATGTATATTAAGAGATTTAAATGTCAGGAAGAGGTGGGATGAATGTTGGACTCAGTTGAACCGACAGAATCAGAAACAATAAAATACAAAGGCATCTGCAAGCTAATTTTCCTTTTCTATTTCCTTGGTACAGATGAGATAATATTCAACAGCAAATTGTTGAAACGGTTTCAGTCAATCAGAATAGAGCTGGGAGGGATCTTAGAGTGTGGATTAATTCCCAACAAGACAAGATTTCTTCCAAATCCAGAGAAGTAATTTGTTTGCAGCTTACGTTTTAGTCTCACGCTCCCATGCCAGCTTTATCTTTGGCCAAAGTCAAATTAAACAAGCTCAATAAAGCAAAATCAATTAATCAGAATAGAGTGGAAGGGACCTTGGAGGTCTTCTAATCCAGGGCCTGGACTGGTCTAGACTCTTGGACCTAGACCATTTCAGACAAGTGACGACCCAGTCTTTTCTTAAAAACCTCCATTGATGAAACACCCACAATTTCTGGTGGCCAGCTGTTCCTCTGGTTAATTGTCCTCACTGTCAGGACATTTCTCCTTAATTCCAGGTTGCGTCTCTCCTTGATTAGTTTCCAACACTTGTTTCTTTTCTTGCTTTCCGGGGCTTTGACTCCCTCTTTGTGGCGGCCCCTTAAAAACTGGAAGGCTGCTAATACGTCTGCCCCAGTCCTTTTTTTCTCTAGACTAAAAAGGTAAAGGTTCCCCTCGCACATATGTGCTAGTCGTTCCCGACTCTAGAGGGCGGTGCTCATCTCCGTTTCAAAGCCGAAGAGCCAGCGCTGTCCGTGACGTCTCCGTGGTCGTTTGGCCGGCATGACTCAACGCCAAAGGCGCATGGAACGCTGTTACCTTCCCTATTTTACTACTTGCATTTTTTTTACCTGCTTTCGAACTGCTAGGTTGGCAGAAGCTGGGACAAGCCACGGGAGCTCACCCCATCATGCGGCGCTCGGGTTTTAAAGCTCGTGTTTTAAGGGATGGTCCACCAGGATTCCAAGATCAGGATCCGAATCAGAAGAGAACTGGAAGGGGCCTTGGAGGTCTTCTAGTCCAACCCCTTCTCAAGAAGGAGATCTCTCACAGTCCTTCTCACAGTGGGTCTTTTTGAGCCAGGTTTTGCCTAATCTCTACTTGTACCTTTGGGTATTTTTTTCCTGCCTAGGTATAAAGCTTTGGTTTTCTCCACATTAACTTTAGGGAGGTGTGGAGGGGGGGGGGGGAGAAGGAAGGGCTGTGTTTTGTTTCCTTTCTAACCCATTAATTCGTGGTCTGTGGCTGCTCTTCGTGGCCATTTCTCATCCGAAATGCTTTTCATGGGGACAATCAATTAACTTCCAGTAGGAAAGTACAACTTGAGGGTTTTCTACCCTGCAGAGGGAACCATCCCATGGGCCACCATTTCAACAGTGCCGAGTGGGGGGGGCTTTTCGGTCCCTCATAGGATGGGAACTGTGCAATATTTATCGTGGAGATCTCGTAGCCGTCACTCCGAAGGGGGCAAGTTTGATTCCTGTCTTGGCATGTTTCATTTGTTTTTCTTTCCAAAATAAGAAAACGCTTCTCGGCAGCTGCAAAGCTAGTCTGGGCTCTGAGCCCTAGAGACAATTTTTCTGCTGGTTTGGGAACCTAATTGTCTGTAAATGTTGGTTTCTCACTCGTGGGTCTTAAGACCAGTTGGAGGGAGGAATAATCCCAATTTAGCAGTAAGAATTACATTTTTTAAAAAACCCAAAATCCTCTTTCCTGGTTTTGTAAGAATATCTGCCAGACGCACCTAGCTCTTAATCAAACGTTTGGGTGGTGTTAAAAGGAGAGTAAACTAATTACAGCAATAGCACTCAGATTTATATCCCACTTCACAGTGCTTTTACAGAATCGGTTTACAGAATCATCCTCTTGCCCCCAACAGTCTGGGTCCTCATTTTACCCACCTTGGATGGACAGAAGGCTGAGTCAACCTTGAGCTGGTCAGGATCGAACTTCCTAGCTGTGGGCAGAGTCAGCCTGCTATGCTGCATAGGAAGGAAGGAAGGAAGGAAGGAAGGAAGGAAGGAAGGAAGGAAGGAAGGAAGGAAGGAAGGAAGGAAGGAAGGAAGGAAGGAAGGAAGGACTAGCAATAGCCCTTGGACTTATATACCGCTTCACAGTGCTTTACAGCCCCTCTCTAAGCAGTTTACAGAGTCAGCCTCTTGCCCCCAACAATCTGAGTCCTCATTTTACCCACCTTGGAAGGAGGGAAGGCTGAATCCAACCTTGAGCCTGGTGGGATTTGAACTGCCAAATTGCAGGCAGCCGGTAGTCAGCAGAAGCAGCCTGCAGTACTGCACTCTAACCACTGCGCCACTGAGGCTCATCAGTTTGCGGTTAACCTCAGAGTTTGCAGTTAATAATAAACAAACAACAACAACAGAGTTGGAAGGGACCTTGGAGGTCTTCTAGTCCAACCCCCTGCTTAGGCAGGAAACCCTACACCACTTCAGACAAATGGTTGTCCAATCTCTTCTTAAAAACTTCCAGTGTCAGAGCATTATACTTCTGGAGGCCTCATCTAAAAGGAATGCAAATGACCAGCTGTCTGCAAGGAGTATCAATCCTTCCATTCCCCACCATTCAGTCGAAGCTGAAGAAGCTTCTTGGAATGAGAAGCGAAATGCCTTCAAGGAAAAAAATGAGAAAGTCCAGTTGCCTCTTGAAAAAGCATTTTGAGGCAACCATTTGGGTGATACAGAAATAAAACCAATCCCCAATGGCTCAGATGTAACCAAAAAAGATAGGTAAAGGTAAAGGTTTCCCTCGCACATATGTGCTAGTCGTTCCCGACTCTAGGGGGCGGTGCTCATCTCCGTTTCAAAGCCGAAGAGCCAGCGCTGTCCGAAGACGTCTCCGTGGTCATGTGGCCAGCATGACTCAACGTCAAAGGCGCACGGAACGCTGTTCCCTTCCCACCAAAGGTGGTCCCTGTTTTTCTACTTGCATTTTTTCGACCTGCTTTCGAACTGCTAGGTTGGCAGAAGTCACAGGAGCTCACCCCGGTTACGTGGCATTAGGGATTCGAACCACTGAATTGCTGATCTTTCAATTGACAAATTCAGCATCTTAGCCACTGAGCCACCACGTTCCCTAACCAAGAAAGATAACTCTGTTCTAAAATCAACCCCATGGTATTTTTGGGAAGGGAGAACATAAGGTGCAATCCGAGATGCTTTGGAAGAGGACGCATCTTAACCTTCCCTGAAGACGGTTGGCAGGGAGAAAGATGAAACACGAAAGTTAAGTGTTTAGCTGCATCCCTTGGCTGGATCCCGCCAAGTCAAAAATGGCTGCTATTTCTTACGGCGAGAACAGTTGGGGTCAAAGCTGCCTGTTTCTGTCCAGATGTTTCAGAGATTTCATTGACTGTAGTGCGTTTCTTGGCAGAGACTCACAAACGGTGTGCGCCTTAGGAGGCGGAACAACAGTGAGGCCCTCACAAGTCGAGAACATCAGGAAAAAAAAATAGGATTTCTTTGTGTTTGCTAATCTTTTGAACATTCATGTTGCCTTCCGGGGCGTTTGTTCAAATGACAGTTTATGAGCATTCTGCCGATGACATGATGGTTGTCGGTGGAGAAAACTCTGTGGCTGGTCTTGTTGTGTGTTTAAAAAGAGAGGGGGAAAGCAAAAAGAACAATTGTGAGACAGACTCTCTTTAAATTGCTCGGATGATCTCTCGGGGGGGGCCTTTGAATCACACTGTGGGTGGTACGTTTAAGGTTTTAATTTTTATTTCATGTTTTGGGTACTTTTCACACAGTCAGATTTCCCGTTAAGTTTTATTTTCTTCTTCAGAAACATTTTCTGGATTTTTTTTTTTCCCCAAGAGCGAATAAATTTCCAGAGTGATAACTGGGGAGATCCGGAGTCCTGTTTCCCCTTGACCAAGGAGCACATCAGGGGTGAAATCCCAGCAGGTTCTGATAGGTTCTGGAGAACCGATAGCGGAAATTTTGAGTAGTTTGGAGAACCAGCAAATACCACCTCTGGCTGGGCCCAGAGTGGGATGGGAATGGAGGTTTTGCAATATCCTTCCCCCTGGAGTGGGGTGGGAATGGAGATTTTGCAATATCCTTCCCCCTGGAGTGGGGTGTGAATGGAGATTTTGCAGTATCCATCCCTGGAGTGGAGAGGGAATGGTGATTTTGCAATATCCTTCCCCTGGAAGGGGGTGGGTGGGTGAATTAATGAATTAATTACTGTATTTTTTGGAGTGTTAGACACACTCCCCCCCCCCAAAAGAGGGTGAAAATTTGGGTGCTTTTTATACACCGAACATAGCCACACCCACCCACCGGCCCCCTGGAAAACCCAGAGATGGCAATAGGCTATGGCCATCCCTGCAGCGTGAAACAGCTGATCTTCGGGAGGCCAATCCGATCAACAATCAGCTGCTTGTGCTAATCAGGCTGTGCTGAAGCTGAAGTTGAAACGGGCTGTTTGCTGCAAGGAGGCAAATTGCTGGGAGGCAGAGTCAGATTTCCCCCCCCTTGTTTTCCTCCCCAAAGAAGGTAGATGCATCTTATAGTCCAGAGCATCTTATACTCTGAAAAATAGGTAATTAAAATAATTAATTGAAGTTCATCCAGGGGTGAAATCCAGCAGGTTCTGACAGGTTCTGGAGAACCGGTAGCGGAAATTTTGAGCAGTTTGGAGAACGGGCAAATACCACCTCTGGCTGGCCCCAGAGTGGGGTGGGAATGGAGATTTTGCAGTATCCTTCCCCTGCCACGCCCACAAAACCGGTAGTAAAAAAAATTGTATTTCATCACTGAGTTCATCCCTTCCAAACAACTGGTTCCCATTGCTTTTTAAAGCGACTAAACACATACATAGTTCCTGCCAAACTTCATTTCCCAAATATTCCCGCTTATTTGCATTGTCGCTGGCACAAATCCAAGTTCATTTTCTAATGGAGCCAAATCCGTCGGCTTAAATGGATAGCCACTGACCTGAGTTAGCTTTTCCGAAACTTGTGTAGTGGAGAATGGGAAAAAACAAAATAAACAAAGCAACTTTGAAATGAAAAATGCCATTTGTTCCCAGCTGTAACACTTTGTACTTGAATACTTTTAGAGTAACGTAGGAAGAAGAGAAAAATATTTATTTCTGTGAGGTAATTAGCATTGCCTAATTTAACTGGATGAGTTCCATCTTGCAAATATTTCCAACCGTATTTTCCGGCGTATAAGACGACCCTCCTCAGAGCCATTTAAGGCTCGTCAGAGCCTTATGGGCTGGTCTGCCTGGTTACAGGAGAATGAGACCCGGCGTATAAGACGACCCCCGACTTTTGAGACTACGCAGGAAAATACAGTATGTATATATATATAAGGGTATGACTGTCTGACGAGAGCAAATAAGCTCGAAATAGATCTATAACAGCCTCCCTTATTTATATAATTATCAGCAATATATATATATATATATATATATATATATATATATATATATATATATATATATATATATATATCGACACCCTACTAAAATCCAAGATTATGCTTGTAAAAGTCTGTGAGGATTGTGGATCGTAAGTCAAACAAGTTAAGAAGATTAAAGAAGAGGAAAGAAGCTAAACTGACCCATCTATAAGCAGGATGAAAGAATAGATCGGAAGGTTTAAAATACAAACCGTGTAGAAACTCCAACACAATTTGGCAAAAGCCCTTATCACTCTCGCCCAGCCATCTTTCTCAAAAGGGAAAAGACTATAGGAGAGGAAAAAAACCTATTTAATGCATTTTTAGGCAGGCAGGGAAATAGAGCCCATCACCTGAGTCAAAAACTTGTGTTCTTTTTTTTTATTCTTTCCCCTTTTTTTCTTCTTCTTCTTCTTCTTCTTCTTCTTCTTCTTCTTCTTCTTCTTCTTCCAGATTTTGTGATGGCGATGGTGGCTGTTATTCTTGGAGGTGTTTTCAAGAGATAGAATAGGATTATACCCAAAAAAAAATTAACACCTAAAAATTAACTCTTGGAGTTAGATTTATTTATTCATTTATTCATTTATTTTATTTCATTTTTATACCGCCCTTCCCCCGAAGGACTGAGTGTGGGTGTACAGCCATGATGATAGATAGATGATAGATAGATAGATAGATAGATAGATAGATAGATAGATAGATAGATAGGTTGATAGATAGATAGATAGTTGATAGATAGATAGATAGATAGATAGATAGTTGATAGATGATATAGATAGATAAATAGATGATAGATAGATAGATGATAGATAGATAGTTGATAGATGATAGATAGATAGATAGATAGATAGATAGATAGATAGATAGATAGATAGATAGATAGATATAGATGATAGATAGATAGATGGTAGATAGATGATAGATAGATAGTTGATAGATGAGATAGATAGATAGATAGTTGATAGATGATATAGATAGATAGATGATAGATAGATAGATGATAGATAGATGATAGATGATAGATGATAGATGATAGATGATAGATGATAGATAGATAGATAGATAGATAGATAGATGGATGGATGGATGGATGGATGGATGGATGGATGGGTGGGTGGGTGGGTGGTTGGGTGGTTGGGTGGATGGATGGACGGACAGACAGACAGATGATGGATGGGATAGATAGATCAGAGAGAGAGAGGGAGGGAGGGAGAGAGATAAGTAGGTAGGGAGATAGAGATAGATAGATAGATAGATAGATAGATAGATAGATAGATAGATAGATAGATAGATAGATAGATAGATGATAGATAGATATGTGGGTGGGTGGGTGGGTGGATTGATGGATGGACGGACAGACAGACAGACAGATGAGGGATGTATGAGATAGATGAGAGAGAGAGAGAAGTAGCTAGGTAGGTAGGTAGAGATAGAGACAGACAGATGATGGATGGATGGGATAGATCAGAGAGAGAGATAAGTAGATAGGTAGGTAGAGATAGAGAGATAGACAGACAGACAGACAGACAGATAATGGATGGGATAGATGAGAGAGAGGAGAGACACACAGAGAAAGATAAGTAGATAGGCAGGTAATAGAGATATAGATAGATAGATAGATAGATAGATAGATAGATAGATAGATAGATAGATAGATAGATAGATAGAGAAAGAGAGAGAGATAGGTAGGTGGGTAGATAGATAGATAAGTAGGTAGGTATGTAGAGATAGAGAGACAGACAGACAGACAGACAGATAATGGATGGGATAGATGAAAGAGAGAAGGAGAGACACACAGAGAAAAATAAGTAGGTAGACAGGTAATAGAGATAGACAGATAGATAGATAGAGAAAGAGAGAGAGAGATAGGTGGGTAGATAGGTAGGTAGGTAGGTGTAGGTAGGTAGTTAGAAAGATAGAGATAGATAGATGAATGATAGATAAGTAGATGGAGAGAGAGAGAAGTAGGTAGATAAATAGACAGATATAGATGATATACATAACGCATGAGCATCAACTTTGAAAGGCTGGCCCTGCTTTTCTTTATTATTGATCAGCTCCTAGAGGGAAGAATTCACTAAAGGAGAAGCGCCTATTTTAACATTTTCAGAAGGGAAACTTCGCTTGCAACTTGCTGAACACATCCAAACTCAGTCGATCGGCATTTGGGATGTCAGCCGACCCTCAAACCAGCCTGGCTTTTATCACTCTCTTCTTCCTTTTGGCTGTGACTATGGGCAAGTGCTTTTCCCACAGCTCCTTCTTACATGTGCCGATGACGCAACACGCCAGGCGTGGGCCAGCATTCCCGTTTAACAAGCTGGCTTCATTGTCGCCCTTCCCCAGATCGTCTTCCTTCTCGTGGATCACCACCGATCGTCCGAGAATGGTCTGGGGACCAAAGAGGGTAGCTTTGAGATTCGATTTAAATCTCCGTAGGTTGCCCCCCTTAGGGGAAAAGTTCCCAAAATCCCCAGGGTGATAGGGGTGATTGACTTTCCAAGGATTGTAATGCCCTCCAGCAGAATCGCAGCCATCGCTCAGGTCGCCGTATTGATGAATGTGAATGGCCCTCCCCGAGGTGCCCGCTTCCGTGGGAAAACCCGTCAAGTTGAAAAGGGCCTCCAGCTTCCCATGTGGGTAGAGCTGCTTGAACAAAACCTGACCCGTCACTCGTGGTTTGCCCTCCTCTAACTTGCTACTGGGTTTGGCGATACAGCAAGCGTAGGCCGTCCGGTTGGTTGTGACGATATCTTCGTAGAGTTGCGGGTACAACAAACTCAACCACAGATCGTTGATTTTCTTCTGCATGTCTATCAGGGGGCTGGCGGTCGGCGGTGCCTCTTCCCAGGCGACGGTGACAACCGTGTTGCAAAGGACCAAGCTGGGCATGAGAAGCAACAGAAAGATCATCGTTGGACCAAGTGGGATCCTGGCGCGACCTACGGAGAGATTAACTTTATTAAGTTTTAATTTTATGATATAAAATTAAAAGAATTTTAAGAGAAGAAGGAAAAAAAATAGGAAATTAAGGGGAGGAAAGGGAGAGGGGGAAAGGGGGTGTGAGGTACAAAGGGAAAGAAATCCAGTTTTGGTCACCACACTATCAAGAAGAGGTTGAAACTCTAGAAAGAGTGCAGAGGATGATGAGGGGACTGGAGGCTAAAACATACGAAGAATGGTTACAGGAACTGGGCATGGCTGGTCTAGTGAAGAGAAGGACCAGGGGAGACAGGAGAGCATCTTCCAATATTTGAGGGGCTGCCCCAAAGAGGAGGAAGGGGGTCAAGCTATTCTCCAAGGCCAGACAAGGAACAATGGATGGAAACTGACCAAGGAGAGATTCAACCTGGAAATAAGGAGAATTTTTCTGACAGTAACAACAATCAACCCATGGAACAGGAGTTGCCTTCAGAAGTTGTGGGAGTTTCATCACTGGAGGCTTTCAAGAAGAGACTGGGCTGCCCTCTGTCAGCAATGGTGTAGGACAGGGGTCAGCAACCTGTGACTCTGGAGCCGCATGTGACTCTTTCATCCCTCTGCTGTGGCTCCCTGTCGCCAATTGGCTACACAATTAATAGGACTTTTGGTTAGGACAGGTAGAGAAAAAAGGATGCCGCACTAGGGGGAGACTCTATGATGGGGGAACCGGACTTCCGGTCGGCTCTAGAATTGAATGGGGGGCTTCCAGTTAGGCCCGTTTTGGATGCAGGTAAGTGCAGGGCACGTGTGGAGGCTCAGGGAGGGTGAAAAATGGGCCTACTGGAAGATCAAGATCATTTCCGGCCTACAGAGGGCCTCTAGAGGGCATTTTTGCCCTCCTGGAGGCTCAAGAAAAGCCTCCGGAGCCCAGGGAGGGCAAAAAAGCCCCACCCCGCCGTGGTGCAGGAGGCCAACTAGGCCACACCCACCATGGCCACGCCCACCCAGCAACCAGGCAGAGAGCCCCTTGCTAAAATTCTTAAAGCCAACCCTTGGCCACATCCCAATGTATATGAACACAAATTTTTGCAGTCTTAAAACACTAGTTGGTGGATTCCCTCCACGCGTTAAATTTCTACAACCTTCCCCCTCTCCCCCAAAACCCCTTATACATATACATCCACTTTGTCTTTATCTACAAAGAGTCCTCAACTTACAACAGTTCATTTAGTGACCGTTGACAGTTAGAACGGCGCTGAAAAAATAAGACCTATGGCCGTTTTTCACAGCTACGACCTCTGCAGCGTTCCCATAATCATGTGATCAAAATTCAGATGCTTGGCAGTTGGCAGTTGGATCACATGATCCCCTTTGCCGACCTCCTGACAAGCAAAGTCAACGGGGAAGCCAGGTTCACTTAACGATGGGGTTACTTACTTAACAACTGCAGTGATTCACTTAACCACATTGGCAAGAAACGTTGTAAAACGGGGCAAAACTTGCCTAACAAATGTTTCACTTAAGCAAATTTGAGGCTCAGGTGTGGTCATAACTCGAGGACTACTTGGAAATACCCTGTTTCCCCAAAAATAGGACCCAACTGGAAAATAAGGCCTAGCATGATTTTTTCAGGATGCTCGTAATATAAACCCTACCCCCCAAAATAAGCCCTACTTAAGATTGTCAGTCGGATGGATGCATTTAGTACCGTATTTCCCCCAAAATAAGACCTAACCAGAAAAATAAACCCTCATGCATCTTTTGGAGCAAAAATTCATATAAGACCCGGTCTTATTTTCGGGAAAATACGGTATATTTCTAGACGGTTTTAGAAAATATGAACGTTTTCGTTTGTGGATCATCTTCTGAACTTCACTGAGTTACTAAACATTTCAGTTCCTCTCCAAAATCACAGTTCTCGTTGTCACGAGCAACCTAAAAACTCTTAAAAAACAGAGGGCAAATAGGAAAAAAAAAAGTCAGATCTGCTCTTTTCTTGATCTCTTTTTGGCAACTTTCCTCCCAACTTTTTGGAAATTCGCTACGAAAGTCAGTAACACGAGCTACTAAAGTGGCTTTCTGTTCTGTTCAAATGATATGTTCAAGCTGGGGGGGAACCCCCCCAAATAATTGTTCAAATCACCTCTAAGAAAGCTGAGCTTCATTTCTAGCAGTAAATACCTTCCTACCTTCGTCCGAGCTTTTTCTTCAGCAAAGATCTGTTTTTCGGTGACACCGTCTAGTGGGTTTGCGATTTCTTCATAAGAAACAAAGGGAAGCCGTCAAATTCAGAATCCAGACCTCTCTGGACTTGGAACAAATTGGCTCTGCTTGTTTTTATGGAAGCTTTAGGAAATATTAACTTCTGGGGAGTGGTTAGCAAGGACTTTCAGAGGTGGGGAATTAGCTTAACAAATCTAGCAGAAATATGCTCTCCCAACTTTGCTAAACAAAAGGAACGGCTTTCCGTGAATCCTCACGTTCAGAAATATATTCTCTCTTTCTTTTTTTTTTCATCCGTTGTATTAATTTTCTATGAATTACATTCCTTAGTTCCTTAATAAACATTGTGTCTTCTGGGTATTTAATTTATGTAACAATACGGATTCCATTCTTAATATTCCATTCCTTTTTTCCAACCACTGGTAAAATTAACTCCAAGTTTGGTAATATTCTGCGTCTTCTTTCTGTTTGAATTTCAGTGTCAGTCTGCCCATTTCTGCACAGTCGGATATCTTCTTAATTATCTGCTCATCTTGAGGTGTTTCTTCATCTTTCCAATATTGTGCGAAGGTAATCCTCGCTGCTGTTATGCCATGTAATACTAAATACCATATTTTGCGGCGTGTAAGATGCGCTTTTTCCCCCTCCTAAAAGTGGCTGGAAATTTGAGTGCGTCTTATACTCCAAATGTAGCTTTTTTTCAGCTCTAATGAGTTGATATCTCCTGCTTTGCCTGCTCCCTCCGACTCTCAGATGGGCTTTAGAAACTTTTTTTCAGTGAAGTGATCTTCCGTGCTTTGCCTGCTCCCTCCGACTCTCAGCTGTGAAGCTTTTTTTCAGCCCTAAGGAGGCGCTAGCGAGTGAAGCGATCTCCATGATTTGCCTGCTTTTCTTACTGCTTATCTCTCTCCAAAGATCAGTTGTAATTTAGAAGCTGTTTTCTTTTATCTCCAAGGGGATAAAAAACTGACCGCACTAAGGACGCTAGCCAGGTGATTACCTGGTAGGCAGATTTCCCACACACAAATTTCCTCCCCCAAAACTGAACTGCATCTTATACTCCGGTGTGCCTTATACTCTGAAAAATAGGGTACATACTTCTCTCATCAAATTTTTCTGATATTATCTCTAATAAAAACAGTTTAGGTTTAAAATCTACTGTATTTTTCGGACTATAAAACACACTTTTTTGTCTCCCAAAAGGGGGTGAAAATATCTGTGCATCTTGTAGACCAAATATTGCTGAAGCCTCGCCTACCTGCCAGCCATTTGTTTTTTTTTTGGCCTCTGCATGCCCCATTTTCAGGCATTTTTTTTGGGCCCATTTTCAGGGCTTTTTTCAGCCCATTCTTGAGGGCGTTTTTGACCCATTTTTTCCGAAAAATGGACTGAAAAAAGCCTCAAAAATGGGCTGGAAAAAGCCTCAAAAATGGGCTGAAAAAAGTCTCAAAAATGGGCTGAAAAAAGCCTCAAAAATGGACTGAAAAAAGCCTCAAAAATGGGCTGGAAAAAGCCTCAAAAATGGGCTGAAAAAAGTCTCAAAAATGGGCTGAAAAAAGCCTCAAAATTGGGCAAGAAAAGCTCCAAAAACTAGCAGAAGAAAGCCCCCAAAATGGGCCAAAAAGCCTTGAAAATGCCCCCCCAAAAAGCCTAAAAAATGAGGCAAAAAAGCCCCCAAAACGAGTCAAAAAAATTCTGGAAAAGGGTCCAAAAAAGATCCAAAAATGGGGTGCGTGGAGGCCAAAATCTTTTTTGTTGTTTTCCACTTCTAAATTTAGGTGCGTCTTATAGTCTGAAAAATACAGTACATGTTTCCCTATTATCCTTTCTAGCCATCTATGTATTTTTGCCCCAATTTTTTTTTTTAGCACAAGACCACCACATATGATTAAATGTTCCCATCTTTTTCTGTTCGGTTCCCCGAAAATTGTCTGGAAAATCTGTCCAATCCATTGTAAAGTTGAGTTCCCAACCAACCTCAAAATCCAACTGGTTATTACATGATTTCTTGAAATATTAGCTAATGCAGAGGCCTCTGTGTGCAAGAGACAATTTTGTAGGTCAGGGGGATTTATCTGGGACACAACAATCTCCCTTGTGTGTGGGAGAAAGGGGGAAAGTTGGTTATTCTGCATGAATCATAAATATGCATCTTGATCATAGCTCCCTTATTGTACAGTGAGTAACAGTCTGGTTATCAGAATGTTAAATGACTTGCTAGACAAGTTGGGGGATAAAATCTCTGGCAATGTTCAGGATAACTACACAATGTTCATGATAAGCACAATGACACATGGTTTCAGCAGCTGAAGAAATCCATCGGTGATTACTTGCTGTTCTCAAGAAAACCAAACCTATCCTAACAGTCAGCAACCTTGGCTGATCTCAAGAAAACCAGACAGAATTTGTCCTGCTGGATACATGGATGGATGGCTACCCAAAATACCAAGATTGTAGATTATCCTAGTGTTTCTCAAACTCCACGACATCAAGATGAGTGAACTTCAATTCCCAGAAATTCCAAGATGTTTTAATTAGATGTTGTATTTTATCTCAGGAATCAGATTTCAGGGTAGTTTTTACCTCGCTAGATCTTTTTTTTTTAAATATATTTTTTATTGGTTTTCTCTTTACATATCATATGTGCTTAAAGAACACTGTGCTGTCTGGGTCGATTTGTTTACATCTTAAATTCCTAATTTCTACCTCTGTTGTCCAACCATTGATAAAACAAGTCCCAAATTTGAAAATATTCTGTGTCTTCTTTTTTTTTATCTTCAGTGTTAATCTGTCCGTTTCTGCACAGTCCAATATTTTTTTAATTATACCTATTTTCTCGCTTTTCCAATGTTGTGCAAATACATCCTTGCCACTGTTAAAACATGTAATATCAAATATACATTCCCTTTAATCATATTTTTCTGGTATTAAGCCTAACAAAAATCTGGCTTAAAATCTATATGCTGTCTTAACATTTTTGCCTACCTTTTTTTTTTTTTTTTGCTTTTGGACACATCCACCACAGGTGGTGGTATGTGCCCAGTTTTTTTATTATGTTTCCAACATTTGGTGGAGATATTTTTAAATGTTTTTGCTAGTCTCGCCAGTGGTAGGTGCTACCTCTCTCCTTGTCAGTCCTCTAGGATTGTAGCATCTGAAACATGTTGAAGGTGATGCCCTGATGTCATTTTCTGCTTCCGAGAAAAACAGGGGCAGTCTCTTTTTAAACCTAGCAGCTTTAAAAACTCTTTGTGCCCAGAAGTATTCTGGAAGGGGAAATGCAGAAAAGTATACAATATATCATATTGCACATACTAATGGCAAGTAGAATTGTGATAGCACAAAATTGGAAACAATCAGACACCCCTCCAGATCAAATCATAATTTAAAAAATATACCAATGTGGAGAGATGGACAGATTATCTATGGAAATGAAGGAGAAGGAGGACACAGAGTACTATTTAATATGGAATAAATGGTATTCCTGGTTGGAGAGTAAATTTAAAACTATTGCTTAACGCATTGTAAGTTAGACGCTCTGAGTCTTCGGAGAAGGACAGCATATAAATCAAATTAAATAAATAAATAAATAAATAAACTTAAGGGATGTTTTTGTTATGAAATCGAATTGTGAATAGAAGTCAAGATAATTTAGATAAAGATGTAAGTTTAAGATACAGATATTACGAAATAGAATTGGTGTAAAGAGGTTAAATAGGCTAGAGATACTGATGCAGAAAAGTTGTTATTAGTACTGAAATTTTGATATGTTTGTTTTTTGTTGTTTATATTTTGTGTCTGTGTGTGTTTCTTGTTTTTTTTTGTGTATTATGTTTCTTTTTGTATTTCATGTATTTTAATCTTTGGAAATTTAATATATTATTTTTTTAAATAAAAACTCTTTGTGCAAATATGCGTAGGCTCAAAATTTCACATCTGGGCGAGAAGCTTCCTTAAGCACTTCACTCTGATGCTAGGGAGAGAAAGCATTTCAGTGTAAACAGTGTAAACATCTACTTCATTGCTTTGATGCATGTCTGGGGAACGTGGGCTGGGACCTGGGAAGAGTATTCTAAATAGGAAGCACAGCTGTGAATGTTGGAAGGCATTTGTTTAATGTTTGGGTAAGAGTAACCTTGGTTGTTTTTGCAAAAGATCTTCTCTGAAAGAGAAGGCTAAAGGCCAGTTACTTATGGGACATCTCCCTGGGACAATGTCCCTCAGCTACAGAGTTCAGAACTACAATGAGCTAACTAGCTAGCCAGCTCACAGTTCACATTCTTTCAGATTAATATCTGACTAAGCTTGGCAGACACTTTTTTGGAATTTCAACATACTTGAAATATCTCTGAGTAATTAAGCCTGTTGTGTTGGATTACCGAAGCGGCCCCAAACAATTTTGGCAGGCAACACAATAAGACATTTAACTCCTGATTCACATTTTGTTTTTCCAGGCTGATCCTGGCGGAGGGAAGGAAAATTATATATATATATAATTTATTTAGCGTATGGCTGGTCACACGCTATTAAAACACTTCATTTTTACAGGTTAAAACATTTAAATCAAAAAAAGAAAGCAATAAGAAAACCTAAGAGGAAAACAGAAATAATATTTCAGAGTTTAATGTCGAGTTTGGAGATCCAGTCAGTAGCTGCCGTCGTTATGCAGAGGAAATCCCTAGAATCTCCTGGATACCTTCTGTTAGAGCATTCCCTCACTATATGTTGGATAGTCTGTCGGGGGGCCCCGCAATCACATTGTACTGAAGGCGTCTTTCCCCATTTATATGAGGAGTCGGCACACACCCCATGAGTCGTTCTAATTCTATTATATGTCACCCATATGTGTCAGGGTAGGTTAAATCCTGGAGGTATATTATTAGGATTAATATGCTCAGAGATATCTTGGGGGAATAGCTACTCCACACTTCCATCCACTTTTGTGTGGTGTTCTGATCCATCTATCTATCATCTATCTAATTATCTATCTATCTATCTATCTATCTATCTATCTATCTATCTCTATCTATCTATCTATCTATCTATCTATCTATCTATCTATCTATCTATCTATCTATCTATCTATCTATCTATCTATCTATCTATCGAACTCTGGAACTTTAAATTTTAAGATTTTAAAAGAATTAAAATTTTATTTTACTAAGCTTTTGTCAGCCATCTGCTGACACCGTCAGAGTATTAAACTACCATTACAGAGATCTCTGCCTTTATATGCCATTAATCAATTTAGCCTTTGCATGTGTAATAGGCCTCTCCAGCCGTCTCCCACTTGTAATCAGCTCTATTGTTTTTGCTGTCATCATGCTTAATGAGAAACAAACCTGGCTGACCAGGAGGACACAGACAAAGCAGCAAATCGCAATAGCTGACAGGCTATTCCCCCCCCCACACACACACACTGATAAGCAAGCTAGGAGGGAGGAAACAGCAGGAATCAAGCCTCCATCATCCAGCATGACGGAGATGAGGGATGAGGGTGTGGCTAACTGATGAGGACTAATAAGTCCGAAATAGATCTATCTTAGTCTCTTTAGTCTCCCAATAGGCAGCAGAGTGTTTGCTGGCTGCCTGAAAAAAAGCCTAGAAACTAGTGGATTGTGATTTCACTGAACTAGGGCTGCATAAACATCTTGGTTTACGTAGGAAGAACCTGGCTAAAGAGAAATACACATAAAACCTACGAAAAGAAAACAAACACTGTACCTTTACAGGGAGGATACATGGGATGAGGGTGTGGCTAACTGATGCGGACTAATACGTTTGAAATAGATCTATCTTAGTCTCCTTAGTCTCCCAATGGGCAGCAGAGTGTTTACTGGCTGCCTGAAAAAAAGCCTAGAAACTAGTGGATTGTGATTTCACTGAACTAGGGCTGCATAAACATCTTGGTTTACGTAGGAAGAACCTGGCTAAAGAGAAATACACATAAAACCTACGAAAAGGAAAGAAAACAAATATTGTACCTTTACAGGGAGGATACATGGGATGAGGGTGTGGTTAACTGATGAGGACTAATAAGTCCGAAATAGGGCAGCAGAAGGCTATTACAATGAAGGCTATTGCTTACAATGCGTTAAGCAATAGCCTTCATACTTTTGTATATACCTGCTTAGTAGGGCTTTCGGGCCCCCCAAGCGGTGTTCTTTTTTTATACAAAATCAGCTTATTGCCCCCACAATCTGGGTCCTCATTTTACCTACCTTGAAAGGATGGAAGGCTGAGTCAACCTTGAGCCTGGTGAGATTCGAACTTGCAGTAATTGCAGGCAGCTGGTGTCACTTTAACATCCCTTTAAGCTGCTGCGCCACCAAGGCTCTTATTCTATGTTCAAGGAGATACCCAAAGTTTATGTCTCTGGAAGCAGCCGAAGTATCCTCCCACTTCCAAGCTGGCAAGATGATAAGAGAGAAAAGTGAGTAGCCTCATAACCCTAACCTCAAAGGAAAGATGGCTATTTTAGGGTTTACGGACCTCTTTGGCATAGGCTTCCCCTGCTGCAGAAAATAGATATGTGGTTGCCTGTGGCGGCTGGGTAGTTTCTTGACCCAAACATATCCAGAGACACGGATCAGGAGTGGTATTCACTACTCATTAGTGAATACCGCTCCGCATGAAGTACCACACGAAGTTAATGAGTATTCACTACTCATTAACTTCGCTACCGGTTCGCAAATGTGAGCGCAAGCATGATTCCACGCATGCGCAGAGTGTCAAAAACGGGAAGTGATGACATCCGGCCGAGTGGGCGGAGTCTCCCGGGCGAGTGGGTGGAGCCTCCCGCAGCTGCCTCACATTTTGTGGCTGTGAGAAAGCCGAGATCTCGGAATGGTGTTCAGTCGATCTAGCTCAAAAACCATTAGATTAAAAAAGGGGTTTGGTTTCCCCCCCCCTTTCCCTGTTGGTTTTTAGAAAACTAATGTTCTTCACAAAATACTGTTTTTAAAAAGCTTCCCGCCTTTGAAAACAGTATTCATTCTAATGGGTTGGCGTTTGCAAGCATAATTTAAACCCCGGGAGACTAATGAAGTTTAGCAGGATGGGTTAATTATTTTTTTTTCCCTCTCTCGGTTCAAGCAAGGTCCTAAATTCTATCTACAGCTTGAAACTTCCGGCAGAGGGAACATCTTCTCCACTCATGTGGCTTTCACAGGCCTTGCAAAGTTGATGGAACACACACAGACACAAACACACGCATACCACAATGAGGGCCTCTTAAAAATGCAGGGAGGTGAAGATTTCTGAACTGAGAAAATTTAAGGCTTAGATTGTTTTAACTAATCCGGTCAACCCTGGAGAAAGTGTTGGGCAGTGCGTTGTTTTTAAGAGGGAATCAAATAAGATTATGGGTTGTCTTGGATCCAGCTCTCCCAGGGTGTGAGAATCACTTTACTGTACTTTAATGAAATAAAATCTAGCTCTAAGGAGCAGGGCAACGTTGATTATAATCCAGGTAGTCCTCCACTTACGGCCACAGTGGAGCCCAAAATTTATGTTGCCAAGTGAGACAGTTGTTCAGGAATGGAATGGAATGGAATTGTTGTGGGCGGCCGGCAGCCAGTAGAACTGGCAACAGATTCGGATAGTGAGGAGGTTGGGGAGGAACGTGGGCCAGTCCTGGAGTTTGGGGAAAGCTCGGACGATGGCACTGAGTTGGGGGCAGAGAGGGGGCCAAGGCCATCTGGTAGTTCTTTGCTGCCTCTGGGGTCTGACATCAGCGAGGCAGAAGAACAGTGGGAGCCTGTTTCCAGTACACTCATGCGCAGAGCTGCCAGAAGAAAGGAACAATTAAGAAAACAGGGTCGACTTGGGAGTAAGGTTTGGAGATGATTGGCCCCTCCGATAAGGCATAAAAGAGGAGCGAACGGGACGTGAGCTTTTGCAGGAAGCAATTAGTTCATGTGGTCGGTAAGAACTTTGGAAAAGCTCTGTTTGACTCTGTGCTAAGTTTGGCCTTGCCCTGCGTGTGGCAATTAGTTCTCTGGCAGCATTCCAAGGGAGATAAGGTGGGTGTTTGTAAATACTCTCCTGAAAGACTGTGTGAGAAGCCTTTCAGACTGGGAATTGCAATAATTCACAGCCGTATGAATAAAAGAGGTTTGCCGGGACTAAGATTCTGACTCAGCCTTCCATCCTTCCGAGGTAGGTAAAATGAGGACCCGGATTGTGGGGGCAATAAGCTGACTTTGTATAAAAAAGAACACCACTCAGGGGGGCCCGAAAGCCCTACTAAGCAGGTCTATACAAAAGTATGAAGGCTATTGCTTAACACATTGTAAGCTGCCTTGAGTCTCCGGAGAAGGGTGGCATATAAATCGAACTAATAAATAAATAAGTAAGTAAGTAAGTAAGTAAGTAAGTAAGTAAGTAAGTAAGTAAGTAAGTAAGTAAGTAAAATTCCTGCAAGAGTTAAGGCACCCCTTTTGTTAGCAAACCACTTCTGCTCCCAACTCTCTGAGAGGTATCCAAATGGCGGTAGATCACCCATTATTTCTCAGGATGATGACGTGACCAAGATTTCAAATATGTTGTTTTACATATATTTTTTCCATCCTTATGTTTTTGAAAGAGGTCTCTCTCTCTCTATAACCACCAAAGAGATTCAGGAAAGGGTGCCACATTGGCCTGTTGTCACAGCAAATGAATTTTCTACATGGACTGTGTGCAAATGAAAAATGCTAAAGACCCCGGGGAAGAGATAATCCTCGCAGAGCTGATTAAACAAAGCACTGAGTAGCAAGCACAGGTTTTAACAGTTCTGGGAGGAGGAGGGGAGGGGAGGAGGAGAACTGTGGGGGTCCTTGCTGCTCTCTGAGCTTCGTGGATTCCTTGCAAACGTTTCATAACCCAACTAGGTAACTTCATCAGTGCAAGAAGAGAGTGGGAATGAAGGAGGTCAGTACCAGATGGGCATGAAGCTCGGTTGTCCATCAGTAGAGGAAAGACAAAAGTTTACCTACTAGATAGATTTGTTGTTATTGTTTAACATCAAAGATAAGGATCATCATAGGATAGCAAAGAACATCATAGGATAGCAAAAACCTCACAGCTCCAAGCTGACCCATTTCACCCATTGGCTATGAAGGAGAGCAATTGCCTCCTGTTGCACAAACAGTGTATTTCGTATTTTGTTTTGTTATAATAAAAATATCTTCTGCCCTTACATAACCAGAAAAGCAAGGTAGACCTTTAACAATAAAGAGAAGAGCAAATTGTTAAACTAGGACATTCTAACAATTCTGGGCAAGACAGATCACTCTGAAAGCCAACAAACAATTTCATTTTGTACGTTTGTTAGTAGTGTACTACAAACATTTATCTAGACTTGTTATTTACCCTGCCCTGCTATCACACATTTTGGCACTAAGCATATTCCAACATACTGTTTTCATTCACATCCTGTCGGAAAAAGGATATAAGAATATCATGTTTTTGCAGTGTAGAATGAAACCAAGTTATCTAGAAAGGAAAACTGTTTTTCTTGCTGCTTCTGCTGTCATAGAGGTTTCTTGACACCCACATTTTCACACCAGACAATGAAAAGAGACCAAAAAAACCCACAACACCACAACAAATTTTTTCTCAAATCCATCAGGGACGCACAACCACCTCTCATTAGTAATTCCCAGGGCTTAATTCGGACTGGCTAAAAGCAGCAATCCAACAAATACACGAACGATTGAGTGGATTTATGTAGCACGGAAAACACATTAAACCTGTTTGACCAAACCAAAGCTGGGAATAATGAACGGCGCATCGCAATGTTCCCTCGGATGGGACATGAAACTGAAGGGATTTTTCTCGCTGCCTCGGGTGGCTGTCAAGGTGGAGGTTTTATGACATTTTATTCGGCAATTCGAGCCAGCCGTGACTGGACTGCCCTCTGTCAGAAATGGTGTAGGGTTTCCTGCTTGGGTGGATGGGGGGTCAGACTAGATGACCTCCAAGATGCCTTCCCACTCTGTTAATCTGTAATTGTGTACCTTCTTAAGGGTCCTGGTGAGGTTCAAATACAAGCCAGGCCCCTAAGCGATACGGCAACTCGACCGTCATTGAATACTCTTCGACGTACGACCACAATTGAGCCCAAAATGTCTGTTGTTAAATGACAGATTGGTCAATTGAGCTTTGCCTCCTTTTACGATCTTTCTTGACGCCGTTGCTAAGTGAATCGCTGCGACGGGTAAGTTAGTCACCCGGTTGTTAAGCGAATCGGGCTTCCCCCATTTGACTTTGCTTGTCAGAAGGTTGCAAAGGGGAGGGGGGGGGATTACGTGACCCTGGGAACACAGCAACCGTCATTAAGTACGAACCAGAGGCATTTTCTAGTGTGGAAAACGGTCATCCATCACTTTTTTTCAATGAAATAGTAACTTTTAGCAGTCACTAAGTGAATTGTTGAGGACTACCTGTAGTTTTTCAAAGAATTGTCTCCTCCTCCTCACCCAGGAGCTAATTCTGGTAAATTTAACTCTGCATATCTGGATTGCATAACCTGAGGGTTCGTAGAGCAACATTTAATGGGCTAGGATTGGGTACTATAAAATTACTAAAAGGATACTATAAAGTTACTAAAAGAATACTATAAAGTTACTATAAAGTTACTAAAAGGATGGATTTTTTTGTTTTTTTAAAAGAAGTTGTTGGGTCAAGATTGAGGCATCTACATCACCAGATTATGATTTCACAAAAAGAGGGAAAACTTGTTTCCTTGGTAGACAAACTCTTCCTTCCACCATTTTTAACACTCTCAAAATTTATTTCTGCGCACAGCCTGAGGAAAATGTACTAATTGCATGTATTTTAATTTTTTTTTTCCCGATCCAGGCCACTTGGGAAAAAGAGAAAGTTTTGCAAATGGCTGTCACTGCAATTTGCGGAAATTGATGGTTTAAGAAAGGAACAAAATAATAAAAAAGAAAAGAATATTTCTGAAGTCACCCAGAACAGCAAAAATGTCCCATAAATGCGAGTGTGCATTTAAACCATTATTGCTAGCCTGTACAATAGACAATAACAGAATAACACAACAGAATATCAGAAAAACAGAGTTGGGAGGGACCTTGTAGGAGACCCAAGGAGACCCTACACCATTTCTGACAGAGGGCAGTCCAGAGTCTTCTTGAAAACTTCCAGGGATGAAGCTCCCACAATTTCTGAAGGCAACTTCTGTTCCACGGGTTGATTGTTCTCACTGTCAAGAAATTCCTCCTTATTTCTAGGTTGAATCTCTCTTTATTCGGTTTCCATCTCTTATTCCTTTTCTGGCCTTCAGAAAAAACAGACAATAAGCAGGCACAGATTTTTTCAACAAACAGATTTGTGCTTTGCATACTTAGGGTGGGGGGGAAAATCGGTCTTATTTGTTTATGACAGCAGTTGTTCGATGTGTTTAGAGAGTGAGCTGGCCAGAGGGTTAGATCCCCATTGTAAATAGACCCGTTCCATCCACAATGTGACAAGAAGATTGCCTTCCAGCTTTCGTGGCAGCTTTCCAGACTCTTCCAGATGTTTCATTCTAGCACAATTAAAACAAATGTTTGCAGAGAGAACTCTCGAATGCCGAGTAGAAATTTTCTTAGAACGGCAAACGGAGGAAAACAAATAATTGTGGAACTGGAGCGGCGTCAGGCTTCAAAACGGGAACAGAGCCGGAAGTGACCTTGGAGGTCATCTAGTCCAACCCCCCTGCCCACGGAGGAGACTTGTACTAGGGATTCGAACCACCAAACCGCCGACCTTTTGGGCAATGTCTTAGCCACTGGGCCACCTAGTCAACAAGAAAACGCAAAGCGCAAAACCCACATCTGGCCTTAAGCAAAAATTCTGGGGAGGTGCATTTTTCACACTGTATTCCCCCCCACCCTCACTCCCCTTGAGCCAATCTGCAAGTGACTATTGGATCTTTGAGGGATTTGGGGGAAAAAACAGGCTTCAAAAGAAATGTGAAGGTCATGGCCATCCATACATCGGCTGTGTTGTGATCTGTCAGGCAGCGGCCCCTCCAGGAGCCGAATCAGAGGAGGAGGAGGAGGAGAGGCCATGGGAGTTGGGGTCAGCATCAAGGTAACCTGAGCGCTCCAAGGGGGAAGAGGGGATGGAGCTGGCAGAGAG
This sequence comes from Coluber constrictor foxii, assembly GCA_038048745.1. Lineage (NCBI taxonomy): Eukaryota > Metazoa > Chordata > Lepidosauria > Squamata > Colubridae > Coluber > Coluber constrictor. The sequence goes on along the minus strand of CM075965.1, from coordinate 74,711,816 downwards.
AGAGAGAGAGAGACAGAGCCTGGACTGTCTGTCAGCCCTCAGATGGAGAGTCAACAGCCCCCAGGTCTGGAGGTGGCAGATGAGGAAGAGGAGGAACAGCTGGGTCCAGTGCCTGACACACAGATTTATAGAAGGTAGAGGAAAGGAGAGCAGTGGAAATCTATGGGCCGGTCCTTGGGACAGAGAGCCAACGCTGCTCGCGAAGCCCCACCCTAGTTCTGGGGATCAAAGGCAGGGGGCGGAGATGAATAGATGTGGCAGACAACTATTCCTCTTATGGACGGACAGACTTATTAGCCTGTGTTGAGAGAAACTTTTTGCCGGAGTTGCTGGTGCTCCTCATAAAAGAATCATTGAGTTCACTTCAGAGGGTATGTCGTGTTTGGGGAGTTGGCTCAGAACAGGACACAAAGCAAATGGATTGAGTCTCCTAGGCAAAATAGTTCAGAAATTTCAGTTGATCCAGGATTAAATCATAAGCTGATTAACTAGGATTAACTATGTTTTGTCCTAAGGTTCCTGCTACTTTGCCCCAACCCATTGGCTGGATGATGGAAGGAAATTAAAGGCAATCCTTGATTTACAACCACCATTGAGCCCAAAATTTTCGTCGCTAAGGGAGACATTTTTTAAATGAGTCCCATTTCATCAAACTAGACATACCCAGTTCCTGCAGATGTTTTACCTCCAGTCCCCTAATCCTCTTTGTTGCTCTTCTCTGCACTCTTTCTAGAGTCTCCACGTCTTTTTTACATCGTGGCGACCAAAACTGAATGCCGTATTCCAAGTGTGGCCTTCCCAAGGCATCATAAAGTGGTATTAACACGTCATGTGATCTTGATTCCATCCCTCTGTTGATGCAACCTAGAACTGTGTTGGCTTTTTTGGCAGCTGCTGCACACAGCTGGCTCCTATTTAAATGGTTGTCCACTAGGACTCCAAGATCCCTCTCACAGTTACTACTACTGAGCCAGGTACCACCTATGCCAGGGGTCAGCAACTCGCAGCTCTGGAGCCACATGTGGCTCTTTCATCCTTCTGCTGCCTGCTCCCTGTCACTGGTCGGTGCCAAAATTTTGAGAGGAGCTTCCAGTTAGTGAGAGGGAAGCATGGCGTGTCAGGAGGTGACTCTATGGCAAGGGACGGGTTTTCCGGTCAGCTCCACAATTGATAGGGCTTTTGATTAGGACAGGGAGAGGAAAAAGGACACCACACTAGGAGGATGTATGGTGGAGGAACCAGACTTCCGGTCGGCTCCAGAATTAAATGGGGAGGTGGGGGGCTTCCGGTTAGGACCTTTGTGGCTCTTTCAGGGTTTAAGGTTGCCGACCCCGGACCTAGGAGAGAAGACCAGGACGCATACAACTATTCACCTCCTGTTGCTTTGCCACGATGATGAGTCCCGGCGATCGGATTTGAGGATGATGGACCCAGGAGTCTTGAAGTCTGAACTTGAAAACTCCTCCGGGCTTAACGGGAAGGTCAGGAACCAGCCTGTCGAAGCTGGGATGCCGCAGAGAAAAAGGAAGTGCTGAGCCAAGTCTAATGCTAGCTGAGCAAACGGCATTTGATATCATATCCAAAATAAATAGCTGCGGCCCAGGAGCGGGCAGGGTGCACGGGGGGGGGGGGGGGAGATAAGTCCTGGGATCTGTATTTCCTTACAAGCATGTGATGAGGGCTAGGTTGCATCAAGGACAGGAGCAATGGTCTTCTACAGACAGCGGTGGGAACTTTTTTTTCCAGACGTCGGCAGGGAGCTTTATCTTTTGCTAACATTTCTGGAAGGAAATATCTGGGGGAACGGGGGAACATTTTGCACAATCATGGATTTTGGAGGGCGGTAGGAAAAAAAAAAAGAACAAGGAAGGATTCCAAGACACAGGGCCATCAGCGAGGGAAGGGAGGTGGGAGAATAGCAGAGCAAAAACTAGAGAGGGGGAAAAAGAAATTCGGCCAGATTTCTTTTGCTCTTCCTGTGCTTTTAGTGGTTGCTAGCCATGCTTAGCTTTCCAACCGTGTTAAACGGGTACCAGAGTACGCTGGGGAGCAACCTGGCTTAGAAAATTGCGATCCTATTCCTAGAATTTACTAATAGCGAAGTGTATCTCTCTGTTGAGGGTGTTAAAGAGCGTCCAGGATGAACTTTCAGGGTACCGTATTTTTCAGAATATAAGACGCACCTTCCCCCCCTAAATGGGAGTGAAAATTTGGGTATGTCTTATACACCGAATGTAGCCCTGCCCACCTGATGGCCCCCACTCTTTGGCCTCTGCCTCCTAGCGGTTTACCTCCTTGCAGCAAGCAGCAAGAAGAAACCGCCCGTTTCAGCTTCAGTACAGCCTAATTAGCCTAAGTTGATTTGTCCCCGACTCTCAGCTGTTTCAGGCTGCAGGGATTTACCATTGCCTATTGCAGCAATTTAACCTCCTTGCAGCAACTAGCAAACTGCAATTTTATGCGCAGGTGAAAGAGGCGATGTATATATCTACAAATGCACTTCGGCTCACTGATGTCTCACTGACCCACTACAACTCCCATCATCCTTGGACAGCATGATGTGAATAAAGAAAGGCCGGCCCCTTTATTTTCCACAACGCACATCTGTTGACCTGTGAAGGAAGGGCCTTCGGGGTGAAAATCCGCATTCTGCAGCTCTGCAGAGACCTATCTCCATCAGTGCAGCAGATGACAAATGCAAAGCAGTGTGACTAACCGACTGTATGTTTTATTCACAATAAAAAAAAATGCTGCCTTGATGATGCTAATAGATCTTTTAAAAATGAACCGCTTCGAAAAGCTGAAGCTTTAATACACAGATACAAAATTATGTCTTCAAAACTACATAAATCACAGCGAGGCAATCACGCAATTAATTTTCAGGCCTGCCTCGGTGACCTACTTAGCCAGGCCACAAACACTAATCTTGCTGGGTAATTAAAAGAGAGTAAATACCATTTGCCAAAGCCCCACAACAATTTGTTGCAGATGCTGAACAAATTCTGGGCTTTTGTCGATAAGAATTCCTTGGTTGTATACAAGCTCGGTAGCAGCAACTGGGAGAAGGATCTTAGAATCCTAGTGGACAATCCCTTAAATATGAGCCAGCTGTGAGGGAGAGCAGCCAAAAAAGCCAATGCAATCCTAAATTACATTAACAGAGGTGTGTAACACACATGAAGTGTTAATCCCGCTTTATAATGCCTTGATAAGGCCACACTTGGAATAGTGCCTCCAATGTTGGGCGCCATGATGTAAAAAAGATGTGGAGACTCTGGAAAGAAGATAGAGAAGAGCAATAAGAATGATTAGTGGACCGGAGGCTAATACCTATGAAGAACGGTTCCTGGAATTGAGTATGTCTAATTTAATGAAAAGAAGAACTAGGGGTGACATGATAGCAGTCTTCCAATATCTCAGGGGCTGCCTCAAAGAATAGAATAGAATAGAATTTTTTATTGGCCAAGTGTGATGGGACACACAAGGAATTTGTCTTGGTGCGTACGCTCTCAGTGTACATAAAAAGAAAAGATATGTTCGTCAAGAATCAAAGAAGGAGTTAGGCTATTCTCCAAAGCACCTGAACTCAGGACGAGAAGCAATGGATGGAAACTCATCAAGGGGAGAAGCAACCAAGAACTCAGGAGAAATTTCCTGACGGTGAGAACAATTCACCAGTAGAAGGAGTTGCCTCTAGACTCAAGGATGTGGATACTCCAACAGCTAGCTTGAAGAATTTTGTAATGGGTAAATTTTATAGGTAGGGGTTTTAAATTGGGGAGCCAAATTAATGTAATCTGGTTTTAGTTATTTTAAATTTTATATTGTTTGTATTTTAACTTTTGGCTGTTCACCACCCTGAGTCCTTCGGGAGAAGGGCAATATACAAATTTAATAAATAAATAAATAATAATAATAACAGCAACAACAACAATAACACTGGAGGCTTTTAAGAAGGTATTGGACAAGATTTATCCAGAATGGTATAGGGCCGTTGAAGTGGCTGGGCAATAACGAAGCAGCACAGATAAGCTAGTGACAATAGCTCTTTATTGTATGGTGAGACTTCAGCGACTCAATGCTGGCAGTAGCCCTCTTTATATACAGTTGGGTTGCTGGCCAGTAACCAATCGGAAGCAACCCCTAGTTTAAAATTCCCGCTCTAAACAGCAAGAACATAACACCCCTCCCCTCCCAGAATGCACATTATTTATTTATTTATTTATTTTATTTTATTTATTAAATTTGTATAGTGCCCTTCTCCCGAAGGACTCCGGGCAGTGAACAGCCGGAATTAAAATACATACAATATAAAATTTAAAATAATTAAAACATCTGGAAGATAAGTGTGTGTGTTATGATGCCAAGGGGAATGTATTCGGATGTGTTTTAATTGTTGTCGTCGTTGTCATTGTTAAGCTTTTGTTTCACTTTCCACAGGGCTTCCAAGTGGCTATTCTGAATTGGTAAGTGTATTGCCTGTTTTACTGTTAGTCAGATGGTAGCAGAATACTTGGCTAGGAGTCCTTTGATTACTCACAGCTTATTTAGACTCCATGACTTCAGTTGGATTCCGGTGAAAGGGTGACAAGAGATTTTTAAAAAATAATGGTTGAGGGGATCGGGGAAGAGAAATCATTTCACATCGGAGACGAATTTCACTCCTTTCTCGTTCTAGAATGACATCCGCTCCTTCTCCCTTCCTGATGCGCTTCTGTTTGGATGGGAAGGGATACTGGGTTTTTCATAATGATGACCCTGGAAAGGGACATTTTAAAGAGCGCTCATCCAGTAGAGCAGGCAACAGTAGAGGTTTCTTTGGGTAAGGAAGGTGCTCCCAAGAACCAGAGCAGACCAAGCTCCCGATCCAAATTTTGACAGAGCAAAATGAGAAGAAAATGAGGGAATAGAAGGGGGACCCATCCAATTTTCAGGTGACACGAAGCTGGCAGGAACAGCCAACAGCTCAGAAGACAAACTCAGGATCCAAAATGATCTTGACAGACTTGAACAATGGACCCTCTCCAACAACATGAAATTTAATGGGGAGAAAAGCAAGGTTTTACACTTGGGCAGGAAAAACCAAATTGTATAAAGAGAGGGAGAGAGAGGGAGGGAGGGAGGGAGAGGGAGGGAAAGAGAGAGGGAGGGAGAGGGAGAGCAAGAAAGAGAGAGGGAGGGAGAGGGAGAGAAAGGGAGAGCGACAGAGAGAGAGAGGGAAAGGGAGAGCGACAAAGGGAGGGAGAGAGAGGGAGACAGAGGGAGGGAGAGAGGGAGAGGGAGGGAAAGAGAGAGGGAGGGAGGGAGAGAGAGAGCAAGAGAGAGAGGGAGGGAGAGGGAGTGAAAGGGAGAGCGACAGAGAGAGAGGGAGAGGGAAAGGGAGAGCAACAGAGGGAGGGAGAGGAAGGGAAAGGGAGAGCGACAGAGAGAGAGGGAAAGGGAGAGCGACAGAGGGAGGGAGGGAGGGGGAGGGAGGGAGACGGAAATGGAAAGGGAGAGAGAGAGGGAGACAGAGGGAGGGAGGGAGGGAGAGAGGGAGAGGGAGGGAAAGAGAGAGGGAAAGAGGGAGGGAGAGAGAGGGAGGGAAAGGGACAGAAAGAGAGAGAGAGGGAGGGAGAGGGAGAGAAAGGGAGAGCAACAGAGAGAGAGAGAGAGGGAAAGGGAGAGCAACAGAGGGAGGGAGAGGGAGGGAAAGTGAGAGCGACAGAGAGGGAAGGAGGGAGGGAAAGAGAGGGAAAGGGAGAGAGAGGGAGGAAGGGAGAGAGAGGGAGAGAGAGGGGGAAGAGACAGCGAATGTCTCTCTCTCTTTCTCCTTCCCTCCTTCCCTCCCTCCCTCTCTCTGTGTTTGCCTGTGCGCGGACATGCTCCTGCATGCCATTTCTTTTGGCCAACAGTGGTCGTTTCTAAACAATGAAACTGCTCTTTTGAGTACCGACTCTGTGAGATGCTAAGAAGTTATTTAAGGTTATGCAGCTAATCTCTGGAAAAAACAATGTCTGTTAAGTTTCACAGGTCCCGGGATGATGCGTTCGTACCCAATTTTTATTGCATCCGTAAATAAATGTGCACATTAAAGGTGCATGGTGGTAGCACCCCGTAACTGTTGGAAAGACAAACGCCACTAACTGTTAGGAAATGCAAATTTCAGGGTGCAGCCTTTAAGATGTGGTCGGAATGGGCGCGGTAAAGAGGCAGTAAATCACTTCTTGTTTTGTGATTACTTATTGGGGGGGGTGGGGAAAGTGCCACATTCCAGCCCTTGCACGTTTCATTCGTCGTAATTAGTCGAGCCACAGAATTATAGAAGATGTGTTAAGACTTGTTGGAAGAAAAATCTGGTCCGGTTCCAAGCTGGGAGAAAGACACTAGAAATGAAATGGAGGCTGGCTCTACCATAGAAGGCAGGGGTGAAATCCAGCAGGTTCTGACAGGTTCTGCAGAACTGGTAGCGGAAATTTTGAGCAGTTCGGAGAACCGGCAAATACCACCTCTGTCTGGCCCCAGAGTGCTGAGGGAATGGAGATTTTGCAGTATCCTTCTCCTGGAGTGGGGTGTGAATGGAGTTTTTGCAATATCATTCCCCTGGAATGGGGTGGAAATGGGGATTTTGCAGTATCCCTCCCCTGGAGTGGGGAGGGAATGGGGATTTTGCAGTATCCTTCCCCTGGAGTGGAGTGTGAATGGAGTTTTTGCAATATCATTCCCCTGGAGTGGGGAGGGAATGGGGATTTTGCAGTATCCTTCCCCTGGAGTGGGGTGAGAATGGGGATTTTGCAGTATCCTTCCCCTGCCATGCCCACCGAGCCATGCCCACAGAACCGGTAGTAAAAAAAATTGGATTTCACCACTGAGGCAAATAAAATAAAATAAAATAAAATAAAATAAAATAAAATAAAATAAAATAAAATAAAATAAAATAAAATAAAATCCTTATTGAAACTTAGCTAAATGAAGCATTATCTTTAGGTTGAATGTGAAACAAGGTTGCCTGCCTTCTGTCTGGAAAGCCTACTGTTTGTTGTTGTTTTTTAATTGATATTTTGAAATGATCGTATTTTGCTCCACCTGGGTAAATTAGAAAAAACATTGGCAAATGTTCATGCTCCTTGGGGATGACTTTCTAATTTGTGGACTTTTCTGTCACCTTCCTTGGTTCCTGAGGCCTACTTCTATACATGTAGTCCTCGACTTAGAACAGTTCGTTTAGTGACTGTTCGGAGTTACCACGTCATGGAAAAAGTTACTTATGACAGTTTTCCACACTTACAACCATTGCAGCAGCATCCTAAATTCAGACGCACTGCAACTGGCTCATATTTATGACGGTTTTAGTGTCCCGGCGTCTTGTGATTTCCCTGTGCGACCTTCGGATGATAAGCGAGGTCAATGGGGGGACACCAGATTCATTTAATAAACACTAACTTAAAATTTACTGTAGTGAATCATTTAGCCACTGTGGCAGGATAGGTTGTAAAATGGGGCAAGACTCACTTTTTTTTTAAAATTAGATTTATATGCCGCCCTTCTCCGGAGACTCAGAGCGGCTTACAATGCATTAAGCAATAGCCTTCATACTTTTGTATATACCTGCTTGTATATACCTGCTTAGTAGGGCTTTTGCCCCCCCTCCCCCAAGCGGTGTTCTTTTTTTTATACAAAGTAATCTTATTGCCCCCACAATCCAGGTCCTCATTTTACCTACCTCAGAAGGATGGAAGGCTGAGTCAATCTTGAGCCTGGTGAGATTCGAACTCGCATTAATTGCAGGCTGCTGGTGCTAGTTAACAGCACTTTAGTGTGCTGCGCCACCAAGGCTCTTTATTTTGGGGGGAAACACAGCAGTAGCGAATGTTGCTTGATGGGAAAATGTTTCTTAAGTTTTCTCCCCTCTTTTCTGCGTTCCTTCTTCCTTCCCCATATATGACTGCCTGCTTAGTTTTCTAACTCAGTTCTCTTAACATCTTGACTTGTGTTTCCTTTCCTTGTTGTTCTCCACGCATTCCATAAAGTCTTGCACAAATACAATGCATGTTTGGCAGCTGACCAGGAGAATTTCATCCGCATCAAAGGACTAAAGAATGTACGGTCCGTTTCTTCCACGCAGCACAGCAGCATACCACCTGCCAGCACCTCCGTGGAGGGCGATTCCTTTGTCCCCGGTTTTGGAACAGAATGTTAAAACCTTTCTAAAAAGAAAACAAACAAATGTGATGGAGGAATGGGGTAGGTGTAGTCTAATTTAATTGAATTTAATTTATCGCATTTCTATGCCGCCCAACTCCCAAGGGACTCTGGGCGGCTTATAACAAAAAGAATGCAAACATTATTAAAAAACATTGCGAAAATTACTGTATTTTCCTGCGTATAAGACTACTTTCTAACACACAAAAATCTTCTCAAAAGTCGGGGGTCGTCTTATACGCCGGGTCTCATTCTCCTGTAACCAGGCAGACCAGCCCGAAAGGCTCTGACGAGCCTTAAATGGCTCTGAGGAGGGTCGTCTTATACGTCCAGTCGTCTTATACACCGGAAAATATGGTATTACAAAACATTTTAAAAACATTTAAAAATATTAAAAGCCCATTCACACCATTCATGGGCAGATCTCACAAGATTGCAACAGCGAGATCAACGGCCCCAGGCCTGCCAGAAAAGCCAGGTCTTCACCACTTTCCGGAAGGTCAATAGGGTGGGGGTAGTCCGGATCTCAGGAGGTAACTGGTTCCAGAGAGCTGGGGCAGCCACAGAGAAGGCCCTCCCCTCCGGGCCCGCCAGCCAGCATTGTTTAGCTGACGGGACCCGGAGGAGACCAACTCTGTGGGATCTTACCGGTCGCTGGGAGCTATGCGGTAGAAGGCGGTCTCGAAGATAACCTGGCCCTGAGCCATGTAGGGCTTTAAAGGTAATAACCAACACCTTGAATTGTGCCCGGAGACCAATAAGGAGCCAGTGCAGCTCGCGGAGAATTGGTGTAATGTGGGTGTGCCTAAGTGCACCCACAACAGCTTGTGCAGCTGCATTCTGGACCAACTGTAGTCTCCAAACACTCTTCAAGGGTAGCCCCATGTAGAGCATTGCAATAATCTAATCACGAGGTGACAAGGGCATGAGTGACTTGTGAGGAGAGCCTCCCGATCCAAGTAGGGTTGCAATTGGTGCACCAGGCGAACCTGTGCAAAGGTCTAGTGAAAAGAAGGATCAGTGGGTGACATGATAGCAGTGTTCCAGGATCCGCCAAGAAAATGGGGTTCAATCTATTCTCCAAAACACCTGAAGGCAGGACAAGAAGCAACGGGTGGAAACTAATCAAGCAGAGTTTCAGATTAATATACTTTGGTCCAGTTGACCTGATTTAACTGTTTTTGAAATATTTTTGGCTGAATGATTGAGTCTTTGCTGACATGAATGGAGAGAACCAGCCAAGAACTAAGGAGGAATTTCCTGACAGTGGAAACTATTAATCGGTGGAATAGCTTGCCTCTGAAATGGTTTAGAGTCTCCTGCTCCGTTTTGCTGGCTGCGCATGCGCAGTGCACATCACGCACCAAATGCAAGATGCACATGCGCAGTGCAGGCCAAAAGGAGGCATGCTACATGCGAGGGGGTGTGTGATCAGCTGTGGCTATCGGTTCTCTGAACCAGCTGCTGCCATTACTACCGGATCAGGCGATCCGGTCCGAACCAGGAGCATTTCACCCCTGCTCCTGCTTGAGGCTGGTAGACTTCCAAGCTCCCTTGCGACTCTGTTATTCTGCTAAAATGAGTGATTAGCCAGTGTGTAGTACTGGGCTTTGTTAGGGCTACTCTTGACCGATTGCTTCTGAGAAATAATGTGAATCGTAAATAGAATGGAGGAAAGAAAATCGAAGCCCCCCCCTAGAAGTGGTGTTGTTCCCAATTCGGGCATGAGCCTGGTGCCGAAGCCAATGATGGACGCCAGACACGAGGTGCAGGTTTTCTGACTGCTTTTTATTGGGGTACTCCAAGGAAAAGGGCTCCTGGCCAAAAATGCCAAGAAACCAAGAACAAAGGATTAAGAAAGCTTTATACATTTTCACTAAAAAAGAAGGCGGGACAAGGCGAGATAATAAGAAATATCATCTAATCAACATTTTAGTAGTAATTCTACAATTTGTTCAATTGGTCTCTAGCTGTCCCTCATCCTAAAACTTGGCTAATGAATGCCCCAGGAGTTATCTAACACACATTTTATTGGCTGCAGGCCATCTGTATTCCTAATTTTTAGCTGAAAGGTTGGATTCCCAACCTTCTATGCCCCGCACCCTTACAACGCTTCTGATATCTTCTCATACCCCTTAGTATGAGAGTAGTATAATTATGCATATACATTATAACTTTGAAACTTCTAAACACAAGTTTTTGCACCCCTAGAATATCGTCTCACAACCCCGGTTGGGAACCCCTGGTGTACAGGAATGATGTGTCTCCCGGAGTTGTGGGTACTCCAACACTGGAGGTTTTTAAGAAGAGGTTGGACAACCATGTGTTCAAAATGGTTATGTGATGGCTAACTTTTTATGTTATCGCGTGTTGACCTGCATGCCGGAAATGGCACACAAAACCATCCCGCCTGGACAGTGCAGTCTCGGTGGCCTTCGCACCCATGGGAGCACTGAAACCCAGAAGATCAGCATTCCATTGTGCATGTGCGCGCCGGCATTCTGGCGCAGACTCACACCCAACGAACAGCTGGCTGTTGCGCATGCACGACAGAAACCCGGAAGTTCAGGGGCCGGCACATGCATGCATGCACGATTGCTCTTCTGGGTTTTGGCGCTCCCATGAGTGAGAAGACCAGCTGACCGGTGCATGTGTGTGCACAGGACTGAGAAAGAGGAGCCAGCAATGCCGCGCGTCCCTCACAGGATGGTTCTACGTGCCACTTCTGCCACACGTTCCATAGGTTCGCCAACACGGGATATAGGGTTTCCTCTCTGAGCAGGGAATTGGACTAGAAGTCCCTCAAGGTCACTTCCATTCTAATTGATTGATTGATTGATTGACTGATTGGAATGGTTTAATGTCTCCTGCTTGGACTAGAAGTCCCTCAAGGTCACTTCCATTCTAATTGATTGATTGATTGATTGACTGATTGGAATGGTTTAATGTCTCCTGCTTGGACTAGAAGTCCCTCAAGGTCACTTCCATTCTAATTGATTGATTGATTGATTGATTGACTGATTGGAATGGTTTAATGTCTCCTGCTTGGACTAGAAGTCCCTCAAGGTCACTTCCATTCTAATTGATTGATTGATTGATTGATTGATTGACTGATTGGAATGGTTTAATGTCTCCTGCTTGGACTAGAAGTCCCTCAAGGTCACTTCCATTCTAATTGATTGATTGATTGATTGATTGACTGATTGGAATGGTTTAATGTCTCCTGCTTGGACTAGAAGTCCCTCAAGGTCACTTCCATTCTGATTGATTGATTGATTGATTAACTGTTTGGGATGGTTTAATGTCTCCTGCTTGAGCAGGGTGTTGGATTAGAAGACCTCCACGGTCCCTTCCAGCTCCATTTTGACTGATTGATTGCTTGAATGACTGATTCATTGAAATGGTCCCTTCCAACTCTGTTCAAGTTTTCATGCGAAAGCGAAAGTGAAAGTGAAAGGAGTGAGAGAAGAAAGGGCGAGGATCCATCCGCTGCAATCCATGGGCTGACTGGAGCTTTGCACCTTCGGCTTCTTCTAACTGAGGGTCTCCATCACAAATGAGAGAACCCCCCCCCCCCCCCCCATAATTGACCCTCCCGGGCATGGGGGGACGCCAGTGGATTTTTGTCGTAAGCAGAACAGGGAAGCCGCCCCTTGGCTCAGGACATGCCTTCTAAAAGAGAGAGCCGGCTTTGGGGAGACGCAATTCAGTGACCGCAGCGGGGCCGAGGACACCCCTGCCCCACCTCGACCCAGCCAGAGAAAGACCCCCCCCCCCCACAATTCATCCACTTCGCGCCCAGCCCGGAACCCTCGCGCGAGGGGCGGAGCTTCCCCGCCGGACGAATCTTGGGGACGGACCCGGCCCGCTCTTTCCCTCTTCCCCCGCCCCGCGTGCGGCGTTTCCGGTGTCCTCCGCGGCCTCCTTCCGGCCGCCATTTTAACTGCTCCCTCGCTCTTTCTCTCTCTCTCTCTTGTCTGGCTGGGGGAGGGGAGGCCCACTTCCACCTCAGGCCGGCCCCGAAAGAGGAGGAGGAGGAGAAGCAGGCCGGCTGGTTTCGTTCGGAGAGGCCGAGCTGGGGCTCCAGAGGCGGCTCAGCCATGGCTAAATTGGGGGGGAGGGGGGGGGAGGAGGAAAGAAGGCCTCTCCCTCCTGGACTCGCTTTTGGCCCGCCTTTATCCTATCATATCAGTCATAATATCTATCTTTCACTGCCAAGAGAAGAGACTATAGAAGAGATTAGAAGAGAATAATTAGAATAGAATGATAATTAGAACGAAAAATAGAATGTAGAAGAGAATGAGGGGAAGAGTAGAATAGAATGATAATTAGAATAAGAAATAGAATATAGAAGAGAATGAGTAGAAGAGTAGAATAGAATGATAATTAGAATGAAAGAATATAGAAGAATGAGGGGAAGAGAAGAATAGAATGATAATTAGAGCAAAAAAGAATATAGAAGAGAGTGAGTGGAAGAGTAGAATAGAATGATAATTAGAATGAAAAATAGAGTATAGAAGAGAATGAGGGGAAGAGTAGAAGAGAATGATAATTAGAATGAAAAACAGTATATAGAAGAATGAGTGGAAGAATAGAATAGAATGATATAGAAAGAAAAATAGAATATAGAACGAGTAGAAGGGTAGAATAGAATGATAATTAGAATGGAAAATAGAGACGAGATTAGAAGAGAATAGAATAGAATAGAATATAAAAGAATGAGTATTAGAAGAGCATAAAACAGAATAAATTAGAATATAGAAGAGTGAAGAGTAGAATAGGAATAATTAGAATAAAATATAGAAAAGATTAGAATAGTAGAGTAGAATAGAATGAAAAATAGAATGGTATAGAGAATGAAGGTTAGAATATAAAAATAATTAGAATAAAATATAGAATAGAATGAAGATTAGAATAGCAGAGTAGAATAGTAATTAGAATAGAATGAAGACTAGAATAGAATAATAGAATAGAATATAGAATAGAATTAATAATTAGAATGAAAAATAGAAGAGTAGAAGAGAATGAAGATTAGAATATAAAATTAGAATAAAATACAGAAATGAAGATTACTGAATGAAGAATAGTAGAGTAGAATAATAATTAGAATGAAAAATAGAGTGTAGAGAATGAAGATTAGAATATAAAAATAATTAGAATAAAATGAAGAGAAAGGATTAGAATAGTGTAGAGTAGAATAATCTATAGTGTAGAGTAGAATAATAAAATGAATAGCAGAGTGTAGACAGAATGAAGATTAGAATAGAGTAGAATAGAATAATAATTAGAATAGAATACTGTCAAAAATAATTAGAATAGGATAGAACAATATAGAAGAGAATGAAGATTAGAATAGAAGAGTATAGAAGAGTGTAGAAAAGAAGAATATAATATAATAACTTTATTGTCACTTTGAATGTATGCTGATCGCCATATATTAAAATGAAATTAGAAGGGTTGCTATGCTGGCAAAGCATTTGAAGACTTCTTTGTCAGAAGATGGGTCCCAGTTTTAAGTTGCACTCTTAAAGTCCTGAATGTAGTAAGACCTCAAAAAAATTTTTTTTCCTGTAGGGGTTTGTAAATCAGGTAGTGAGGGCATTGATGTGGCATCCTTTCACAGCCTTCCTTGGAGGAATCAGTAATTAACGACTATGTGGTATATTGCTCAGACTTGTTGAAAAGGAAGTTACCCTGTTAGTTTGTGTGAATAGAACAAGATGAGAATGATTCTGGCTTCAGATATCTTTAAATTTTGGGGTGCGGTGGCTTCCCTGAAAGCAAAGAGTTTCTTTTTAAAAATTTTAGTTTGAAAAAGTGAGGCAGCTGTGATAATGTACTGTCTGGGTCTTTACCCTGGCCTTTGGCAAGGGAAGTCCTCTTTAATTGTTGTGTTTGCTATATTTCCTACATAAATACTCCCATTAAATTTTGTTATTAAGTTTCTTGCATTGTTAGGAGTCATCCAGAGTTTCTGAGAACCTGGCAGCATGCAACTAATAAATTATTGACTGTTCACAACAATGTGAAATCACAGCTGCCAGTTCTTTAGTGTTGGCCTTTATAAACATTGACTTCTTCCAAATAGAATTTTTTATTGCCCAAGAGTGATTGGACACACAAGGAATTTGTCTTGGTGCGTATGCTCTCAGTATACGTAAAAGAAAAGATACATTCATAAGGTACAACACTTAATGATAGTCATAGGGTACAAATAAGCAATCAAGAAACAATATCAATATAAATTGTAAGGATACAAGCAACAAAGTTACAGTCATAAGTGGAAAGAGATGGGTGGTGGGAATGATGAGAAGATCTAATGTGAATAGTTTGACAGTGTTCAGGGAATTAGTTGTTAAGCAGAGTGATGGCATTCGGGAAAAAACTCTCCTTGTGCCTAGTTGTTCTGGTGTGCAACGCTCTATAAAGTCATTTTGAGGGTAGGAATTGAAACAGTTTATGTCCAGGTTGCGAGGGGTCTAGATATTTTCCCAGCCCTCTTTTTGACTCGTGCAGTATACAGGTCCTCCATGGAAGGCAGGTGGGTAGCCATTGTTTTTTCTGTAGTTTAATGATCCTCTGAAGTCTGTGTCTGTCTTGTTGGGTTGCAGAACCAAATCAGTTATGGAAGTGTAGATGACAGACTCCATAATTCCTCTGTAGAACTGGATCAGCAGCTCCTTAGGCAATTTGAGCTTTCTGAGAATCTAGTATATCATAATGTATCTGTGTAGTATATGTGAGGATCTAAGCAGTGCGGTCTTTTGCAATTGACAGATGGAACCACCCCCCCCCTCCCAATCCCAATTCACTGTGAAATAGTTTGGAAGTAACCAGCATAGATAGCAAAAATGACCCTGTGGTATTCAAACTCCGTTCCCTGGGGCTCTGTAAAGATCATCCAGGGATTTACCTTGACAGTTTCTGTGTACGTTGTATGAAATGTATTATAACCCTAATTGTAACATTTTGCTCAAATAAAATACATTACATGAAATATGCTGCTTCTGCCCTGATTTTTCACATTGGAAAGCATTCCTCTGGTGTCTCAAAATGTGAGAACTGCCACCGTAATCCATAGAGGAGACACTTTGCTTTTTATGTATGACTTTACACGTTCATGTAAATAAGGGAACAAATGAAAATGGCTCAGACACAAATATTGGCAATAAGCTGACTTTGTATAAATATACAAAAGTATGAAGGCTATTGCTTAACGCATTGTGGAATTGTGGAAACCTTTTGGGAAAAGTGTATTTTCTAAAACTAGCTAATAACACCACCTTTTTTTGGAGTAGTGCCATAAAAATTATATATCCATGGAAAGATAATTTAATCAGGAATGTCATGCAATAACTTTCATGAAGGATTTGCTATTAGAATAGCAGTTACAGTATAGAGAAGAAAAGTGAAACACCACACCTAGAGTACTGCATCCAGTTTTGGTCACCACACTATAAAAAATACTAGAGTATAGAAAAAGTGCAGAGAAGAGCAACCAGGATGGTGAGGGGACTGGAGGATAAAACATACGATGAACGGTTGCAGGAACTGGGCCTGGCTAGTCTAGAGAAGAGAAGGACCAGGGAAGACAGGAGAGCATTCTTACAATATTTGAGGGGCTGCCACAGAGAGGAAGGGGGTCAAGCTATTCTCCAAAGCACCTGAAGGCCAGACAAGGAATAATGGATGGAAACTGACCAAGGAGAGATTCAGCCTGTAAATAAGGAGGAATTTTCTGACGGTGAGAACCATCAACTCATGGAACAGAAGTTGCCTTCAGAAGTGGCGGGAGCTTCATCACTGAAGACTGTCAAGAAGAGACTGGACTGCCATTTATCAGAAATGGTGTAGGGTCTCCTACTCAGGTGGGTGGGGAGCGGTTGGACTAGATGACCTTTAAGGTCCCTTCCAACTCTGTTAATCTGTTAAATCTGAACGCGTAGAAAAAAACGAGATACAAAAATGATCAGCATAGAAAAAAAACGAGATGTACAAAAATGATCCCCATGTCAGTTAATATTCAGTTGGGTAACCTTTAGCATGAATGACGGCCTTACGTCTTCCCATGGAGGGAACCAAGTCTTTGAGTTCTGCAGCTGTTATCATGGGAAACCACGATGGAATGATGGCTTCTATTAACTGGGTTTTATTGCTGGGTCGCTTCTGACTAACCAGTTTCTTTCATCGGCTCCATAGATTTTCCATTGGGTTAAGAAGGTCTGGGCTATTCCCAGGCCATTCCAGCAGTAGAAAAGGATTCTCTTGAAACTCAAAAAAAAAAAAAGTGGTGCTATTAGCCATCAAACCTCAAAAATACACTTTTCCCAAAACGTTTCCACAATTTGGGCCACTACTGTAAACGAGGGGTGCTTCCTAACGCTGCCTCTCATAATTCTATGCGTCAGGCGCCAGCAAAGACTCCTGCATAGCCTCCAAGAGAAGCTTAGCTCCTTCTGCTCCTGAAAGGGGATTTAAAGAGAGAGAGAGAGAAAAAAAAACCTTCCTTGAGTTGACAGGGAAAGGAGCGAAGGCAGAAGGAGAGGGGGGAAAAGGGACCCAAAGCAGCCCGGAACCTTCACGCGGGGGGGTGATAGGGGTGGAAGTTCCCCCACCGGACGCATTTTGGGGACGGACCCGGGCCGCTTTTTTTAGTCCTCCCCCGCCTTTTCTCTCTCTTTCTCTCACAGACGCAACCGCGCGCGGCGCTTCCGGTGGCGCCCGCGGCTTCCTTCCGGCCGCCATTTTAGCTGCTCGCTCGCTCGCTCTCCGGCTGGCAGGGTCGGCGTCCCCCGCCGCCATGTCCAAGCGCCACCGCCTCGACCTGGGCGACGACTACGCCTCCAGCAAGAAGCGCGCCGCCTCCGACGGGTGAGGGGAGGTGGGGGGGGGGGCGCGGCGGGACCGACGTGGGGGGAGGGGTGCGGGGGGGTGTGTGGGGAGACGGAGCGCCGCCTCTCGCGCGTGACCGCGGTTGTTTGTGTGCGTGGGGGGGGGAGGGGAAGAGGGGTCAGCAGCCTCAGGTGGGGGAGGGGAGGGGGGCTGCCGGTGGGGGAGGGGAGAGGGAAGGGGACGGCCTTCAGGTCCAGGCCGGGCTGGCGGAGACTTCCGGCCGGCGCACGTGGCTCCCCCGCGAGGATCCCGGCCCTCTTGAGGCTCCTTCCTGGGGCTTGAGAGGCCTTCTGCAGGCCCCGATGGAGCAAGCTTATGATGCCTTCACGATGCTCTTGTTTTTTTTGTTTTTTTTAATGTACTTATTCGTCTCTTTACCACAAAATAATTACTTGCATACGGACCGCGACGTGTTCTTGCTGCTCTTGTAATGCCTTGTCCTTATAATGTCCTTATATGGTGTCTTTGTAATTCCTTTATATTGCCTTTATAGTGCCTTTATAATGTCTTTATATTGTCTTTATAGTGCCTTTATAATGTCTTTATATTGTCTTTATAGTGCCTTTATATAGTGTCTTTGTAATGCCTTTATAATGTCTTTTTAGTGCCTTTATATAGTGTCTTTGCAAGGCCCTTATAATGTCTTTATAATGTCCTTATATAGTGTCTTTGTAATGTCTGTATATAGTATCTTTGCAATGCCTTTATAATGTCTTTTTAGTGCCTTTATATAGTGTCTTTGCAAGGCCCTTATAATCTCTTTATAATGTCCTTATATAGTGTCTTTGTAATGCCTTTATAATGTCTTTTTAGTGCCTTTATATAGTGTCTTTGCAAGGCCCTTATAATGTCTTTATAATGTCCTTATATAGTGTTTTTGCAATGCCTTTATATAGTGTCTTTGCAATGCCTTTATCATGTCTTTAGTGTCTTTATGGTGCCTTTATATAGTGTCTTTGCAAGGCCCTTATAATGTCTTTATAATGTCCTTATATAGTGTCTTTGCAATGCCTTTATCATGTCTTTAGTGCCTTTATATTGTCTTTATATAATGTCTTTGCAATGCCTGTATAATGTCTTTATAGTGCCTTTATATAGTGTCTTTGCAAGGCCCTTATAATGTCTTTATAATGCCTTTATATCAGGGGTCTCCAAACTTGGGAATTTTAAGACTTGTGGATTTCAACTCCCAGAATTTATTTTATTTATTTACTTATTTCATGTATTTATATGCTGCCCTTCTCCAGAAGGACTCAGGGCGGCGAACACAAGTTAAAAACATGTACAACAAAATCCCATTTTAAACCAAATAACTAATTAATAATAAATAATAAAACCCAGAATCAGAGTCAGCCTATTTGCTTGAACAGCCAAGTCTTCAAGTCCCGATGGAAGGAGCGGAGTTCAGGAGCCGTCCAGAGCTGGGTAGGCAACCATTCCATGCTGGCTGGGGAATTCTGGGAGTTGAAGTTCACAAGTCTTAAAGTTCCCAAGTTTTGGAGACCTCTGCTTTATATAGTGTCTTTGTAATGCCTTTATAATGTTTTCATGATGCCCTTATAATACCTTTATTGTGCCTTTATAATGCCCTTATAATAGCAATAGCACTTACAGTTATATAGCACTTTATAGTGCTTTACGGAAGGAAGGAAGGCGGGCATGAACTCATGCAGAGTTACAGTGGGTATGGAAGGAAGGAAGGAAGCAGAAATGATAGGGTAGGGAGAGAGGAGGAAGAAGAAGGGGAAGGAAGGAAGAAAAATAGCAATAGCATTTAGACTTCTATATTGCTTGGGTGGTTTTGCAGCCCTTTCTAAGCAAGTTTACAGAGTCAGCATATTCTCCCCAACAATCTGGGTCCTCATTTTACCCACCTCGGAAGGATGGAAGGTTGAGTCAATCTTGAGCCGGTCAGGATCGAACTCCTGGCAGTGGGCAGTGAGTTGGTCTACAATACTGCATTCTAACCACTGCACCACCAGGGCTCTTCCATACTTATAATTCCCTTATGATGTCTTTATAAGGCTTTGGTTTGCCAGAGATGCAGAAATCCATGGCCCACAGCATGGTCTGGCTTGGTAAGACCAGCCTTGGAATATTGCATCCAGATTTGGTCTCACCATATTATACAAAAGATGTTGAGACTCTGGAAAGAATGCAGAGAAGAGTAGCAAGGATGATTATTGGGCTGGAGGCTAAAACAGACAAAGAAGAGTTGCCGGATTTGGGTTTGGCCAGTCTACAGAAAAGAAGCACCAGGGGTGGCATGATAGTATTTGAGGAGTTGCCCCAAAGAAAAAGGGGTCAAGTATTCTCCAAAGCACCTGAAGGCAGACAAGAAGCAATGGGTGGAAGGGGAGAAGCAATCTAGAAATAAGAAATTTCCTAACATTGAGAAGTTTTTAAGAAGAGTTTGGACAGCCATTTGTTTGAAATGGTATAGAGCAGGGGGTTGGTCTAGACGACCTCCAAGGTCCCTTCTAATTCTCTTATTCTATTAGTCTTTCAAAACATTCTTTTGGGTGGGGGGTTAGTAGACCAGATGGAGAGAATTGATGGAGCCAAACCTTTGTGATCCTTGGTGGAGAGGATTAGAAGCTGTTGCTGTCTGAATCCAGCTTGTTTAAGGGTGGGGTGGGGGTACCACTTCCCCTGTTGCTTTGTGTGAATAACCGGGGTGAGTTAATTCTAGTTTGAAAGAGCGAGGGGCTTGTGACGATGTGCCATTTGGATGAATGTCTGTGGAGATCCTCAGTCATCCAGGTCGTGGTTATCCCAAAGATGCTTTTTCCAAAAGGCAACTGGACTTCCTTGTTGTTTTTTTCCTTTGAAAATGTTTTGCTTTTTGTTTCCGATTGAAGCCTCTTGAATGAGAAGTGGAATGTTTTCAAATGAAGAAAAAAAAACAAAGTCCAGTTGCCTTTTGGAAAAAGTATTATTTGACTCTTGACCCTAGCCCTGGGTGGCTTCATCACCTGCCATTTTGCATCTCATTTTATTGAAAGCTTTTTCTTGTTGGACACCACCCAGAGTCAACAAGAGTCAAGCAGCATACATGTTCAGAAAATTACTATTAACTACCACTGTAAACCAAGGCCTACAAATTCGTACCAGTACGTACCTGGTCATGCAAAGCTTCCCTCACGTAAGGTTGATTGGCTTTCCATTGTGAACCGTCTTTCTTAAGGCCCGTATGCCGTTAAATGTGATAAACTCTAGAGTCGCGTTGTGGTGAGATTGGGCACCAAAAATAAATAAATAAAACTACAGACCTTGTTTGCAGGCATTGAGAGCCGTCCTCACCTTCCCAACTTTTTTCATTTAAAGTTATTTTGTCCGGTGACAGTGATTTCCATACATGCTATTAGAGGGCTTTTTAAAAAATGAGTTTCTCTGCCCTCCCTTGAATCTTCAAATGACTTGAAATTCTTTTTATCAGCTGACCATTTTGGTGGATTTTTTTTTTTTCTGCTTTGCTCCTGGACACGTGATAAGCATTGCTGGGTAAATCTGCTTTAAAAGTGATTGCGCTTTGGTTATAGAAAAATACAGTCAGTCCTCAACTTATGGCCATAGTTGAACCTGAAATTAAAAGCCCTATTAAGCAGATATATACAAAAGTATGAAGGTTATTGCTTAATGCATTGTAAGCCACCCTGAGTCTCCCGAGAAGGGCGGCATATAAATTGAACCAATAAATAAATACAGTTACGTGAATCATAGCAGTTAAGTTAGTTATTAAGTAGCCTCCACATTGACTTTGCAGTCACAAAAGGGGATCACATGATCCCAGGACACTGTGACCGCCATAAATGTGAATCAGTTGCCAGCTGTCTGAATTTTGATCACGTGACTCGGGCGAATGCTGCAACAACAGTTCTAAGCGTGAAAAAGGGTCATTGGTCACATTTTTCATTGCTGTTGCAACCTTGAATGAACTGTTGGAAGTCGAGGGCGAGTTGCAAAGGGAAGAAGCAGCTAGTACCCAGGGATTTGAACTCCCATGGATTAAAGTTACAATTTGGTGATAACAGTAAGATAACATTAAATTTGGCCAAAGTTACATTAAATTTGGTACAAAGCTTTTAAAAAGTCAGGATAGTCCTGTTCTGCAAGCAACTGTATAACATTCAGGCCCATTAAATCACTTGAAAGTCAGGTTTCCGAATTTTATTTTGTGTTCCATGGAGTTGTGCTGCAGGGAGTTTTGTGTTTCTTTCAACACATTTCCACTTGCAGAGCTAGTTAAATTTCAGATCCACAAAAAAGATTAGTTGCCAAGGAGCAGCATGAGGAATTTATGGCATCCATGATAACTTGTTGTCTTCCGCTTTTTATTCCTTCATACAATTGCAAAGAAAAGCGTAAGTAATTTGTAATATTGACAAATGTCAGCAGGATTTGTTCTGTTATTTCAGGGCCAATTTTCTAACTATTGGAATTCCCCAATGATATTCATTCATTCATTTTTTTTTTTTTTTAAATGGAGGACATAAAAGCTGGTATTTGATTAAAATTTTAGTACTTTCCAAGGATAATGGCATCCTGTGCAGTACAAAACAGCTTTTGTTCTTTTTTTTAAAATTAGATTTATATGCCGCCCTTCTCCAGAGACTCAGGGCAGCTTACAATGCGTTAAGCAATAGCCTTCATACTTTTGTATATTTTTATACAAAGTCAGCTTATTGCCGCCACAAACTGGGTCCTCAATTTACCTACCTTAGAAAGGATGGAAGGCTGAGTCAACCTTGAGCCTCGAACTTGCAATAGTTGCAGACAGCTGCATGTTAGTAACAGGCTATTGAGCCTGTTGAGGTATCTGAGGCTCTTGCATCAAGTGCTATAATTTTGGTTTTAATTAGATTTAATTTTTATTCTTTCTCAATACTATTTAATTTAATTTTTTTTTGCCTTTTGCATTCTTAAAGTTAACTTTTGTTAAGATGGATGTATCTTTTCCCAGTGCTGTAATGTACTTTTTAAAAACATTCATCTGAAAACACAGGTGAGGAAAGTTAATGAATGTATATCCTGTCACTCTTAGTTTATTCTTTGGATAATGATTAATTATGAAATATATTTACATGTATCTTAATCTGTTCACCGCCCTGAGTCCTTTGGGAGAAGGGCGGTATAGAAATCCAATTAATAATAATAATAATAATAATAATAATAATAATAATAATAATAATAATAATGTAAAATGCAGGTTTAATAAGAACCCTGGCCTCATAAAAACATTGGGACACTAGAATTTGGGCATCTTAATATTTTCTTCTTTATATGGTCCTTAAGGTATTTTTTCCTGTCACGAATTTCAAAACCTACTTGCTTTAAATTCTAGCGTGGCAGTCAATACAGATTTTTCATGGTCATTTAATAATTTTAAAAATTAAGTCACTGAGGCATGAGCCACCCCATCCCCCACTCCCAATATAACAAGTACAACCAGCATTTTAATTAAGGTAGAATATTACTCCCGTTTCTGAAATTAGAGGCAACAATTGTGGATTGACTTTCCCCTTGGATTAACATTGTTTTTTTTGTTTTGGTAGGAGAAAAACTCCCTGCCCCAGAATCAAAAGATGAAGCAACGCATTTTGTTATTTCTATTAACGGCCCTCAGTTACGCAGTCAATAGTGATATTTGATGCTGGTGACTCTACCGCCTTGTTTAGCAGTTGGTATCAGGATACATAAAGACGAGGGTTGTTCTGGGAATCAAACACTCTGAGCTTTCTGGTCTGCCTGATACCAGAGGCTTAGTGTTGGGAGCAACTGGTTTTGCATTCTGCCCCCTTTAGTTCTTGAACACCATAAGTGCTGAAAATGTTGTCTATGGAGCTTTTCGGTCATCCAGATAGTGGCTTTTTTAAAAAAAATTGATTTATATGCCGCCCTTCTCCGGAGACTCAGGGCGGCTTACAATGCATTAAGCAATAGCCTTCATGCTTTTGTATATTTTATACCAAGTCAGCTTATTGCCCCCACAAACTGGGTCCTCAATTGACCTACCTTAGAAAGGATGGAAGGCTGAGTCAACCTTGAGCCTGGTGGGATTCGAATTTACAGTAATTGCAGGCAGCTGAATGTTCTTCCTTCCTTCCTTCCTTCCTTCCTTCCTTCCTTCCTTCCTTCCTTCCTTCCTTCCTTCCTTCCTTCCTTCCTTCCTTCCTTCCTTCCTTCCTGTTGTGGCCCCGTCCTCTGAGCCTATCCCTTTGGAGGAAGGAAGCTCTGAGCAGGAGGAAGAGGAGCCAGCCAGATCTCCCAGCCCCCCCCCCCCTCTGGCACCGGCTCAGGTGCCAGCTGAAAGAGAGCCAAGTAGTGGGGAAACAGGTGTCTCAGATGAGAGTGAGGGAGAGACGTTATTCCTGGATGCACGCCAAAGAAGGCGAGACAAAAGAGTATTGCAGCTGTGGCGTATGAGGAAATAGTTCTGAGTCACTGATTGGAGTCATGGGATCAGTGAGTCACTGGACCACACCCAGAAGCCTGTCTATATAAGACAGGCCAGTGAGTCACGAAGTTCGTGACGAACAAAGCTAAACAAACGGAGCAACCTCGTAGTCTTGGAAGCTAGATGAACGGCAAAGCTACGTAGGTGATTTTCTTGTTTGTGTAAACCAATAAAGTCCTTGGCAGACGGTGTGCATATCGCTGCCAAGGTTGAGATAAGAACTGCGGAGTGTGCCAAGTGATTATTAACCCTCGGCTGGCTGTGGTTTTGTGGGTCTCTGAAGGGGGGGGGGGGGACAGATCATCTCCCTTCCTTCCTTCCTTCCTTCCTTCCTTCCTTCCTTCCTTCCTTCCTTCCTTCCTTCCTTCCTTCCTTCCTTCCTTCCTTTTTTTAATTTGATTTATATGCCACCCTTCTCCGGAGACTCAGGGCAGCTTACAATGCGTTAAGCAACAGCCTTCATACTTTTGTATATTTATACAAAGTCAGCTTATTGCCCCCACAAACTGGGTCCTCAATTGACCTACCTTAGAAAGGATGGAAGGCTGAGTCGACCTTGAGCCTGGGAAGATTCGAACTTAAAGTAATTGCAGACAGCTGGAGTTAAATTACAGTGCATTAGTCTGCTGAGCTATTCCAGGTCGTCCCAAAGGTGCCTTTTTTTCCCAGGAGGCAACTGGACTTCCGTGTTTTTCTTCGAAGATGTTTCCCTTCTCATCCCAGGAGCTTCTTCAGCTCTGACTGGATGGTGGGGGATGGAAGGATTTATACTCTTTGCAGACAGCTGGCCTCTGAAAAGGATGCAAAGGACCAGCTGTCTGCAAGGAATATAAATCCTTCCATTCCCCACCATCCAGTCAGAGCTGAAGAAGCTCCTGGGATGAGAAGGGAAACGTCTTCAAAGAATAAAACCAGAAAGTCCAGTTGCCTCCTGAAAAAAAAGCAC
The DNA here is from genome assembly GCA_038048745.1 of Coluber constrictor foxii. Taxonomy (NCBI): domain Eukaryota; kingdom Metazoa; phylum Chordata; class Lepidosauria; order Squamata; family Colubridae; genus Coluber; species Coluber constrictor. The sequence goes on along the minus strand of CM075965.1, from coordinate 74,687,340 downwards.
CTTTGGGTTTATTGATTTCTTCTCTAGTGTTTGAGTTAGGCAGGGAATGGATGCAGCTCATTCTCTCCAGATGTTTACAGCTCATTCTAACACGCTTTTAAACACTGTTCTATCAATGGCCTGTTACTTTCTTATGGTTTAAACTTAAGCCTGTATTTGTAGAGAGTTCTGATGAAGTGATGAAATGGAAATAGGAAAGATTATATACCTAGCTTTTTAAAATTAAAACTCTTAAATGTTTTCCTCTTTGTGGTCGTGAATCCCATGCACATCCTTTCTTGTTTCAACTGTTTTTGCTACTGAATGTAGTTTTATAGTCTTGAGCCCACAAAATAAATTTTGCACATGCAGTTATTTGCCCTTTCTGGTTAGGGAAATAGCATTGTTATTATTATTGTTCTATAATATTTTAGAGGTTAATCACTTCAGTTTTATCTACTTTTTGTTGTGCCCCATATTTCTGTTTATACCAACACTTAAGGCAAATTACAATATTACTTTTATTGGTTCACCAATGACAGTAAGATCATCAACACTAAGTGGGATTTTTTTTTTTTAATTTCAGAGGGGAAGTTTGGTTAAAGAAATCCCAATCAATTAAATCTCCATTAATTTAAATGTGAATAAAAATCAGACGATGAACATATTCTTCAATGCTTTATTTATACCTGTATGGCCACAAATCTGTGCCACGAAACGGCATGGTGACCGTCATAAAATGAAGCCTATTCTATTAAAATACAAAAGCCAAGTTGAGGTTCCTATAAAAAATGCCAGTTCTTCTCCTGTAGCTTATAGGTGCATGGTAGAGCTTGCATCATTTAGCATTCTTGCTGCAAAGTATGAGTGTTTAAAACTGTATATTAATAATAAATCTTCAAATCACATATTAATATAAATACTTACAGAAAAGGAGGAAGATACATAAGCAATCTCCCTGTTTGAAAATAGGTTACATTTTTGGTCTGTAATATACAGTGATATTTTCACCATTGGAATTAATGGGAACATCTGTCAAATATGTTGTTCATGTTTGATATTTTGGACAGATTTATGTTCCTGGGGTACTTGGAATATATCCCATCAATCTTCCCTTGTCAGAGCCAGCAGAAACATTACTTTCTCTATCATTTCCCCTGTTGTTTCATTTTACACAATTCAACTTGGTGGGCTGGAAAAAAAACGCTGAAAACATTTCTGGTGTGAGAAAAGCCACCAATTGGGGGAAAAAAGGAAGCGGCAGGACAGAAATATTTCCCCTGAGCAACATCTGTGTAGCATACTCAATGTATGTTTATTGTATATAATTGCATTTGCTAGTTCCAGTAATGGTTGAATTTGCCGTTTGTTGAGGCTGATACTATGATTGCCTTGGCTTGGTCTGGCTTTGTATGTTAAGTAAATTTAAACAGACCACAGACCTCATCTGTGAACATAGCTTGTGATTTAAATGTGTAGAAGTGTAGTTACCATCATTGCTTAAGTCAACACACGAGGATCTTCAGTATTTGTTTTGCAGTCACCAAGTTTAACAAGGTTTGGTAAAGTGACACATTGCATATAGAGAGGGAGTGAGAAAAAATAATATTAATAGTAAAGTTGTTCCGTGTTCCATCAGTTGGATGCAGAAGTTAGTGTCTGCATGACCCAAGCTCTTCACTTATGATCCCAGCCAATGCAAACATGGTAGCCAACTGATGATATTCTGTTAGAATAGCTCGTTTGGTATGCATGCTCTTGCTAAATAAATCTCTGAATCAAAAAATTGGAAAGGTGATTTCACTTGGAGGATCTCTTGACCCATAGGTCATTAACTAGAAGGTATACAGAAATAAATCAAGATGATATATAGCTAGTAGGAGTGGATTGTTCGATTGTCATCAGTTTTCCTTCTAGTAACTTGGGAGTTTTGTGTTTGGCAGACATCCTGTGGAACTGTCTACAACATGTTCTCAAAGTATCAGATACTACTCAAAATAGCTAATACTGAGTGGGGGAAGCACAAGAGTATGTAGTTTTCCAATACGTATATGGGAAAGTTACATCTCAGTCTTTTGTCAGATTGTCTTCATTTCAAATGTGAACGCTTGATCGCCCGTGGATCTATATTAGATTGAAGTCATGCATAACCCTAGGACCCTCATTTTGCTTTCGTATGTAGAAGCATGAAACATGGAAACAAAGGCAAACCCACCAACCAAGCAAACGACAAAATTGCCACAATCAGTTTAAAGAGCAGAATGAATCCCCTAGTTGAGTGAAGCAAACCTTTTTACACCTTATGCCGGTCTTTCCACGCTTATGGTATGATCGCTGAGAAAAACTCCCTTCTGTGCATTTCCTCTCATTTGACTTACTGGGAAATCACCCTCTTAATCAGGGGTTCTCCTATAAGCTGCGGTCAAAAGTCCTTCAGGAACATGCAGCTATCCAGATAGTTGCTGGATAATCCAGATGTGTCAGGCTTCAACCTCTGGGAGGTTTGACCTAGGAAGCCATCCGAAGTGGTAGGGCCTATAAGAGAAGAGACACTCCCAAAACAATCTTGCTGCAAGATCTAGTGAGATTGTTTGATAGAGTCTCTCTTATAGGCCCAACCGCTTCAGATGGCTTCCTAGGTCAAACCTCTCAGAGGTTGAAGCCTGACACATCTGGAAGCAGGAAATATCCAAATCAGATAGAATTATTTTTCCATAATCTGATTCTTCCGTAAGAAACAAGTATTTGCTGAATCACATAAGAGTTTTAAAGGGCAAGGACATGGTGAAGACTTGAAACAGTTCATTTAGTGACAGTTTGAAATTACAACATCACTGGAAAAAGGGACTGGATGGTAATTTTTGGCATGTGGTTCATATTTATGACGGTCCCAGGGTCACAGGATCCCCCTTTGCAATCTTCTGACAAGCAAAGTCGATGGGGAAGTCAGATCCACTTAACATCTGGGTTATTAACAATTGCCATGATTCTCTTAACAACTGTGGCAGGCAAAGTCGTAAAACAGGGAGGGAAAACTCACTTTGCAAGTGTCTCAGTTAGCAACATAAATGTTGGGCTCAATTACGGTCGTAAGTGAAGAAATCGCAGCCACAATTATACCTGTGGCTCAAATTGTACCTTAAGGCTGGGGTGATCTCCGCTCTAAATAGATGGAAATGTTATTGATAGTGATGGAACTGTTGGGTGTAACTGGTATTTAGCATTTTGTAGCACTCCACCTATTACCCTGTGTCAATCCGTAACGTGACAAATTGGGCAAGAGGGAAATGACTTTCTGGGAAAATTCCTGGGTTCTTAGATAATTACTGAAAGTTGGTTCAGGTCCTTTGTTTTTTGTTTCTTCCTTTAATTCACTTTTTGTTTTTTAAATAGCACGGAGCTTTCGTTTCTTTGAAAACTGTTTGTTTTTCTCCTGAAAATCATTTAGGAAGGATCGGGATCGTGACCGGGATCGTGATGATCGCTCCAAAGACCGGGACAGGGATCGAGACAGAGATAGAGAACGGGAAAGAGATAAGGAGAAGGATTTGCGCCCTTCGGCCAACTCGGCTCTCCTCGCCGGAGTCGGGCTCCCCCCTTTGAAACCCACCGTATTTCCACAGAGTATCAACCCATTCACAAACCTGCCACACACCCCTCGCTATTACGAAATCTTAAAGAAACGCCTGCAGCTCCCGGTGTGGGAATACAAAGAAAGATTTACTGACATCCTCATCAGAAATCAGTCCTTCGTGCTGGTTGGCGAGACGGGTTCTGGTAAAACCACCCAGGTGCGTTTTGCTTCAGCGGTTCTTACGTTCGCAAACCTCGCGCGGATTCGCACGCGACGCATTTGCAGAAAGTTTGAATGTCTCTGTGAAATTATTCAGCCTGCTGTTAGCAATATTTCAGGGTCCTTAAAAGAAATCCATGGTGCGCTGACACGTCACAAGACTTAGCCTTTTGAGCAAGATCTGTTAAATGAACCTTTTAGTGGTTTAATGACTAGAAAACGATGCAGTGAGCTTTCACCATCTCTCTCCCACACCCATCCCATCCCCTCACCCTCCAACTCTGGCATTTTGCCTGCATCTTCAAGGTCTGCTCCGTTTTCATGAAAAGTTCAGTGAGATTTGAATTGCTCAACATAAACCTCTGTTAATCTATAAATATCTGCTGTTCTGGCACGTAGCAAAATGAAGACAAAGCGGGGTTTTGTTTTGATTTTTTGATGTGTACTGACTTGCTTAAAGCAAAAAAAACAGAACGCCATTACTCACATTCTTAAATCTAATTCCCTGAAAACACTAAATGTTGAGTTCAATTTTGTTTTCGGGGTTTTTTTGGTATAAAACACTTGGATAAAGTCCTCAGAGCAGAATTAACGTTGCTGATAACGTTGCCCTGAAAAACCTCCGTACAAGAAATACGGGCGTTCTGGGATTTTCAAAAGCAAAGTAAAACACGGTGAATATTGCTGAGGGACAGATTATTATAGGCGTGAAATATTGAAGTGCCTTTGCTAGTAGTACATGTCTGACTGGCACCTCCTCACGACATCTGTTTTACTCTCCTCAATCCCGCAGGTGTCAGAGGGATTGCTAAGTGCCGTGTATGGACCTTCCCTTAATAACTTTTTTTTTTTTTGCATTATATGAAAAAAAAAAACCTGGGAAGGGAAAGATTGGTGCGGTGGCGTAGAGCTAGGGCTCTCGCCTCACAATCAGGAGGCTGTGAGTTCGATCCTAAATAGTGGCAGATATTTCTCTCTCTGGGCACAATGAGAATATATCTGCTGAACAAAACTCCGCACTGGCAACAGGAAGGGCATCCGGCCAGTAAACATTCCGCTCAAAACCGTTGCCCTGACTCCACCCTGCAAGGGATTATGGGGTCATTAAAAAACAAACAAACAAAAATTAGATTATAGTGCAGTAACATATCATTCCAAATGACAGTGAATTACTTGTATTTCCTGTAAGCCTAAAACAGGTTATCCTTGACTTAACCGTTTCGTTTAGTGACCGTTCAAAGTTACAACGGCACTTTGAAAAAAAGTGACTTGTGACCGTTTTTCACACTTAACGGCCATTGCAGGCACCCCTGGGGGGGTCATGTGATCAAAATTCAGGTGCTTGGCAAGTGACTCGTATTTATGACGGTCGCAGTGTCCCGGGGAATCACACGATCCCCTTTTTAACACCTGCAGTGATTCACTTAGCAACGGTGGCAAAAAAAGGGCGTAAAATGGGGCAAAGCTCACTTAGCAATGTAAATTTGGGGCTCAGTTGTGGTCGTAGGTTGAGGACTACCCAAATTTAAGGTTTTGGCTTTGAATGACATATTTTGGTTATATTTATTTATGTTATTGGCAAATGTTGACTGGCCTTTTGGGATGGCTGCGCTACTCTATAAGGTGTGTTGTTTTTTCCAAGTTTATTTACAGAGGCTTTATAACATTTATTAAGGCTTTCTTTTTGAAGCAATCTATAGGCTACTGGAACTGCAAACTCTGGAGTGCTTTGTTACTCAGGCTCGGTGGCCACAGCGCTTTGAACAATAACTGTGTGGCAGCTTAAATATCTTTAGTCATTAAAGATGAGGTTAAATAAATCGCTTCTAAACCTTTATTACAGTATATATTCATAGCCAGCTTATTGGCATATCTTAATGTGCTTTTTAATTTGTCCTCTTCCTTCATTACTTAGGCCTGTTGCTTTTAACTTACTAACAGTGTAAATAAAGCTGACTTCAGTTAACATTTTCTGAAAGGTCTTTCTGTAGCACAGCCTTTGTTCTTCCCTTCGGTTGTTTGATTGGAGCAGACGTGTCTGCCTTTACTTCAAAGCCAGCTATAATATCTTCCTAAATCTCTTTAATAACCGGGACTCCTTTTTGTCCCCCCCTGTTAGATCCCTCAGTGGTGCGTTGACTACATGCGGTCGCTGCCAGGGCCAAAGAGAGGCGTGGCTTGTACACAGCCGAGGAGAGTAGCTGCGATGAGTGTGGCCCAGCGAGTTGCGGACGAAATGGATGTGATGTTGGGTCAAGAGGTCGGTTATTCTATTCGATTTGAAGACTGCAGCAGCGCCAAAACGATTTTGAAGTAAGTATATACCTTGATGTGTATGGAGCGGCGCGATGGCCTAGAGGGTGGAGCTCTCGCCTCACAATCAGGTGGCTGTGAGTTCGATCCTAGGTAGAGGCAGATATTTCTCTCTCTCGACACAATGAGGATATATCTGCTGAACAAAACTCCACATTGGCGACAGGGAAGGGCATCCGGCCACTAAAACACTCTGCTAGTTCCATTCAGTTGCCCTGACTCCATCCCGCAAGGAATTATGGGGATCGTTAAAAGGAGGTGATGAGGATTACCTGGATGTGCTTCTCCCAATCAAATCCTCAATTTATCACAAGATTGGTCATTATTATTCCTTGGACCCTAATGTTGCATCTCATTCTCTTAGTTATGCTAGGTGAGATTATATGAATAAAACCAGCCAGTCTTTCCTAGGCAGAACAGGAAAAAGATGTAAAAGTGTATATGTATGCTTAGATATAGAAAAAAAAGGTTCGCAGGTACAGATTTTTTATGGTAAATTTTCAAATTTGCAAAGGGAATAGGAGCAGAGCTTACTCCCCAGTGCATAGAGATGATATGAGAATCATTCTTCACTCCGTTAAAGGGGTTGGCAGCTGCCAAATCTACTCGATTCAGAAGCACTATTCAAAACTAAAACTTTGCTAGAATTCTTGTGATGTTCCTTCACCTTTCTTCCCAGTAAATATTACAAATCTAAGTTTTAATGTTTTGTTTCTTGGATTAACTGTTCGCTGCCAGACCCAAGAGAAGGGCACCTTTTAATGCCCACAACCGTATCTGTTAACATTTTAAATGCTGCTTAGCAAGGTCAAGATTATTATATATATAAATGAAAAGAAAAACAACCCAAAGAAGCAAAACTGAGTAGCTCTGGAATTCATCTCCTGGTTTCTCACTCAAGGTATATGACCGATGGTATGTTGCTGCGTGAAGCGATGAATGACCCTTTGCTCGAACGTTACGGGGTAATCATTCTTGACGAGGCCCACGAAAGAACGCTGGCTACGGATATTTTGATGGGCGTTCTGAAGGAGGTGGTGAGGCAGAGATCGGATTTAAAGGTCAGTGGAATAGATCAAGCCGGAGTGGGGGGGGGGAGGCGTTCGATGCAGAAGAAGAAAAAGAAGAAGCAAAATGGGTGGTGTTTGAAGTCTGAAACAAGCTCTCGGGTTGGCTGAGACCCCTTAGGTTACGCCTGGGTGATTCTGACTCCCAAGGTCATTTTAACAGAATTAAGTTGGAAGGGGCCTCGGAGGTCTTCTAGCCCAACCAGGAAAACCCACACCTTTTCAGACAAGTGGATGTCCAGACTCTTCTTAAAAGCCTCCAGTGATGGAGCACCCACAACTTTCTGGTGGCAAGCAGTTCCACTGGTGAATTGTCTTCACCGTTAGGAAGTTTCTCCTTAGTTTTAAGTTGCTTTCTCTCCTTGATTAAAAGTCTCTAGAGATTCTCAGTCATCCAGGTCACGGCTGTCCCAAAGGTGCTTGCAGTTTGGGACCTGATCAGCTGGCCTCCAATCAGAAAAAGCCGGATTTGCTTAACGACTAGGACCATGATGCCAGCCGTCGCCCCAGTCCAGCTCCATCGTGCATGCGCACGTGCCAACCACGGGCCAGCTGGATTTTGGGTTTCTGCTGTGCATGCACGGAGGGCGGGGCGTATAGTATACAGGGGACACGCGCAGGCATGCACAGGGGGATGCTTGCATTGCATTTTGGGGGTTTGCAACCCCCCTCTCATTTTGAGCCTGGAAGGCCTGCACCAACTTGGAAGCCAAAACGGGGCATGGCGCCACACGAGGCCCCCCTGCACCCCATTTGGGGCTTGGAAAGCTTCCTGCACCAACCTGGAAGCCAAAATTGGGCATGGGGGGGCATGTTTGTGGGGTGGGGCATGCATGCTTGGGGGCAGGGTGCATGCACGGGAAGCACTCGCATTGCATTTTGGTGTTTCGCGCATACGCGCATGCTTTGGGCACCCGGCACCAAAAAGGTTAACCATCACGACTAGGGTAAAAATGGCCATAAAAATGGAGGCTCATTTAACAACTGCTTCTGTTAGTGACTGAAATTCCAGTCCTACTTGGCAGTTGCAAGTCAAATACCCACAGAACCAGGTTTCATTTTGGTTTTAATGTTGTACTTTTGAAATTTAAGACCTGGTCCCACAAGGTCCAACTTTTCATTCTTCCTGTCTTTTTTCTGTTCATTTGTTTTTTTAAGGTGATAGTTATGAGCGCTACTCTAGATGCTGGCAAGTTTCAGATTTATTTCGATAACTGTCCTCTCCTCACGATTCCTGGTCGTACGCATCCCGTGGAGATCTTTTATACGCCAGAACCAGAAAGGGATTACCTCGAAGCGGCCATTCGTACAGTAATACAGATCCATATGTGTGAGGAAGAGGAAGGAGACCTCCTCCTATTTCTTACTGGACAAGAGGTATTTTACAATTTCGTGTGTCTCAAATTTTCCTCTGTGGTTCTGTTTTGCATTTTCTACGTTGGTTTGACTCTGTGGTTTAAAGTACCTTAATATTGATCAAACCTGTATACTCCCAACTTGCAAATGATGGTGACATTGATATTTGATAATCTGCAAATTGAAATGAAAAGCTTAAAAATTAATTACTTTCCCCACTGGTTGTCTGCTATCAAAAGTTTTAAGGCTTAATTGCCCGATGAGTTTGAACCAGGGAGATTTTCATGAAAACGATTAAAATACTTGGCATTTTAGCTATATGACCAGCAATAAAAGAAATATTATATGGCAGCACTACAGAAAAATCCAAGAAGCCTTTGAAGAGTCAATCCTTTTGCAAAACGATGCCTAGAGCAGGGGTCTCCAACCGTGGCAACTTTAAACCTGGAGGACTTCAACCCCCAGAATTCCCCAGCCAGCAAAGAATTCTGGGAGTTGAAGTCCTCCAGGCTTAAAGTTGCTAAGGTTGGAGACCCCTAGCCTAGAGAACACATTGGGCATCCATTCTGTGCACTGTCCTTTGATAGGAATAATAAGAGAAATGGAAATACAGGTCGTGACCATTCAGAGTCACAATGGCACTTTAAAAAGTGACTTATGGCTGTTCGTCACATTTAATGTCCATTGCAGCAACCCCAGAAAAAATCAATTGCAACCAGTCTGCCTTCCATGGAGGGCCTGTATACTGCATGAGTTAAAAACGGCTGAGAAATAGCTACAGACCCCTCGCATCCTGGACATAAAATCTTTCAACTTCTACTCTCAAAACAACCCTATAGGGCATTGCAGGATAAAACAACTAGGCAAACAGTTTTTTCCCTTGTGCCATCCCTCTGTGAACATTTAATTACCACAGCACTCTCTCATTTCTCATTTCTTCCCCCTCATCCTCTCATCTTTCTTACTATCTTCTCCTATTGGTTTCTTACAATTTATCAGTTGTTGTTGTTCGCAATTTACGATAAATGATTGTAACTATGATTTATGACCTATCACTTTGCTGTTTGTATATACACTGTGAGCTATTGCACCGGAGACAAATTCCTTACGTGTCCTATCACACTCGGCCAATAAAGAATTCTATTCTGTAAAGAATTCTATTCTATTAACTGCTAGTATTAACACTTCTGCCATCAAAGATAGAATAGAATAGAATAGAATAGAATAGAATAGAATAGAATAGAATAGAATAGAATAGAATAGAATAGAATAGAATAGAATAGCGATGGCCACTGTTTAGAAGGGCTTATAAGGAGGCTGGGATTTTGGAGGAGGAAATTATCTATATGCCTTCAATACAACTTTGTAGGAAACAGTGAAAAAGGCTTTGGGATTTTTTTAGGCTGTGTGTGCAAGATTTCTGAATGGCCTTGATTGGTATGACCAAGAATGATGACTTGAAAAGGCTTTTGACTAGATGAAGTAATAATCTTTGTAGTAGTAATCTTTGGTAGTAAAAATAATATTTGTAGCATAGAAATTTAGATTTAATTTTCACTTGTCGAAGATTAGACCCATCCTTGAGTGCCAAAACAAAACTTGGTCTCTGTACCAATAAATGCTTCAATTCCATCCTGGGGGATTGACAGTGATAAAATTGGCAGGTTCTTCTAAAACATATCCTGGGATTAGACTGGCATTCTCTGTGCTTTTATATCTTTAAATATAGAAAACGAATCTTTCTTGTATTCAAATTCCAAAAATTGCACGAAGGGCTGCTCTTGGTTTGTCAACAAAATACTCTTCTATTGTCACAGTGATGGATTAGTTTATTAAAAAGAGTCCTCTTCTGTTATTTTTTAGTGATGTATAAAATCCTGCTGTTGAGAATCTTATTTCACGTTTTTACAAAATCGTCTTGTGGTGGTGGGTTTGATGCAAGGAAGGGGAAGGGTTTATTATTATTATTATTATTATTATTATTATTATTATTATTATTATTATTATTATTATTATTATTATTATTATTATTATTCAGTTTTCAAGGATTGCTTCCAGAAGTGGTTGGTTGGAAGAGATCGGACAGCAATTTGTCTGGAATGGTTTAGGGTCATTTGTTTGAGCAGGGGGTTGGAGTGGAAGTCCTCCAAGGTCCCTTCTATCTCCATTAGTCTATGATTCTGTAAGGATCTCCTGCTTGAGCAAAGAATTGAGCTAGAAGATCTTCCAGCCCTGGTATTCTGTGATTCTGATTCCCTTTTTCTCCAACAGAGTTGGTTTTCTAAAATTTGAATGTTTGGTCCATTGCCAGCTACAAGCAGAATACGTGAGATTGGCTGTGGGCATCCTTTGAGTGCACGAAACACCTTGAGGCTAGACCTACCTACAGCACCTGTACAATTTCAAATATAGCTACTTGTAGGTTTGCTAGCGTTGCTTTCCGTCCCTGGCGCGCTGGGTGGAAAGTACAAAGCCACACACAGAGCGAGGAAATACAGCTAAGCTAAAATAGCTGCCTTCCATTCCCCTTTGGGAATGATGACTTCAGGTGTTCCCAGGGAAACAAACATTTCCAGTCCATCAGGGTTGCTAAGCAGTTGGGAGAGCTGAGTGACTCTTCTAGAGTTGCTTTGGTGGCTTGTGGGAAGTTACAACTAGCCATCAACTAAGTTTTCCTTCCTTACTCATCCCTCCCTCACTCCTCTCCTTCCTTCCTTCCTTCCTTCCTTCTCGTTCCTCCCTCCCTCCCTTCGTAAGTTTTGAGTCAATTCTATATAGGGAAGCTTCACAGTTCTTACCTCTGACTTCTTATCTTTATTTTTGTCTAATATAGATCTGCTCTACTGCTATTCGGCTAATTCATCCATTTAGTGTGGATTATTTGGAAATAGTACAAGAACTCTTGTTAATAGGTGAAACTACTTGTTGAAATTGTTTCTTGGGCTTCTGAAGAATAATTTTAAGTGGCAGAGCGTTTCGAGATTCCGATCACTTGGAGCACTTAACTTGGAAAGATGCATAATATTTTCCTGTGAAACTCAAAATGCGTGCTCTATGTCCTCTTGATTTAGATAGAGAGAGGCCTTCTTTTTGGAACAACCCTGTTTATACTGTGAAGGTGCATGTTCTCATTAGGTACAATAAAGCAAATTTCCCCTATAATTGCATTAGTGATACGTGACATTAAAGCTTAATTGGCTTATTTAAAAATATCGTGCACATTAATTTCCTTCAGATTGTGAAAATTGAAAAGGTCACAAGTGCAGTTTAATATTCCTGGGTGAGAGATTTCAATTTTAGTACAATTTGTAGAGAATTAATTAGGAAATATAACTAAAAGACAAAAAGGGCATTGAATACAAATAAGGCGGTTATGTTCCCTGATATAAGAACAGAAACCCCTGGGACTGTTGGAAATCCCATTGGAAATTCAACCAGTATATAAAGAAGTTCTGAAGAATCCTGTTTTGCAAGAGGGCTGCTTTTAAAAAAAAATTGTACAGTAATTAATTTTTATTTTATTTTTTAATAATGTTTTCATGGATTTTTTTCTGCGTAGGAGATCGATGAAGCCTGCAAGAGGATAAAGCGTGAAATTGACGATCTGGGCCCTGAGGTCGGCGACATTAAGATCATTCCGTTATATTCCACGCTTCCTCCTCAACAGCAGCAGAGGATTTTTGAGCCCCCACCTCCCAAAAAGCCGAACGGTGCAATAGGACGAAAGGTAAGTTCACTAAAGCTTTTATTTTTGCATCCCTGATTTTAGCACTGCACTTCCGTAAGACTTGGCAATAAAAAATGCATAAAATGCACTGTAGGATAGTTTCCTTCTTCACCCACGTGCTTTTTTCAAGAGGCAACTGGACTTTCTTGTTTTTTTCCTTGAAGACGTTTCACTTCTCATCCAAGAAGCTTCTAAAGCACTTTTCGTTTCCTTTTTTTTTTCCTCCGTGGGTCAATTCGCTGCTATTTTAAGCGTAGGAATTTTCTTTTCATAATCTTTTTGTTATTGCAAGTCATTAAAGTAAAAGTTGGTAAATATCTCACCCAATTTCAATGTTCTGTCCATACGCTGCTCCTGCACAATCTTGGTTCCCGATTGTCATGGCTTCCTGGCTGCCAGCAATGATTGCCATGCCTGCTGCTGTTCGGGGAGAGCTTGCTTCGGCCTTAACGAGGAATTTGTGGATTCCTCGTGGTCAGCGAAGCGCTTCTCCTTCCTTCACCGTCCCTACAAGACGGCTGTGACACTGAAGGGTCTCCTGGCAGCCGTTACTAGCTGGATTTTCTTGACGCTCAGCAGAGCCTGCTATTTTCCAGCTGTGCTCGCCGAGATTGCAACCAGATGTCTAAGATTCTTCAGCTCTGATTGGATGGTGGGGCATGGAAGGATTTATACTGCTTGCAGACAGCTGGTCATTTACATTCTTTTAGAGAGTTGTTGAGGCCACTTGGAGGTTTATCTGTGTCCTCAGGGTCACCTGAGTGATGCAAATGAGTATGAAGCCTTCCTGGAACTGCTGAAAGGACTTCGTTGTAAACCGGAGATAGACAGACGGTGTCATATCCCTCCTTCTCTGTTGGGAGAGGACTATTCAATTTTGACGTGGATGCCCTCTTTGACCCCTCTTCCAAACCAGCGGTCCTCTCTCCAAAATGTGGAGTTTGCTATCTTCAGAAGAGTGGCCTTCGTAGACTGCGGATGGGTTTGTTCTCTTACGTTGCGCCATTCGTTTGTCAAGTGGTTTTGTTTCCCCAGCGTACAGTTCTGCACACGTCTCCTTGCGTTGTACTGTCACTTTACAACCATGTCCTGGATGACTGAGAATCTCCATAGACATTCCGGGCAAGGTTTATTCCTTAGCTATAACCCGCTGTGTGTGCAGAGTGGGGTGCGCGTTATACTGATGACACCGTGTTCCGACAGAGTACATTAATTTTTGCATCTAGGGAAATAAGCCTCTGTTATGTCGGTGGATGGTTGGGCCTATATTTGAAGTTGACAAAGCTAGGGCAGTAGTAAGTTGTCATTACCCTGTTATGAAATCGTGGTAGTTTTCCATTTTTTCCTCAAGTTAGAAACGCTGGCGCTGTTTGATTCAGCATACGGACATTGGAGATTTCTAATGTAATAATGAACGCTTCTTGTCTTGGATGCCTTGTTGCTTTTCTTGGAAACATGAAGGGTGTGTTGTTATTTTCTTGTGATTGCAGATGCTTAGCAAGTACTTGCAAAACATAAGTAACTGACACCGTCCTGATGGATCCGCTAATGACTTAGCTTCCTCCTAATAGGAAGAAAATAACCCCCCAAAAGCTTTTATTTTTCAAGATCCTGTGAATCCTGTTAAGTTAGGCATTCTTTCCACCAGATACAATTGCGCTTGTGTTGAGTTTGTGTTGGGCTGTTTTGCAGTGTATCAAATTTAAGGTGTTTGCAGGTCTCCCATTACGGGGAAATTGGGTTAGATTAGAGGAGAAGTGAAGCCGAGCTGTCTCTTGATTTTGGAGGAGGGAATCATTTAATTCCATACCAGTACAGCATCATTCAGGGGGAGCCCAGGTGTTTTTACAAGCCAGGTTCAAAAGTCTTTACATTGTCAAGCCCTGAAGTTGGGGAGGAAGTTAGCAAAAAAAGAGATTTCCCATCAGCCACGCTTGACTTGACAAGTTCAAGGTTGTTTGTTGAAATGCAGGTCTCATGGGACAACCTTAAAAATACTCCTAAAGTGCAGCTGGCCTGGAATATCTTCTCCCCACCTCACCTATCCTCCGGCAGGATTTACTTTGAGATTTTCCATGCTGTAGGTTGAGTTTTTGGATACAATCTGGAACTTTGTAAGACTCTAGAACCACCACAGAGTTTGCACCGAATTTTAGGATTAAAATACTATGATTGTTAAAAGAGTCTGGTCAGTTTTATGGATGTCTTTTGACTTGCTGGGCATCTACAGAGCAGGACCAAAACTGAGGTCGGAAGCATTGGGCGGACTCGGCCTTTTTATTGTTTATGTGCTAGCAATATTTAATGTTTCTGTGTAATGAAAAAACTCCTGTATTTTTCGACAGGTTGTTGTATCAACTAATATCGCTGAGACATCATTGACAATAGATGGTGTTGTTTTCGTCATTGATCCTGGCTTTGCGAAACAAAAGGTAAACAAAGATTTTTTATTGTATTGTATTGTATTGTATTGTATTGTATTGTATTGTATTGTATTGTATTGTATTGTATTATTGCATTGCATGCTTCAAAGCTTCTGATGTATTTGGAGCTGGTTTTATTTCGTGGCATCTTGAACGTTAACTTCTCAAGAAATTCCTTCTAAAGAAGTTAATTTCTTTAACTACTTCTTGGGTTCACACTCAAACCCAAAGCTAATTTTGGTTTCTGAAAAAAGCTTTTCAGGCTTTGAATTACCAAAATTCAACTCCCAATGGCTCCATTGTTCAGCTTTCCTTAAAATTACAACCATCATCACTTGTTTCCTGATTTTGTTTATTGAAAAAGAATTTATTTATTTATTATTTATTTATTTATTTATTAAATTTCTATACCGCCCTTCTCCTTTTGAATGCCGAACGTAATTTGGGCCGCTCACTGGTTAGCAGGGTGTATACGTTAATGATTCCTGACACGTTGAACAAACTTTCTAAGGGTTTGAGTTCATGGGGAGAAATAATTTCATAGGGTAAGTCCCTAAATACATAGGATTGGGAGTGGATAAATAATTTTTAATAAACATTGGAATATCTGCCCATCAGAATATGTCAAGCCACCTGACCAGAAAATGGAGAATATATTTTGCTCACAAACGAAGAAAATATATTTAGGCAGCCCTGTATCTCCTTTACGTCTTGTCCATATTAGGGAAAAGCTTCTTGGAATAATAGCAGCGTACCTTCAAATACATTGGGCTTCCATCTTCTACCTATGAGCCCTTCAGATTGGTTCATCAGAAACTAGATGGTGAACGATGGTGATCTGATCCTAGAGTCCCACCACCAAGAATTAACTGGGGTGGGGGGTACCTAATTCAGACCCCCACTTTCAATCTGGATCAGGGGTCTCCAACCTTGGCAGCTTTAATCCTGGCGGACTTCAACTCCCAGAATTCCCCAGCCAGCTTTGCAAAATAAAATACAATACACCAAAGCTCCAGAAAATAGATCCAATATCAAACGTGGTTGAGGGATGGATGAAGACATTCACTGACCGGATGAAGAGTTGAAAGGAACAGGTTAATTACAGGTTGCAATCCAGGTTTATGGGCTCCAAGATTGCTAGAGCCCACCGGGAGTCGGTGTCTCATTCTGCAAAACCATTGAACCGATTCTAAGGCCGTCCCTCTCCTTTCCCCGGGTCTTCAACATGTCCCAGAGCAGGAACCTTAGCAACTTTAAGACTTGTGGACTTTATTTCCCAGAAGACCCCAGCAAAACTGGCTGGGGAATTCTGGGAGTTGAAGTCCACCAGGATTAAATTTGCTAAAGTTGGAGACCCCTGATCTAGAGTGTTGGAAGGAAAAATTCAAGAACACCCCATAAGCTGTAGCTTAGCTCTTTTTAAAATGTCCTTGTATTAAAGCAGAGAAGATTAAATAAAAGGACAACAGTTATTACATCTTTTACTTTAAGATGAGGCTCAACACATTTTTAGAGCGGGGGTCCTTCATGCTCTCTGAGCTTGCTTGTTTTGCCTGCAAGAAAACAAGCTCAGAGAATGCCAAGGAGCCCCCATTTCAACCCTGAGCTACAAATATTCTCCTTTCCGGGGAAAAAAAATACACTGTGAACATTTTATCTATTTATTATTTAAATTTGACTCTTCTACCCAATAGGTCTACAATCCGCGAATCAGGGTGGAGTCTCTGTTGGTGACCGCGATCAGCAAAGCTTCCGCTCAGCAGAGAGCTGGCCGCGCAGGTCGTACTCGGCCCGGGAAATGTTTCCGGCTCTACACAGAGAAGGCGTACAAAACGGAGATGCAGGTTCGTTATAAGTGGCAGTTCATTAGCTTTGGATCCTAAGCGATGGCAGGCGCTGAATTTGGGTCTGTGGAGATACAGGTAGCCTTCAAGTTATAAGAATTAATTTAGTGACTGCAGCAGCACCTGAAAGGGGACTTGGGACCATTTTTCACACTTATGACCATTGCAGCATCCCTACGGTCACGTGATTTACATTTAGATGCTTGGCCATTGACTCATATTTATGACCATTGCAGTGTCTCGGGGTGCCCCTTTTGCGCCCTTCTGACGAGCTAAGTCAATGGGGAAGCCGGATTCACTTAACAAATGCGACGAGAAAAGTCGTAAAATGGGGCAAAGCCCCCTTAACAAATTTCTCACTTAACAAATAAGTAAATTTTAAAATAAATTTTGATGCTTGATGAACGTATCTTTTCTTTTATGTACGCTTGTCTGTCCAATCACACTTGGCCAATAAACTATTCTATTCTATTCTATTCTATTCTATTCTATTCTATTCTATTCTATTCTATTCTATTCTATTCTATTCTATTCTATTCTATTCTATTCTATTCTATTCTATTCTATTCTATTCTATTCTATTCTATTCTATTCTATTCTATTCTATTCTATTCCTCCTCCTTCTCTTCTCTTCTCTTCTCTTCTCTTCTCTTCTCTTCTCTTCTCTTCTCTTCTCTTCTCTTCTCTTCTCTTCTCAATTGTGGTCGTAAATTGAAGATTACCTGTATATTTTCATCAGTAGCCTTAATAATTTATTTTCTTGTGAGCCAATAAAAGAGTGAGCGGTTTTTTATATTCTGGATTTTAATATTCTTATTCATGCACCATGTTTGCTTCTCGGGTCATCCAAAAGATTTATTTGCTTTCACTCTGTTGTTTTTTTTTTTATGGTGATGGTTTGCTTTCATTCTTGTTTCAAAATTGCAGAATTCTGAACAATTGTAGATATAAACATGATGGCATCAAAATGGCTGCTACTGTAATCCAGCAGGGTAGCAGTTTTCAGGAAATAGCTGCTGTTAAACATGAAACAAGCTTTTACAATTCCATTTGGGTTAACTGCTTCCTATTAGGCCTGTACTTTTTTAATCAAAAAATACCAAAACAGAAACTAAATTAAGTTCTTCTAAATATATATATATAATATTCATTTCCAGGACAATACCTATCCTGAGATTCTGAGGTCAAACTTGGGTTCTGTGGTCTTACAGCTGAAGAAACTTGGCATAGATGATTTAGTTCACTTCGATTTTATGGATCCACCAGGTACATATTTAAGAATCCCTAAAATTACATTTGTGGACATCATGTTAAGTGTTAGCAAGATACATTTTTTCCTTTGCTTATCGTGAGTTAAAATAAATGTGTGTTCCCTGAATGTGAACATAACCAAATTCGTTATAGTGTTAAAGTCATCAGTCAATGCCAATTTTTTTTAAGGTACACTTTATTATTTAAAAAAAAAACTTATCTGCTATACACTTTATATGCAGAGCTCTTTGATAGCAAAGTATGTTAAACACATTGGGCAGTTGCTACAAGAATAACAGCAATATATTTAATATGAAATAACTTTAATGGGTCATCAACCAGTATGGGTCATCAGGCTGTTTTACAAACCAGTTGAGTTTGTTTATTAGATGTAGATTTATTTTTTGTTCTGGAATTTGAAGCTGCATGAAAAGGTTAGATCCAACAAGGAGTAGTTTTCATACACTAAAATCAGGGATCTCCAGCCTTGGCAACTTTAAGACTTGTGGACTTCAACTCCCAGAATTCCTCAGCCAGCAAAGCTTAAAGTTGCCAAGGTTGGAGACCCCTGCACTAAATTCTATTGATGAAAGTCCTTTTCCTCGTTCCTCTGTCTGTGAAAAGATAACTGAAGACATTAAGTCTTACGCATACAATATTTTACATTTTTTCTAGCAGCCTTTCCCAGCATAATGGCTTCTGACTAGAAATTTGGGGAAAATCTGGGTAGATGGTCTGAATGCAGCTGGAGGAGGACAAGCCTGTATTATATATTGGGGAAAACCTGGTTTATTTTACTGTGCTCTGTGCCAGTTGTGCTTCTCACATCTTTTGCTCAGTTACTTTATCTGTAGCCAGGAAAATTGATTAAGGTCAGAGTTATAAAACTACAGGGACTTTCTTTGGCAGTAAATTTTCAAACACAATGAATAAATCCATAGGTTTACAACAGATTTAGTGTACTATGGGTGAAAATACACCTAGAGGGGAAAATAAATAAATAAAATGAAGGCGTCTGTCCAAGTCTTTTGGACATGGTTTTCTGTTAAATTGCCAAATTTAACAGACGATTAGCCATTTTTTTTGCTCCCAAGCTTCTTGCTTTTTACTTTTAAAATAAATGTAAATTTGTGTGCTTCAGTTGCCCAGACAGAGTTCCAGAATTGACCTCTTCTCTTCCACTGCCAAAAATTCAGCCAGGTAGTGGTGGAGATGATTTCATTTTCCTGTACTTCACTGCCCATAGGGAGGAATTAAAACTCTTTTAACGGGGCTACACATGGAGTAAAGTTTGGGGTAGGCCCAAAGGCAAAGAGCTAAAACGGCAGGAATTCAGCAAGAGAGGGAGGGGAGGTCAGCCGACAGAATCCATACATCTCTATGTGCATCCAAAGGGTATACAGATAATCCTTGACCTACAACAGTTCATTTAGTGACGGTTTGAAATTACAGCGGCAGTGGAAAAAAAGGGACTTACAACCGGTTTTCACACTTTTTTTTTAAAATTTGATTTATATGCTGCCCTTCTCCGAAGACTCAGGGCAGCTTACAATGCGTTAAGCAATAGCCTTCGTACTTTTGTATATTTTATACAAAGTCAGCTTATTGCCGCCACAAACTGGGTCCTCAATTGACCTACCTTAGAAAGGATGGAAGGCTGAGTCAACCTTGAGCCTGGAGAGATTCAAACTTACAGTAATTGCAGACAGCTGGAGTTAATCACAATGCTTTTAGTCTGCTGAGCTATCCAGGCTCTTAATGACTGTTGCAGCATCTTGACAGTCACACGATCAAAATTCAGATGCTTAGCAACTGGCTCATATTTACGACGGTCGCAGTGTTTCCCCGGGGGAGGGAGTGTCACGTGACCCCCTTTTTGCATTTTTCTGACGAGCATAGTCAACAGGGGAGCCAGATTCGCTTAATAACCAAGTTGCTAGTTTCAAGACTTTCAGTGAGTTGCTTAGCTGTGGCAAGTTTGGTCGTAAGATGGGGCAAAGCTCACTTAACAAACGTCTCGCCTAACAGCAGAACTTTCGGGCTCAGTTGCGGTCGTAAGTCCGGGGACTACTTGCAGGAGTGGATCCCAGAGTCAGCAAGCGCTGGCAGCTCAGCAGCTGGGGGCCTTGATACCTCAAAAGGTGCTTTTTCCAGAGGCAACTGGGCTTCCTTGTTTTTTCTTTAAAGATATTTCGCTTCTTATCCCAGAAGCTGCTTCAGCTCTGACCGATACTCCTTGCAGACAGTTGCTCATTTGCATCCTTTTAGAGAGTCGTTGAGGCCCCTTTGATGTCTGATTGTATCTTCAGGGTCCAAGTGGCCTCAACGACCCTCTTAACAAGGATGCAAAGGACCAGCTGTCTGCAAGGAAGATCAGTCCTTCCATTCTCCACCGTCCCAGTCAGAACTGAAGAAGCTTCTGGGATGAGAAGCGAAATGCCTCCAAAGAAAAACCCAAGTCCAGTTTCCTCTTGAAAAAAATCAGCGTTAAGATAACTCTGACCTCTGGATGACTGAGAATCTGTAAACCCATCGGTCTGCGGCCAACTCTCTGGGATTGCGCACTATTCCAAAGCCAACTTGTTAATTGCTACTTATCTCTGAATTAATTTGCCTGCTGTTCGTTTTGCATCTCGGAACTAGCGTTGCTCACCAGCAATCTGCTTGTGTGTTTGTCCGTGTGTGTGTGTGTGTGTGTGTGTGTGTGTGTGTGTTTGTTTTTTTGCAGCTCCAGAGACCTTGATGAGAGCCTTAGAGCTTCTGAATTACTTAGCCGCTTTAAACGATGACGGAGATTTGACTGAACTGGGCTCCATGATGGCGGAGTTTCCCCTTGACCCGCAGCTGGCTAAAATGGTTATTGCAAGTTGCGACTACAACTGTTCTAATGAGATTCTATCTATTACTGCCATGCTGTCAGGTAATAGCAGGGACAGAGATGCCAATCAAAACCCAGCTCTCCAATTAGGGGAAGCTTGTAATATTCCTGCTACAGGACTACTTACGGTCTTTTTAAAAAAAAAAAAAAGCTTGATTTGTGCCGATCAGACGTACTCTGTAGTAGGCTTCACAGTGGAGTAAAAAAAATTGCGTAAAAAGAAATCAACGCTGAAGCTACAGAAGTCATTGTGTGTGGAAAAGGGAAGCCTAACTCGTCTCACGTCCAGAAAAAAAAAAAATTCTTTTTACCCGTTAAGGATTGCAAAAAAATCATAGGAAAAACACTTCTTATTCCTTAGAAACTGTAGTTCTTAAGCCCGTTTCTTGCTATACGAAAGTGAGCAATAGCAATAATAAGAACTGGCTTTTGTTTCTCTGGTCCTGTAAATAGCCTGCTTCACGACTAGTTGCATTATAAAGATACGAGAGAGAGAATCCTCACCAGGTTACACAAAGTTGGAAAACAAACAAACAAACATTCATTGTTTAAAGGGAATGTTGGAAGGGAAGGCGGCAGCTCTTTAACATGATTTATCACTGCATACTATATTTTTTTAAAAAGAAAAGTAGAAGCCAATACGATTGGGGTGTGTTGGGAGTTGGGGTGGGAAGTTGGTTTGAACAACAGTCCCTGGTTAAACACCTGTTGATCACGGAGAATTAAACTCTGTTTTTGGGGGGGGGGGTCCTGGCCTAAACCTTTAATTGTCCCTTTCTGGAGAAAACCAGTTCAATACCAGGAAAAGCCAGGGGAAAAAAACGATGTGCTTAAATATTTGTGTGGGACTATGGGGATATTACCAGTTAAGAAGTGCCAGAGGGGGATATATTTTTGGGGTGGGGTGGGGTCTCAAAATGTGCACGTTCGTAGTAGAGCATAAGATAAGGTAAAGGTTTTTTTTTTTGGTGAGACAAGCCTTCACGTTTATTGTTAGGGTATTCTTCCTTTTTGTTCTTTTCCTCTAAAAAAAACTAACTACAATGTTTATTGCCGAATTTTGACACTTCAGACTCAGAGCAGATGGGCAGGGCAGAATCTCATTGTCTTGAGTAAAATTGTCGCCTTATTTGCGGAGGTGGTGGTAGGTTGATACCTGCCTTTTCACACCGTCCTACTTGTAGGAACTGAATTCTTAAACGAAGCGGCTATGTGTTATTCCCTCTAATTGCATATGTGAGTATTTTGACTTTTAAAAAAAAACAATCACCTTCTCAGGAAAGTGGAAAATGTTTATATGCACATAACATACATATGATGAATTTATGGTTCTTCAAACTAAGGATGTAGCATATAAATATATACACAGCGGAAAAGAAAAATTGTGGGCTCATTATCTCCTTGGACATAGTGAAAGAACAGTTGTCTCTACATTGGTTTCCAGAAAGTGCCACTGACTCCTCCCCTTACCAAACACACACACACACACACCAATAAATCATTTGGTGTGTGTGTGTGTTTGGTTCAAATAAATTGAACCAAAAGAATATGAGAGCCATCTAATAACCGTCTTCCCAGAAGTAATCCATTAAATTGAGACCTTCACTGTGGGAAGAGTTGAGATGGCAATCTTGAAACACTCTTAGGCCTAAACAATAGGAAGAAAAAGTGAAAGAGAAGTGAATAATTTGCTGACCAAAACTCTTAAATTGAAATAATCCCATTTCCACCCCGTAAACTGAGAGCTTCCACTAAATGGTAATAACAAATTACTACTGCTCTTCGTTATTCAATTTGCAACATAAACAGGATTTACGGACGTACTTAGGTAGTTTTTTCTGCTTCAGTATTGATGGTTTTCGGTAGCTTTAGTTCCACACAATTTCATGTTTTCAGTTGCTGGATGTTGACTTCAATGGGGTTTTTTTTTTGCAGAAACGTTGCTCTTGACACTTCCACTTCTTAATTTTTTTTTTAAAAAAGGTGCTATAAGCAGGAGGCCTTTTGCAATATTGCTGTTGGCATATTGTCAAGTCGTTCATAGCCTTCAATTTCTGTACTTATTTTTGCAGCCTTTTCCCAGCGTTCCTAAAAAAAAGGCCAATGTAGAAATTGTGCAAATGTTAAACATTTGAGACAAAACGTCAGTGGAAATGTTCGAATTTGGGTTCGGATCAAGATCAAAATTTCAAGGCAATGGAGGGACAGTGTTTTTTTTTTTAAAAAAACCTGTTCTCTTCTCTCCAGGGCGATTAATTGTATTTAAACACCTATATAAAACCAGTGGGGGATTTTAACAGGATCTCTACCGAAATGATCCGTTTTTTTCCTACGTATAAGTCATGAAAAAAACCAAACAAACAAACAAAAAAGAAACAGACTTTCAAAGTTTTGAACGAATTGGTTTGTGGGATATTGCCCTTCTCTCTAAACCATGAAAGTATGGTTCCTGTACCTTCCAAATGATAAACACAGGGTGCTAGATCAAAGAGAAGGCTCTGTGTAAAGAGGTTGAGCCTCGTCTCGGTCCACAGATACATTTCTTAACCTCTGATAAAGCTGTTGGGCGTCGACCTTCCACCACTGCCGCTGCGATCCTAGCCCTGGGCCGCCACGGGGCCCCCCCTTGTCCACCCGTGCTTTTGTCCACCAGTGCTGATAGCGATGCTTGCTGCCGGCGACGGAGCTACAATGCAATGCCTTCCTCACCCTTTTTTTGCCAGTAGAGGGGATGTTTGCCTAAACGTGTTTAACGGGCTCATTTTCTCGAACGCCCTCCTTTCCCCCCCCCCTCCCCCCAAAGGTTGCTCTTGACCCATGGATTATTTCCCTGGGGATGCTCGGTCTCCACAGCGTACGGCAGAGCTATCAGCATTTGGTTCCTTGCCATGGTCACACCAACTCTTCCAGGTTGATGGCCTTCAGGATAGACTCTGATTTTATTTTTATTTTTTTTATTTTTTTCCGTTTCGGATGGATGCCTACTTCTAGTCCAAATAATCAGGCCTTCTGCAGCTTTGAAACCCCTCTTGTCTTGCAGATGTGGTTAGGTGTTGATGTCCCAAATCAAGGTAGTAGGCAGCCCAAGATGCAGTTGGAGGCCATCCTGCCCTGCCCTATGCTCTGTGAACTGACCTAGCTAGGCCTTGTACCTCTGTCTGTGAATGCGTGACTCATCGATATGGGCGTTTGTGTTGGGCCCATACCAACCTTGTTTAGTCCCACAGTGTTTTGTTCGCCCCACGGAAGCCAAGAAAGCCGCAGACGAGGCCAAGATGAGATTCGCCCACATAGACGGAGATCATTTGACGTTGCTGAACGTCTACCACGCTTTCAAACAGAGTGAGTAGAAAGTCCTCGGCTCAGTTTGCACTTAACTTTTATTTGTGGTCTTGACTCTTTAGCTGTGCTGCTATATTTAGTTTTAAGACCACGACTATTCCGGTCCAGGAAAACACACACACACACACACACACACACACACACACACTCCACCACAAAACGTTCTTACTTGCTTTCAGGATTGGGAATCTGTAATGGAAATGGGGAAAATAGCATCTTTAGAAATACCATTCAGGAAAAATGTTCCTAAGATATAGGTAAAATGCTGGCTAAAAAGGAAAAGGCAGCCTTATTTGCAGATGAATATACAAATAATAATAATAATAATAATCAGAATAGAGCTGGGAGGGACCTTGGAGGTCTTCTAGTCCAACCCTTTGCTGAAACAGAAAACCCTCCAGAACACGCACAACTTCTGAAGGCAACTTCTGTTCCACTGGTTGATTGTCCTCAATGTTGGGAAGTTTCTCCTTAATTCTAGGTTACTTCTCTCCTTGATGGGTTTCCATCCATTGTTTCTTGCCATGCCTTCAAGAGCTTTGAAAGACTGCTCTCATGTCTCCCCTCGTCCTTCTTTTCTCTAGACCCTAGAAATAATTCAGTCCGATTAAATGTATAGTTACATATTGCTGAATGGATTTTGCATTTCCATGGAATGAAATGCTGATTAATCACCAAAGGAAACTAGGTTATATAGATTCTTGATATGCTTAGAACATTGTTGGGGGTAGGGAGAAATTGACCCCGGGTCCACAGAACCCCCCCCCCCCCGGATGTTTAATTGGCTAAGCCTTGTGGGACTTTACAGAATGCATAAGGCAGATTTTATTTTACATACCAACCCATAATCACTTCCTTCGGTTTACTTGATTCCCCCTTGTTGCTTCCTATTGTCCCAGCTTCCTTGGAAAAAAAAAACATTAAACAATTTGGGGTTTATTTCCTTGGTGCTGCAGCAAATGTCGCTTTTTATTTTTACTTTAAAAAAGAAAAAAAAAAAGAACGTATCACTGAAAAGATCGTAATTCAAGAGTTTAATTGGTTGACTTAATTTGGCCATCCGGCTGATTTTCTGATTGTGTATTTGTTTTAATTCGGTATAAAAATGCTCAGTTTTAGATGAGTCATGCCTTTTCTTTCTTTCTTTTTTTTTCTAAACGTTGCAGATCATGAATCGGTTCAGTGGTGCTATGACAACTTCATTAACTACAGGTCCTTGATGTCAGCGGACAACGTACGCCAACAGCTGTCACGAATCATGGACAGGTTTAATTTGCCGCGTAGAAGCACAGACTTCACAAGCAGGGACTATTACATCAATATACGAAAAGCGTTGGTTACTGGTTACTTCATGCAGGTATGTCCCCAAAATAAAGGAAGGAAGTCTCTGTATAATTTTCTGTTTCTTAAATCCTTTTGTTGCTGTTAAATACAGTCTTAAATTACTGCTAATTTTATAGTATAAATTAATCTTGCTAATTTCAGGGCGGAAAGCAGAAATGGGCCTGCCCTATCCCATATTTTCTCCTGAAGGGATACCTAAGAATACAAACTCTGAAGAATTCTAGACATCTTGAATTTGTAGCTCTGCCAGCTTTTTTTAGTCCCCTTAATGAAATATTTCTGATATGCATATGCTGCCTATCTCTGTTTACTGTATTTTTTGGTCTATAAGACGCTCTGGACCATAAGATGCACATCAGCTTTAGAGGAGGAAAACAAGGGGAAAAAAAATCAACCTCTGCTTTCCAACATCCGTCTGGTATTCATCCACCACTGGGGAATGCTGGAGCCTTTGCTGCTGAGCAGCTGATTGGCGGTTGGATCGACCTCTCAGAATACTGCTGATCAACTATTCCAGATGGGGATTGCTGCTGCCATTTGGTGGTGGCAATCGCCAGCAGTGGTGATAGGCGGTGGCGATGATCCCCGCCACCTAGAACAGCTGATCAATGGTATTCCGGGAGGCCGATCTAACCGCCAATCAGCTGTTCGGCAGCAAAGGCTCCAGCATTCACTGGTGGCGGCAAATGGCGGCGGTGGTGACAGACGGTGGCAGCATGTGCCGCCGCACAAACCCTCTCCCCCTGCTACAATATTTGCTCTATAAGACGCACAGACATTTTCACCCACTTTTTTGGGGGTGGGGGGGAGTGCATCTCATAGACCGAAAAATACGGCATTTATTTATTCAGCTTGCAGAGCTGCGCAGCTCACAGAACCATGTTGGATGGCTTGCATACAATTTTGGAAGTTGTCAAAGCTGCAAAGCTTGACAACCAAGGAGCCTAGTTGATATACCTCAATAGATTTAATATTCTTGCCTAGCTCCGTGGGATCAGCCAGGTCTTCAGTTCCTCACCTAAGACCGCCGGTTGGAGGCGTCTACATTTTAGAGAAGGCCCTGGTTCTGATCAGATATTTGATGGAAGAGAGTCCCTTGCACGAAAACAGCTGCCCGTGTCCAGAATTAAATTCAAACCGTGTAAAATGGAAAGCCTTTGCGGTCCAGCGAGGGTTGGAGACATAGAAAGGGATACTTGCGCATCGTAGTGTTCTGGTTGGGGGGGTGGTGGAAAATCACATTCTCAGATGTTGGGTTTTCATTTCCTGCTGACAAAGGTTTTCCTACCGCCAGAGACTCCTACGAGCAGAGAAATCACGCGTAAGCCTAAGCGTGACCGCCGTTGCTGCGTACCTTGGCTTGAGTGGGTGACCTGTCATCTCCTTCTCGTAGGTGGCACATTTGGAGCGGACGGGACATTACCTGACAGTGAAGGATAATCAGGTGGTGCAGCTGCATCCCTCAACAGTTCTCGATCACAAACCGGAATGGGTGCTTTACAATGAATTCGTTCTTACCACAAAGAACTACATTCGCACTTGTACAGACATCAAGCCAGAATGGTAAGCCGGTTTGTCTTCAAAGCTGGGTTGTTGGTTTTTTTTAACACAATCCCCAGTTGACAGGGAAGTGCCTACATTTGGGCCAAAGCCGTTGGCCTTTTTGTCTCCCGAGCGCTAAAAAGTCTCTTTAAAACTCTAGGAGACTTGGAACAGGAATTAGATTTTGCCTAATCGCAGTTGTTTTTAACGGGGAAGATGGATCGCCTGAATAGCCGTAAAGAGAAATTGGGCTCCGTCTTCTCCGTAAGCAGAGAGAATAAATTTAAAACGCCAGCTGTTATTAATAGCAAAGTTTTAAAAGAGCCCCGTTTTCAGTATCGTTTGGATTCTTTTGCGAAGCCGGATTTTAAGAAGCAGAAGAATTCAGGCTGAAGTCTTTAAAAACGAGGGATGGTAACTGAAAATGTATTTGTCTTCTTAGATAATAATCGTATTTTTGTTATTTGGAGCATGCATGCTGATGGCTCAGAGATTTTATGGGCATTTTCCTTCATAGCTACCCAATTTCCCAATCTTGTCTGATTTTTTCTTCCTATATTTCAAATGCTTTTAGATCTTTCTTTTTTTTTAAATATGAAATACATGCCACCAAGCAGCATTTTCTAATTCTACCTTTATCTGCAAGAATACCTCTATGCAGACATGGAGCGTGGGCTAATTTTCTAGCTAATGTGTCCGCTGTTGTCCAGTCCTCCATGGCAGCCATCTTGTGACAGCACCCACAACAGAATTCCAAACACAAGCCCAGAAGTTTGGCTGCTCTGGATTAACTTGGATTTCCTTCTAAAAATATTCTTTTTAACTTTCTTTAGATGGGAAATATCTCAGTAGCTTCTTTCGTCTACTTAGAGAGTAGCACCAAAGAGTTTGGATTATATCCAGGAGTGATAGCGGTGGGGATTTCCTTCACCTCTGAACTGTGCAAATCATCGTTTTCTTCTAGGGAAGAATTTCAAATTAAAATCCTGGAATTTATAATTTAAGTGTGAATTTCAATTAGGTTCCAAAGGAGAAATACTGGGTATATTAGATGATTAATTTACAGGGGGTAGTCCTTGATTTATAACAGTGCGTTTAGTGATCATTCGGTTACGATGTCGCTAAAAAAGGTGACTTAGGATCATTTTTCACATTTATGACCACTGCAGCATCGTGATCGAAATCTAGATGTTCGGCAACTGACTCATATTTACGACGGTTGCAATGTCTTGAGGGTGTGTGTGTCACGCGACCCCTTTTTAGGACCAATTTTTCGACAACCTATGGGGCAGCCAGACTCACTTAACAACGGTGTCCACCGCAGTGATTCACTTAACAACAGTGGCAAGAAAGGTTGTAAAATGAGGCCCTTAACTCCCTTAACAAAGGTTTCACTTAGCAAACATAGGTTTTGGGCTCAGTTGTGGCCATAACTTGAGGACTACCTATATACTATAGAAATGATCTAGTAAATCGTGGGATTTTATAGGAGTGCTTTTTGAATTCTTTGGCTTTGAGTGGGATAGTAGAAACACAATATCAACACAATAACGGTAGCAAGTCGTTTTCCTACAGTACCAGTATATAATATAAGTGTGGGGAGATAAAATAGGGGGAAGGAGTATTTGTTTCTGTAAAGGCCATTTGATAAACTATGAGATCTAAACTGTTTGGGGAATGGGGTTGGACTAGAAGACCTCCAAGGCCCCTTCGAACTCTATTATGATCATTGATTAACCTAACTACCTACCGCTAATTCATGAGGAAGCAACCAACAGTAGCGTATTTGTCATAGGGCTTCATTTGCTTCTGCTTCTGTCTGCTCTTTTACCCATCACCAGGTATAAGAAAGCGTCTTTTCATGCCTACTAAGATTGCACCAAAATATTCGGCAAGCGAATTAGTCAAAAGTTCTTTGAAATCCCAACTAGAATTTTGAACTCGTTGGATTCCACTAAACCATCCTTTTATTTTTTATATTTAGTTTGTTATTTGGTATTCTGCATGAATCGGTATCCTTCGGTTTAACTTCTACCACTTGATTAACTTTCCAGTTGAATGCATAAAAAATAGAGTGTCTTTGCATTACGTAGGAGGAATCAAAACTCCCTGGATTACCTGGTTACCCTTTACTACGAGACGTTGCTACTATTAGCCGGGCCATTGCTATGTGGCTGTGTTACATTCGACTGTTTGTGTATGTGACAGACTCTCCGCTTTCTTTGGCAGGCTGGTGAAAATTGCTCCCCAATATTACGACATGAGCAACTTCCCGCAATGCGAAGCAAAGAGGCAGTTGGACCGCATCATCGCCAAACTCCAGTCCAAGGAATACTCGCAATACTGATAATTTGCCTTTTCTTTTTTTTTTTTTTTGAGTCGAACTTGCTCAGAGAAACAGCTGAAAACGACAAACGGAGTTTCCTCAGTTCCAGGTTGTGCTCTTTTGCCTTTATTCGGGAGCTTTTTAATTTTCTTTTACAGTAAATATTCCATTTTGATTTCATACATAAAAAAAAAAAAAGAAATTGTATGCCTCTTTTTATTGTGTTGACACTGTAACTCATAACGACGGGGGCAAACGCTGATCAATGTTTTGCAGTTTATTAAAAGTAGTTTTCTCTCTCTCTATAACAATGTTGTAAGCATTTCTTTAGAAATGGTTGAAAAAAAATGCTTCTGAAATGTGATTTATCGACCATGGCATGCATGATCGTTGTAATTGTTGACATTCCTTTTAGAAGTTGTGAAATGTTACAACGTGCTTATGTAGACGCGACCTTCAGCTTCACTACAGAAGTGTACTGACTTCAATAAAGTCTATTTATACTAAAATCTTGGCAGTTTATTGCTTCTGCTCCCCTTAATCGAGAAGTAACCATGGGCTAAGTTAACCTGATGTCTTAATTGGGTTGCCTACAGCATTTCTGCTTATGTGTTCAGATGTTTGGATAATGTTGGGTAAAGACTAGACAGGCGTGGCGAATTAATGCTTAGTCAGGACTGTATTATAGGCATCGCATCGCGATTATTTGAAAAAGAATAGATTCCCATCTTCATGCATATTGAATGGAGAAACCTCCTACAGCCGAGAAAATGCATGTTTTAAATCCATTGTAAGAGTTATTTTTATTTTAGCTCTCATCAGGGAAAGCTCCACCTAGGTTTAATCGAACAGTTTAAACCTACTGCTTAATAATACCAGAAGAATCCCATTCGTTCACTTATGCCAAGTCTTATACAGGTTAATTCTCGACTTAGAACAGTTCGTTTAGTGAGCATTCAAAGTTACGGCGGCACTGTGAATCGTGACTTACGACTGTTTTTCACGGTTAACGGTCTTTGAAGCATCCCCACAGTCACGCGAAAATTCAAAATTCAGCAACTGACTCATATTTATGACGATCGCTGTGTCCTGGGCTCACGTGATCCCCTTCTGAGAAGCAAAGTCCATGGGGAAGCTAGATTCACTTAACAACTGTGGTGAGAAAAGTCGTAGGGGGGGGGGGCAAAGCTCGCTTAACAAATGTCTCACTTAACAGAAACTTTGGGCTCCATTGTGGTCATAGTTCAAGGACTACCAGCAGTCTTTATCCAGCAATTAATTTTGGGGCCCTTCAGATGTCATATACCTTGCTGAATTTTGCAACAGAAAAAACTGCCTAAGAGTTTTTGTGTATTTGCTTTGCAAAGGGCTTTTTCCCTTTTCTATTTGCAAATGAGATCGGTTTGGATAGATATTGTTTATTTCCATTATTTTATAGACACAGAGAGAGAGAGAGAGAGAGACACTTGGCTGTGTTTCTTTTAGAGGTGAATTTTGCCTGTGCGGGTTTACCATTGAAAATTATCTTGCTCAGAAATAACAAAACATTTTAGGCATTTGCTCTCATTAGACTTCATGCTAGAAAATTCTATGCTTCTGCCACATTTTTGGCAAATCACATTTTTTCCAGATGAATGGATAATTTCTCACTTTATACCGATACATATACTTTATTATTTTCCACGGAAACGTAAACCACTTTCTTTCAGTATCAATATTCATGTAGTCTGAAGTGCCACAACTTTTTAAGCTTCTTTAAAAGGAAAACAATAACAACAACAACAAAACCAGCCTTTGGATGTTAAAACGTTTGGGGCAGAGTATTTTCTGGCATGTTAAAACCTCTTGCCAAAATTAATACATTTACCCTAGTTATTTTTAGATTGTTGTCACAAAGCTTAATGAGGAAGGCTTAATGGAATTGTAGAGAGGACTCTCTTAGTCAGCAACTATGACCTAAAAAAAATCGTTGCCAGTGTTGGAAATTGTTTTGTAGAAAAGAAAAATAAATAAAGTATGAAGGAAAAGGATTCAGCCCCTATTTTTCCGATTACCAAACAGCTAGTCCTTGTTTAGCAACGGTTTGCCAAAAAATGATGGTGATGAAAAAGTAACTCGACCCCAAGCCCTTCTGTGTGCAACCTTTGCAGGCTTGTAAAACAAAGGAAAGCTGAAATAAGATCATTGTGTCACTTAGCAACTCCATTGCTTAACGATGGAGTCGTCCTTCCCAATAGTGCTCAGTAAAGTTATCGGTGACGTTTGAAGAAATTTCCACTGCTGTGACACTGTTTGATTTTTAACATTGTAGGAAAATATAACTAAAAATAAATGTTAACGTGCCCCATAAGTAGAGTTGGGGATTTGGGAAAATACCTTCATTTTCGTGTCTGTAATTCTGCACATGAAAAATTGGAGAGTGGTGTCTATGGAGATCCTCCAGGTCATGGTTTTCCCAAAGATGCCTTTTTTTCAAGAGGCAACTGAACCTTCTTGTTTTTCACGGAAGACATTTCCCTTCTCATCCAAGAAGCTTCTTCAGTTCTGGCTGGATGGTGGGGAATGGAAGGATTTAATATTCCTTGCAAACAACTGTCTACAAGGAATATTTGCATCGATTTTAGAGAGTCGTTGAGGCCACTTTGACATTTGCCTGTCCCATCGTGGTCTCCTGAATGGGGCAAATGGGTGTGGAGAGTGGTAACTTCAAGTTATAAAAATGTTTTGTAAAAGTCTGCATGATGTTGCAAAATACATCTCGCCGATGTTTTTTTTTTATCATCCCTTAAAAGTTGAAGAATAACTACAACCTTCTAATAAAACAACTTGCCCCATCATTTCAAAGGGCAACCCCACAGCCTGTCCGTTTCTGTAATTTTTAGTCTTGCATTGGTGACTCTTCGCATTATGCTATTTGCTTAAATTCCTTTACAAATGAAGTACGACAATTTATTGGCGAGGCTTCTGTAAAAATAAGCTACACGCTCCGAATCCAGGTAAACTCATATTATTGCAACCCTCGGCAAACTTGTCGCTTCTGAGTAGTAAGACAATCTCTCCTGCTGAATAAAGGGACGTTTAGTGTTAGCGCAGACTTGAAAATTAACGTTTTTAAATTTAAAATATGGCTGGACTAAACGGACAATCTGGAATAAAAGGCAGCATTACGACTGAACTTGCTGGCCTGTATAAAAGTTTTAAGTCTCCTTCAAGATGAGCTTGACCCGTTCTGACTTACGAGTGATAAAGTTATGGTGTTTCCTTGGCACAAATGCAGAACTATTTGCTGCTGCCAACTCCTGCAACTTTTTTCTTTTTTTTTTGGACTTTCTAGATTACAGTCCTAAAATTTTCTGGTAGACTTCCTTTCCAAGTATTAATCAGGCTTGAGTTTCCAAGCTCAAACAAGGTCAATCAGGTGTGGTTGCTGGCAGAAAATCGTTCTAATTCATTAGGTAGGTAATATTTGTATGAATTTCTGACACCTCGTGAATGTTCACAAATCACATTTTGATTTTTTTTTCCCTCCCAAGCCGAAGCGAGAGCTTATAGGTACTTTTATAGCCTCTTGAGTTGTTTATGGAGTTGTCGATATTTTTTCTAAAGGAGAGAGTTACTAGTAAACCATGACTCCAAGGGTGGTGGGTGGTGTTTTTGAGAATCTCAAAAACATCCAAGGTATTTTGAGAAAAGCCAGAGTAAATAGAATTAGCTCTTTCTATCCATGGGAAGCGGGTAGATTTAACCTAAGCTACATTGAAGAAGCTGTCCGTGGATTTTCCGACTCTCAACTTTCCCACGGTCTGCGCAGTGCATCCAGATCGCCTCCCCCCGCCCCCGTATCTCTGCCTCTACTGCTTGGACAGGTAATGAACTCACCTGCGTTGCCCAACCCCAGAGTGCACTGACCAAGGATTAGGATTTAGGATTTAGGATTTATTAGATTTATATACCGCCCTACTCCCGAAGGACTCAGGGCGGTGAACAGCCAACAATAAAAATACATATATACAAAATTTAAAAACCCAAATTAAATCAAATTAAATAAATTTGGCCCAGACAGAATTAAAACACCCCACACAATTTAAAACAGATTAAAATTCAACGCTAAAAGAAGAGAGGTTAGGCCAGGCCCGCCTGGTGAAATAGAAAGGTCTTAAGAGCGCGGCGGAAGGTGCGCAGATCCGGGATCCTCCGTATCTCCGGGGGGAGCTCGTTCCAGATAGTAGGTGCCCCCACAGAGAAAGGTCTCCCCCTGGGGGCCGCCAGCCGACACTGTTTGGCTGATGGCACCCAGAGGAGCCCTTCTCTATGAGAGCGCACCGGCCGGTGGGAGGCTATTGGTGGTAGTAGGCAGTCCTGCAAGTACCCAGGTCCTAAGGGACCATACTGTCAGGTGGTGGAGTGCCCAGCTGGGTTGAGCACGTAAAATCATGTTTCCCAGAAAATAAGCCCTACTGCTTATTTTGGAGCTCCTAAAAATATAAGACCGGGTCTTATTTTTGGGGAAATGCAGTACTTGGCCAAGACTGCAGACAAACTGTTTCTGGACCCAGAACATCAGTGTTTCAAATGCTCACACTGTACATCTCTTCTGGAGAAAACTTCCCTGCGTTTAGGATCGTCATTGCACTGTCTATGCGTATACGCTGCAATTCTTTCTTTCCAATATTAGCATCTGTCCTGCTCTCTTCGGGCTCCAGAAGAGTAACAGTAATATTAATACTTCTGTTTATTTATGCCCCTCTAGCTAAATGTCTTACAAGATAAATCGAACAAATGACAATAGCTCACATGCAAATTAATTAAATGTATAATTATGCCTCCACCGCCATAAACTTAAGTCTTTCCGTAAGTGAAAATCTAACGGGTATCACACATTCATCTAGTTGGCATAGAAGATAAAAATCAACAAAACCCACGTAAAGTCCTTGATTTACCATAGTTTGTTTAGTGACAGTTCGAACTTACAACGGCACTGAAGAAAGTGAGTTATGACCGTTTTTCACATTTACACGCACATATTCAAAATTCGGATGCTTGGCAACTGGCATTATGATATGCATTGGTCAAAGGAAACATGCCAGCAGTTTGGGGAGTGGTATCAAGCTGGGGACGCCCACCCAGTCAGCCACGGCAGTGAGTGGCATCAAGCTGGCCATGCCCACTCAGTCGGCCACACTCACCCCGTCGGCCGTGCCTGCCCCCCCCCCAAGGCCAACCGCAGCCCTGATGCGGCGCTCAAAGAAATTGAATTTGACAGCCCTGCTCTATTCAAATGGCCAAAGGCCGATCAATTCTGAGAAACTAGCACCAATGTCCACAGTGTACAGAACTGACAAATAGCTCCTGGCCCACAGATTCGCTTGGAGAGGGAGGGGACGAAGAAAGCTTGAGGTTTCACAGGAATAAAATAGACAGACCGATGATAAATAGAGACAGACGGACGTATCAGCAGGAAGCAGTAAATGACTGGTTTCATTTTAGGTGGGACTCTTCAGATGTAGACGGTCCATCTTATTGAAGATGCCAGTCTAAACAGAGAGCTGACAGCAGCACCTGGACAGCTCCTAAATCTACTGCATAATCTAAAGTCATCTGAAAAGCACAACGGTCCTTAATTCCATTTTTGGTAGAGAGTTTGAATCCCAAGCTAAGATCTGATATATATATATATTGTATAGAGAAAATCTCACCCGCTTCCCAGCGTAACAGTGGAAGTTATATAAAACTCTATAAATGGGGGTATGATGTAACACAACATCTGTCTGAGCGCTTAAGGGGACCCAGAGCTTCTCAACCTCAACAATTTTAAGACACCAGGACCTCAACTCCCAGAATTCCCCAGCCGACATGACGATGGCAAGAAGCAAAAACAATTAAGTGTGTTTTATGTCTCCTTATGGGAAAATTAAAAGGGGTATATCCAATTTAAGAGAATGAGGCAGATGGATTGTTATTTTTTTTCCAAAGACTTCATTAATGTTTAAGGCCTTTGTCAGATCTTCCGCAAGCAAATCCCTAACTGTATAAATACAGGTAGTCCTCGATTTACGACCACAACTGATCCCAACATTTCTGTTGCTAAGCAAGATAGGTGTTGAGTTTTGCCCCATTTTACAACTCTTCTTGCCACAGATGTTAAGTGACTTCCTATGAATGACACGGTTGTTAAGAAAACTGGTTTTCCCGTTGACTTATTTTGGCTGAAGGTCGCAAAAGGGGATGTCCTGATCCCAGAGCACTGTCAGTTGCCGAGCGTCCGAGTTTCGATCACGGGAATGCTGTCACGATCTGAAAAACGGCCATCTCGCTTTTTCCAGGGCTGTTGTAACTCTGAACGATCATTAAGCAAACTTGCTGTAACTTGTACCAACGAAACTTTTGTATCTTGACATCGTCGACGATTTTGTAAAGCAGCACACATTTTGTGATGCCATTATTTACATGCAAACTGAAGAGTATCACCCGGAGTTAAATTGTGTACAAAACCTCGAATTCTAAGAAGGAAACGTTTTCACGTCTTCATGCCATGCGCTGCAGCCGTCCAAGATTTTACCGCATCTGCATTTTGATCACGTGACCATGAAGATGCTGCCATTCTCTCTTCTCTTCTTTCTTCTCATTTCTCTCTTTTTTCTTCTCTTCTCTCTTCTTTTTTTGCTTTCTGTTCTTTTCTCTTCTCACTCTTCTTTCTCTCTTCCCTCTTCTCTCTCCACTTTTTTCTCTTTTCTTTTTTCTCTTTTCTCTCTTCTCTCTTTTCTATCTTCTCTCTTTTCTTTTCTTTTCTCTCTTTTCTTTTTTCTCT
Source organism: Coluber constrictor foxii (assembly GCA_038048745.1). Taxonomy (NCBI): domain Eukaryota; kingdom Metazoa; phylum Chordata; class Lepidosauria; order Squamata; family Colubridae; genus Coluber; species Coluber constrictor. Next base: position 74,651,347 of record CM075965.1, on the reverse strand, counting down.
CTTCTCTTTTCTCTCTCCTTTTTTCTCTTTTCTCCTTTTTCACTCCTTTTCTCTCTCTTTTCTCTCTTCTCTTTTGCTCTTTTTCTCTCTTTTCCTTTCTTTTGTTTCTCTATCTCCCTTTTCTTTTTTCTCTTCTCTCTTTTTTCTCTATTTCTTTCCTCTTTTCTCTCTTCTGTTTTCTTTTCTCTCTTTTCTTTTTTCTCTCTTCTCTTTTCTCTCTCCTTTTTTCTCTTTTCTCTTTCTTTTTCACTCCTTTTCTCTCTTTTTTCTCTTCTCTTTTGCTTTTTCTCTCTTTTCCTTTCTTTTGTTTCTCTCTCTCCCTTTTCTTTTTTCTCTTCTCTTTTTTCTCTATTTCTTTCCTCTTTTCTCTCTTCTGTTTTCTTTTCTCTCTTTTCTTTTTTCTCTCTTCTCTTTTCTCTCTCCTTTTTCTCTTTTCTTTCTTTTTCACTGTTCTTTTCTCTCTCTTTTTTCTCTTCTCTCCTCTTTTGCTCTTTTTCTTTTCTTTTCTGTTTCTCTCTCCTCCCTTTTCTTTTTTCTCTTCTTTTTTCTCTATTTCTCTTCTCTTTTCTCTCTTCTGGTTTCTTTTCTCCCTTCTCTTTTCTCTCTCCTGCCTTCCCCTTTTTGTCTTCTCTTTCCCCTTCTGTGTCTCAGAAGCCTGCCTTTTGGCTAAGGGGTGGGGGGGGGAACTGCCCGCTCTTCCAGCTGGCCGACCCCCTCCCTCCCCCTCCCCCGCTCCTATCAGGGCGGCGACCCCCTCAGGCGGGCGGGCGGGCCGGCGGGCGCCTTGCACTCTGTGCATGCTCAAGGGCGGGCGGCGAGGGCGGCGGGAGCGGCGGGCCGGTCGGGAGCGCGCCCACGTGACGCCGGCGGGGCTGCCGGCCGAACGAGCGAGGGAGCGAGCGCGGCTCCGGCGGCGGCGGAGGAGCCGGCGGCAGTGTCGGCAGCGGCATGGCCGGCTGCGGCCGCTCCGGAGACGCCCCCGCCCCCGCCGCCTGCCCCGGCCCCTGCGGCCGCCCCTGGGAAGCCCCGGCCGCCCGCCAGGTAAGGCGCCCCCGCGCAGGACGTCCCGCCGACCGCCTTTCCCGCGCCTTTCGCCCCAGGCGCCAAAGGAGGGAGGGAGGAGGAGGAGGAGGAGGATGAAGATGAGGGGCTGCAACCCCCCTCCCCGGGGGGTCTGAGGGAGGGGGGAAAAGGGAGATGGGAAAGAAGGGAGGGAGAAAGGAAGGAGAGAAGGAAGGAAGAATGTGGAGGGAAAGAAGGGAGGGAGAAAGGGAGATGGAAGGAGAGAAGGAAGGAAGAATGAGGAAGGAAAGAAGGGAGGAAGAAAGGAAGGAGATGGAAGGAGAGAAGGAAGGAAGAATGAGGAAGGAAAGAAAGGTGGGAGAAAGGAAGGAGATGGAAGGAGAGAAGGAAGGAAGAATGAGGAAGGAAAGAAGGGAGGGAGAAAGGAAGATGGAAGGGGAGAAGGAAGGAAGAATGAGGAAGGAAAGAAGGGAGGAAGGAAGGAAGGAAGGAGAGAAGGAAGGAAGAATGAGGAAGGAAAGAAGGGAGGAGATGGGAAAGAAGGGAGGGAGAAAGGAAGGAGATGGAAGGAGAGAAGGAAGGAAGAATGAGGAAGGAAAGAAGAGAAGGAAGGAGGAAAAGAAAGAGATGGGAAAGGAAGGAGGGAGGCAGGAAGGAAGAATGAGGGAGGAAAGAAGAGAGAAAAGGAAGGAGGGAAGGAAGGTTGGAAAGAAGGAAGGGAGGAGAATGGGAGGAAGGAAGGAGAGAGAAGGAACAAATGAGATGGGTGGAAGGAAGGGCAGAGATGGAAGGAGAGAAGGAATGAAGGAAACAGATGGGAAAAGAGGGAGGAAGGAAGGAAGAATGAGGGAGGGAGGAAAGAGAGAAAGGAGGAAGGAAGGAGGGAAGGAAGGGAGGGAGGGAGGAGGGAGAGAAGGAACAAATGAGATGGGTGGAAGGAAGGGCAGAGATGGAAGGAGAGAAGGAAGGAAGGAGGGAAGGAAGCAGATGGGAAAGGAGGGAGGGAGGAAGGAAGAATGAGGGAGGGATGAGGAGGAAGATGAAAGAGAAGGAAGGAGCCACTGCCTCAGGCTTAGAGGCCAATAGGTTGGGAAAAGGGGCATAAAATGAGGAAAGGACCCTCCAGTTTCCAGTTTGGGAAAGAGCCAGCACCTCCCACCTTCAAATATGAGCCTGAGGGGAATGAGAGGCACCTGAGGGAGGGAGGGAGGAGCCTCCATTCTTCCCAACCTTCCCTTCTGGAGGGAAGAAACTCCTCCTTGGCTTTGCAGAGTTGCATTTTCCACCTGGTCTCTTTTCTTCAGAGCAGTGTGACCCCCGCAGCCCCAAATTGCTCTTGTGATTTCACCACTCTGGATAAAATATTTCCAAAAGCCTCCTCCAGGCAGGCTCCCCCCACCTTCCCAAATTCCTGAGATTTCGGTGGGTACAGTTGGGTGTTTGTGTGTCAAGTCACCTGTCTTCCTTCTCTTTAAGATGCCTCCTTAACTTTGTTGCTTGTGCAATGCAGCGCATGCGTTCCCAGATCCCCATCAAAATCCTTTTTATTTTTTCTATTTTTTTTTTTAAATATTCAGGTATCTGAAAAGAGTTTTCTTAAGCAAAAGTGGGAGAGAAAGTGCAAATCAGATTTGGGTGGTGTTTGATGTTGCAGAGGATGGGGGGTGAGCTCCCCAAACACCTTTGGGACAGAATGGCGAATATCGCAGGGGGGCTTTTGCTGCCCCCGCTGCTTGCTTGGGAAAAAGCAGTTGGAAAAAACTGGTAACGGTTTGGTTTGCTTTGAGAGGTTGTGCGGGCTTGTCTCGTGCAGGAAAAAGAGAAGTTGATGGTGGAATAACGGTGCGATGAAGAAGGTGAGACGCTCCAGCTGGCAGAATTGGCAAATTGACTTCAGAGGGAGAGAAGGAGTAAGAGAAAAAGGAGGATGGGAAGGAGAGGAGGAGGAAGAAAAAGGATGGGAAGGAGAGGAGATGAGAAAGAGAAAAAAGGATGAGAAGGAGAGGAGAAGAAAGGAGAAAAAAGGAGAAGAGAAGAGAAAGAGAAGGAGAAAGAAAAAAGGATGGGAAGGAGAGGAGGAGGAGAAAAGGAAGGGAAGAAGCGGAGAGGAGAAAGAAATAGAAAGAAAAAGGATAGGCATAGAAAGGAGAGGGAGAGAAGGAGAAAAAGAAAAAGAAGGATGAGAAGGAGAGAAGAAAGAAAGAAAAGGGAGAGAAGGAAAAGAAGAAGGATGGGAAGGCAAGGAGGAGGAGAAAGAAGTAGAAAGAAAAAGGATAGGCATAGAAAGGAGAGGGAGAGAAGGAGAAAAAGAAAAAGATGGATGGGAAGGAGAGAAGAAAGAAAAAAGGATGGGAAGAGGAGGAGAAGAGAGGGAGAGAAGAAGAAAGAATGAAAAAGAAGGATCAGAGGGAGAGGAGAAGAAAGGAGGAGAGGGAGAGAAGGAGGAAGAGCAAAAAGGGATGGGAAGGAGAGGAGAAGAGGAAGAGGAGGAGGAAGAAGAAAGTGTGGCAGGCAAGTCCTCCAGTTTCTCCTTCTTCCTCGCTTCTCTGGAGCGCAGAGCACTGCTGAGCTCATGGAAAAACATGCCTTCCATAGCTCCTGTTTCCAGGAAACTAAGCTCCCCCAAACTAGCTGTTGCCAGTTTAAGGTTACACCTCCCTCCCAGCTGGGGATCAAGATGCCACCCGCCTCCTCCTCCTTACTCCTTACTCCTTCCCTCCCTCCAGGAGTTGTTTTTACAGCAGGAAGATCACTGGATGTTAACAGCAAGAGAAAGGAAGAGCGGGAGAGAGAGAGAGAGACTATCTGGAGACCATTGAGGGCACAGAGCATTATTGATGATGCCTTGTAGAGCCTTGTAGTTGCACCTCCCGCCTAAGTATCGAACTCTTCAGAGTGTCTCTGGCTCGGAGGAAATATTTATTAGCACCCAGTGAAGAAGGTGGCCGGGTGTTGAGTCAGTGTGATGGATGACTTGGCAAATCTAGGGCTGGGCAGTGAAGTAATGGTCTAGTTAAGAGATGGGGAAGCCATCCTCTTCCGATGCCAGTTTGCTCTTTTTATCTTCCCCTACATCTGGCTAACATGAAAAGAAAACACGTTCACCGTACATTGCAATCTAGTTGATTTTACAATAATAGCTTTAGGAAAGACGGCAGCGCGTTTTTTTCATGGCAAACATAAAAAAGGAGCAAGGTGGGACGAAGGTGGAGAAAGTAAGGCAATAAGGAGAGAACAATTCCTAATTTCCACCCCTCCCCCCCAACATCTATGCAGCAACTTCTGTACTGTCCGATGAATCTTGTCGCCCACTGATTTATGTTTAACAATATCAATCAGATTCTTTTAATTAAAAAACTGTTTCGGTAAATAATTTTGAACTTTGGTACTGATGCACGCAATATAGTTTTGCAAATAATCTTTTGATGGTAAAATTGTATTCTAATTGGGGAAATGATCAATCTGCCCGCTTCCTTGTCAACCTGTTTTGTTTCTATCGAGAGTCAAAATGGCAGCGTAGAAGGGATGTTCTATTTTTAGCACGTCTATAAGCCTTTGAAAAGTTTACGTTTTCCTTAAATAAGTGCAGGAGGTTAATGTTAGGTAGGAAAAAAGGGGAATGTATTAGCACAAGAAATGCAAGCTTGTTTTTCCTTTTCATAAACTATCCCAATTATCTTTTTTTTTTTAGAAGCAGGCTTTCATAGCAGCTCACACAATCTAAAAACAGGCATTAAAATAATAAGTTTTCTTAATTAGAACACGATTTCTCAACTGAAAAGCATTGTCAGAATAAAAGAGCCAGCTTAATTATCAATAAATTAAAGCGAGTAGTAGTTTTCGAGCAGTTGTTTACATAACAACTTCGTTTGCTGCAAAGGTTAGTTCTCACATGTTTAACAGTAAACAACCTGTTTGTAGATCAATCCAGATGAAATCCCCCCAAAAGGGATTTGCTTCTGCATTACATGGTTATGTAGAGTGGGAAGCGGAAAGGTGCAAGAAATTTAAACCGTGTTTGTTATGGAGCTTCCATTTGATATAAGACCAGTCAACTGGAATTCTTTAGTAATGGTTTCTGAGTTTTCCCACAATAAATTTATAATGTTTGTTGATTCTTGTGTGCCTGTTTATGCAGTCTGTTGGGTTAAGCTTGACACATTAGTTACTACAAATCGAGACAACTGTATGATACAAAAATAAATAAACAAAAGTCCTAAAGCACCATTTAAGATGATAACATTTCTTTCTTATAAAGGTTTTGTGTTCCTTCTTACCTGAGGCTTCAGGATATACTGGGCTATTTTTGATGATGCATAGGTTGCAATATCGTACATTAGTATTCTACTTGTATTAATAATCTATTATTGTGGAGAATGTCATTTTTCATATAATGATTAACCAAATCCTTTGCATAGATCCGAGATGCTTATATCTTCTGATCTTAAAGATAAGCAGATCCACATGGCAGGATCCTCAAGCCATTCTGTCCCAACCTCTTAAAATCATCATCATAATCTGCTTTTTAATTGCACCTGTAAACCATGCAGGCAGTGTAATGATACAGGAAAAGAACTCTATAATCCCCAGACTTTGCACCAGTCAGAATTTTAGTGGCAAGATTCTGGACTATTTAATGTTATCATTTGTAGCCTTTATAAACCATATTACAGATGGCCAAACTTAAGCTACATTTGTAAATGAAAACAAAAATGTATAGATACATTCTAATATTTTGTATCTATACAAAAATGTATAGATACATTCTAAATTTGCATGGTCTTACTAACCATGTTAGAAAATAGCAATTTAATGCTCATTACTTACTTGCAATTAGAAACGAAATAATTGCTGTTTTTAAGTGGTGGTTTAGCATAATCTAGCCTTAGTTTAAGTCTGAGATAGTTTGCATTATTTTATTTTGCTTGTTGCAATTCCGGAAACTTACATCCAAATATAGAAAAAAAAAAGCATTTGCTACAAGTAGCAATGCAATTTGTTTTAAAGGAGGGAATCCTCACATTTCAATATATCACACAAAGGCTTATAAAAGGGGTCGGAAAATAAGGTTTTCCTTCCTTAATCAATACAAGTACTCTGTGAACATCTAATGACATATAAATGCAGCCTTTTTAAATATCAATAGAAATTCAGATAGAGTTTGCTAAATATTTCCTGGCAGAGCAAGGAACACACTAACATTGTATATAAACAAAACACCATAATACAACATAAGACTTGCAAATTCATTAGCAGAATTTTTCCCCTTCCCTACATTTGAGTATAGCAGTAATTTGAGGCCAGAATTTCTAGAGTCATTGGGTGACTTTCCTTGCTTAGTGATGGTAAGCTCAGCATTCACTTTAGCTATCATTAATCAAGGGTCAGGTGGCTTCCTAGCAGGCTGGCAGGCAGGTAAAGGTGAGAACGCAAATAATTTATCACCCTTGTAACTTTGAACGGTGCTGAATTAGTGGTCATTAAATGAGGACTGCCGGTGCTACTTTAAATGGGCTCAGTCAGATTCCTTGAACGGAGAGATAGGGGTGTCCCAAGTCATCCGAACACTTAAGAACTCAGATTTGCAATTTAGTAGCATGTAGCTCTGCATGCAGATAATCCCAATTTTCTTACTGTCCCAAATAGCAATTTTGTTCTCCTGTGTCAGAAAACTCACACACACTTGCTGCGGTCTTGAAAATTCTGCACAAACCCAATTTTCCTCAACTCTCGTAGTTTATATTGGAGGTGGTGACCCTTTGAGAGCTGTATGCACCGAAAGGTCATTTTAATGTATGCCGATTACTATACATCCAAAATAACAATAAAGATTCTATTCTATTCTATTCTATTCTATTCTATTCTATTCTATTCTATTCTATTCTATTCTATTCTATTCTATTCTATTCTATTCTATTCCATTCCATTCCATTCCATTCCATTCCATTCCATTCCATTCCATTCCATTCCATTCCATTCCTCCTCCTCCTTCTTATTCTATTCTATTCTATTCTATTCTATTCTATTCTATTCTATTCTATTCTATTCTATTCTATTCTATTCTATTCTATTCCATTCCATTCCATTCCATTCCATTCCATTCCATTCCATTCCATTCCTCCTCCTTCCTATTCTGTTCTGTTCTGTTCTGTTCTATTCTATTCTATTCTATTCTATTCTATTCTATTCTATTCTATTCTATTCTATTCTATTCTATTCTATTCTATTCTATTCCTCCTCCTTCTTCTTCTCTTCTCTTCTCTTCTCTTCTCTTCTCTTCTCTTCTCTTCTCTTCTCTTCTCTTCTCTTCTCTTCTCTTCTCTTCTCTTCTCTTCTCTTCTCTTCTCTTCTCTTCTTCACTCCATTAATTATTCTATTCTGTTCTGTTCTATTCTATTCTTCTAGGAGATCTCATTGGCTTTACTGTTTTATTGTAGGCAGAAAAAAACCCCATGTTTTTTAAAAATTTGGCTTCTATTTCTATGCTTTTTAAAGGTTCAGAAGCCATTTCATAATTTTTCATTTTTTTTAAGATACTACTTTTGCTGTTCCAATATACTGCCTTTTTGGACGGTATGTCATCTATAAAGGCAATTCCTATGTACCAGTACTTCAATGCATATATTAATAAATTTCTTTAGTGGCTGTCTCTCATTCTTGATATTTTATCTCCGACCAGAAAATTCTTTTCAAGAATTTATAAAGGCTTTAAAAGTGATAGGATGCAAACTTGCCTAGATAATAGAAATTTTATAGAGAGGGTTTTGTTTGTTTGTTCTGTGCCTCCATTAAAAGCTCTTTTGCAATGTTGCTTTTTGTTGACATTTGCAGCCTTGTGTTTTGTTTTGCTTTATTTTTTTTGTTTATTTTAATATAGGGCCTTATGTTCTTACAGCTTTATTAGCCTGAATATCTGGAGTTACCTGTTTTTCTCCCATAGCAGATCAATAGCTGAGGAAGATAGAAGTAGTTTGCAAAAAGCTTTTGCGGCTAATTGCTCAAGCATGCTTCTTATTTTCTCAGAAAAGTAGCTATTTACACTCACTGCATATTATTTAAACTATCCATTATTTAGTGCTCGGGCTTAATACGGAAAACAGGCCCAGAAGAAACAAAAATAAAGGGATACGGTGCAAAGTTATTTCAGTTCAAAACCGAAGCTTCAAAGAGTGAGTGTGAAAACAGCTCGTTCACCACCAAAATAGGAATGTAGCAATAGCACTTAGCATTTAGACTTTATATACCGCTTTACGGTGCGTTACCTTCTTTTAATAAGAACATTCAAGCTAGCCTATAGTGGTCCATAATAATATCAACATATATAGGTAGTCCTCAATTTACGACCATAATGAGCTTATACACCGGCAACAAATTCCTTGTGTGTCCAATCACACTCGACCAATAAAGAATTCTGTGATTATAATTGAGCTCAAAATTTATGTTGCTCAGTGAGACATTTCTTAAGTGAGTCTTGCCCCATTTTACGACCTTTCTTGCCACAGTTGTTCAGTGAATCACAGCAGTCATTAAGTTAGCAACGGAGTTGTTAAGTGAATCCGGCTTCCCCGTTGACTTTGCTTGACAGAAGGTCGCAAAAGACGAACACCGTCATAAATACGAGTCACTTGTCAAGCGTCTGAGTTCTGATCGCGTCACCGTGGGGATGTTGCAATGATCGTAAGGGTGAAAATGATGGGATTTTGAATGGTCACTAAACGAGTGATGTAACTCAAGGAATAGCCGGAATCATTGTTCGATGTGCTGGAAACCAGCATTCAAGATAGAAGTGAAGGAGGGACATCTGAAGCTTCAGATGTGGGTAGATGGTAGAGACTCCATGCCTGGATTACCTGCTTAGGTAGATTAGCCGAAATGTGGAAGTGTGGGGGAGGGGGTGATCAGTGCAGTGAGAATGGGGTCAGCCACCTTTTGTTCTTCCTCATCATTAGTGTACAGAACTTCATTCTCGCATGACGATAGGAAATCGATGAATACACTTGGCTAGCGTTCCACTGATTAATTGTTCTCGCTGTCGGGAAATTTCTCCTTATTTCTAGGTTGATTTTCTCCTTGATTAGTTTCCATCCGTTGCTTCTTCTCCTGCCCTCAGGGGCTTTGGAGAATAGCTTGACTCCCTCTTCTTTGGGGCAGCCCCTCAAACAGCACTTAGACTTATATCCCACTTCACAGTGCTTTTCAGTCCCTTCTAAGTGGTTTACAGAGTCAGCCTCTTGCCCCCAAAAATCTGGGTCCTCATTTTATCAACCTTGGAAAGATGGAAAGCTGAGTCAACTTTGAGCTGGTCAGGATTGAACTGCTGGCAATGGAGAGAGTTTGCCTGCAATAGCATTAGCACTTAGACTTATATACCACTTCACAGTGCTTTTACATCACTCTCTAAGCGATTTACAGAGACCCCAACCATCTGGGTCCTCATTTTACCCACCTCAGAAGGATGGAAGGCTGAGTCAACCTTGAGCCTGGTGAGATTCGATCTGCCAAATTGCAGGCAGCCGGCAGTCGGCAGAAGTAGCCTGCAGTACTGCACTCTAACCACTGCGCCACCAGAGTTTTTTGGAAGACTGCTATCACGTCCTGCCTAAGAGTACCACCTCAGAATATTTCTCTTTAATGGTGGCAGCTTTCTTTTGCATGTGGTCCACCTTCATCCTGCTCCAGTCATTCTTGACTCGTTTAAATGCAAAACATGCTTTTCTATTCAACACACCTTTGCTGCATTCAGTGTCCAAAGTGAGAAGAAGCATGGACAGTATGCACAAACATTTCTATTCCTTTGCAAGGGACAGTGGCCCAGATGCTGTCCTTCTATGCCTTGAACATTTTCTCCATCTTCCAGGGTTTAATAAACTTTAAAAAGGTAAAGGTTCCCCTCGCACATATGTGCTAGTCCTTCCTGACTCTAGGGGGCGGTGCTCACCTCCGTTTCAAAGCTGAAGAGCCAGCGCTGTCCAAAGACGTCTCCATGGTCATGTGGCCAACATGATTCAACGTCAAAGGCGCACAGAACACTGTTCCCTTCCCACCAAAGGTGGTCTCTATTTTTCTACTTGAAATTTTTACCTGCTTTTGAACTGCTAGGTTGGCAGAAGCTGAGATAAGTCACGGCAGCTCACCCTGTTACGCAGCACTAGGGATTCGAACCGCTGAACTGCCAACCTTTCGATCAACAAGCTCAGCCTCTTAGCCACTGAGCCACCGTCGTCCCTTAATAATCTTTACTATTCACCTAATTTGCTTTCTTTCTTCAACATTCATGGGCAACTTGTACCGTTGACTTCATTTCCCTTATCAAGCCAACTCCCTTGATCACAGATACGTTAATCTTCATATCCGGCATACCCCACCATCTTACGTTTCCTGTAAATTATTTGCATCACAGCTAAAGTAAAATTGTTGAGCGGGGAAGGATTTGGAAGACTTCCAGTTCGAGCCCCCCTGGCCATGGCAGGAATCCTCAGGCCTTCCCACACAAGTTTTGTTCGAAAACCTCCAGTGATGGAGCATTGACAACTCTAGGAGGCAGCCTTGTTGCATTGCTTAGTAGCTCTCATCGCCCAGAATTTCCAGAAACGCAATTCTTCGTTTCAAGATTGAATTCTTGCTGTAAAACTGCTGCCTGTTAGTGCTTGCCCTACCCTCCGGCACTAAGGAAGATAAACCCTTTTTCCCTGTGACAATCCTTCAGGTATTAAAAGACCGCTATGCTGGTATCACCTGCGAATAATAGCAGGCAGACATTCGCCTCCCCAAATAAAACCCATCTGGTATAACCACAATCCTTCGTTTTTATATTTATTCACAAATAGTTTAACTCATTCTAACCTTATTAGCTATCCTGGCTTTACTGTCTCTTCTGCTCCGTGTTGACCCCCCCTTCATTGGGGGGGGGGGGTTTACATTTATTTATTTCCATTAGTTTCCTAGTATGATTTGATTGCTTATTTAGTATCCTATGACTATTACTAAATGTTGTATGTTATGATTCTTGATGAATGTATTTTTTTATGTATACTGAGAGTTTATGCACCAAAGACAAATTCCTTGTGTGCCCAATCACACTTGGCCAATAAAGAATTCTGTTTTGTTCTGTTCTGTTCTGTTCTGTTCTGTTCTGTTCTGTTCTGTTCTACTCTACTCTACTCTACTCTACTCTACTCTACTCTACTCTACTCTACTCTACTCTACTCTTTATTCCAATATTCTATTTTCTATCCTACCTACCCTACCCTACCCTACCCTACCCTACCCTACCCTACCCTACCCTACCCTACTCTATTCTTTATTCCAATATTCTATTCTATTCTATTCTATTCTATTCTATTCTATTCTATTCTATTCTATTCTATTCTATTCTATTCTATTCTATTCTATTCTATTCCATTCCATTCCATTCCATTCCATTCCATTCCATTCCATTCCATTCCATTCCATTCCATATTTTCTATTCTATTCTATTCTATTCTATTCTATTCTATTCTATTCTATTCTATTCTATTCTATTCTATTCTATTCTATTCTATTCCATTCCATTCCATTCCATTCCACTCCACTCCACTCCACTCCACTCCACTCCACTCCACTCCACTCCACTCCACTCTACTTCTATTCTACTGTGTTCTACTCTTCTCTACTCTTCTCTACTTCTACTCTACTCTACTCTTCCTTACCCTACGTACCCTACCGTACCCTACCCTACCCTATCCTATTTTTTTTGGTTTATCTCATTCACCAAACAACCTTTGGCTCTATGTCATGCAAATTTAAATCGATCAATGTATGCTTGTTATCCTATGCTTTCTCTAAATCAACCCAATATACACGAAGCTTCCTGCATTTTTGAATGCGTAAGGAATGCACAATGATTATACTCCAAAATAATTAAGTATTATACATCCAATTTATGGATGTTAATTTTTGTCATTATAACAATTGACTATACATGCAAGGAGTCACCATTTCAGTAAAACTGAGCATTGATATTAAGTACTGTATGGGGGGTCCCCACCCAAATTGTCTACTTTTGTTTGATCAGGTTTGAAAGCTAGAGAATGGCTACAGATGAAAAGAAAATTGCAGTTTTTAGCGCAATTTAGAGGAAAGAGACACCAGTTCTCTGAAATAGAAAGATATTATCCATGGTTTACAGGCAAAACTGAAGTGCAGTGATCTATGATTTTGCTACTACACATAATAGGAGACTGTTACTGGTTTTCATTATTGCAGCTAGAGAGACGAAAAGTAGCATTTCTAGAAACAGGATCTACTTCATGGTCCCAAATCTATATTTGATGCTGAAGGCACAGACTTACCCCAAGGGGAGAAAGAAGACATATACAGTAAATCATAAATACTTGACTATAGTTAAAAATTCAGGAACGAAAAGTAGGCTTGCAAATTGCAAGTTTTCTCTCTATCCCCATCAAAAGAGTTTTTGCTGAAGGATGAATGGAACCCAGGGATCCATGAAAAATCTGACTCTAAACCAGATTCTTTTCTTGGTCTCCAATGTCTCTATCTCGTCTGCAGGATTATAGCTGAAATAAAGAGCGCCAGGAGGTATCTAGGGAGATTTTCAGTCATCCAAGTCATGGTTGTTTGTGTCCTATGACTATCATTAAGTGTTGTACCTTATGATTCTTGACAAATGTATATTTTCTTTTATGTATACCAAGAGCGTATGCACCAAGACAAATTCCTTGTGTGTCCAATCACACTTGGCCAATCAAGAATTCTATTCTATTCTATTCTATTCTGTTCTGTTCTGTTCTGTTCTGTTCTGTTCTGTTCTGTTCTGTTCTGTTCTGTTCTGTTCTGTTCTATTCTATTCTATTCTACTCTACTCTACTCTACTCTACTCTACTCTACTCTACTCTACTCTACTCTACTCTACTCTACTCTACTCTATTCTTTATTCCCCTATTCTATTCTACTCTACTCTACTCCTACTCCTACTCTACTCTACTCTATTCTTTATTCCTCTATTCTATTCTATTCTATTCTATTCTATTCTATTCTATTCTATTCTATTCTATTCTATTCTATTCTACTCTACTCTACTCTACTCTACTCTACTCTACTCTACTCTACTCTACTCTACTCTACTCTACTCTATTCTTTATTCCTCTATTCTATTCTATTCTATTCTATTCTATTCTATTCTATTCTACTCTACTCTACTCTACTCTACTCTACTCTACTCTACTCTACTCTACTCTACTCTTTATTCCTCTATTCTACTCTACTCTACTCTACTCTACTCTACTCTACTCTACTCTACTCTATTCTTTATTCCTCTACTCTACTCTACTCTACTCTACTCTACTCTACTCTACTCTACTCTACTCTACTCTACTCTACTCTACTCTATTCTTTATTTCTCTATTCTATTCTATTCTATTCTATTCTATTCTATTCTATTCTATTCTATTCTATTCTACTCTACTCTACTCTACTCTACTCTACTCTACTCTACTCTACTCTACTCTACTCTACTCTACTCTACTCTAAAGACGCTTTTTCAAAAGGTAACTGGACTTTCTTGGTTTTTCCTGGAAGATGTTCCAGATGACTGCAAGGAATATACATTATTCCATCCTCCACCATTCAGTCGTAATTGAAGAAGCTTCTTGAATGAGAAGTGAAACGCCTTCAAGGAAAAACAAAGGAAGCTCAGTCAGAACTGAAGAAGCTTTTTGGCTGAGAAGCGAAACATCTTCAAGGAAAAATAAAGTCCAGTTACCTTTTGAAAAATCACCTTTGGGACGAATTCCAGCAGGGTTGCCACACCTGAATGGGGCAATACTTCACTTCATCTGACACTTGGATTGTGCAGAAGTTGCTTTTCCCCCAGGAGTAAGGGGCTTTTTCTTTCTTTCTTTCTTTCTTTCTTTCTTTCTTTCTTTCTTTCTTTCTTTCTTTCTTTCTTTCTTTCTTTCTTTCTTTCTTTCTTTCTTTCTTTCTTTCTTCCTTCCTTCCTTCCTTCCTTCCTTCCTTCCTTCCTTCCTTCCTTCCTTCCTTCCTTCCTTCCTTCCTTCCTCCCTCCCTCCCTCCCTCCCTCCCTCCCTCCCTCCTTCCTTCCTTCCTTCCTTCCTTCCTTCCTTCCTTCCTTCCTTCCTTCCTTCCTTCCTTTCTTTCCAGATGGATCCGATTTATGCTTTCCCGCCCCCTTTCCCCCTCCAAATTAGAGATCCTTGACATCTGACTCATATTTAATGACGGTTGCACTGTCCCAGGGTTCATGTGATGACCTTGTGGGGGTCAATTTATTTCCCAAAGCACCAGAAAGCAGGACAGGAAACAATGGATGGAAGCTGATCAAGGAAAGAAGCAACCTCGAACTAAGGAGAAACTTCCTAACAATGAAGACAGTCAACCAGTGGACCAGCTTGCCACCAGGAATTGGGGGCACTCCAACATTGGGGGCTTTTAAGACTGGACAGCCTCTTGTCTGAAATGGTATAAGGTCTCCTTTTGAGCAGGGGTTGGATTAGAAGATCTCCAAGGTCTCTTCCAGCTCTATTCTGATCGATCGATGGATTGACCTTCTGGCAAGCAAAGTCAATGGGGAAGTCAGATCCACTCTACAACCATATTACTAAGTTTACAACTGCAGCGATTTCACTTAACAATTTTGGCAGGAAAGGTCATAAAAAGGGGTAAAAGCCACTTAACAACAGCAATACTTCGGGGTTCAATAGTGGTCTTAAGTCCAGGACCACCTGAACTGAATTTTCAGGCTTATTATATATAACCTTACACGGACGCGTTAAGAATGAAATTAGTTACTTACGTCCTAATACATGGGAATGCTTGTGTCTTAACACACTTAGTAAATCTCTTGGAAGGAAGGAAGAAAGAAAGGGTGCGTTTCCATTTCAGCCAGGCTCAATTATCCAGCCACAATTTATTCCCACAATCTTGAATTCGCACTTCATAATAAATCAACTTCTCAACCATTACCATGAAAATAATGGACCACTACATATGAAGTATAGGATCTAATGCTAGGCACAACAAACTTCAAATGGTTTTTTTCCAGCTAACTATATAGTGTAAAATTATGCTTTTGTGTGTCAATAGTACAATATGTCAGGCTGGAGATTGGCTTTAATAATACAGAATCTCTAATGAGCGATGCAGTAAAATTGCAAAAAAGCCCATTTACATTCTGCTGTTGATAACAATCAGCAACGACAACAAATATTCTCTCAAAACAGTATCATCCAATACAAAGTTAAATGCAAAGTGATCCAGAATTCCTGTTTTCTATGGGACTTTGGTTGCTGAGATTCTTATGCCCACAAACAAATCAAGGGATTTTTTTTTAAACAAAGGAGTCTTTTTTTTAAAAAAGAACATTTAATATTTCCTAGAACTGTGAATTTCTCTCTTCCTCCCCACTTAAGTTTTTGGAAGCACCAATCACTTTACACATGGAGGAATTAATTTCAAGTTCACACTTAAATTCTTAAAAAAAAAATATATTATTGAAAAGAAGAATAACGTTAGTTGCTACATATAAATCAAATAAATCAAATGAAATGAAATATTGGCTAACGTTTAGGCTTGGAATCTACTTTAATTCAATCAAGATCGGCTAGCTTTGGGTTTTTTTCCATATTATATATATTAATACTACGTATTAATTCCAATTTTAACCTGCGGATTAAGAACTTCACTGTTGTGCTACCAAAATTGTCGTTAAAAACGGATCTTGTTTCCCTTTGGCACATGTCACTCTTCCATTATTCTCTTGCTGAATCAAAATAAAGACAGTGCTTGACGTACGGCCACAGTTGTGCTCAAAATTTCCGTTGCGAAGTGAAAAAAAATTTTTAAGTTGAGTTTTACCCCCATTTTACACACGGTTGTTAAGTGAATCACTGCAGCTGTTAAATTAGTCACACGGTCGTTAAGTGAATTTGGCTTCCCCGTTGACTTGGCTTGTCAGAAGGTCGCAAAAGGAGATCACGTGGCCGGGGGACACGGCGACCGTCGTAAATGTGAGTCAGTTGCCGAGCATCTGAATTTTGATCCTGTGACCGTGTGGATGTTGCAACGGTCGTAAGTGTGAAAAACGGTCGTAAGTCACTTTTTTTTCAGTGCCATTGTAACTTTGGTCACTAAGCGAACTGCTGTAAGTCGAGGACTCTGTATGCATGCAAGAAACAAGGGGCCTCTAGTTTAGCAGAAGGCTTCCCTTCAACTGAACTCTTTTGTCTGGATGGATGGCTGATATTTCTCTCTCTGGGCACACTGCCGAACAAAACTCCTCATTGGTGACAGGAAAGGCATCTGGCCATTAAAACACTCTGCTAGCTCCATTCAGTTGCCCAGACTCCACCCCACAAGGGATTATGGAGTCGTTAAAAGGGGATGATGATGATCAAAGCTTGACTCACTCTGATCTGCTCCTTTGAATATTAATTTAGTTGGCCTGCATACAGATAGTCCTCGAATTATGGCCGCCATTGAGCCCCAAATTTATGTTGCTGTGAGATGTTTACTTCTCACTGAGGTACTTTGCCTCATTTTATGGCCTTTCTTGCCACAGTGGTGAATTGAGTCAAGTCAGTGTTTAATATAGTCCAAGACCAGAGACCACTTGCTAAGCGAATCACTGCATTTACTAAATCAGTCACACGGTTGTTAAGTGAATAGGGTTCCCCCCCCCCCGTTGACTTTGCATAACAGAAGGTCACAAATGGAGAATCACGTGACCCCGGGACATGCAACCGTCATAAATATGAGTCAGCTTCTAAGGGTCCGAATTGGGGTCACAGGACTAGTCATCTCAGCCACGATATTTGCATGAACTGGATGGTAAAAATAATCACCAAGATCTTGACTTAAAAACAGTTCGTTTAGTGACTCCTTAAAGTTACACAACGGCACTGAAAAAGCGACTTAGGACCGTTGCAGCGTCCCCATGGGTTACGTGATCGAAATTCAGGCGCTTGGCAACTGGCTCGGATTTATGACGATTGCAGTTGCAGGAAAGGTCGTAAAACGGGGCAAAACTCACTGAGCAGATGTTTTGCTTAGCCACAGAATTTTTTTTTTTTTGCTCGCTTTTGGTTCTAGGACTGCCTGTGTCTGTGGCGATGGATTTCAATCGCGGGAGACCTGTCATGGCCGTCCTGCCTAAGCAGGGGGTTGGACTAGAAGACCTCCAAGGTCCCTTCCAACTTCTGTTGTTCTATTTTCTCACAAATTTGAGTGTGAAGCTTTGGGGGTGCATGTGAGCCATAAAATACCTCAATGTTTCTATGTGGGAGTGTCTGTTTGCGCCGGTGATCGATCACCAGCTACTCACACAAATAAATGCTTCAGCCATTTTGCTACCTCAGATCCAGACTTCCCGTTCAAGATTGCAAATTTATGGCTTTTGTTATTCAACATATTCCTGAAAAATAAACATAACTGATGCCTTAATACGTCTTCCATTACCTGATTTGCAATCAGATTAATTGGTAGAGGAGCATGTTCATCGGGCTGTTGATTAATCTATGTATTTTTTAATTTTTTATTCTGAGGTATTTTCCTTACAAGAACGCTTTGCTTTGAAGATTTTGGCTTACAAAATGTTGGCATATTGTTCGACCCACAAATGACACAACCAGTTCCTCCTTTGCGGTGACAAATTTAGGTGTCATGTTGCTGAATCTCCTGCTCAGGTAGTCCTCAGTTTATGATCACAAGTGAACCCAAAGTTTATGTTGCTAAGCGAGACAGTTGTTAAGAGAGACTTGTCTTGTGTAACAACCTTGCTTGCTTAATAACATGGTTGTTAAGTGAATCTGACTTCCCCCTTGACTTTGAAGGTCGCCAAAGGGGATCACGTGACCCCCGGAACACAGCGACCATCATAAATATGAATCAGTTGCCAATCACGTCACCACGGGGATGCTGCAACGGTCGTAAGTGTGAAAAATGCACAGAATAGGCCACTTTTTTCAGTGCTGTTGTCACTTCAAACTGTCACTAAACAAACTGTTGTACTTCGAAGATTATACCGGTGGTTTTTGACTTAACAACAAGAACCAGAATTTCCGTTGCTAAACATGGCGGTTATTAAATGAATCACACCCAAATTTATGAGAGCGATCCTGTGATCCAAACATCCTGCAGCCATCTTCACGCCGGCTGGTTGCCAAGGGCCAAATTTTAATCACATAACTATGAGCAACAGAGGTGGTATTCAGCTGGTTCAGACCAGTTCGGGCGAACTGGTAGTGGCGACCTGCGGATGGGCCCGCCCACCCACACTCCGGGGCACAATCCTGTCCTATATCACTGTGTTTTTGACACTGCACAAATATGCGGACAGCGTGCACAAGCAAATTGCCCTGTTTTTTGTATTTGCTTTAAAGTATGTTTCAATTTTAGCATTGATGAGTAGTTTGCCTCAGTGTTCGCATTGTTCAACTATATTGTTCAACCTTACTTAGAAATGGCTGCTATTTCTAAAGAAGGTTCTAGAAATGGACCGAAGGGAGAGAACTTCTCCACAGATATCAGACATTTCTAAGGAAGGTTCTAGAAATGGACCGAAGGGAGAGAACTTCTCCACAGATATCAGACATTTCTAAGGAAGGTTCTAGAAACGGACCGAAGGGAGAGAATTTCTCCACAGATATCAGACATTTCTAAGGAAGGTTCTAGAAATGGACCGAAGGGAGAGAACTTCTCCACAGATATCAGACATTTCTAAGGAAGGTTCTGGAAATGGACCGAAGGGAGAGAACTTCTCCACAGATATCAGACATTTCTAAGGAAGGTTCTAGAAACGGACTGAAGGGAGAGAACTTCTCCATAGATATCAGACATTTCTAAGGAAGGTTCTAGAAATGGACCGAAGGGAGAGAACTTCTCCACAGATATCAGACATTTCTAAGGAAGGTTCTAGAAACGGACCGAAGGGAGAGAACTTCTCCACAGATATCAGACATTTCTAAGGAAGGTTCTAGAAACGGACCGACGGGAGAGAACTTCTCCACAGATATCAGACATTTCTAAGGAAGGTTCTAGAAATGGACCGAAGGGAGAGAACTTCTCCACAGATATCAGACATTTCTAAGGAAGGTTCTAGAAATGGACCGAAGGGAGAGAACTTCTCCACAGATATCAGACATTTCTAAGGAAGGTTCTAGAAACGGACCGAAGGGAGAGAACTTCTCCATAGATATCAGACATTTCTAAGGAAGGTTCTAGAAACGGACCGAAGGGAGAGAACTTCTCCACAGATATCAGACATTTCTAAGGAAGGTTCTAGAAACGGACTGAAGGGAGAGAACTTCTCCATAGATATCAGACATTTCTAAGGAAGGTTCTAGAAATGCACCGAAGGGAGAGAACTTCTCCACAGATATCAGACATTTCTAAGGAAGGTTCTAGAAATGGACCGAAGGGAGAGAACTTCTCCACAGATATCAGACATTTCTAAGGAAGGTTCTAGAAATGGACCGAAGGGAGAGAACTTCTCCACAGATATCAGACATTTCTAAGGAAGGTTCTAGAAACGGACCGACGGGAGAGAACTTCTCCACAGATATCAGACATTTCTAAGGAAGGTTCTAGAAATGGACCGACGGGAGAGAACTTCTCCACAGATATCAGACATTTCTAAGGAAGGTTCTAGAAATGGACCGACGGGAGAGAACTTCTCCACAGATATCAGACATTTCTAAGGAAGGTTCTAGAAATGGACCGAAGGGAGAGAACTTCTCCACAGATATCAGACATTTCTAAGGAAGGTTCTAGAAATGGACTGACGGGAGAGAACTTCTCCACAGATATCAGACATTTCTAAGGAAGGTTCTAGAAAGGGACCGAAGGGAGAGAACTTCTCCACAGATATCAGATATTTCTAAGGAAGGTTCTAGAAACGGACCGACGGGAGAGAACTTCTCCACAGATATCAGACATTTCTAAGGAAGGTTCTAGAAATGGACTGAAGGGAGAGAACTTCTCCACAGATATCAGACATTTCTAAGGAAGGTTCTAGAAATGGACCGACGGGAGAGAACTTCTCCACAGATATCAGACATTTCTAAGGAAGGTTCTAGAAATGGACCGAAGGGAGAGAACTTCTCCACAGATATCAGATATTTCTAAGGAAGGTTCTAGAAACGGACCGAAGGGAGAGAACTTCTCCACAGATATCAGACATTTCTAAGGAAGGTTCTAGAAATGGACCGAAGGGAGAGATCTTCTCCACAGATATCAGACATTTCTAAGGAAGGTTCTAGAAACGGACCAAAGGGAGAGAACTTCTCCACAGATATCAGACATTTCTAAGGAAGGTTCTAGAAATGGACCAAAGGGAGAGAACTCCACAGATGTAAGAAGGCTACGGACAAAATACGGTTCGCAAAACCCAATTAGGTCCAAAATATCCTGAGTTTGGTTTCTAAATGTGTTAAGCACCTTGAGAAACATGAACACTGCTTACAGATTCAAGCTAAAGAGCTGGTTAGAACATCTGAAAAAGAAGAAAAATGTGTACTTTAATCAGATGTATTTATTTTTCCCTTCCTATCTCAAAGATAAGATTTTTGGCAAAAACCCTTCTGACATTATGTAAATTATAGTTTTAGAAAATTAATATTTGCTTTTTTTTTTTAATGGGGTATTGATCTTCCTCCCGCAGAAATGCAAAAGCAAATTTCAGTAGCAGTGATTATTAGTTGGCTTCCTAATTAGGAATCCAAACTTTTCCTTTTGTAATTGCCTCTCTGCCATTCCCTCCCTTTATTTATTCAATTTTATGATTTATTTGCAAGAGCAGTTTTAGTTCCCAATGTTAACAATGAATGATTATGATTTTCTGCTTCCGTTTACAGCATAAATTAGCATTTTTTTCCCCCCGTTTTCTATTACGGCTTTTCAGTAAGGAATTATAATGCGTAATTTGCTGCAAATAGATGTTATGATCTTGCTGGTTGAGAACAGGCCCATAAACTTGTAGAAGTGATAAAAATGGAATCAATTACTTCTCAAATAGAGGCTGTTTACAACCTTTCGACGGAAACTTGCCTTGTGACTAGCACTTGTGACAAATAATTAAATTTCCTAAAAACAACATTCATTGAATTGTATTGGTATTTTAAAAACGGCTCATAAGAGTCTACGATCCTTCCCTTCCTTATGAAGCAACGGAACGAACAAGGATGCACTGCCACATCCATAAGTTATCTTTAGTTTTCTTATTGTATATTTATTTAAAAGCCACTTGGAAAATAATGATGAATAATCCAGGACTTAACAATAGTTACTCACAAAATGAATCACACTGGGATATTAGCCTTAGAAAGGCTCGCGAGGAATGAAATATTAAAATATATGCGCTCTGGAAGTCGTTCACATACCATAACTTCTCATTGCTTCTTACTAGAGGTTGTTAATTAAAATTACATTCTGGTATATCTTAGGGCTGTGCAATGCTTTGGAATTGGAATTCCAGAAACTCTGCGGGAGCTTTAGCATCTGCCAAACATCTTAAAAGGAAATTACCACCTATAATTTTGAGAAAAGGCTGAAGTGATTTAAGAGAGTAGTAGATGCTATGCTTGGACTTACTCGTGGTTTGAAGAAATTTTGTGAGATGAAGTCTGAACGCCTTGCACAGCCCTATCCTATCACATAGCCACTGAAATAATAAGAGTTTTAAATTTATAAGCCATTCATCCCTGTGGCTTTTTGCAGTTTGCATGAAATTTGGATTCTTCTCTATCTTGAGTTAGGTATAAGATTCCTTCTAGAGATGCTTGGCAATTTCTATTCTCTTGACAATACACACAAAAAAATTAATGAGAAGACCATATAACAGTGATCGTGAACCTTTTTGCCATCACGTGCCAGGAAGGGGAGGGCGGGGGAGTCACATGTGCACATGCCCACACCCATAATTCTATGAGACCCGCCCTCACGCATGTGCGCGCGAGTTCCCTCCCTCCTGACATGCGATGGTCTGGTGACTTGTTGCTGAATCTCCTGCCCAAGTAGTCCTCAGCTTACGACCACAAGTGAACCCAAAGTTTATGTCACTAAGCGAGACAGTTGTTAAGAGAGACTTGCCTCGTTTTACGACCTTGCTTGCTTAATAACATGGTCGTTAAGTGAAACTGACTTCCCCCTTGACTTTGAAGGTTGCCAAAGGGGATCACGTGACCCCCCCGGGACACAGCGACTGTCATAAATATGAATCGGTTGCCAGTCGTCTGAATTCTGAATCATGTGATCGCGGGAATGCTGCAACGGTTGTAAGTGTGAAAAACGCACAGAATAGGTCACTTTTTTTCAGTGCTGTTGTCACTTCAAACAGTCACTAAACAAACGAGGCCTGTTTTTCTGTGGGACCGTTTTCAGCCTCCGGAGGGTGGGGAAGACCGTCTTTGCCCTCCCCAGACTCCTAGAAAGGCTCTGGAGCCAGATGAGAGAGAACCACCCCCCGAGGCCCTCCGGAGGCAGGAAACAACCCGTTTCCCTACTTCTGGTGGGCCCAGAATGCCCGAAAATCAGCTGGCCGGTTCGTCCATGTGTGCCAGAGCTGAGCTTGTGTGCGCACTGGTGGCATGCGTGCCATTGGTTCTCCATCCCGGCCATATACTTTTGCAGTAGATGTGGCCAATTCCAGAGCCCCTGTTTGTCTGTTGGTGAAATTCAGCAGTTCATTAAATTTCCGTTAATGGCCACTTCGAAGGGTCAGAATTGCTGCGTTTTCCTTGCCAAGGGAAATGGAAACATAACAGCCGGCTTCTAAGTGAAAGAGATTGCAAAAGTTGCAATTTGGCTACTGCCGGCGGTGGTAAAATAACTATCTATTTTTCTCTCGTTCTGCGTGCAAATAGAAGGGTATAGTTATTGTCGCGAGGTTGCTGCAGTGTTTTTGAAATACCCATTTCCGCAATTGTCAGTGTGTCTTGTTTCCTCCGAGCAAAATCTGCGTTCGGTGTGTTTTCTGTGTTGGTGCGGGATGATACGCAGACAAGGGGATTGTATGCCTTTGGGTAAACTGAGGCAGAACTCAAAACCTGCAAGGGGTCTTGTCCCTTCTGACAGTGCCTCAGTAAGCTGTGATTAGTTGTGGCAAAATTGTGTGCGTGTGTGACAGTTGTGTGAAGGAATGCTAGTGATTAATTTTATCCCTCTATTGTAACTTCTGGTCATATTGGCGTATACAAGGGCTCTCCAAACTTGGCAGCTTTAAGACTTGTGGACTTCAACTCCCAGAATTCTCCAGCCAGCCATGGTTGAGGAATTCTGGGAGCTGAAGTCCACAAGCCTTAAGGCAGAGGTCTTCAAACTTGGCAGCTTTAAGTCTTGTGAACTTCAACTCCCAGAATTCTCCAGCCAGCATAGGTTGAAGCCAAGTTATTATTTATTTATTTATTTATTTAATTTCTATACCGCCCTTCTCCCAAAGGACTCAGGGCCGTGCACAGCCAACCGTAAAACAAAACAAATACAAAATTTCAAAGCATTTTAAAATACATATTAAACAATTTGGCCCTAATCATTAAAAAATAAACCCCAATTAAAAATCATATCTAGGCCAGCCCTGCTTGTTGGAACAATAATGTCTTGAGGGCACGGCAAAGGTGCGTAGGTCAGGGATCCTCCGTATCTCCGGGGGCAGTTCGTTCCAGAGGGCAGGTGCCCCCACAGAGAAGGCTCTCCCCCTGGGGGCCGCCGGTCGACACTGTTTGACCGACGGCACCCTGAGGAGTCCCTCTCTGTGGGAGCGTATTGGCCGGTGGGAAGCTATCGGCAGCCGAAGGCGGTCTCGTAAGTACCTGGGTCCTAAGCCATGGAGAGCTTTAAAGATGGTCACCACCACCTTGAATCGCACCCGGAAGATCACCGGGAGCCAGTGCAGCTCGCGCAGGCAGGGTGTTGCATGGGTGCGCTGAATCGCTCCCATAATCACCCACGCGGCTGCATTCTGGACCAGTTGGAGCTTCCGAGTGCTCTTCAAGGGGAGCCCCATGTAGAGAGCATTACAGTAGTCCAGACGAGAACTCCTGTTTGAAGACCTCTGCCTTGAAAGTTGCTAAGTTTGGAGACCTCTGGCGTATAGCATTGCGTCCTTTCCTGTTGCATATTCTTTCACATATTTGATTGCATATACAGCTAATGGAGAATAGCTAGGAAGTATCCCTTACAAGATATCCTTTGGCCTGGCTAAAACAGCTGTTCAAGATTTCATCCAATTTCTGCTAAGGCTGGACATGTCACCCCACAGCTACGCATGAAGGAACTGGCATAAAAAGCCTTGCGCGAGGACACACAGTTAAAGTACTGATGAGAACAGCTTTGAATAGCGTTTTATAATTTTCAGAGTTAGTTATCAAGGAACTTTATGGGTTTCCATTGCTCACTTCCCAGAAATACTTTCTAGGGATCCTTCTGGGAAACTGCTAACCGAGCTGACAATATATATTTATCCTATCCTTCCATTTCTCCGTCTTTAACTCAGGCAAACTTTACTAAATAGGATGGTGTTTTAATATTTCAGTAAAGTGGTCCTCGATTAAACAGCAGTTTTTTTGGTGACCATCTAAATGACCATGGAACTGGAAAATGGGAAACCCAAATCTTCTCTTTGGTTTAAACGAAATAAATCTAGTGTATAACCTTAGATCTTTTGGTTTATGACTGGTCAGGGACCAATAGAAAGGCCAAGGCACAAAGAAAATATCGCAAGAAAATAAAAATAACCAGATTAGAGAGTAGGAAAGCATACAAGCTGTCTAAAATAAGTCAACTGGCTGAGGTGAAATCTAATTGTTATTCGTTTATCCTAAAGCAAAGTAAAATAAAATGTTGGTTGCATTGGGGGCTTATTGAGGAATATTTGTGCAATCAAAAATTGATCAACTTTTCTTGGATTGTTACCAAGGGAGATATATAGGACGATTAACAATCTGGAAAAATCTAGATTTGGTAAACATCCATTTTGTCTTTTGAGAGGAAAATTTTAAAAGCGGTGGCAAAAAATAAAATAGCTATTGAGTGTATAAAAAGTTTGCTGACTAAAGAAATGGGATGTATCCCTTATTTTTGTGATCTTGTTGATATTTGAAAGAGGAGAAGTTAGGGTGGCATCAAAAAACTTTGAATAACAGAATTGGAAGGGACCTTGGAGGTCCTCTAGTCCAACCCTCTGCTCAAGTGGAGTACCCTATGCCCGTGATGGCGAACCTATGGTACATGTGCCACAGGTGGCATGTGGAGCCATATTGGTGGGCACGTGAACTCAGCTCCATTTTCGGGCCTTCTGGGCCCACTAGAAGTAGGGAAACAGGCTGTTTCCAGCCACCAGAGGGCCTCAGGCGGTGGGGAAGGCCGTTTTTGCCCTCCCCAGGCTCCTAGAAAGGCTCTGGAGCCTGGGGAGAGCAAAAACAGGCCTTCCGGTCCTACCTGAAGTCGGCAAATGGGACGTTTCCGACCTCTGGGGGGTGGGGAAGGCCGTTTTCACCCTCCCCAGCCTCCTAGAAAGGCTCTGGAGCCTGGGGAGAGCAAAAAACAGGCCTTCCGGTCCCACCAGAAGTCGACAAATGGGACGTTTCCAACCTCCGGGGGGTGGGGAAGGCCGTTTTCACCCTCCCCAGGCTTCTAGAAAGGCCCTGGAGCCTGGGGAGGGCAAAAAATAGGCTTTCCGGTCCTACCTGAAGTCGGCAAATGGGACGTTTCCGACCTCCGGGGGGTGGTTGTCCAATCTATTCTTAAAAACTTCCAGTGTTGGAGTACTTACAACTTCTGTAGGTGCAGACCTTCTGAGCATGCACAGAAGGTAAGAAACACATTACTTCCTGGTTAAAACCAGGAAGTAATGACACCCAGGCAGGTAGGCACAGCTTTGCTCTACCATCGCTACCGGATCGCCGAACCGCCGGCCAAGTTCTCTACCGGACCGGGTGATCCGATCCGATCCGGGAACATTTCACTCCTGGTTCATTCTCTGACTCTTCTATCAACAAAAAAGTACAATTAGTGTTGATTTCAGTTCAAAGCTGAGATCACGTAGGATGTAAAAAGTGTTTCGTTTTTAATCGTGCCGTGTAGAGGTGTGCTTTTGTGCAAAAAAGTTCATGCTCTGCTAAAATTAACACTCCGGTATTTGAAGAAATATTAAAAATGAAATAAAAACGGTCCCCTTTTCTATAATTAGTTCCTTCAGGTTTCTTAAATTTCAGTCTGATCCCTACAGAGCTGTCAAACATGTTGTGATTTAAGGAAAAAAAGATAAGTACAGATAATTGTGTACTATTAAAAAGGTATTTAATGTTACATGCAATTATGTTGAACATACATAATTGAATATACATTATTTTGGATTATATATGCATATACATATGTAATTAAATATACATTATATTGAAGAATTATGTATGTAATAAATATTGGATTTGTTTAATAATAATGGAAAAAGTTGTGAACTAGTGGTCAATTTAATTATGGAAAACAATAAGCTTGTAGTTCCTTTAAGTCCAAAGGAAACATAGCTGTTTGTAGATTAAAAACATGGAAATAGGACTCTATGATAATAGAGCATAGACAGAAAATGGAAAGGGACAAAAGAATGTTTTTTCTTTTTATGAGTCAAACATCGGTTGTGAACTTCGATGACACTGTTTGATTTGAAAAATACTCGTTAAAAAGAAAAACCCAGTCTTTTTAAATTTTTAAAACCGTTTTTTTTTAAAAGAAAAGGTTGGGCTGTCCTTTTAAATTGATATCTGACATAGGCATAATTGCACTGCAAACGCATGTATAATGGTGCTTTTAGTTTTCTGGTTTAAATTCATCGTGAACATGCTTAGAAGATTTTAATCCCTTGGTTGGTTTGTAAAACAGCTTCACTGTGCTCCTACTTATTCTAAAACTATTCACTAACTTCAGCTATGTTCTGTGTCTCCGTGGGATTTAAATACCTATTATCTGTTTTGGAGAAATCTAAGTAACCTTAAAAGGCAGGGAAAAGTCTGGTAGCCAATAACGACTATTTCTGTCAGTTAATTGAACCATTTCAGGGCTAAAAGAAATTAGGAAATGAGACCAGTTCAAATTCTGTCCTTGGTTTCTGTCTTCGGTCACTACTTCATTGGTGACCAAAAATGAATTTAGCTTCTGTTTGCTTATATGATCAATGTTTCTTTGTAGTTTTACAAGGCAGACTTAACTCAGCCTTGTCTAACCTTATTTTTATTTATTTTTTTGCTTTTAACGACCCTGTAATCCCTTGAATTGGGGTGGAGTTGAATGAAACTGAGCCTTTACTAGCCGGTTGCCCTTCCTGATGCCTACGTGGAGTTCACAGCAGATATTTTGGCTTTGCGCCCAGAGAGAGAAATATCTGCCGCTACCCAGGCTCGAACTCACAGCCTCCTGATTGTGAGGTGAGAGCTCCATCATTAGAGGCCACCACACCGTTCCTTAATATATCCTCAGAATATTTGTATAGCTTCAGTTGCAAGATAAAAATCATTACAACGTAGGGAGAAGTGCTAAGTACATAATTTTCTAGAGAAGAAGTTGGTCGGAGCCATCCAGTCTTCAGTTGCACAGCTGGTTCCAGATGTTCGCATCTTGCATCAGAGGATGCTAATACTTTTGGGATGGTGGGCCTTCTCATACACAAATTGACTGCCAAGATGAGTAGGAAAAATTGCAGAAATCAAATTTCCCCCTGAGGGTAAAATAGGCTGAAAATGTGATGGAACCCAAAGCAACCAATTCTGTTGGTAAAACCAACACTTCCCTAAAGCAGAGAAGCCAACTAAAATAAAGGTAAAGATTCCCCTCGCACATGTGTGCTAGTTGTTCCTGACTCTAGGGGGCGGTGCTCATCTCCATTTCAAAGCTGAAGAGCCAGCGCTGTCCGAAGACGTCTCCATGGTCATGTGGCCGGCATGACTCAACGTCAAAGACGCATGGAACGCTGTTCCCTTCCCACCAAAGGTGATCCCTATTTTTCTACTTGCATTTTTTACCTGCTTTCGAACTGCTAGGTTGGCAGAAGCTGGGACAAGTCACGGGAGCTCATCCTGTTACGCAGCACTCAGGATTCGAACCGCTGAACGGCCGACCTTTCGATCGACAAGTTCAGCGTCTTTAGTCACTGAGCCACCGCATCCCTAGAAGCCAACTAGATGGCTGCAAAAATTTAGGCACCCCTGGTCATATGCTGCATTTGAACGAATTTGTAAGCGAACAGAAATGGATGCAACCTCTATGCAGCACAAGGTTAAACTCAACATCTTTCCTGAAATTGGAATCCATGCTTATTGTTTTTTCTTTAAAAAAAAAACCAGATTCGGAATAAGAAAACAGTGAATATGACAGGTGCAAAAGATTCTGCAGTTACAGGATTATTATTTTTTTCCTGGTTAAGTTGCTAATACATCCCCAAAAGGTAATTGACCCATTGGCCCACAATTAGCCAGGTAAAACCAATTCCACAACTTTGGCCTTTGAAACAGCTCTGAATGTGATTTCTCTTTCTATTTGTAATAAACAGAGATCCCTTTAAGCAGCTGTTTTAGCACTTGAAAATGGAGATAATTCACTCTTCCAAAGGAGAGAAAGCTATAAAAAGATTTTTCTAAATGCTCACAGCAGTTTGAAGAGTGAGAGAAACTGAAGAACTGTTGAAGTCAGAAAAAAAAAGCCAATGTAATCCTAAACTGCATGAACAGAGGGGTGCAATCAAGATCAAGGGAGGTACTACTACCACTCTATAAAGCCTTAGTAGGACCACACCTAGAGTACTGCATCCAGTTTTGGTCACCACACTATAAAATGGAGATGGAGACTCTAGAAAAAGTGCAGAGAACAGCAACCAAGATGATTAGGGTACTGGAGGCTAAAACATATGAAGAACAGTTGCAGGAACTGGGCCTGGCTAGTCTAGTGAAGGACCAGGGGAGACAGGATAGCACCCTTCCAATATTTGAGAGGCTGCCACAGAGAGGAGGAAGGGGGTCAAGCTATTTTCCAAAGCACCTGAAGGCCAGATAAGGAACAATGGATGGAAACTGACCAAGGAGAGATTCAATCTAGAAATGAGAAGGAACTTTCTGACAGTGAGAACAATCAACCGATGGGACAGAAGTTGCCTTCAGAAGTGATGGGAGCTTCATCCCTGGAGGCTTTCAAGAAGAGACTGGACTGCCCTCTGTCATAAATGGTGTAAGGTCTCCTGCTTGGGAAGAGGTTGGACTAGATGATTTACAACTCTTGTTATTATTATTTTTTTAATTTGATTTATTTGCCGCCCTTCTCTGGAGACTCAGGGTGGCTTACAAGGCATTAAGCAATAGCCTTCATACTTTTGTATATTTATACAAAGTCAGCTTATTGCCCCCACAAACTGGGTCCTCAATTGACCTACCTTAGAAAGGATGGAAGGCTGAGTCAACCTTGAGCCTGATGAGATTCGAACATGCAGTAATTGCAGACAGCTGGTGTTAATCACAATGCTTTTAGTCTGCTGAGCTATCCAGGCTCCTATTTTGTTCTATTAAAGTCAAAGCAAGATCTGGAAGATTAAGCTCTGCTCAAAAACCGGTCAGGTCTCTGAAAGAGAACTGTTGTATCGCTTACAAGTGACCAACCGGTTCAGATGGGTTGTCAGCTTAATTGCAGGAACATTTTCTCACACTCCTTAGAAATACAGATGCTAAAAGGGAGAGCTGTTCAGAAGGATTTGTCTCATCTGCTATTCATCTGGATCAAAGGACCAGCCTCGGAAATAGCTGGCTCCTCTACAATCTATAGTCAGTTCTCTTTATATTCTGTTTAAGATTTTCTCAGGCCAAACACCAATAATACTTATCTGGAGCTGCAAGTATTCTTCTTCTTCTTCTTCTTCTTCTTCTTCTTCTTCTTCTTCTTCTTCTTCTTCTTCTTCTTCTTCTTCTTCTTCTTCTTCTTCTTCTTCTTCTCCTCCTCCTCCTCCTCCTCCTCCTCCTCCTCCTCCTCCTCCTCCTCCTCCTCCTCCTCCTCCTCCTCCTCCTTCTTCAGAATACTTAAATTGTTGATGTTTTTCTAACACAGTGCCTTCTGGTTGTACTGAGATTACAACTGGCACAATTCTATGAGATTATTGTTAGAGTTAGAGCCTGTCTCACTTAGTTCAACTCAAGATGGTATACACAGTGTTCTCACATCACCTCCAACAATCCTGTGAACTGGGTTGGGTTGGGTTTGAGAGAGAGTGATTGGCTCAAGATCATCCCCGGCTGGCTTTCGTGGCTCAGGCAGGACTTGAACTCACAGCCTTTTGATTTCTGGGACAGAACACGTTAAACATTCAGTTTTCTACTGGTTTGGAAAAATTGACATCTTTGCTATTTTGAGGAATAGCTGATTTTTTTGCTGATTTTTTTTGTCACTGCAATCCTTACAACAAACAGAAAGCTTTAAGGGGAGAATTCACCGTATTCATAAAAGAACCAAATGAATTGCTGAGCTAATTATCATATCGAAGAAAGTGATGGGTACAGGGGTTGGGAAATTCAGCCTCTTCAAACCTGAGAATTAGATAACAAACTTCTTCACTATCTGACAAAGAATTTCCTTTCGTAGGAAGGTAGGTGATTATCTGTGTTCCCCCTGTCTTGTTTGGAAGTCTCATATTTTGAGCACTTGCAACTTTCCTTAATAACGATAATAATAATAACCTGGCCATCGAACCTACGCAATCATGGATGAAACATGTGACAGTGATACCCATTGTCATCAGGGCACTTGGCACCATGTCCAAGAATTTTACAAAATACATCAAGAAATTGCAGCTTCCTGCAATCACACCAGCGGAACTGCAAAAAACTGCGCTACTTGGAACATTGTACATCTTAAGATGATCCTTGGTTGATCCCCAGGATGCTGGCAGCAACCCCTATCAACCATGAGCACCAGTCAATGGCATTCGTGATGCATTTTTGAATGGTCAGTCAAGACTGAGTCAAGACTGACAAGACTGTCAGACTGAGTTTCAATGTTTAATGAATAAAAGAGATAATAAAACAAACATAGGTTGGACAACTAATGCATACCGACGATCAATGTCTCAGGTATATCGAATGCAAGACTATTTCCCACCTGAAGTACTTTGTGGAATAGGGAGAGATGAGATTTCTGAAATTGTTGATTTCATTTATCGTTCATCAAGTTCCTTCTATCCATTATTTGCCAGATTAAATTTCGGAAAACATCTGATCCCACACCCCGGTGGAAACTTTCATTTAATGTCAAACAGAAAACTTTTAATGTTTCTGCTTGAAAGGCAATATCGCAGGCTTATTCCGGATATCTTCCAGCGTGTCCCCTCGAAAGGCATGACACCATCCCAGGATGCTTTTCTCTCTACGGGGACACGATGACTCATTCCCACCATTAGACACTTGGAACAGCTCCAGTACCCAGCCCTAATGCCATTATGTGTTAATGATCAGCGGTATCCGTTGCCTTAAAATAGTATGTGATCTTGTTATCCATTTATTTCCTCCTGCCTTTGGATTACAACCTCAAGCATTCAGATCTTTGGCAAAGCACTGTTGAGTTCTGCTTTCCTATTTCTAGACCAGATTCGGTCACGAGTCACGCATCAGGTTTTCCAAGCCAGCCCGCTTTCTGGTGAGTGCACGAAAAAGAGAGAGAGAGAGAGAGAGAGAGACAGGCGCGTTTGGCCCTTGGAAATTGGGAAAAACCATACCCTTTATGGACCTTTCGATGAAAAAAGAAGAAAGAGAAAAAGGGTTATATGTGGTTTATGGGTTTAAGGATGAGAACGGTTAGCTTACATGAAAAAGGAAATCATGTTGTGAAGGAGACACAAGAGAGTAAAATAAAAATGTATTTTTAGCTGCTGTCAAAAATATCAGAAGACCCTTCCTTCCTTCCTTCCTTCCTTCCTTCCTTCCTTCCTTCCTCCCTCCCTCCCTCCCTCCCTCCCTCCTTTCCTTCCTTCCCTTCCTTCTTCCTCCTCTCCTCTCCTCTCCCCTCCTCTCCTCCCTTCTTCCTCCTCTCCCTTCCTTCCCTTCCTCCCTTCCTTCTTCCTCCTCTCCCTCCCTCCCTCCTTCTCTCCTTTCCTTCCTTCCCTTCCTTCTTCCTCCTCTCCTCTCCTCTCCCCTCCTCTCCTCCCTTCTTCCTCCTCTCCCTCCCTCCCTTCCTCCTCCTCTGCCTTCCTTCCCTTTCTCCTTTCCTTCTTCCTCCTCTCCCTCCCTCCTTCTCTCCTTTCCTTCCTTCCCTTCCTCCCCTCCTCTCCTCTCCCCTTCTCTCCCCTCCTCTCATCTCCTCCCTTCTTCCTCCTCTCCCTCCCTTCTTTCTCCTCTCCCTTCCTTCCCTTCCTCCCTTCCTTCTTCCTCCCTCCCTCCCTCCCTTCTTCCTCCCTCCCTCCCTCCCTTCTTTCCTTCCTTCCTCTCTTCCTCCCCCTCCCTCCCTCCTTCCCCTCCCCACAGAGGAAGAACCACAGAGGTGACCCAGTTGGAATTTGAAGTCAATATTGTGAGGTTTTGGTAGCACCGCTCCTTGAGAGAACATAACTAAGTAAGGACTTTGTGAGTGTATTTCAAATAAGGCCTCTGTCATTTTTTGCCTCCAAGAATCGGCTGTGACAAGCAGTAGAATTATGAACTTGGTGCCTGAGAGGACAGCCCTGGATTCATGATGGAGTTTACCACAAGCTATTGAGAAGCAGAACTGTACGACAAGAAAGTTGGTTTAATATTTAATGGCTTCTTCATCTGCTTCTCAAGGTTAATATCTAGCGCTTTAGATATTGATGGAAAACCCAAGACAACCCGAGAATGGTTTTTTAAAAAAACATTTATTTACAGCATTTGTGGGCTGCCCCCAATCATTTTGAACTCTAGAAAAGGAAACGATATGTAAACAACCACACTACAATACCTGCCCAGAAGAACCCCCCCCCCAAAAACAATTGGAAATTAGATTAATATAGTTTGAACGGTCTGCTAGAATTCAAGGAGAAATGAAGCTGGATGTACATCTAAAAGGGGAGCATCTCCTATACCACAAAAAAAGCTGCTTCCCTCCCCCCCCACTTTGCACTTCTTATAGCAAAGGTGTTGTGGCCCATCAGCGGCCTGTGCGGATTGTAGCTGATTCCGACAGTGAGGAGGCTGGTGTGGTGCTGCGTCAGCAGCCTGTGCAGCTGGCACTCAAGTCAGACAGTGAGGAGGCTGGAGAAGATGTGGTGCCAAAGGCAGGGATTCAGCATGGGACTTCAGAACCTCCAGAAGCTCCTTCAAGTGAAGAGGACAAAGAGGAGGAGCCTCTTCTCGATACACGGGTGCGCAGAGCGGCCAAAAGGCAGGAGTGGCTTCTCAGAAGGAGGTCTCCTCGAGAGTAAGGCTTGGGGCTAATTGGCCACTCCCTTAGCCTATTTAAGGAGGAACGCCGACTGAAGCAATTTGCAGGGAACAACTTCGTTCACATACCTTCGTGTTTTGTCTTGGTTATCTTATCAGCTTCCTGCAAATTGCTTCTGGGCATTCTGCCAACTATAGTAAGCTTTCAGTTATTATTCTTTGAATTCTTGGCAGCTGTTAATGCAGTTAATTAACAGCCATTGTTGTAAAAGACTGGTTTATTCAGTAAACTAAGGTTTGAACGGACTTTGTGTGTGCTGCGTTCTTTGGGGTCCATAGCTGGGGCAGAACAAAAGGGATTCTCAGCTTAGGAACCAGTACAGGGAGCTCGTTTGATTCTAGAACTGCAGAATTGTTCTGTCAATAGTTTTGTGATGGCATTCTGATCCTCTGCAACTTCCAGTTGCTGCGACCTCCGAAAACATCTTCTTATACAATGTACTACAGTGGTGGTTATCAAGGCATGAAATCCAGGACACCCCTCGTACTGGTTTGTTCTCTCCTTGATTCGTTGCCATCCCTTGCTTCTTGTCCTGCCTTCAGGGGCTTTGGAGAATAGCTTGACTCCCTCTTCTTTGTGGCAGCTCCTAAGATATTGGAACACTGCTATCATGTCTCCCCCAGTCCTTCTTTTCATCAAACTAGACATACCCAGTTCCTGCAACCGTTCTTTGTATGTGTTATCCTTGAGTCCCCTAATCATCTTTGTTGCTCTTCTCTGCACTCTTTCTAGAGTCTCAACATCTTTTTTACATCGTGGCGACCAAAACTGGATGCAATATTCCAAGTGTGTTAACTATCTTGCAAATTGCCTTTCATATAATATATTGCTGGCCGATGACCGTAATGAAGTTATATTCTATTCTTTCATATAATAAAATATTATCTGTTAAATAAGACACATGGCCCTAATGAATATTCTATATTTTCTAATGATGATGCTTCTTTGCTTATTATGATGGTACCAAGCAGTAGATGCCAGCCCAGCAGTTTAGAACATAAGAAAATATTTCAATAAAAGGTAACTGAAATAATAGGGGGATTCCAAGATCAATTATTCATCGATCAATTATTCATCGATCAGTCAAGCTACTTTATTATTAGTATTAACTCTTCATGTGATCTTGATTCTGTCCCTCTGTTAATGCAACCAAGGACCGTTTAATTATTACAACGAATGAATGAATGAATGAATGAATGAATGAATGTCAGTAATAGAGTATTCCCTCCAGGAGTTATTGATTAATCTTGGGGTGTGAACACTTTCTCCCATGTTAGCGCTCACATCATGAATCGTGTCCACTGATAGTATTATCTGAAGTGGGAATTCTTGTTGAATTTCTTGTTCTGTTTCACTCCCCGGTATCGTCTTTAATATGGCACCACAAGCAGGAGGTTTAATAGTGTTTGCTATCAGGTCTGCTACCAGAGTTGGCTTCCTCAACTCTAGCTGATATTTGACTCAACAAATGCCAAACTGGGTTGTTTCCTAGAATTTAAAACTCTCCCAGAGTAGAAATGAAGTTTCTCAGCAAGATGACGCTTTAATTGAGAAAGGTCTGTCGGCTTGTTGGCTACCGATGCTTCACTGCCTATTTTATAATCACAAATTACAGCTTCATTGCCACCCTAAACGGACCCTGTTGCTCAATAACCTTTAACAGAGGCAGTTGTTCTTAATTTTTCTTGTCACCTTAATCTTGCTTTTTTTTTTTCTACTTCTATTTATACTGGCACCTGCATTTTTTTCACCAATGTTGTCTTCACGTTTTCTCTTCTTGACTAACTCATCCATTATGGTATTTTAGGGCAGGTCCAGAATGCAAATCAGTGGAAGCATTATTACTATCAATCGATCAGAATAGAGCAAGAAGGGACCTGGGAGGTCTTCTAGTCCAACCCTTTGCTCAGGCAGGAAATCTTATACAATTTCAGACAAATGGTTATCCAACATCTTCTTAAAAACTTCCAGTGTTGGAAGTTTTCTGGAGGCAAGTTGTTCCACCGATTAATTGTTCTCACCGTCAGGAAATTTCTCCTTAGTTCTACGTTGCTTCTCTCCTTGATTAATTTCCACCCATGGCTTCTTGTCCTGCCTTCGGAGAATAGCTTGACTCCCTCTTCTTTGGGGCAGCCCCAGGGTTGGGATTCAGCCAGTTTGGACTGGTTTCGGACGAACCGGATGTTAATTTTAATCTGGTTTGCCAAACCGGTTGTTCCAAGGAATGGCTGACACTGGCCATCCCGCCCCTCTCCTCCTGGGAGTCTCCACAGGCCTATTTCGGCCTCTGGAGGGCTTCCGGTGCCCTGGGGAGGCTTCAGGAAAGCCTCCGGAGCCTGGGGAGGGCGGAAAACGGGCCTACCAGAAGTCAAAAAATGGGCCCGTTTCCAGCTTCCAGAGGGCCTCCGGTGCTTGGGGGAGGCCATTTTCACCCTCCTGGAGGCTTGAAGAAAGTCTCCGGAGCCTGGGGAGGGCATAAATAGCTCCACCCTGCTGTGGTACAGGAGTCCGAGTAGGCCATGCCTACCCAGCAACTGCGCAGCCAACCGGTCACTGAAATCCCACCCCTGGGCAGCCCCCGAGATTCCTGTAACTTTCATGGATATTTGAGGTGGAATATTATTCTTGCCGTTGTTTGGAGATGGGTTGCCACCCTGTAGACCCTTACAACAAACACACATATTTTTGCAAGCTTGTTATTCTGGATCGTTCAGGTGGGTCGGAGATCTCCTGCTCCAATGTGATTACAGAGATACGATAATGGAACGGGAAAACAAAACAAAACAAAGCAAAACAGATAAGCAGGGCTGAGACAAATTGGAGAAAGGGATTTTCTTCCAGATTTCTGTCGACGCTAATGTAGTTGGCACCAGACTTTAACTAAATAAACTCCAAGGGAGGTTGTGGCACAAAAGAAGGAAATAATACATCTCCAAAAGTTGCAGTCTGAGCGACTGATTTAATTGCTCTGAGTGCTGTTCTGGGTGAGTCAATTAGTCAATCAGAATTGATCTGGAAGGGACCCTGGGAGGTCTTCTAGCCCAACCCTCCTGCTACACAACAAGAGGTTGGCAATATTTGCATCTGGTTTTTATTTGTGTCATTTGCATGACCTGAACAATGGAGAATCTCCATAGACAACTCAACTCAACTCAACTCAACTCAACTCAACTCAACTCAACTCAACTCAACTCAACTCAACTCAACTCTCCCCACCATCCAGTCAGAGCTTCTTGGATGAGGAGTGAAATGTCTTCAAAGAAAAAGCACCTTTGGGACAACCATGACCTGAATGATGGCGAATCTCATAGGCAACTCAACTCAATGCAACTCAACTTTCTCCCCACCCTCCAGTCAGAGCTGAAGAAGCTTCTTGGATGAGAAGTGAAACACCTTCAAAGAAAAACTAGAAAGTCCAGTTGCCTCTTGGAAAAAAATCATCTTTGGGACAACTATGGCCTGAATGATGGAGAATTTCCATAGACAACTCAACTCAACTTTCCCCACCATCCAGTGAGAGCTGAAGAAGCTTCTTGGATGAGGAGCAAATTGTCTTCAAAGAAAAACCAGAAAGTCCAGTTGCCCCTTGGAAAAAAAGCACCTTTGGGACAACCATGACCTGAATGACGGAGAATCTCCATAGACAACTCAACTCAACTCAACTCAACTCAACTCAACTCAACTCAACTCAACTCAACAGGGTGCCTTTGGAAGAATCTGTTAAGACATCCAAGAGCTCATTCATTGTTCCTCTCTTTTAGCCCCAGTGAAAGAGAAGGTTGTTGTAGAATACTTCCAGGCTTTACAGGAAATTGCTGGTTTCAGACCAGAGCATGATTTCAAGACAGCGGGGTGGTGATAACAGACAATAGTAAAATGTCAAAATCTGTTAATGGAAGTGACGGAGAGATGCGCCTTAGATCTCCCTCAACCAAAGCTTTAGATTTGATGCCTCCTTAAAGAAGAGTGCTTTAGCTATAAAAAGTGCAGCATCCATGAATATCTTATTTTGTCCCATTTGTTTTATTTGCTTGTTTATAAATTAAGATTCCAGTGGAAATTCATGTCCCGGCGTCTGTTCCCATGCTTGATTGGCATGTTTTATTTTATTTTATTTTCATTATTTTAATTTTTTTCGTCAAGCATGTATTAGATAACAGATATAAGCATAAAAATTCTGATTTTTTTTTTTTGCCAATGTGTAAGACAGAGCATTTGTTGGTTGTTGCCAATTGTTTGACCATTCTGACACATAGTCAAGGTCTTATTGTAGGGTAGTAGCATTGTCGGTGGTGTTGAATAGTTTTACATCATCAGCAAAGAGAATGCAGTTGCTTATAATACGATCGCAAAGGTTGTTTATGTAAAGTATAAAGAGTGTGGGTCCTAAAATGCTTCTTTGGGGGACACCATTGTTAAGAGGTACAGGGTTTGATAGGGCATTCCCTATTTTGACTATTTGTTGTCTGTTCTACTTCTAAAACTAAGATTTTAGTTTTAGAAGTAGTTTGTCAGTGTACCACTGAATCAAAGGCTTTACGGAAATCTATATAAATTGTGTCTATTGCTTTACCCTGGTCAAGTTTTGAAGTCCATATGTTTTTACAGTGTAAGAGTTGCAGATTGCAGGACAATTTTTTTCTGAAGCCAAACTGCTTATTAGAGAGTAGATTATGTGTCTCTTAAGTAGATGGTAATGGATTGGTTTATGATTGATTCCATGACACAACATAATGAGATTGGTCTGTAATTTTCAACTAGGCTGGGGTCACCCTTTTTGAAGATAGGGATGACCGTAGTTAGTGACCATTGGTTGGCCAAGGAGCTGGTCCTGAAAGATTTTTCAAAGATTATGCTTAGAGGTTATGCTATGGTGGTTGAGAGCTTTTTAAAGAAGTAGGCACATAATCCATCAAGGCCAATACATAAAGATGGTTTTGCATTCTCATACATTGACCTTATCCTAATGTATATTTAAATATCTTTTAAAAGACATTTAAATAACATCTAATATCTTTTTAAAACACGGAAAGGGAAAGATCCATTTGATCCGGAAATCATAATGCACATTGAAGGAAGGCCATTGGTGTTCTTCTGATAGGAAAGCAAGGCCTTAGTTTTCTTGGAATGGATGACTTACAATAGTTCTGGCAGCTTTTAAGAAGTTCTTTTCTGGATGAGTGGAATTGAGTTGGTTTGGGTTGGTTTGGGTTGAGTTGGGTTGATTTGGTTTGGGTTGAGTTGGTTTGGTTTGGGTTGAGTTGGTTTGGTTTGGTTTGGTTTGGTTTGGTTTGGTTTGGTTTGGTTTGGTTTGGTTTGGTTTGGTTTGGGTTGGGTTGAGTTGGGTTGGGTTGGGTTGAGTTGAGTTGGTTTGGGTTGGGTTGAGTTGGTTTGGGTTGGTTTGGGTTGGGTTGAGTTGGGTTGGTTTGGGTTGGGTTGAGTTGGGTTGGTTTGGGTTGAGTTGGGTTGATTTGGTTTGGTTTGGGTTGAGTTGGGTTGGTTTGGGTTGAGTTGGTTTGAGTTGGTTTGGTTTGGGTTGAGTTGGTTTGGGTTGAGTTGGGTTGGTTTGGGTTGAGTTGAGTTGGTTTGGGTTGGTTTGGTTTGGGCTGGGTTGGATTTCACTTAAATCCTAAAGGTGGAGATAGGAAGGATACATTTCGTGGTTTTGGATGAAAATCTTGCACAGTCCTGCTGTTTTGTCAATGTTCATGCCTGTAATCATCATTTTGTGAACAGTCAAGCTCTCCAGTGTTCATTTTCTAACACCTTCTACAGACAATTAACACTCCAGTATATCCACTAGCTATCTACCAAATGCATCCCAGCAAGAGTGGGACAAGTGCAATTGCAACTGTTATCTTTTCAGTTACTGTAGATTTCAGCTATCCTGGATTTCTCTTTAGGCTGCTACTATAAACAATGACTGCATGTAGGACACAAGTGGGCATCCTTTGGTCTCAGCTCCCGAGTCCCCCTTTTAAATCCCTTGGATTGCAATGACAGAAAAACAACAACAGACCAATGGAAAATATCATAGAAGCGGCCAGTTTATAATTTTTCAAAACAGCACCCCTAATATGCCAGCTCAATATCCCCATGTGATGTGGCTCCTACCCATTGTGTAGTCTTCAACCCTCCTGCCCACCCACTGCCATCAAATGCCATGATGTCTCTCTGGAAGAAATGTGGCTGTTTTGGCCAGTTGCAATGTTCATATGTCCCCATCTATGCCACACACACTTCTCAGCCCTAGTAGGTTATGCACTGGACAAGAAGCAATTCATCGAAGAGATCATCAACTCCAAAAGGCACGGAAATTGTTCTGTAAAGCAGGGCACTAGAACAAAGAACAGGAGATAGCCTTCTAAAGCAGGATTTGAACCAAAAAGTCCAAATAGATTACAGTTGGTCTATCTACACTTGCTGTAGGAGAAGGTGTATGTCTGTGGGGATGGAGTTAAAAGAGGCAGAGTTGGACAGTGAGGAGGCTGGGGAGGAACATGAGCCAATCCTGGAGTCAGGGGAAGGCCCGGATGAGGGCTCTGCATCAGAGGCAGAGATGGGGCCAGGGTCATCTGGGAATGATTCACGGACTCCGGAGCCTCCAGAGTCGGACATCAGAGAGGCTGAGGAACAGGGGGAGCCTGTTCCTAGTGCGCGCATGCGCATAGCTGCCAGAAGGGAAGAACAATTAAAACTAAAGGGACGACTCGAGAGTAAGGCCTGGAGATGATTGGCCCCTCCCATAAGGCTTAAAAAGAGGAGCAAAGCCACGTGGGCTCTTTGCAGGAAAGCAACGTTGTTAATTCTGTTCCCAGTCGGCATCTCTGTTTGATTTTGGACTCCGTGTGGCTTTGCCGAGTAGGTCTTTGGCAGTGTGTCAAGGGAGATAAAGGTTGGTAATTCTCCCAAAGGACTTGTTGCAACTAATTGGAACGTAATTCACAGTTTTTGCAATAAAAGAGGTTTTTGGGACTACTCGTGTGTTTTAATGACTCAGGAAGCCTAGGCCACAACACCTCCCTTGAATTCCATAACTACTCCTATCTAACCCCAAGCAGGTGCTAACCATTAGTTGAGAAGATTCTTCTGCATAAGTATTTAGCAATACATCCGTTTAATTGGACCTTCATGTGTGCATCTAGTACCAGCTATCCCAAAGCCACATTTTATTGGGGTATTGTCTCAGTCATGCAAAGGCTCCACACACATTTTGCACCACTCAGATGACCCTGAGGACACAGATAAAACCCCCAAGTGGCCTCAACGACTCTCTAAAAATAATGCAAACGACCAGCTGTATCAATCCTTCCATTCTCCACCATCGGGTCGGAGCTGAGGAAGCTTCTGGGATGAGAAGCGGAACGTCTTCAAAGAGAAGTTACCTTGGTTGGGAATGAAAATGATTCGTTGTGGCTTTTGCTACTGCCGATATTCCCTGGTTTGTCTCTCCAGACCGAGCTGCTTCTGGCAAGCCTTTGATTCCATTGCCCCGGGTAGACCTTTGCAGTTCTTTCAATTTTGCTTCTGTAAATACTTTAGTTTGTATTATAAATGGATATTGATCGGTTAGTCTCCGTTCTCTTATTTCTAATTCTGGACCTTCTTTACCGAAGGGGTACATTCTTTTTCAAACACCCTCTTGTCACCGGATTTGATTTGTAATAGCTTCAAATATTTGTCAGGGCTAAAAAACAAAACAAAAACTTTGTCCCCCCCGCCCCCAGCAGCCCTGTAACTGCTGAGTTTGGTTGCTCAGCCAACAGTCCTGAGTTCTACAAGCCATTTGTCTCCAGGTGCCCAGAAACTCCGATCCTCATTGCCTATCGATGTAGCATGGATTTCTATCAATTTCGTTGTTCTCATGAATGCGAGGAAAGTCCTAAAATGGGGCAAAACTCGCTTCATAACCACCTTGCTTACCCTTGGAAATTCTGGTCACAACCGTGCCTGTAAGTCAAAGGCTTATCTGTATATACAGGTAGTCCTCGACTTATGACAGTTCATTTAGTGACTGTTCACAGCAGGGGTGAAATCTACTTTCCTTCCTTACCGGTTCAGAAGTGCATGCGCATGTGTCCATCACATGCACACACAGACCTTCTGCACATGTGCAGAGAGTAAAAAACATCACTTCCTGGTTAAAACCAGGAAGTAACAACACCCGGGTGGGTGGGAGGAGCCTTGCGCCGCCATCGCTATCGGTTCTCCGAACTGCCTGCCACAATTGTTACCGGATCGCTCGATCCGGTCCGAACCAGGAGCATTTCATAGTTACAACATCACTGAAAAAAATGACTTTTTCACAGCATCCCCAGGGTCACACGATCGAAATTCAGACAACAGACTCATACTTATGACGGTTTGCAGAATCCTCGGGTCATATGACCTGCTTTGGTGACCTCCTGGCAAGTGATGTCAATAGGGAAACCAGTTTCACTTAACAACCATGTGACTAATTTAACAACTTGCAGCAATTCGCTTAAAAACTTTGGCAAGGAAGGTCATAAAATGAGGCAAAATTCACTTAACTACTGTCTCCCTTAGTAAAATATTTTTGGGGCTCCATTGTGGTTGTTAGTCAAGGACTATCTGTATGTGTCTGTGTATAAACATATATTTGTTTGTTGTTTGTGAATCTCTCTCTCTTTCTCCCTCTGAATGCGTTCATGTATATACATTTTTTGTATTATAAATATGTGGGCATATGTGTATTTTTCTTATTAGTTTATGCTAATTGTCACAATCTTGTTACTGAACTTTTAAAATCTAATTTTACTTTATTGCTGTTTTAATACCTGTAAACAGCTTAGAGAGCCTGCAGGAATTGAGTCAGTAGGTAGATTGCATAAATTAACATTAAAAATGGGTATTTTAAATCAGAATAGAGCTGAAAGGGACTGAAGGTCTTTTTGTCCAGCCCCCTGCTCAAGAATTGAAGCCTTTGAACTCTGGTGCTGGAGAAGACTCCTGCGAGTCCCTTGGACTGCAAAGCCATCCAACCGGTCAGTCCTAGAGGAGATCAACCCTGACTGCTCTTGAGAAGGCCAGATCCTGAAGAGGAAACTCAGATCTTTTGGCCACCTAATGAGAAGGAAGGACTCCCTGGAGAAGATCCTAAAAATGCTGGGAACGATGGAGGGCAAAAGAAGAAGGGGACGGCAGAGAAGGAGGTGGCTGGATGGAGTCACTGAAGCAGTCGGCGGGAGCTTAAATGGGCTCCGGAGGATGATAGAGGACAGGAAGGCCTGGAGGAACATGGACAAGATTTCTGAAGTAACAACAACTGAGCTAGAAGGGACAGGTTTCATATTCCTACACTAGGCCAGCTGCTTCCTCGAACATAGCCAAAAGGCGTTGATAGAGTTGAGTGGCATTTTCAGAAGAGAGGCTCCAGCAGACTGAAAACGAATCCCCTGGACACAAATTCCATCAAAGCCAGACAGCAATTAACAGTCCTGTCTATCGTCAAAGAGGAGAGGATTAATGGTTTGGCCAGGACTGCTGGAACAAGGGACAGGCACAGAAGCCTTCTACTCATTAGACCGAACTCCTGATAGTTTTGCATTATTTTGCTCCTCAGGCTTAGCACAAGGGGGCGATTTTAATAACCAGAAGATAAGTTTCCATTCTCTCGGGGGCCCAGAATTAAAATGAGAGGTGCCTACGACTTGGAAGGGCCTACGTTTCTGTCTTCATCTCCCCAGTGAGATCTTTAATAGCATTTGTGTGAGCCACATTCCTCCCTGGGAAAGTGTAGGTGGCTGGGTTGACTCCAATGATTTCTTCTACTCCTTGTTTTCTAATCAAAACTTCGCACAAATCACAAAGCTGACGCTTTATCCAGCTGAAAAGATAAGCATTGTTTTAAAATTTCAGCTGCTAAAATTGAATCATGTATGGCTTCTTCCTTTTTGCAAAGAAATAAAGTTCTCTTCTCTTCTCTTCTCTTCTCTTCTCTTCTCTTCTCTTCTCTTCTCTTCTCTTCTCTTCTCTTCTCTTCTCTTCTCTTCTCTCCTCTCCTCTCCTCTCCTCTCCTCTCCTCTCCTCTCCTCTCCTCTCCTCTCCTCTCCCTTCATTCTTCTCTTCTCTTCTGTTCTCTTCTCTTCTATTCCTTCATTCTTCTCTTCTCTTCCTTTATTCTTCCCTTCCCTTTCCTTCCCCTCCCCTCCCCTCTTCCTTCATTCTTCTATTCCTTCATTCTTCCCTTCCCTTCCCTTCCCTTTCCCTCTCCTCTTCTCTCTTCATTCTTCTCTTCTCTTCTATTCCTCCATTCTTCTCTTCTCTTGTCTTCTCTTGTCTTCCCTTGTCTTCCCTTCCCTTTCCCTCTCCTCTCCCTTCATTCTTCTCTTCTATTCCTTCATTCTTCTCTTCTCACACATGCATATATATATATATGTTTTTCCTACGTAGCTAAGATTTTTCTGGAACCACAATTGAGCGAAATCACATTCACTACATTCTGGGTTCTTTCTCCATCTTTTCAAGCAAAATTTTGTGCTGCATTGTGTTGCTTCTCTCCTTGGTTAGTTTCCATCCGTTGCTTCTCGTCTCGCCTTCTGGTGCTTTGAAAATAGTTTGACCCCCTCATCTTTATAGGAGCCCCTCAAATATTGGACTTCTTCTACCTCTTCGAGGTGGATAATGCTGGATAGGAGAATAACAGCCTCATACTTCACTTCAGATGG
This sequence comes from Coluber constrictor foxii, assembly GCA_038048745.1. Classification (NCBI taxonomy): domain Eukaryota; kingdom Metazoa; phylum Chordata; class Lepidosauria; order Squamata; family Colubridae; genus Coluber; species Coluber constrictor. Next base: position 74,607,215 of record CM075965.1, on the reverse strand, counting down.
AAAGGCTACGTTATCTTAATGCATTTCTTCCAGGGGAAAAGCAAAGAGAGAGATTGAATACGCACTCAGAGAAGAAATACTTCACACATGCTTGGGATGATACTACCACTTTGCGCTCTTTCAATTTTGGTTTCTTAATATAGTATTTACCTGTTAAGATACTTTATTTTCACCAAAGGGAATCAGTTTTCAGATCATTTTAGGGATTTCTAGTGGGCTGTTCATCTTGGATTGCCTACGTTTCAAATACTAGCAGGATTTGAATCAATTCGGATAAAACCGTTGCTCTGTTTATCAGCAGGAAATTGATCAAGAGTTGCAAAACTGATTTTAGGAATTCATTGGACTTCGTATTAGTCCAGGGAAGCTTAGATATTTAGGAGTATTGAACTCCAGTTAATGCTGCGGTATTATGTTATCAGGATTCTATTTCTGAAAAATCAAAGCATGGCGATTTCTCTTTTGCTCGATACTCATAATGATATTCTTACTAAAATTCTTTCAAATTATTTCAAGCCTCTTGTATGTATGTATGTATGTATGTGTGTGTGTGTGTGTGTGTGTGTATATATATATATATATATATTATGTATCTTTCTTTAAAGACCTACGAAAATAAAATAATGAATATATATATATATATATATATATATATATATATATATATATATATATATATATATATATATATATATATATATATATATATATATGTTTTCTGAGGTTTTCGCGGGTGTTTGTATGTAGATCTTTGGTTATTTGGGTCTTCTCCCGCGTAGAATTGGAAGTATTTTGGCGACGTTTCGACGAAGTCTCATTCGTCATCTTCAGGCTGGTGTTCTCGGCTTCGTTCTTCCAGGAGCAAGAGCTGGAAGAACGAAGCCGAGAACACCAGCCTGAAGATGACGAATGAGACTTCGTCGAAACGTCGCCAAGATACTTCCAATTCTACGCGGGAGAAGACCTGAATATATATATATATATAGGTCTTTGGTTATTCGGGTCTTCTCCCGCGTAGAATTGGAAGTATCTTCCAATTCTACGCGGGAGAAGACCCGAATAACCAAAGACCTACATACAAACACCCGCGAAAACCTCAGAAAACATATATATATATTCCAGGAGCTTGGTGGAAGCACCAAGCCGAGAACACCAGCCTGAAGATGACGAATGAGACTTCGTCGAAACGTCGCCAAGATACTTCCAATTCTACGCGGGAGAAGACCCGAATAACCAAAGACCTACATACACACACACACACACACACACACACACACACACACACTGTAGAATATAACAAACCACACAGAACAAGTGGATTACAGAATGTACCAAATCATCATTAGTTGCATGTTAGTTTTACAATAATAATAATAATAATAATAATAATAATAATAATAATAATAATAATAATAATATGAAAGCAAAGATACAAAAATCCACCGACAATCCAAACTAGACATGACCAAGTTGCTAAATTAGTTCACGGGTCATTATGTAAAAAATACGACTTTCCTGTATCCAAAAAGTCATGGGAACATAAAGTGGAAAAAGTTATAGAAAATGAGAAGGTGAAGATCTTGTGGGACTTTCAAATACAGACGGATCATCACTTGGAACACAACATACCAGATATCACAGAAGAAAAAGAACTGGAAAAAATCATGAAATATCACGACCTGGCCATCAAAACTACACGGCTATGGATGAAACATGAAACATGACCCATTGTCATCGGGGCACTTGGTACCATGTCCAAGAATTTTATAAGATACATCAACAAATTGCAGCTTCCTGCAATAACACCAGCGGAACTGCAAAAAACTGTGCTACTCGGAACATCGTACATCTTAAGAAGGTCCTTGGTTGATCCCTAGGATGCTGGCAGCAACCCGTATCAACCATTAGCACCAGTCAGTGGTATTTGTGATGCATTTTTGAATGTTCAGTTGACTGAGTTTCATGTTTAATGAATATAATAATAATAATAATAATAATAATAATAATAGTACTCATATTATTTGCGATTGTATAATGGGTACAAGTTTAGATGGCATATTGTGTTATTAAGTTTCATATCAATACTTTATGGCAAGTTTTAAAAAACAGATTATAACATTAATCCATAGATAGTACTGCATTCCAGTCAAAGTCTTTCTAAATCATGTTGAAAAGGTTGTTCATCAAATTGATAGTTATTCGCATCTCCTGATTTGTTATTGAATCAGGAGATGTTATTCTCCTGATTCAATAACGAATCAGGAGAATAACGGATGTTTGTTATTTGAATATCTTTTCGATTCAAAGATATTCAAGCTTTGATTATTAGTTCAAGTGGGAATTTATTGTCCATTATTGACCATAAAAAGATGCAGGTAAGAATTTGACCTAATTTTTGCTTTTGGCTGTTAGACGTAGCTTTTAGCAAAAAAATCAAAAAATCAAATATTGGAAACATTGGAAAATCAAAGTATTTCTTTCTATAGGTCAGTGTTATTTTAAAATAGAAAACAGCTTTGGCTAAAAATTTGATAGTAGAGCTGTGAATTTTGAAGACTCCTTTAATTAAGGGTTGTTTGCTTAGTTTTGGTCTCTGTTTCTAACAAAATTATTCTTAATAGATGGTTTATATCTAGGCAAATGAGCACTGAATATGGATGCTTGCAATTTTTCGAAAAATTTCTCCTTAAGATTAGAGATGCCGTCATCATTTGTCATGTTTGTGTCCCTGACCACATGAGTAAAATGCAGTGGTGAAATCCATTTTTTTTTACTACCGGTTCTGTGGGCGTGGCTTGTTGGGCGTGATGTGGCTTAGTGGGTGTGTCAGAGGAAGGATACCGCAAAATCTCCATTCCCACCCCACTCTGGGGCCAGCCAGAGGTGGTATTTGCCGGTTCTCTGAATTACTCAAAATTTCCGCTACGGGTTCTCCGGAACCTGTCAGAACCTGCTGGATTTCACCCCTTGTAAAATGTGTGTCTCGTGTCTAACCCATCTGGATTCTTTTCAACTCTTCCATTGATGCCCCTCGATGCTATTTTTGCGGTTGTGCCTTTGAGTCAGTTATGACTCCTAGCAATTAAATAATAGAATAATAATGTTGGAAGGGACCCTGGAGGTCTTCTACCCCTATCCATGGCAGGACATCCTATGCCATTTCAGATACATGTTTGTCCAATCTCTTCTTAAAAACTTCCAGTGTTGGAGCATTCACAACTTCCGGACGCAAGCCATTCCACTGCTGAATTGTTCTCACTGTTAGGAAATTTCTCCTTAGTTCTAGGTTGAATCTGTCTTTAATGATCTTCCACCCATTATTTTTTTGTCCTGCCCTCAGGTGCTTTGGAGAGGGGGTTGACTCTCTCTTTTTGGGGGCAACCCCCTCAAATATTGGAATTCTGCTATCATGTCACTCCTGGTCCTTCTCTTTGTTAGACTAGACATACCTAGTTTACACTCAATCTTTCATCATGGTTAAGCCTCCAGACCCCCTAATCATCTTTGTTGCTCTTCTCTACACTCTTTCCAGGGTCTCAATCTCCCCCCCTCTCTCTCCTTCCCTTCCCTTCTTCATCCATTTACTTCCCTTCCCTTCCCCTCCTTTTCCTTTCCTTCCCTTCCTTTCTCTTTCTTCCCTTCCCTTCCCTTCCCTTCCCTTCCCTTCCCTTCCCTTCCCTTCCCTTCCCTTCCCTTCCCTTCCCTTCCCTTCCCTTCCTTTCCTTTCCTTATCCTTCCCTTCCCTTCCCTTCTCTTCCTTTCCTTTCCTTCCCTTCCTTTCCCTTTCTTCCCTTCCCTTCCCTCCCTTCCCTTCCCTTCCCTTCCCTTCCCTTCCCTTCCCTTCCCTTCCCTTCCCTTCCCTTCCCTTCCCTTCCCTTCCTTTCCCTTTCTTCCCTTCCCTTCCCTTCCCTCCACTCCACTCTACTCCACTTTTTTTAAAAGCGATTTGTTCTCATTTTCTGGGAGAGAATGGTTGGTTCAAAGTCTGCAGGAGACTTCATTATCTAAAAACTCAACGTCCTGTGTACATCCAAATACTTTAATCTTTAAATATGCTATTTTTAAAAATTCTTTATCACTTTAGTTTTTATTTTCCATGTTTTATATAAAGCGATATTTTCCTAAAATAAAAATTGGTGGAAAAATGATCAGGCTACTCCGTTTCCTTCAAGCTGTTCGCTTGGGTTGGTCATGATATTTCCCTGTGCTGCTTCTGCTGCTATTGCTCAAGGTTAGTATTTTCCAAATAATTTGAGAGAGAGAGCCTTGGGAGGATAACACTAGAAAAAGTAAAGGAGTCGCATGCTGTTTCACATTATAGTAATTTGGTGATTGTAGGAAAAGAATATTACTGACCTAGTAGTAAAATAGCAGACCATGCTTGAGTTGTCCCTTGGTCATCATTAGTTGATAATGAGTGAAGATATTATTGTTATTATAAATGGGTCCTTGGATTGTTTCCAGCTTCCTACGTTATTTAATGGTTACTCATATCCTCTGTAAAAGATTACAGGATTTGACAGGACAATTTTGTATATGCGCGTGGGTGAGGTAACAAATGATGTCCTGGTACAGCTTCACAACGGTTTTCTAAAGAAGATGTACACAGACAGAACCATGTCTCTCTTTATAGTGTCCAAGTGGTATTAATAAGAAAAGTGCTATTTTTTTTAAAGATGTTAGACAAATAGAATAGAAGAAATGAGAATATGGAATGGGATGGAATAGAAAATATGGAATGGAATGGAACGGAATGGAATAGGAATTAAAGAATAGAATAGAATAGAATAGAATAGAATAGAATAGAATAGAATAGAATAGAATAGAATAGAATAGAATAGAATAGAATAGAATAGAATAGAATAGAATAGAAGTGGAGTGGAGTGGAGTGGAGTGGAGTGGAGTGGAGTGGAGTGGAGTGGAGTGGAGAGGAGAGGAGAGGAGAGGAGAGGAGAGGAGAGGAGAATAGAATAGAATAGAATAGAATAGAATAGAATAGAATAGAATAGAATAGAATAGAATAGAATAGAATAGAATAGAATAGAATAGAATAGAAGTAGAGTAGAGTAGAGTAGAGTAGAGTAGAGTAGAGTAGAGTAGAAGTACAGTAGAGTAGAGTAGAGTAGAGTAGAGTAGAATAGAATAGAATAGAATAGAATAGAATAGAATAGAATAGAATAGAATAGAATAGAATAGAATAGAAGTAGAGTAGAGTAGAGTAGAGTAGAGTAGAGTAGAGAATAGGAATTAAAGAATGGAATGGAATGGAATGGAATAGATTAGAATATAGAATAGAATAGAATAGAATAGAATAGAAGAGAAGAGAAGAGAAGAGAAGAGAAGAGAAGAGAAGAGAAGAGAAGAGAAGAGAAGAGAATCAGAAGAGAAGAGAAGAGAAGAGAAGAGGAGAAGAGAAGAGAAGAGAAGAGAAGAGAAGAGAAGAGAAGAGAAGAGAAGAGAAGAGAAGAGAATAAACAAAGTTGGAAGGGATTTTGGAGGTCTTCTAGTCCAACCTCTTGCTTAGGCAAGAAACCCGATACCATTCAGAACCTCCGATTCTTTTTCTTTCTTTTTCATAATTCTTCCTGCTTTGAATGAGCTCCTGTGGCAGTACTTTCCACAGATAGGATGAGATTGAAAGTTACATTCAAACGTGTTTTAATGTCAGGCCCAAAGAATGACGTGAAGATTCAAAATTAACTGATCTATTGCTCAAGGCTGTGCGCTACGAATCTGTTCAATCTAAAGGTTTTTTCACCTGGGTGAAACTGGATAAGGTCAACGGCTCTCAAGGCGAGTTGGACTTCCACCTTTTGTAACCATGTAGAGACACTCAGCTGGTGCCCCACTTGACTCCTCCCTCCGGCTCTGCCAAGTCTCTCGCCTACATTTTAAAGCCTTGACTTGTTTCTGCCTATTGTACTTGAAAACAGGCTGGGAATCCTTTGCCAAGGACAAATGGCAAACCTTTCCGCCACCGAGTGCTGAAAGGGGGGGGGGCACTTCGCACGTGCTCGTTTGGGCCGCAACCAGGAAGATGAGTTGGCCATGAGGCGTATGCGCACAACAAAATGTACTTCCGGTTTCCGGCGTGCATTTGCATGCGCCGATCAGCTGGCCAGTGTGCAAAGCTGCGTGTGCCAGGCAACATGGCTCCCTGTGCCACTTCGGGCACGCTTGCCATAGATTCACCATCACGGGTTTGAACCCAGTCACATTACCCCCTGCCCCCCCCACCAAGCCACGCCCACAAATAGTAGTAGTAACAAATTTTACATTTCACCACTGGTTTGAATATAACAACCAGTGTGCAGTTTAGTGAGTAAGGGTTCACAAACTCAGAGGAAGTTATTCAAACAGGCCTCCATTATACAGACACCATCGACACAAGGGAAAGGATGAGTAGTTTGTGGAGAGTTTTTAACCCCGCAAATTAAGACTTTATTATTTGCAAGCATTCATTTGTTTATATTTGTCTGAATTTAAAAGCCACTCAGTTTCAATAGGCTTACATTTTCCCTCTCCTGCCTCTCTTCTTTATATAATTATATTTGTGTTACAGTCCTCAATCTTGGTTAATAGAAACTTTTTTTCTTTCCCGGAGAGAAATTGGACAGAAAATGTCAAACACACTACAATTCACGGTGCTGCCATCTTACGAGAATATTAATTGAGCAACCGTGAGGGTTTATTTATTTTGCAACTAAGGACATAATCCCAGGAATGCTTTTAATGTATGTGTTAATTGGTAAGCGGCATTATAATTACATGCGTAATCATGGAAATTTATAATCTGCTTTATTTACATGCTGTCAAGAAATTAATCTACAGATATCATATATTAAACTGCGTGTTCGTTATAGGGATCTCTGCTAATTAAAAGAAAACTTGAATTAGCTATAAAATGGACTCAACTGCCTTTACACGTTCTGTGTTCCCATTCGGCGGGGTGTCAAGAGTTCACGTTTTGAGTGGTTATTGATCTGGATTCAAACACTTCATTAATCTAAACACCCGTTATATAGATTTTTTTTTTTCAATGTGATTTCGAAAAGGTTGAAAACAGTATTGAGGGATAATAGCCAAATTAGCTTTTTATAGTATCCCCCTTGGGAGATCAGATGTTTGCAATGGGAACGGGGAGGGGGGGGCGGGGGTAAGGCAAAAAAAAAAAAAAGTGATTATTGATAGACTCTTTTTCCTCCCCATTTGTATTCCATTAGATTGAAGACTTCGGAAGACATTTTGAATGCTTTGGGAAATGAACGGGTAGATTAAAAAAAAATAATCTGTTTTTCCATTCTGTTCCGTTCTGTTCTGCTTCGTTCGGGTTCTGCTCCACTCTTCATTCCTCTGTTCTGTTCTGTTTGGTTCGGGTGACATTCCGTTCCATTATTTATTTTATTTATTTATTTATTTTTATTTATTTATATTTATATGCCGCCCTTCTCCGGAGACTCAGGGCGGCTTACAATGCGTTAAGCAATAGCCTTCATACTTTTGTATATTTATACAAAGTCAGCTTATTGCCCCCACAAACTGGGTCCTCAATTGACCCACCTTAGAAAGGATGGAAGGCTGAGTCGACCTTGAGCCTGGCGAGGATTGAACTCACAGAAATTACAGGCAGCTGGTGTTAATTGCTGCCTTTAGTAGGAGGCATTAGCCCCCTACGCTACACAGGCTCTTTTCCATTCACTGAAAAACTGACTTATGACCATTTTTTCACACGTAGACCATTGGTCACGTGATAAAAATTCAGATGCTTGGCAACTGACTCACATTTACGACAGTTGCAGTGTCTTGGGATCACGTCATCTCCTTTTGCGACCTTCTGACAAGCGAAGTCAAAGGGGAAGCCCGATTCACTTCTCAACTGTGTTGCTAACTTAAGCAACTGCCGTGATTCACTTAACAATGGGGCAAGAAAGGTCGTAAAATGAAGCAAAATTGACTCAACAATTGTCTCACTCAACCACAGAAATTTTGGGCTCAGTTGTGGTCGTACGTCGAGGACTGCTTTCATCGATCTTCGAAGTATCTACATTTTTGAAAAGAGAAGTTCTCCTTGCAGATTGCTGCCGGCTGGCCTGAAATTGGCCTCTGTTTTTCCACTTCTCTTGTTAGCTTTAGAAATAAGCCCGGATTTCAGCTTTTGATTTCCAGAGTGGCGGGGGTTTTTTTTTTTTTTGTTGTTGTTGTTTCTTTTCTCAGAGCAGTGACATTTTATATTTCTACCGCTTCAGAATTGGTTCAAGTATTGAAAGGGGTTAGAAAGCTCAATTAACCTTTTGAGCAATTAAAAAGATGCCTCCGAGTAATTGGCCGGCAAGATTTGGGGACGATTTGAATATAAATAATGTGTCGCTGTCAGATGCGGTTTTTTTGTTTCAGAAACGGAGGGTATTGTATATAGACCGCTGTTGTAAACAGCCAAGCTTCGTTTCTTTTAAAGGCGCATCTCTAGAGATTCCTGAACTGGGGTGTACAAATATAAAAAAATAATTCAGAAGGAAGCAAGAAGCTAATTTAGGAGTTTAGGGACACTAATTAGCAGATAGTACATGGAGCCCTCTCTGCGGGCACGCAAGACGTTGCCCAGCTCAGCTCCAGTGTGCATTTGCGTGCGACCCCACCATCCAGCTGATTTTTGGGTCTCTGGCGAGGGGCGTATGCAGGACATGTGCACGCATGCGCGGGGGTCTCGTGTGCATGCACGGAGCTGGGAGGGGGTCTCGTGTGCATACGCGGGGGCGGGAGGGGGTCTTGCATGCGTGCACGGGAGGTGGGGGAGCGCGGGGGAGTGGTGCGCCCTCCCATGCCATAGAGCAATGCCTTTGTGGTTCTTTTGTACAGAATGATATGTAAATTTGATGGACTATGGAACTTGTTATTAATTTATATTTATTATTATTATTATTTTATTATTAATCATATTTCTATGCCGCCCACTCTCCGAGGACTCTGGGTGGCTTACACCAAAGACAGTATACTAAATAGCATATTGCCCCCAACAATCTGGGTCCTCATTTTACCTACCTCGGAAGGATGGGAGGCTGAGTCAACCCTGAGCCTGGTGAGATTTGATCCGCTGATCTGCTGAACTAGCAGTCAGCTGAAGTAGCTTGCAATACAGCACTCTAACCACTGCGCCACCTCGGCTCATGATTCGAGGGGAAGCATTTGGGTTACCACCTGCTGATGGAGATTTCACTCCACTTTGCAAGACTGAGTTGGAAAAATGAATGCCATAAGGCTGACATTCTTCTTCTTTTAAGTCTTGCCTTTGAACAATTGCCTGAAGAAAACACGTTGCAAACCCTTTTGTGTGTAAATCTCCTTCTTCTTTTACACACACACACACACACACACACACACACACACACACACACACACACACTGTTTGGTTGGGTAAGTCTCTAAGTGTTTAATGGCTCAATTTAATGTGCGCTCGCTCAGGTCCCTCTAAATTCTACGGGACTCGTTAATGTCCAGGCACGGGGTGAAAATAATTCCAAAAGTCTTTGCGTAGACGTAAATCTCAGATGAAAAGCATGATCCAGCACCCAATTCTGTTCCAAGTAAATCCCCTTCAATTGAAAAGTGCTTCCTCAGTTACAATCCGGCAGTCTCTTGAGAACAAATACTACTAATAATAACAGAATTGGAATAACAGAGTTGGAAGGGATCTTGTAGGTCATCTAGTCGATCCCCCACCCTGGCCCAAGCAACAGGAGACCCTACACCATTTCCGCCAGATGGCAGTCGAGTCTCTTCTTGAAAGCCTCCAGTGATGAAGCTCCCACAACAAGCAACTTCTGTTAAGGATATTGTTGTGTTAACCATCCAGCAGAGTGTAGAGCACAGAAAAACGGTGCTGAGAGCAATGAATAAAATACATACGAACTGGTTTATCAAAGTTTTTACTTTACAGTGAAAAAAAACAATCTCCTAGTCTTTAATCAATCCAGGTCTTTGCCAGTTAAATCAGTCCAGTGATACAAAAGTCTCCTTACCATACACAACAGCAGTAAGTAATAATAGCAAGTTCACACTGGTAACAAACCACGATGGTAGCAGATCCATCCACGATGAGAGCACCTCCACACATGATGGTAGCATAACATCAATGACTACATTTCAGCTCCCTTCTGAAATATAGTTACAACAGAGCTTATCCAATTAGGATATAATGACTCAGCATTACAGTGACTCAGCATTACAATGACTCAGCAGTACTACTTAAAGTCATATAATACATATTCATCTTAAAGTCATAGAACATATATATTGTCCATATATTGCCTGGACAACCTTTAGGCTTACATCATATCCTAACACCTGGCTTGATGGTTCTCGCTATCAGGAAATTCCTCCTTGCTTCTAGGTTGAATATCATCAAATGCAGAGGGAAATACTTCCGATCTTTTAAAGGACTGCAAATAAATAACGTTCAATCCAGAATTTCTATGGAGGTTCTCCGTCATCCAGGACCTGGTTGTCTCAAAGGTGGACAAACTGGACTTTCAGGTTTTTTTTCTTTGAAGAGGTTTCTCTTCTCATTCGAGAAGCTTCTTCAGCTCTGACTGAATGGTGGGGAATGGAAGGATTTATCTTCCTTGCAGACAGCTGGTCATTTGCATTCCTTTTTAGGGAGTCATTGAGGACACTTGGAGGTCTGTGTGTGTCCTCAGGGTCACCTGAGTGGTGCAAATGGGGGTGGAGCCTTCTTGGAAAGGACATCCATTTGCACCACTCAGGTGACTCTGAGGACACAGACAGACCTCCAAGTGGCCTCAATGGCTCTCAGAGAGAATACAAATGATCAACTGTCTGCAAGGAAGATAAATCCTTCCATTCTTCCATCATCCGTCCTTTCAGCAGTTCCAAGAAGTCTCCTCAACCTTTTGGTTTTGATTTTTCGCAAAAAAAATCCAGCAGGTTCTGACAGGTTCTGGAGAACTGGTAGCGGAAATTTTGAGCAGTTCGGAGACCCAGAAAATACCACCTCTGGCTGGTCCCAGAGTGGGAAGGGAATGGGGATTTTGCAATATCCTTTCCCCAGGAGTGGGGAGGGAATGGAGATTTTGCAGTATCCTTCCTCTGGAGTGGGGTGGAAATGGAGTTTTTGCAACATCCTTCCCCCAGGAGTGGGGAAGAAATGAGGATTTTGCAGTATCCTTCCTCGAGTGGGGTGGAAATGGAGATTTTGCAATATCCTTCCCCCAGGAGTGTGGAAGGAATGGGGATTTTGCAGTATCCTTCTGCTGGAATGGGGTGGGATTGGAGATTTTACAGCATCCTTCCCCGGGAATGGGGATTTTGCAGTATCCTTCCTCTGGAGTGGGGTGGGAATGGAGATTTTGCAATATCCTTCCCCTGGAGTGGGGAAGGAATGGGGATTTTGCAGTATCCTTCCTCTGGAGTGAGGTGGGAAAGGAGATTTTACAGTATCCTTCTTCTGCCTCGCCCACCAAGCCACACCACGCCCACCAAGCCACGCCCACAGAACCTGTAGTAAAAAAATTTAAACCACCACTGGATCAACTTATTCTCCAGAGCGCCAGAAGTCCAGACAAGAAACCATGGATGGAAACTGATCAAGGAGAGAAGAAAGCTGGAATCAAGGAAAAAAATAATTTACAATTAGCCGGTGGAACGACTTGCCTCCAGACGTTGTAGGCTTTTCATCACTGGAGGCTTTTCAGAAGAGACCAAGCAGCCATTTGTCAGAAATAGTATAGGTCTCCTGCGAGAGCCGGGGGGGGTTCGACTAGATGACCTCTTAAGTCCCTTCCCACTGTATGACTGTAGCTTCCCAACTGACCGGGTTTGGTCGCTTTTTGCAAGATGGAAAAAAGAGGCGAAGAGAGAGGGAAAAAAAAAATAAGATGCTTTTATGGAAATACGATTCCTCCCATAATCAACCAAAACTGTTCTGTTATGAGGAATTACTCTACAGGTTGGCCAGCTGCAGTTGGCAGGGAATTAAAAAAATGGCTCAGTCTGTGGGAAGAACTGTTCTATAATCAGAGCTATTCTTGGACAGGACATCAATCTCTGCCATCTCCCATGATGCTCCCCCCTCCCCCTCAGGTGAATGACATCCGAGGATGCGACAGGAGCCCCTATTATATCACGAGCATTGATAATCCTCAAAACATCAGCAGGGCAAGGCGTCCAGGAAAGCAGCTGGATCTTCACCGTCTCTCCTTTTTAATAACCTTCTGTAAAATAATAATAATAATAATAAAAAACCACCTTACTAGGAGCAACGAACTGCAAAGAAGATCTTAAATAAAAGGCAGCAATAGAGAGAACCAAAATTCCGCAAAAGTTAATGTTTTTAAAGGTTAGCCTATGGAAGATCTTCGCAGATTTGAATCCCGCACCACAAAATAAGCAGTTATTATTCGTTTAATTTATATGCCGCCTTTCTCCGAAGACTCAGGGCGGCTTACAACACATTTAAAATAAATAAATAAATTAACAGTTGAGGTTTGATGCAATTATCTTATTCTACTGCACCCAAGGGAGCCAGAAGTCAATGTTTTTTTTTTCTTTTTCCCCTCTTTTTTACACTTTCTCTTCCCTCCCCTTATCTTTCCGGTTTTTTCTATTTTCTGTTATAAACTAATTAAAAAAAAGATTAGTCAAAAAGGAAGGAAAGTTCAAAAGGAAGACCGAGGGAAACAAAAGTCGCCGGAGTTGAGTTTGGCCTTTGGATTTATTTATCTTTTCACTTTCACACCAAATTATTACTGTAATGTTTCTCAATTTTTAACAATTTTAAGATGCCTGGACTTCAAGTCCCAGAATTCTCCAGGCAGCATGGTCCAAACAACCTCAAAGTTGCCAAGGTTGTAGAAGCATTGGTTTACTGTAATTTATTATTGAATTATAGTCAATCATTTTGACTACTCTAAAAGAAAAAAAAAGACATTTTGGGGAAATTGCATTTCTATGGATTTTTTCTGGACCGCTCTTTTGCCGTTGACTTTGAGGAAGTCAACTCCATTTCCAAACAACGGATTCTTGGTTTAGAACAGGGGTCTGCAACCTTAAACACTCAAAAGAGCCATGTGGACCCTTTTCCCACAGAAAAGAAAACACCGGGAGCCACAAATCCCTTCCCGTGCCTGACTATTTCTTGAGCGGCCACAAAACTAGCCTATGTAGTTGAATTAAACGTTTTCTGTTTTCTTCTGAAACTTTTCTTGGATTTATCCATGATTGGCCTACCGGGGGTTGAAAAGCTCAATAAATCGCGTGCCGGCGGGTGTCACACATTGGCAGTTGTGACGCATATTTTGAGCGACAAAGGAGCCGCAGCAGAGGGGTGAAAGAGCCACATGCAGCTCCAGAGCGGCAGGTTGCTGACCCCTGGTTTAGCAGGTCGGTTCGATTTGCAACTCATTCTCAACCAAGGATGTTTTTAGAAAAAAAAGAAATGGGATATATGAACCACTGTTCCAAAGTTCAAGAGCGTCTGCTCCTTGGCCCGTTTTTATGTTTTCCAAAATATAAAAAACAAAATAGCAGTATTGAATGGGAATCCCCTTTGCTAAGGGTTCATGCCTTGCAATTGGGATAAGGGACGACAGTCCATGTCAGTCATTTATATTTCATCCTCCCTCTCTCATTCCGATTTGTTTTAATTATATTACTTAATTAGGCAAGAAAGACAGTTCCGTTTTTCATAAACGTTGCTGGGTTATGTCATATTGGGTGGAAACTCTTAACTTACTATGAATTGTAATTGCAAAAATTATGCCATGTCTGGGACGGGGGAAGTGAGCTGGTGGAGAAGAGGGGAGAAAGTTTCCTTCAGCGTTTTTCTATGCAGCTGGGAAGAGCGCTGATAACCACTCAAGGTCAACCGTCGTGGCATACCAGGAGGATGGCACCATCGGAAGCTGCACCCCACATGACCCCTGGGGGAGATGTGGATTGGATAATCCTGACTGGACCATTGGGGGGGAGGGTTTTAAGGATGCTTTCTATATGCGATTTTCGCGCCTATTGCCTCAGTCCTTGCTTTTCTTTGGTTGCATTCAGTTCGTACTCAGTAAAAGTACCTCTCTCTATGAAAATGGAGTCGGGGTTTTTCTTTCTTGAGTACTGAAAGGAGGCACACCTGACAGTCAGTCAGTCAGTCAGTCAGTCTGTCTGTCTGTCTGTCTGTCTCTATCTATCTATCTATCTATCTATCTATCTATCTATCTATCTATCTATCTATCTATCTATCTATCTATCTATCTATCTATCTATCTATCTCCTATTATCTATCATTGTCTGTCTGCCTGTCTGCCTCTATATCTATCTGTCTATCTACTATGAACCATCATCTATCCATCATCTCTCCCTCCCTCCCTCCTATCTATTATCTATCATTGTCTGTCTCTATATCTGTCTGTCTGTCTATCTTCTATGATCCATCATCTATCCATCATCTCTCTCTCCCTCCTATCTATTATCTATCATTGTCTGTCTGTCTCTTTATCTGTCTATTGGTCTGTCTATCAGTCTATCTATCTATCTATCTATCTATCTATCTATCTATCTATCTATCTATCTATCTATCTATCTATCTATCTATCTATCTATCTATCTATCTATCTATCTACCATTATCCATCATGTATTCATCATCTCTCTCTCTCATCCCTCTTTCTCTTGTCTGCCTGCCTACCTGCCTTCCTACCTACCTATCTACCTACCTACCTACCTATTATCTATTATTGTCTGTCTGTCTGTCTGTCTGACTCTCTCTATCTGTCTATCTGTCTCTATCTGTCTGCCTGTCTGCCTGTCTGCCTGTCTGCTTCTATATCTGTCTATCTGTCTTCTATGATCCATCATCTATCCATCATCTCTCTCTCCCTCCTATCTATTATCTATCATTGTCTGACTGTCTCTATATCTATCTGTCTGTCTCTATATCTGTCTGTCTGTCTGTCTGTCTATCGGTCTGTCTGTCTGTCTGTCTATCTATCTATCTATCTATCTATCTATCTATCTATCTATCTATCTATCTATCTATCTATCTATCTATCATCTATCTATCTACCTATCTATCTATCTATCTATCTATCTATCTATCTATCTATCTATCATCTATCTATCTACCTATCTATCATCTATCTATCTATCTATCTATCTATCTATCTATCTATCTATCTATCTATCTATCTATCTATCTATCTATCTATCTATCTATCTATCTTAATCTATCTTCTATTATCCATCATCTATCCATCATCTCTCTCTCTCTCATCCCTCTCTCTCTTGTCTGCCTGCCTGCCTGCCTGCTTACCTACTTACCTCTCTCTCTCTCTCTCTCTCTCTCTCTTATCTATCATTGTCTGTCTGTCTATCTCTATATCTATCTGTCTCTGTCTGTCTCCATATCTGTCTTTCTGTCTCCTATCTATCTATCTATCTATCTATCTATCTATCTATCTATCTATCTATCTATCTATCTATCTATCTATCTATCTATCTATCTATCATCTATCTATCTATCATCTATCTATCTATCTATCTATCTATCTATCTATCTATCTATCTATCTATCTATCTATCTATCTATCTATCTATCTATATCATCTATCTATCTATCATCCTCCCTCCCTCCCTTTATTAATGGTGAAGAATTTACTCTTTATATGTATCCCAAACTACAAAACATACTCCTTCAAGGAAAAGCTTGGCGCCATCATCCAAGTACTTAGGAAGACAGTATGACAGTTCAAACAAAATCATTTAATTATGAATTATTTTAATTTAACGTTCACTTGATTTTTGATTGCATCAAATTTATTAGGTTTTTGTACTTTGCATTTTTAAAATTGTGGCAAGCCTCTTGAATGCTGTGTTAAATGGAAAAGTGAGAGAAATTCAGCGATCAATCAGCAAAAAATAAATAAAATGTCCGATCAGTTACTAGAGTTGGGGGAATTTTGAGGAAGTACGGTGTCAACGGTAGAGATGCATCCAAGATAGTAACATTTCTTGATTATTTCTTCAAACCCTACCCTGTTGAATTTCAGCCTTATTCATCCCTCTGGCCCAAAATTAACTTCACAGTGGCAAATTATAGATGCATAGGTCCTGATCTGCAAAGCGATCACAGTATATGAGTCAGAATAAAACCTTTATTACTTATATAGAAGGGATTATGGGGTGCTTATTTTATATTCCATTTTCATGAATTTTTGAAACATAAATGTAAATTGGAAATCTCTTTGTAACATTGCCTTAAACCAAAGGGGGTGTTATATTACTGAATTTGCATGATTTTTTTTTAATATATAAAGGCAGTAATTTATCAATATAGCAAAAATAAAATGCTAGACATTTTTGTCTGATCACCAATTCTCCATTTTAAAAAGAACTCCCTGGATACGATATCATCTATCTCCTGTTTTACAACACAGATCCTTTCAGCAGTTCCAAGAAGGCTCCCCATCCATTTGCACCACTCAGGTGACCCTCTGTTCTGCCCCAGCTACGGACCCCAAAGGACACAGCACACACAAAGTCTGTACAAAACTTAAATGTACTAAAATAACTCAGTCTCTTCCAAAACAAAGGCTGTTAATAAACTTTCTTTATTAGAGATATTAAATTATCTTTATTAGAAACCAAAGATAAAGTAATTGCAATCTTACTATTTAGTATACTGTCGATTGTTGTAAACCGCCCAGAGTCCTCGGAGAGTGGGTGGCCTAGAAATATGAACAATAAATAAATAATAATACTAAGGTTGACAGAAAGCCCAGAAGCAATTCACAGAGAATCCAGACGCGAAGGAGAATGAACTAAAGTTGTTCCCTACAAATTGCTTCAGTCGGCATTCCTCCTTAAATAGGCTAAGGGAGTGGCCAATTAGCCCCAAGCCTTACTCTCGAGGAGACCTCCTCCTGAGGAGCCACTCCTGCCTTTTGGCAGCTCTGCGCGCCCGTGCATCGAGAAGAGGCTCCTCCTCTTCGTCCTCTTCACTTAAAGGAGCTTCTGGAGGTTCTGAAGGCCCTGGCTGAATCCCTGCCTCTGGCACCACATCTTCTCCAGCTTCCTCATTGTCTGACTCAAGTGCCAGCTGCACAGGCTGCTGGCGCAGCACACCAGCCTCCTCACTGTCTGAATCAGCTACAATCCGCACAGGCCGCTGACGGGCCATAACACCCTGAGGGCATAGATAAACCTCTCAGTGACTCTCAGAGAGAGTACTAATGACCAGATGACTACAAAGAATGGAAGAAGTTTCTTGGATGAGAAGCATAACGTCTTCAAGGAGAAACAAAGTCCAGTTGCCTTTTGAAAAAGCACCTCTGGTACAACCAGGATCTGGATGACTGAGAATCTTCAGAGACATATATTCCCTGTTCTAGTTTCTGCTGAAACAGGTAGATACGTAATTATATCAGCTCCTGAAAGACATTCTGTGTTAGCATTTCCTCTCAAGAGGAAGGATCTCCAGTCAATTAAACCTGTCAATTCTTTATTCCAGGATTCTGGTATAAATCTGAATGATTATGAATGTATGTATGTATGTATGTATGAATGAATGAATGAATGATTGTGGTGCACAACTTTGGAAAAAGTGCAGAGAAGAGCAACTAATATGATTAAAGGCCTGGTGACTAAAACATATGAAGAACGTTTGCAGGATTTGGGGATGGCCAGTCTTGAGAAAAGAAGGACTAGGGGTGACGTGATAGCAGTCTTCCAATATTTGAGGGGCTGCCCCAAAGCCCCTGAAGACAGGACAAGAAGCAAGGGATGGAAACTAACCAAGGAGGGAAACAACCTAGAACTAAGGAGACAGTGAGGACAATTAACCAGTGGAACAGAAGTTGCCTCCAGAAGTTATGGGTGCTCCAACACCGGAGGCTTTTAAGAAGAGACATTGTCTAAACTGGTATTGCTTGAGCAGAGGATTGGATTGGAAGATCTCCAAAGTCACTTCCAATCTCTGTTATTCTGTTCTGTAATATTGTGTGTATGTGTGCATCTATAGCTATCTGTCCATCTGTCTGTCTGTCACCCAATTCACTAGTAGGTAGGTAGGTAGGTAGGTAGGTAGGTAGGCAGATAGATAGATAGATAGATAGATAGATAGAGATGAAGAGAGAGAAAGGGAGGGAGAGATAGATGTAGGTCGGTAGGTAGGTAGGTAAGTAGATAGAAATAGATATATAGATTGATAGATGGAGAGAGAGAGAGAGAAAGAGGGAGGGAGAGATAGATAGATATAGGTCAATAGTTAGGTAGGTAGATAGAAATAGATATATAGATTGATAGATGGAGAGAGAGAGTGAGGGAGGGAGAGATAGATGTAGGTAAGTAGGTAGGTAGGTAGGTAGGTAGGTAGGCAGATAGATAGATAGATAGATAGATTGATAGAGATGAAGAGAGAGAAAGGGAGGGAGAGATAGATGTAGGTAGGTAGGTAGGTAGGTAGGCAGATAGATAGATAGATAGATAGATAGATTGATAGAAATGAAGAGAGAGAAAGGGAGGGAGAGATAGATGTAGGTCGGTAGGTAGGTAGGTAGGTAAGTAGATAGAAATAGATATATAGATTGATAGATGGAGAGAGAGAGAAAGAGGGAGGGAGAGATAGATGTAGGTCAATAGGTAGGTAGGTAGATAGAAATAGATATATAGATTGATAGATGGAGAGAGAGAGAGCGAGGGAGGGAGAGATAGATGTAGGTAGGTAGGTAGGTAGGTAGGCAGATAGATAGATAGATAGATTGAGATGAAGAGAGAAAGGGAGGGAGAGATAGATGTAGGTCGGTAGGTAGGTAAGTAGATAGAAATAGATATATAGATTGATAGATGGAGAGAGAGAGAGAGAAAGAGGGAGGGAGAGATAGATGTAGGTAAGTAGGTAGGTAGGTAAGTAGGTAGGTAGGCAGATAGATAGATAGATAGATAGATAGATAGATAGATAGATAGATAGATAGATAGATAGATAGAGATGAAGAGAGAGAAAGGGAGGGAGAGATAGATGTAGGTCGGTAGGTAGGTAGGTAAGTAGATAGAAATAGATATATAGATTGATAGATGGAGAGAGAGAGAGAGAAAGAGGGAGGGAGAGATAGATGTAGGTAAGTAGGTAGGTAGGTAAGTAGGTAGGTAGGCAGATAGATAGATAGATAGATAGATAGATAGAGATGAAGAGAGAGAAAGGGAGGGAGAGATAGATGTAGGTCGGTAGGTAGGTAGGTAAGTAGATAGAAATAGATATATAGATTGATAGATGGAGAGAGAGAGAGAGAAAGAGGGAGGGAGAGATAGATAGATGTAGGTCAATAGTTAGGTAGGTAGATAGAAATAGATATATAGATTGATAGATGGAGAGAGAGAGAGAGGGAGGGAGGGAGAGATAGATATAGGTAGGTAGGTAGGTAGGTAGATATGAATTGGGTTTTCAATTTCCTAGTTTCAACTTTTGCAAAAGAAGGCAGCAGCAATGGCAAGACATTTCTACATTGTTTATTTTTAATTAGAAGGCTGTCTAATTATGGCGCAACTTGTGTCAAGAAAATTGTGTGAACATGACAGCATCATTTTCACCCTCTTTTAGTGAGGAGGGGGGGAGTGTGTCTTATGCCCCGAAAAATATGGTAGTTTCCATCCATTGTTTCTTGTCTTGCCTTCTCATGCTTTGGAAAATAAGTTGACCTCCTCCTTTTTGGGCCAGCCCCTTAAATACTGGAATACTGCTATCATGTTCCCCCTAGTCCTTCTTTCCTCTAGACTAGCTAAACCCAAATCCTGCAACCGTTCTTCATATATTTTAATCTTCAGGCCTTTAATCAGTTGCTCTTCTTTGCACTTTTTCCAGAGTCTCAACATCTTTTTCATAATGTGGATGCAGAATTCCAGGTGTGGCCTTACTAAGAGTTTACAAAGTGGTGCTAATACTTCATGTGATTTTGATTCTATGCCTCCTGTTTGTACAACCAAGGATTTTATTAGCTTTTTTGGCTGCCACCGCACTCAGTGCCGGCTCATATTTAAGTGATCATCCAATAGGACTCAAAAGTCCCTTCGCAGTTATAATTTTTGAGCCAGATTTCAGCTAATTTATATTGTACCTATGATTTTTCTCTGCCTAAGTGTAAAACCTTGCTTTTCTCCACATTAAATTTCATGTTGTTGGATAGGGCCCATTGTTCAAGTTTGTCAAGATCTTTTTGGATCTGTCTTCTGGGGTGTTGGCTATTCCTGCCAGCTTAGTGTCATCTGCAAATTTGATGAGTTCCCCTTCTATTCCCTCATCTAATTCATTCGTGAAGATATTGGAGAGTACTGGGCCTAAGACAGATCCTTTGTGGTATCCCATTGCTTACTTCCGTCCATTCCTCTAACCGCAATAAAATACCTTATGCCACCAGGCTCCAAATTTTGGGCTTAGACAACTTAGAACTACGCCGACTTCAGTCTGACCTAAGCATAGTACATAAAATTATCTGCCACAACGTCCTACTTGTCAATGACTACTTCAGCTTCAACCACAACAATGCACAAGCAAATAATAGATACAAACTCAAGGTAAACCGTTCCAAACTCGATTGCAGAAAATAGGACTTCAGTAACAGAGTGGTCAATGCCTGGAATGCACTCTCTGACTCTGTAGTTTCTTCCCCAAACCCCCAAAACTTTAACCTTAGACTGTCTACTGTGGACCTCACCCCATTCCTAAGAGGTCTGTAAGGGGTGTGCATAAGTGCACCAGTGTGCCTACCGTCCCTGTCCTAATATTCCTTTTTACTTACTCTTTTCATGTATTCAAATTATGTTTATACTTTTACCTGTTACCTTATATATGCTTGACAAATAAACTTATGACTTATGTAGTACCATTAAGGACTACTCATTGAGTACGGTTTGTCAGCCAGCTACAAATCTATCTGATGCTATCTATCCCTCATTTTTCTAGCTTACCAAGAAGTAGATGGTGGTCTACTTTGTCAAATGCCTTTCTTTTTCTTGTATGCATCTCCTCAAAAGACCAAAAACGTCCACTTTAGAATATCTTGTCTTCCTACTGAATTTTGGAGTCATGATCTTGAAAATAGCTTTAAAATGGGGCAATGGATTAGTTCAACTTCCAGATTTGTTCCCTCTTCTTTTTAAAGGAATTACAACTGGTTGGGTCAGATCCAAAACACGAATACTGTACTGGAAACAGGGTTGAAAATGTGAACTGCCTGAGTTTGTCTGCCTGGATTTTGAGAAAAAGACACCTGTCGTCGTAACCATGCGCTACTGAAGGATCTTTTCCGATAAATCCGCTCAAGCTCTTCAACAAGAGATCATCACGAGGTCTTCGGAATGGAGCAGTTGAGTGCCAGTTGGGCAAAATGATGTGTGGAGAAAGAAAGAGAGAAAGAAAGAAAGAAAGAAAGAAAGAAAGAAAGAAAGAAAGAAAGGAGGAATATTTGTTGCATGCAACTTTCTGGTTAGAAAGAGTTCGGATGGAGACATTTTTAGACATTAGTGACATTGTGGTTCTACTGTATGATCAAATCATACACTTCAGAGGCTGATATAATTGAGTGCAAAGGTGAACTCCTTGAGGGAATCAGATTTTTTTTTTTTAAAAAAAACAAACCCGTGTTTTCTTTTCTTTTCTTTTTTTTTTATGCCGCTACTTATTTGAGGAGAAAAAAAAAATAACACGCCGTCTGATGAATTAGGTTCTAACACAATCCGTTTGTGATCCGGGGTGGATTCAATGCGTTAATGCTGGGCGGCTTTTCTTTGATTTACTTGGTATCGAGCTATTAGCGGTGGATGCAGAATTAGGATCCGCGAGCTGCAAGAAGATGGGATGGAAGGCAATTGGCAGAGAGTTGCATGGCATTTTCCGCTGTTGTTACAGCGGTTGTGCAATTCTGTCAGAGGTGGGATTCTCTTAACCGTAACACCTAATCCTAATCCTTCTGCGCATGTGCACAGCCTCCAAAATAGGCTAAATAGGACGGAATTACATCCGGCCGGATGGGCGAGGCCTACCGCAGTCACCGCTACACAGTCACCCGAACCGGACAGAATCCCACCACTGAGTTCTGTCAAGGATGACAGACAGTTTTCCCCCTTTTAGTGCACCCTTATCCCAAACCTATTTCAGGTAGTCCTCGCCTTACGACAGTTCGTTCAGTGACTATTCAAACCTACAACGGCACTGGGAAAAAAAGTGACTTGGGACTGTTTTTCACACTTAACGACCGTTGCAGAACCTCAAAATTCAGAGGCTTGGCAACCGGTTCGTATTTACGACGGTCGCAGCGTCCCCGGGATCCCTTTTTTGCCCACCTTCCGACAAAGCAAAATCAGCGGGGAAGCCGGATTCATTTAACGACCGGGTTACCCACTTAACACATGCAACGATTCGCTGAACAGTTGCGTGGCAAGCGAATTGGCAAAACGGGGGCAAAACTCACTTAAAGGGACGTCCCGCTTAACAACAGAAATCTGGGGCTTCGTTGTGGCTGTAACTCGGGGACTACCTGTACCTTATGGGTGGTCCTTGACTTCCGACCGCAATGGAATTGTGAGTGATCCATCACTGGAGGTTTGTAAAGAGAGATCAGACAACCTTTTAGCTGTAATGGTACCGAGTCCCCTTGAGAAGGGGTTGGACTAGAAGACCTCCGAGGTCCCTTCTATCTCTGTTACTCTGTTCTGCCCCCCTTTCCAAGAAACACAGGGCATTTCAGATGGTGCCAAAAGTCAGAAGACACCGTTCTCTTAAATTTGTTCACCCCTTGGTCTTCAGCTGCATGGACAGGTTAAGTCTTTAATTTAGTACACATCACCTGTTTTTCCATTTTCCTGTTCAAATTCAGCAGGAGCAACCCGAGATGCGTTTAATAAGGAACGTGTCCCGTTAAATAAGGTCATAATTGACTAATTTTTGTATAATAGAAACCTCGAGAAGCTCATGTTTACAAGGAGGAAAAATCATCACTGTGCTATTCCTTTCTTCCAGTATCTTCTCTCTTTCTCTCTCTCTCTCTCTTTTTGCTTGATGTGCTTCCTTTTCCATTTTCAAGCTACAGCAGTGATACCTCTCTACATGCCTGTTAGATTTTAAGTATCACACTTTAAGTTTCTAATTAAGAAATTAATTAAAATACTACACAGTTTACTGCACAGTCTGTCAAGAGTACGGCAGTTTACAAGATTTTTCATCTGAGGTGCACTATAAACACTGCGGAGATATATATAATCCTATTCAAGATGATATTTAAAGTCCTCCTTCAGGAGCCTGTCTAAAAATTATTGAGGAGCGTAAGTTATGAAATAATTGTTTGAGCAGGAAACACGCTGATTAGAAATTTCAAGCACTGAAGACTGACGTCGAATCTGATACGAGGCTAGTGAATGCCTGAAGACCAACTAAGATTTAAAAGGGTGATATGCTAAATTGCACACAAGTTACAGTGATTTTTCAAAAAATGTTTTTTTTTTAAAAAGGAAATCTTAAACAGAAGATTTGCTAGAGGGCAACTCCTCAAAACTTTGAAAAAAAACCTTAAACTTGGTTTTTTCTTTTGGCGTTCCATTAGATGATTAATGAAGATAAAACATCGAATCCGAGGGTTCCAAAAGTTGCTTTTTCAGGAGACAACTGGACTTTCTGAGTTTTTTTCTTTGAAGGCGGTATATTCCTTGCAGACAGCTGATCATTTGCATTCTTTGAGAGAGTCATTGAGGCCACTTGGAAGTTTATCTGTGTCCTCATAGTCACCCAGGTAGTGCAGATGGGTATGGAGCCTTCTTGGAAATACAGCATCAAAATTGAAATGTTTGGCAAAGGGCAAATGTCTGGCTCAGCAGACTAAAGCATTGTGATTAACATCATCTGTCTGAAATTATTGTAAGTTCGAATCTCCCCAGGCTTAAGGTTGACTCAGCCTTCCATCCTTTCTAAGGTAGGTCAATTGAGGACCCAGTTTGTGGGGGCAATAAGCTGACTTTGTATAAATATACAAAAGTATGAAGGCTATTGCTTAACGCATTGTAAGCTGCCTGAGTCTCCGGAGAAGGGCAGCATATAAAGCAAATTAAAAAACAAAAAAAACCCTGACTCATATTTATAATAGTCAATACAAAAAAAAAAGGATATTGAGGCTCTACAAAAAGTGCAGAGAAGAGTAATAAAGATGATAAGAGGATGGAGGCTAAACCATACGATAAACGATTGAGGGGATTGGCATGTATTGTTTAATGAAGAGAAGGGCTAGGAATCACATGATAGCTCTCTTCTGGTACTTGAGGGGCTGTCTCAGAGAAGAAGGGGTCGACTTATTCTCCAAAACACCCGAAGGCAGGACAAGAAGAAATGGATGGAAACTCATCAAGGAGAGATCCTGTTGTGGCTCCGTTACCAGAGCCTGTGTTATCGGCAGGAGAGGACTCCGAGAGTGAAGGAGAGGAGTTGGCAAGGTCTCCCTCTCCAGGACCCTCCTCTCTGGCAATGCCTTCGGTGTCCTCAGAAGGCCAAGAGATAGGCCCGGGGCCAAGCACGTCCACGCAGCCACTGGTGGACAGTAATGGAGAAGATGAGTTTTGGCTGGACCCTCGACAGCGTCGCAGAGATAAGCGTGCGCAGCAGAGGAAGAGGCGTGCCAGGGATTAGGCTGAGTCACTGGACCACACCCCACAGGGTATAAAAGTGGGTGTGGTGGTCGGTTCAGTTCGTAACGAGCAAAAACTGGAAGTAACTCATCTTCTATGTGTTGCTGGAACTTTGCCTGCCTTGTCAGACTGCGTTTGGAATAATCTCTTTGTTGTTGTGTGAGTAAAGATTATTGGCAGCCAGCCACTGGGTTGCTGCCAACTTTGTCATCAAAGACTCTTTCGCGTGTTGGCTTATTAACTCTTGGCCGTCTGTAGGGGTGCGTGTGTGAGACGGGGACAGAACAGATCCAACCTAGAAAAAATGTTCTGATAGTGAGAACATTTAATCAATAGAATAGATTATTTCCTGGAGTTGGTGGTCCATCATAGGAGGTTTTCTAAAATAGATTGGACAACCAGAATATGGGTTTGGACTGGAAGACCTCCAAGGTCCCTTCCAGAGCTCGGATTCTATGTCTATGGATATTCTCAGTCATGGTTGTCTCTTAAAATGCTTTTTTAGGTGGCAACTGGACTTATTTGTTTTTTGCTTCTCATCCCAGAAGCTTCTTCAGCTCTGACTGGATGGTGGGGGATGGAAGGATTTATACCCCTTCAGACAGCTGGTCACTTGCAACCTTTTCAGAGAGTTTTTGAGGCCACTTGTAAAATGGGCCAAAACTCACTTAACAAATTTCTCACTTGGAAGCATAAAGTTTGGTTTCCACTGTGGCCGTAACTCGAGGATTATCCGTAGTTACTTAAGGTGTATTATTGTAAACGTATTATATGCCTATTGCATATTTATTACCATGATGATGAATTGTCCCTTCTGTGTTGGAGCTACCAGGACAATTTCCCTTGGAGAAGAACACAAGATTTATATAATCACGAATGAAGTCAAGCAAAATTTGGGAGTCCTGGCTTCCGGATTTTCTAGCTATATTGATTAATTACAAATAAACCACCCAACCATGCATTCCTTCATCATTGCTACGGACTCTTTTTATTTTTCCTCTGAAACCTAGATTTCCTACGAAAGAACGAAATGTCAGCGAGCAGTGAATTATACAGAGACATATTTTTTACTGCCAGATGATAATTTCCTGTTAGAGGTTTATGCCAAGAAGTTGCTTCTGCAGAGAAAGTTGACGTAGTTTCTCCAGAGCCAGTCTTACTTGGAGGGATGGGGACGCTAGCTTGGAGAAAGAAGTACGGGATACAATTTTCTGCATTGGAGAAAATGTCCTTCTTTGACCACTCTGACGTTTTCATTTGTTCTTCAGCACACTGGGAAGTAAATAACAATTTTGCCTTCCACGTTTTGTTGTGTCCAAGAGATGAAATGACAAACGTGTTTTCTGTGCAAATTTATTTATTTATTTAGCGTATGACAAATACATGGACTTACAGTGGTTCAGATGTTAATGTCCGGTCTACCCACCCATTCAACGACAGGATGGTCTATGTTGAAAAAAAATCAGACATTGAGCAGGTGTGAGCTCCTTTTTTAAAAACGTTTTTTATTTTTTTATTTTTCTACAAACAAATCAATGCGTGAATAGTGTGGCACCTTAGTGTCATACATTCCAACATAAATAAAACCAGTAGAATTAAACATAGTTATTACATTCAATCAACTTATATATTTCTAATAATATACATTTATATTGAGTTGCAGAGTACCGTTATTCAATATTCCATGTATATAAACTAATAAAATAATAAAATAAAGTATAAACTAATATTCCCCCTTCTCTTATTTCCATCTCTTATTCTAACTTTGAATCATGTCACCCTTGATTAAAATACATTTTCTTTCTATCCTACCTAACTTCTAGTCATGTCACCTACTTAAAAAGAGAGAGAAAGAAAAAGAAAAGCAAATCAGAACAACACTGAAAAAGAAAAATCATCTATCCATCATCTCTTGCCCACTTTAACACTTTAATTGCTATGCTTTTTTTTTTTTGACTTGCCTCCCATATTCTTCTCTTGGATCTTTATCTCTGCCTGCATCTGCTTCTTGGCTGTTCAGTCTAGGTATTTCTCCCACCTCTACCCTCTTCCACTGCCTAGTTTCCAAAATTTCTGCCCAGGCCTCTATCTCCCTTTCAAAAGTATCTTCCAACTCTCTTAATAGGTTTCCCCCCACATTTAATTCACTATTATTTTCATTGTTATCTCTTCCTTCTTGCCTTCTTTTGTTCCCTGGTGTAAGCTCTTGATGGACATTCGGACACAATGTGATGGATATTTTGTTGAGGAGCACCACAGTCACACTGAGGGATACAGATAAGACCCCATGTTGGGTACGGATCCTGTTCAGAGTTGACCAATGCTGGTGAGGAAGGTCAAAATCCGGCACCTTTTGTGTAGGGTCATCTGTGTAACTGCCTGTATCCCATTTGGCTTTCCACTGCGTGTTGATGTCAAAGTTGTTTGACAGCTGTTGAGCGAGTACCAGAGGGGGCTTCCTGGATTTAAACCTGCCCATAGATAGATGAGGAAGAGCGGCACGCACAGGAAGAAGTAGGTTTCTCATAATTTTGTTGTACTCCTTCACTAAGGCTTCCTGCCTTCGTAGAGCTCAAGACGGGGAGCCAGCAAGTAGGAGTTGATTTAATACAACCGCTTATGATCCTCATTGTCTCATTTAGTCTAGCATCGATCTTGCTGGTGTGGCAGCTAGTAAGCCAAAAAGGAGCACAGTATTCAGCTGTGGAGTAGATCAACCCTAGTGCTGTTATTCTGAGAATAGAGGCAGAGACTCTTCATCTTGATCCTCTTCGTTTCCGTGCAAAATTTTTCCTCCTAAACTGTAGGTTCAGAACCCAAGCAGGGCATTGATAGACTTTCTGCGGTGCCTAATGCTAAGGTACAATTGGTTTAAACCATACTTTATTGAATTGCAAATTAAATTGTACAATTGCTTTAGTGCACAGTTTCTTTTCTTTCCTTTCCTTTTTTTAAATTGCGTACTTCACATTTACAGTGAACGGAGTAATACGCTTAATTGGCTAAATCTCATTTACCATTACAGCCAGTATGGCATGTAGGCATAGTTGAGTAGAGTTATCGGAAATGAACCTAGAATAAAAAAAAAAAAATACATCGCTGCCCAACTGATACCCTGAAGTCCCGATATTTCTTTCACAAACTGCAATATTTCCTACAAGCCCTGTGTTCGAGTGTGGCGTCGTTTTTCATTGTTCTGCGGTGCACTTAGGAAAAGAATCCAGAAGAGATCATTTCACTGCTTCTTTTCATGAAAGGATGAATAAATCAGGACTTAGAGGGATGGAGAACCAGAAGAACAGAATACCAGAGTTTGAAGGGACCTTAGAGGAAGCCCTGTATCATTAACAGACCTTTGATGATGGAGCATTCACAACTTCTGGAGGCAAGTTGTTCCACTGATTAATTGTCCCCACTGTCAGGAAATTTCTCCTTAGTTCTAAGTTGCTTCTCTCCTTGATTAGTTTCCACCCATTGCTTCTTCTCCTGCCCTCAGGTGCTTTGGAGAATAGCTTGACTCCCTCTTCTTTGGGGCAGCCCCTGAGATATTGGAAAATTGCTATCAAGTTACCCCTAGTCCTTCTTTTCATTACACTAAACATTCCCAATTCCAGCAACCGGTTTTATTTTATTTTTTTAGCCTCCAGGCCTTTAATCATCTTAGTTGCTCTTCTCTGTACTTTTTCCAAGCTGCCATTGTGTAATTCAGTAATTCTGATTTTGATATAAAGGCTCTTCCAAGGTTGTGAACTGGACAGTTATTGATATGCATTAAAAATGAAGAGTATACATAGAATAACAGATTTGGAGGTCATCCAGTCCAACCCTCTGTTGAGACCCTATATCGGGGTGAAATGCTCCCGGTTCGGACCGGCTCGGGCGAGTAGGTAGCGATGGTGGCGGGCAGTAGGAGAACCGGTAGCAAAAATCCCTGCCCCCGCCTCCTCATGCCCAGCTGAGACGCGCAATCATCAGAGCCTTTTTTTTTCTTTTAAATGGCTCTGACGAGCCAAGCTCTGACGATCCCAGCTGAGTTGCCTGCCGATCAGGCAACTCAGCTGGGATCGCCAGAGCCATTTAAAAGAAAAAAACTTTTTTCTCTTTTAAATGGCTCTGATGATCCAAGCTCTGACGATTGCCTGCTAATCAGGCAACTCAGCTGGGATCGCCAGAGCCTTTTGAAAGCATTTTTTTTACGTGCTTTTACATGTAAAAAATGGTTTTAAAAGTAAAAAAAAAAATTGGCCACGCCCACCCAGTCACATTACCACCACCACCACCAAGCTACGCCCACAGAACCGGTAGTAACAAATTTTAGATTTCACCCCTGCCCTATACCCGTGATAACGAACCTAAGGCCATGCGGAGCCATATCTGTGGGCATGTGAGCATTGCTCTAGCTCATATCCAGCATGCATGTGTGTGCTGGCCAGTTGATTTTTGGGCCTTCCGGGCTCACTGGAAGTCAGGAAACAGGCTGTTGCTCACCTCTGGAGGGCCTCCTGGTTGTGGGGCAGGCCATTTTTGCCCTCCCCAGGCTCCTGGAAAGGCTCTATATAGGCAGAGCAAAAAATGGGCCTTCTGGGCCCACCAGAAGTCAGGAAAAGGGCCATTTCTGGCCTCCGGAGGGTCTCTGGGTGTGTGTCTGTGAGGAAGGCTGTTTTTGCCCTCCACAGGCTCAAAGAAAGCCTCTGGAGCCTGGGGAGGGCAAAAAATGGGCCTATCGTGCCATCACATGCCAAAAGTGGGGGGAGTGCGGGCATGTGTGTGGGGCCTGGGGGGCATTGAATTATCGGTGTGGGCAAGTGTGTGTGCGACCCTCCCCACGCTCCCCCAGCTTTTGGCATGCGACGGCAATAAGATTAGCCATCACTGCCCTATACCATTTGAGACATTTGCCCAGTCTCTTCTTAAAAACTTCCAGTGATGAAGCATCCACAACTTCTGAAGGCAAGTTGTTCCCGTGATTAATTGTCCTCATTGTTAGGAAGTTTCTCCTTCATTCCAGCTTACTTCTCTCTTCGATGAGTTTCCATCCATGGTTTCTCCTTTTGCCTTTTAGTGCTTTGGAAAATAGTTTGTCCCCGTTGTCTTTGTAGGAGCCCCTCAAATATTGGAAGACTACTATCATGTCTCCCCTAGTCCTTCTTTTCATTAAACTTGCTGTACCCAGTTCCTGCAACCGTTCTTCATATGTTTCAGCCTCCAGTCCCTTAAAGAAGCACTTATCTTTTGAGTTAGTGACTATCCTTATGCCTGCCAAGAGTAGGAATCTGCTCTTTTGAAAGAGACTTCTTTTTCCCAATACCAATAATTTAGAAAGGATAAGAAAGCAAAACCACAGTAATTCACTTAAAATCCACCGTTATATTATTTCTGAATTCTCTTCCCCTTCCCTTGTGATCTTGAGTATGTCAGAGATAACGGTTTTCTCTCAAGTGGAAAAAAAGAATTCTAGACAGAAGCCGTTGCAATTCATTTTTCAAAACCCTCGTTATTTTATATTTCTACACCAGTTTTCCTCACGTGTGGCCACTTGGAAATGGCAGGACATCAACTCTCACAATTCCATCATGGCTAGTTGGAGAATTGCGGGAGTTGAAGTCCACCTATCTTCGAGTGGCCGACACTGACAAACACAAATCTAGATATTCCAAAACACGATCTCACTTTAAGGTCTCTGCTTCTCAGCGGCTAAGACGCTGGGCTTGTCGATCGAAAGGTCGGCAGTTCAGCGGTTCGAATCCCTGGTGCCACATAACGGGGTGAGCTCCAGTTCCTTGTCCCAGCTTCTGCCAACCTAGCAGTTCGAAAGCAGGTAAAAAAAAA
The DNA here is from genome assembly GCA_038048745.1 of Coluber constrictor foxii. Lineage (NCBI taxonomy): Eukaryota > Metazoa > Chordata > Lepidosauria > Squamata > Colubridae > Coluber > Coluber constrictor. The sequence goes on along the minus strand of CM075965.1, from coordinate 74,576,724 downwards.
TGCAAGTAGAAAAATTGGGACCACCTTTGGTGGGAAGGGAACAGCGTTCTGTGCACCTTTGGCATTGAGTCATGCCGGCCACATGACCACGGAGACGTCTTTGGACAGCGCTGGCTCTTCGGCTTCAAAACGGAGAGGAGCACCGCCCCCTAGAGTTAGGAACGACTAGCACACATGTGCAATGATAACCTTTACCTTACATCTTTATTTTAGTTCAACTTGAGAGAAAGCAATGGAAGGAAAGCTAATTTACATTAATTATTTTCACGTATAGCATGGAGCTGATGTTATCTAATTAAGGATAACGTATGTTAAGGGCAGTTCCCGCTGGGAAGACATTAAATAACAGAATAAATATTTGCATGGTTTATGATAAACTGATGCTTTCTCCACTTTTGAGTTTCTTCCTTGCCATGTTCATTTGGTTTGATTCATGAAGTGCAGTTTCTCAAGAATTATGAAAGAGCCTTTCCCCTTAAATCTAATCCAAGCAAAATGATTTATGTTTGAGAACAGCTTAATATTTAGTAACACATTTTTAAAATAATAGCCAAATCATCATTATTATCATTATGACAGCAGAATGTCTTGTTTAATATTAATCACGAGAGCTCACTCGAGGTGGAATTAAATTCCCATTGCAATTCACGAAGTATGAATCATTTCCAGACCTTTCCAAATATTTATAGAAAATGGAGTTTTAGCGTAAGTGTTTGCTTTCAAGATGAACTCACCACTTTCAGCAAATAGAAAACAGAGAGATAGTTATGACTTTCAAAACTTTAGGGGAATTTCAACTTTCTCTACAGAATTATGTGGCTTGAGAAGAAACTTTGATCCAACAATCCATTTATTATAATCTACTTTTCAGCAATTGTATCTACATCATCTTTTGGAGATCATCAACCCAGTTTTCTTTCGGGGGGAAAAAATGAAATACAGTATGCAGTATTTCAATAAACATTGATCGATAATTTTTCCATATTCCTGAAGGAGGAATTTTCATTTTTTTTAAAGACATGAAATCTTTTTGTTAAAAAAAATAATAATTGCCATATTCCCCGATCAAAAGACAGAAAAACGACTCCATTCGCATGATTTATTTCCAGCTGCGTATCCTTTCATGTGGTCACAACAATTTTTTTTTAAAAAAATTGATTTATATGCCGCCCTTCTCCGGAGACTCAGGGTGGCTTACAATGCGTTAAGCGATAGCCTTCATACTCTTGTATATTTATACAAAGTCAGCTTATTGCCCCCACAAACTGGGTCCTCAATTGACCTACCTTAGAAAGGATGGAAGGCTGAGTCAACCTTGAGCCTGGTGAGATTCGAACTTACAGTAATTGCAGACAGCTGGTGTTAAGCACAATGCTTTTAGTCTGCTGAGCCACCAGGCTCCTTTTTGCGGTCAAATGCAGCATCTGGCTCTGACTGGGCATTTATTGTTAACTTGATCATCTTTGTTTCACCCTTGATAGATTAAGATAGAGTAAGATGAAGGAAGACACGTATTGGAATAAAATAAGAGGGAGGGGGAATTACCAAAACCGAATGGGGAGCCTCGTCCTCTCCTTAAAGACGGTGAGGAACAATTGAACCAGAGGATGGGATATATATTCATCTAATGTTATCAGTGACACTTTTAATTAAAGCCTTTAATTGCACCACCTTCCCAGAGCAGGTTTCTTGTGATGAGAACTTCGGCCCCTGTCCTGATCCCAACCCTTTACTAGCAGAGTAAATGTTTTTCTTTCTTTTTCATTTTTTTTAAAGCTAATTTATTTAATCTTTATGGTAGTATTTAGTTATTTAATCTTTCCGGTAGTATTTAATCAGCCAGTATGAAAATCTTGGGAGATCGTTATTCAGAAAATAAACGCAGATCGTGACCGGTGCTGGTTTCATTGTTGTAAAAATCATTCTTAGAAAAGAAGTTCGGAAGGAAGATCCAGGCCCCCGTGGAAATATATGCGCTCTAAACTTTAGAAGATTGGGTGTTTTTTTTTTTTTTTAAATAAAATTAGTTCTTGCCGCAGGCATTATATAGACTATTCAACTATACTGACTTTTTAACTTAGCTTTTTGGAAAAGTATTTTTTTTTTATTATTATTGCTGTTCAGAAAACCTAACGCTCACTTCACAGTCCTTTAAAAGAGAAGATAATGATTTTGGTACCTCAAGCTTTATTACTCTATTTAATAGCCATTTAATAATAATAAAAATATTTGCAGCCATAATTGCTCTCGGAATCTCATACGCTGGGTTTAATCACCGCGGCTATTAATAATCAAACGGAGCGACGGTTAAAATTTAAGTGACCGTCATTATTGATAAATCTGGAAAAAACGACTGGTGTGCAAAGCTTAGGTTTTAGAGATTTAGAAATCTATTGTTCGAGTTTCTGAAAGATTTTTCGAACAGCAAAGCGTAGGGATGGAATTGTGTGCTGCGAAAAATAAAATAAAAAATAAAATAAAATTGTGCGCTCCTGAAAAAAAGTACAAATTCCAAAAATTGCTGCAATCAAATCGGTATTGACTATAAAATGATAATGACCGGTATATCATGCCAGAAGCACCAAATTGCTTCTTTAATGGTGCAGAATAGAGGGGAGATCATACACTGTCCTACTTTGAATCTCTATTCTGCTGCTGATATGCACTTTAAAGGGTGAAAGCTGGAATAACCAGTGGTTACTTTCCAGGTGAATAACTTACTATTATTTTTAGTGGCTCTGGAAACTTCTGGCCTATTGAAGTGTAGATGTAGATAGTAGCTACGGATAATGTAGGCCGTGGTTATTAAATCCTTGACCTCTTTTAACCGTTTTCTGTTGTTTCTCCTGATTCTGGCCCCATTTTGCTAGCTAACTCGACTTGATGTTTGCAGGTGTTTTAATTGCTAAATAGCCAACACCTTAGAACAAAACTGTTCCGCCCCAGCTACGTAACCCAAGAAATTAGCCCCAAGTCTTACTCTTGAGCAGACCTCCTCCTGAGTAACTACTTCCGCCTTTTGGCAGCTCTGCATGCCCGTGCATTGAGGAGAGGCTCCTCCACTTCACTCTCTTCACTTGAAGGAGCCTCTGGAGGATCTGAAGGCCCTGGCTGAATTCTACCTCTGGCACCACATCTTCTTCAGCCTCCTCGCTGTCCGACTCGAGCCTCGGCTGCACAGGCTGCTGGTGTGACACCACACCAGCCTCCTCTTCGTCAAGATCAGCAACAATCTGCGCAGGCCGCTGGTGGACCACAACAACAACAGAACAGAACAGAACAGAGTAGAATATTGGAGTCTTAGTGGACAACCAGCTAAATATGAACCACCAGTGTGCGGCGGCAGCCAAAAAATCCAATGCAATCATAAATTGCATTAACAGAAGGATACAATTAAGATCAAGGGAGGTACTAATACCACTCTATAAAGCCTTAGTAAGACCACACCCAGAATACTGCATCCAATTTTGGTCACCTCACTATAAAAAAGATGTTGAGACTCTGGAAAGAGTGCAGAGAAGAGCAACCTCTGTAGAGCTGTATCAGCAAATCCTTGGGCAGTTTGAGCTTCCTGAGTTGGCGCAGAAAGAACATTCTTTTTTGTGCTTTTTTGATGATGTTTTTGACGCTAGGTGTCCATTTTAGGTCCTGCGATATGGTAGAACCTAGAAATTTGAAGGTCTCTACTGTTCATACTGTGTTGTCCAGTATTGTGAGAGGTGGAAGTATGGGAGGGTTTCTCCTAAAGTCCACCACCATTTCTACGGTGTTTTAGGTGTTTTAATGATAGTTTATTTCATGATAGACAGGACGAGGAGAAACGGCCAGCTCTGATTACATTGTCAATAGGTTGCGTTGAAATTCGATCTGGGCTTATTTGCTTCATGCATTCTTTGAGCTGGTCTCTTCATGCTGTGATTCTGTCCAGATCACTTTTCTCCACTGTTTTTTAGTACTTTAGTCCATGAAACGTTTGATATTCATTTACTTATTTATAGGCATTTAAGAAATGTGCATTAAATTTATACGATTTACATTTATAGACTATTAACTGATGGTTTGCTTATTTATGGAAGTTTATCGATTAAACTACAATTGGCTAGTTTGACACAATGTTCTTTGCCCTGAACTGGGGTTTACCCAGTACAAAAACGGCTGAGCTTATTTTATATACTAATAAAAATTAAGTCAACCTCATTATTGTCTAGTCTAGTACAATCATTCAAATTACATTCAGTGGAATTTACTTCCACAGGACTGCATAGGGAGAGTTGCAGCCTGAATTTCAGCAAATCATGGTTTGTTTCCCAAACATTTTTAAAGCTTCATTTACTTAGTGCCTGGAGATTAAAAAATATTCGATGTTAAAATATATACAGGACTTGTGCTGGTTTGTTTAATTATGGTTTAGAGTTATGATGGTACTGAAGATATTGACAATATTCGTCTAAAGTAGTTTCCTGCCTAAGCAGGGGGTTGGACTAGAAGACCTCCAAAGTCCCTTCCAACTCTGTTGTTCTGTTCTGTTCTGTTCTGTTCTGTTCTGTTCTGTTCTACTTCACTCCACTCCACTCCACTCCACTCCACTCCCTATTCTGTTCTGTTCTGTTCTGTTCCGTTCCGTTCCGTTCCATTCCATTCCATTCCATTCCATTCCATTCCATTCCATTCCATTCCATTCCATTCCATTCTATTCTCTATTCCATTCCATTCGATTCCATTCTCCTCCTCCTTATTCTATTCTATTCTATTCTATTCTATTCTATTCTATTCTATTCTATTCTATTCTATTCTATTCTATTCTATTCTATTCTATTCTATTCTATTCCATTCCATTCCATTCCATTCCATTCCATTCCATTCCATTCCATTCCATTCCATTCTATTCTCTATTCCATTCCATTCCATTCCATTCTCCTCCTCCTTATTCTATTCTATTCTATTCTATTCTGTTCTGTTCTGTTCTGTTCTGTTCTGTTCCGTTCCGTTCCGTTCCGTTCCGTTCCGTTCCGTTCCGTTCTGTTCTGTTCTGTTCTGTTCTATCCCTGTAGTGATATAATATGGGTGCTTGGCATCCAGCTCACATTTATGATGGCTGCGTAATTCATTTTAGCCTATCGAAGGAGAAGATTTAGGAGTGACACGATACCTGTCCAATAGGGATTGTCAAAGGAAAGAGGGCGTCAGTTTATTCTCCATAGCATCTGAGGATAAGACAAGAAGCAACGGATGGAAAATAATCAAGGAGAGAAAAAGGGGTAAAGTGCGCAAGCCACCACCTTACACAAGCTCTCAATGAAGCCCCCCCAAATTCAGAGAGGGTCTCTACCTTCACATGACCATTTTAGGAGTTCTCTGTGCTGCTTTTGTTGTTTGTCATGTGCTGTTGTGGTCTGATTGTCCGACGTTTGGCACTGTAGGTAAAGGTAAAGGTGAAGGTTCCCCTTGGACATATGTGCATTCCCGACTCTAGGGGGCAGTGCTCATCTCTGTTTCAAAGCCAAAGAGCCAGCGCTGTCTAAAAACTTCTCCATGGTCATGTGGCTCATGACTCAACGCCAAAGGCACACGGAATGCTGTTCCCTTCCCACCAAAGGGGGTCCCTATTTTTTCTCCTTGCATTTTTTTAATGTGCTTTCGAACTGCTAGGTTGGCAGAAGCTGGGACAAGTCACGGGAGCTCACCCCGTTACGCGGCGCTCGGGATTCGAACCGCTGAACTGCCGACCTTTCGATCGACAAGCTCAGCGTCTTTAGCCACTGAGCCACTGCGCCCCATTGGCACTGTAGATACTCAAAATACTCAATTGAAGAAGCTCTTCATTGTCACAATTGATTCGTCGTGATGCTTTCCCCTTGAGAATTTGGACTCCTTCTTCGCAACTTGTTTTGTTTCCGTAAAAGCCAGTTTGTTTCTCCTGGTTAGCGTCAAATAAAGCCGGTTTCCTTTTGCAAAGGTCAGTTTTTTGGCCTGAATAAACTCGTGTAGTTTTTCTTATTTAATCATACAGCTTTACTTGCTATTTTCGTTCTGGAGTTTCAACCCTGCTGCGACTCTAATAAGGTATTATTTTAGCAGCCTCCATGCTGTTCGGCAGGGATTTTAATTTCTTCACCATCCCTTCAGGCCGCACAACTCCTCCTTGCATTTGGAACAGCGACAACACTACAGCCCAAAGAAACGTCTTTAAAGGAAAAAGCAAGAAAGTTCAGTTGCCCCTTGGAAAAAGCACCTTTGGGACAACCATGACCTGGATGATGGAGAATCTCTATAGACATTAAGCTATGCATTTTAGGATGAACCCCCTTCGAACGGTGTGGGAGCATGAACGGATTTCCAGAAAAATTGCAGACTACAGGAACCATTCGCGCTTCAGTTTGTGATGGAGACAACACAGGTTCATCCATAACTGCTTGCGCCTGGCTTCAACAGGGAAGAGACACAGGGCAGAGAAAAACACCCTGCAGAAAGCACAACTCCACAACACAATTCCTTTCGGCAGTTCCAAGAAGGCTCCACGCCAGAGTGCTATTCAGCCGGTTCTATCCGGTTTGCGCGAATCGGTAGCGGCGGCTGTGGGAGACTCCACCCAACCACCCGGGTGTCATTTTGATACTCTGCGCGTGCGCGGAAGGTCCTGCGCACCCACAGAGGTGTCACACAAACGCAAAACACGTTCGCACACGCTCGTGCACATTTGCAAACCGGTAGCGAAGGTAAGTGAATACACCACTGCTCCACCCCCATTTGCCCTATTCTGGTGACCCTGAGACTGCCGCCGATTCAGACCGGTTTGGTTCTGACGATCAGCTGCACTCCCACCCTATCCTGTCCTATATTTCCTTCTATCTGGCACGCAGCACAGCTGATTCACGCAGCACAGCTGATTTCTGCGCAGCACAGCTGATTTCTGCGCCTCCACTGTTCTACCTACCGGGGCTGAAGGTAAGCAGCTGAGCTTCAGTTTGCTGTATTTTGAATGCTGCGCGCAAGCGTATTAGGGTTGTGCATGCAGGACCGATGGCTAAACCCGTTGCAGCCCCGAGGACACAGAAAAACTTCCAAGTGTTGAGAAGTGAAACATCTTCAAAGAAAAACCAAAAGTCCAGTTGCTTCTTGAAAAAAGCACCCTGAGGACACAGATGAAGCTCCCTGTGGCCTCAACGACCCCCTAAAAGGATGCAAATAATCAGCTGCCTGCAAGGAGTATAAACCCTTCCATTCGGTCAGAACTGAAGAAGCTTCTTGGATGAGAAGTGAAACATCTTCAAAAGAAAAACCAGAAAATCTGGTTTCCTCTTGAAAACAGCACCTTTGGGACAACCATGACCTGAGAATCTCCCTAGACAAATATAGCCGAAATCTCTGGGACTGTCATCTCTCTATGATAACAGTCACAAATTCTCATTTTAGTTCTTCTTGAGGCTTTTGTTACCTGGGCATCCAGACACAGAAATTTATTTAAAGACTTCTCCTGGTCAAGGCTCTTCATGTGATCTCATGTCTTTTCCAAGTAACCTTGCTAGGAAGGTTGAGATCAGGCTGCAGGTCCATTCCGACGGGCAAAGCCGACGAACCGTACAAGGAAAAAACAGCCTTAATTTCATTTATTCATTTACTTATTAAATGCGTACAGTATGCCATCCCTCTCTCCAGAGGCGACCCCGGGTGGTTTGAATAGTACACATTGCACTACAAAACCTGAAAACAATTTAAAATTCAGCTTAAAATAAAACCAGCCAGGATGGAGACGGAGAGCAAAATGCGTCCAGGAAGAAGATGAGATGCCTTCATTAGCCAACTCTCAAGTTTCTTCACCACAATTGGGGCTTCCGGCTAGTTGGCTCGACCATTTTTTCAAGGACTTTTGGAAAGTCAAAAAAGGTTGTGTAGATCTCACCTTGGGGGCCATGAAGTCCCAAAGACTGTAAACCATGGCAGAAAAGGCTCTTTTTCTGGATCTCACCAGCCGAAATCCCTTGCTTGATATGGGGTCCACACAGCATGTCCATCCTGCTGACACAGGTGAGGAGAGTTGAACCCAAGTTTCTCCAGAAGCTGGACATGACTGAAAAATAATGACGGCTTGAAATGTCACCAGTGAACCACTGGTGGGTTTCACAAATTCTTATCACTGGTTTGCTGCGCATGCACACCTTTCACACAGGTGCCCGTCCTTGAAAACATGGCTAAATAGGGCAGCATTATGCCAGGGCAGCATTATTCCACCCTCAGTTGCCGCTACTGGTTCATCCGGACAAGTACAAACTGGCTGAATACCACCTCTGCAGGCAACTACCAGTTCACTCAGACTGGTACGAACCAGCTGAATACCACCAATGCAGAGAACTACCGGTTCACCCAGACTGGTACAAACTGGCTGAATACACATCCGGACAGGTACAAACTGGCTGAATACCATCTCTGCAGTCAACTACCGGTTCACCCGGACTGGTACGAACCGGCTGAATACCATCTCTGCAGTCAACTACTGGTTCACCCGGACTGGTACGAACCAGCTGAATACCACCAATGCAGTCAACTACGGGTTCACCCGGACCGGTAAAAACTGGCTGAATACCACCAATGCAGACAACTACCGGTTCACCTGGACCGGTACAAACCGGCTGAATACCACCAATGCAGACAACTACCGGTTCACCCGGACCGGTACAAACCGGCTGAATACCACCAATGCAGACAACTACCAGTTCACCCAGACTGGTACAAACCGGCCGAATACCACCAATGCAGACAACTACCAGTTCATCCGGACAGGTACAAACCGGCTGAATATCATCTCTGCAGGCAACTACCGGTTCACCAGACTGGTACAAACGGGCTGAATACCACCTCTGCAGTCAATTTCTGTTGCTAAAGAATACAGGTAGCCCCCGACTTCCAGCAGTTCATTTAGTGACCATTCAAAGTTACAACGGGGGTTGAAAAAGGTGATTTATGACTGTTTTTCACACATAGGACCATTGCCACATCTCCAAGGTCACGTGATCAGAATTCAGACTCTCGGCAATTGACTCATGGTGGTGTCCGTGTCCCGGGGGTCATGGGATCACCTCATTCTTAGCCCGTGGATGCCACTCCAAGGACTTTTTCAAAGATATGAAAGAGGACGGCGAATCTTACACTGTATCGGAAGGACCCAAGCATTGCTGATCATTTCTTCGTCATCAGCAAAGGTTTCATAATAATTGCGCTTCCAAAGGGACACCAGCCAGTTGTGACCTGCTAAGTTAAATGTAGAAGCAATTTGTTCGGCAGCTTATCATACATAGCTACCGAGTAGCATTTTAACTCAGGTGGTCATAGATAACAGATTTTTCACTTCAGAATCTAATTAACCAGTTAATTCAGTTCTAACTGAAACCAGTTAACATATTGATAATTTTGATTTCTTTCCTTACATTCCTCCCTTCGTCCCTCCCTTGCTCCTTCTCTTCATCCTCCCTCCCCTTCTGCCTTCCTTCTTCCCTCCCTCCCTCCCCCTCCTTCCCTATCTTCCTTCCTCCCTCCCTCCCTCCCCCTCCTTTCCTATATTCCTTCTGCCTTCTTTCCTCTCTCCCTCCCCCTCCTTCCCTTCCTTCCTTCCTTCCTTCCTTCCTCCCCCCTTCTTTCTTCATTCTTTTCTCCCTCCCTCCCCCTCTTTCCTTATCTTCCTCCCTCCCTCCCTCTCTTCCTTCTGCCTTCCTTCTTTCCCCCCTCCCCTCCTTCCCTAGCTTCCTCCCTCCCTCCTCCTCCTTCCCTATCTTCCTTCTGCTTTCTTTCCTCTCTTCCTCCCCCTCCTTCCCTATCTTCCTTCCTTCCTTCCTTCCTTCCTTCCTTCCTTCCTTCCTTCCTTCCTTCCTTCCTTCCTCTCTCTCTTCCTCCCTTCCTCGCCTTCTGCCTTCCTTCTTCCCTCCCCCTCCTTCCCTATCTTTTCCTCCCTCCTTACCTAACTTCCTTCCTTCCTCCCTCCCTCCCCTTCTGCCTTCCTTCCTTCCTCCCTCCTTCCCTCCCTCCTTCCTTCCTTCCTTCTTACCTTCCTCCTTCCCTTCCCTTCCCTTCCCTTCCTTTCCCTTCCCTTCCCTTTCTGTGATTACCATCAACTTTACTTCTTATTGAAGAGTTGGAGGCTCAGCCTATCATTTGTGCATCTGATTTTGGGGGGGGGGTGCTCTGTTGACACGATGGCTTGTTTGAAAGGTAATTGGATTTCTGTTACCTAATAGAAAGTGACAGTTAGCAGTATTTATTTTCCATTTATGTATGGGCAGATAGCATAATGCAATTTTGATTGGTCTTTAGTTTTGAAATCTGAGATTCTTTTTTCTTCTTCTTTTTTTTTTGCCTGTGTTTTGAAGGATGATAAGGTGGTGGCCTAACAATAATAGTCTGTTTTTTAAACATCACTCTAGCTGTCATTTTCAGACTTAATGGCTTCTATTCCATGTGATATTCTAACACACTGTCAAGCAACTTACCATATTTTTAAAAACTTATTTTCTATTCCCCTCTTTCATACTTCAGACATTTATTTGATGCTTTAAATATCTTGGTATAATGATTTCCTTCTAAGGAAACTAAGCTATGATGGTATTATCTCATTATTTCTTTCTCAACAGCTCAGCCAGATACGGTGAATAAGAAACAATTTTTTGTAAGATTAATAACGCAGTTTAATATTTAAACCAGGTTAACTTCTTGTAACTCTTGTTCTCTTTTGATAAGTCCTCATGAGAAACACGTAGCTAAGTATCTTAACATTAAAATAGGAAAGAGCAAACGATGTGGAAATTTGATAGAAATACATGGCTAGTGAATAAAGGTACTTAATATTGTATTTGTTTGATTTAAAAAAAACAAACAAGCATATATTTTCTATCTTTTTCTCATGGATTTCCCCTCCAAATATAACGTTTTTCATAAAATCAATTTGCAATGCGCTAAAATGAACCATTACATCTCACATAATGACGATCCCTAGACATTATAACTATGGAGTAAATTTAAAAATTCCACTTTCTAACATACATCTTCTAACAGAAAATAAGGGGGAAAAAAAGTATCAACAAATCCTAGCCTGGAGTTTGGGGGGGTGGGGGGGGGAAACCAACCTAGAGAGGCAAAGTCCATTGTACAATGTGCTCAAACAAATATAAAATATTGCGTTTCAAAATGTATTTTGATTCTTTTTTTTTAAAACCCAAAAACCAGCAAGGTATTCAGAGAGGTTACTTAGGAAATCATAATCTAAACCTTGAGCGGAAGTATAAGAGAGTTGGAAGGGATCTTGTAGGCATATCTAATCCAACCTCCCCACATTAAACAATAAACCATGGTTGACTCTTTAAGGGCTTACGAAAGTCGCTTCACCTGTATGCTGGTTTTTAATGCTGCGGTTTGGCACAAGAGTCTCCGTTTCACCATACGCATTTGCGAGAGAGGAAATGATAACAGAAGAACAACTGTTTGGAAGCTGGACTTTGGCAAGTCCAGTTCAATAAGCGGTTTGATATTTTGGTTTAGCTCTGTTTTTTTCCCCCCTAAGAATAAATAGAGAAATTGTTTGTTACAGCTCCTACGGCGTGCGTTTGCTGCTACAGCTACCATTTTAAATTACCCGGCCCTCATTATGCCGTTGCAAAAAATCACTCCCTTTGTGCTCGAACACAGTCGTGGTGATTTTAACAGACGGGAGTTTCTGAAATGATTTTTTTCCCCCTCAAGTACTGCACGAGATATTAATTATTCCAGCATTAGGACTTTCAGCGGCGCATGTAGTTGAATGAATCAGCAGGAAGCAGGATTTTTACGAGCTTTCCAAATGTAATAGTTGCTTCAGATCCAGAGCTCAGGAAATATTCATCTCCAGCAGAAAGAAAATACTTGTTTCGTCTAATCCGGGCTTGGTATTTCTTAAAGAGGCGTTGTATATTGAATTCCATGCTCTTTTTTTTGCATAAATCATTTCCACACGTTTTCGTATTAAAAATATTGACCGGTTTATATCTCTGCCTTTGGATGTGTTGTGGCCTATTAGCAGCCCGTGCGGATTGTGGCTGATTCTGACAACGAGGAGGCAGGTGTGGTGCTGCACCAACAGCCTGTGCAGTGGGCGCTTGAGTCAGAGAATGAGGAGGCTGGAGAAGAGGTGGTGCCAGAGGCGGGGATTCAGCCAGGGCCTTCAGAACCTCCAGAAGCTCCTTTAAGTGAAGAGGATGAAGAGGAGGAGTCTCTTCTCGATGCACGGATGCACAGAGCTGCCAAAAGGCAGGAGTGGGTCCTCAGGAGGAGGTCTCCTCGAGAGTAAGGCTTGGGGCTAATTGGCCACTCCCTTAGCCTATTTAAGGAGGAATGCCGACTGAAGCAATTTGTAGGGAACAACTTTAGTTCATTCTCCATCGTGTCTGCATTCTCTGCGAATTGCTTCTGGGCTTTCTGTCAACCTTAATAAGATTGTGATTACTTTATCTTTGGGTTCTGGTAGGCTGTTAATAAAATTTATTAACAGCCTTTGTTTGGAAAAGACTGAGTTATTTTAGTAAATTTAAGTTTTGTACAGACTTCGTATGTGCTGTGTTCTTTGGGGTTCGTAGCTGGGGCAGAACATCTCCTTATATGGACAAAACGGTGAATTTTGCTCATTAAGCAAGATGGTGGCAATAGAGGTAGTCCTTCACTTAGTGACAGTTCATTTAGTGACCGTTTGAAGTTACAACGGTGTCGGCGAAAGTGACTTTTGATCTTTTTCGCACTTATGATGGTTGCAGCATCCACGTGGTCACGTGATCCCTTTTTGTGACCTCCTGACAATGGGGGAAGCCAGATTCGCTTAACAACCACTGTACCAACTTAACAACTGTGGCAAGAAAGGTGCTAAAATGGGCAGAACTCACTTAACAATGGCCTTGTTCAGCAACAGTCATCAGTGTGAAAAGCGGTCGTAAGTCGCTTTTTTCGGTGCCGTTGTCACTTTGAACGGTCACTAAACAAACTGTTGTAAGTCGAGGACTACCAGGGTTTACTTCCTGTGGGCTGAAAACGAAGAGAGTAGGTAAAAGAGGATTGGTGTAAGTAACCCTTCGATGAGAAATGATAAATTTGTGACTCAGTTTCCTCCTTTTTCCTTTCCATCTCATTGGCCTTTTGTGTCTATAGGTACTGTGAAATAGGCTTCCTGAGTCATTAAAACACAAGTAGTCCCAAAAACCTCTTTTATTGCAACAGCTGTGAATTACGTTCATTCACAGCTGAGTCCCAATTAGTTGCAAAAAGTCCTTCGGGAGAAGTCCTTCGGGATAATCACCAACCTTTATCTCCCTTGACACGCTGCCAAAGACCTACTTGGCAAAGCCCCACAGAGTCCAGAATCAAACAGAGATGCCGACTGGGAACAGAATGAACAATGTTGCTTTCCTTCAAAGGGCCCATGTGCCTTTGCTCCTCTTTTAAGCCTTATGGGAGGGGCCAATCATCTCCAGGCCTTACTCCTGAGTCGTCCCTTTTGTTTTAACTGATCTTTCCTTCGGGCAGCTCTGCGCATGCGCGCACTAGGAACAGACTCCTCTTGTTCCTCTGCCTCTCTTATGTTCGACTCTGGAGGCACCAGAGTCCGTGAATAACTCCCAGATGATCCTGGCCCCATCTCTGCCTCTGACGCAAAGCCCTTCTCCGAGCCTTCCCCAGACTCCAGGACTGGCCCATGGTTCTCCGTAGGCTGCTGGCGGACCAAAACAGTTGGTAACTTTACAACTCCTTGTGGCTACATCCAGACTTCACTTTTTCCAATTCTTGTTTTAAATAACCAAAGAAACGAATAACCTAGATTTTCTGTGGTCTATCACCCCAGAATTAATCCGAGCCTATCTTAGTTTATGTTTAGCTCAGCTATGTTCGGAGTATCCAGAGAGAAATGTTAACATTCAATATCAATGATAATAGACATCATTGCAAGAAGAATTACAACTCTCTTAAGAGTTGTTTATTGCAAATGGAACACAGCATTTTTCTGTTGGTAAACATTTCATTCTCAGTCTGGTGTGGACTGAGTAATACTCAATCACTTCTGTTTTCCTCTAGAAGCCGTAAAAGTAAGAATGCCCATTCTTAAAATATGTACGATGTAGACTTGATTCTCTAAGCAAATAATTTTGCCAGTTTTTACATCCTGGATCAGTGCTTTTAATTGCACACGATTAGGCAGACTCCTTCAGTGGGTAAGTTTTAGATGGCCAATAAAGGATATAACATTGCCAGTGGAATCATTACTGTTACTCAATAGCATCCCGAGACCACTTCCGTTTTCAGTTCTAGAGTCACCAAAATATTTGTAACATCTGTGCAGATTGAAACGGTTTTGATGCTTTCCCCACCTCTTGTTCGTTCCCCCAGGTCTTATATCCATCCCTGTTTCCTGAGCTATTTATTATCTAGAAAAAAAATTGCCTCTCAATCTGCAAAATAGAATATGGATCAGGTAAATAAATACAATCTTTTGAGTTTTGAGAAATGCCTTAGTTAGCTGATATAGCCTAATCATCTTGGCTGATATTGAAAGGCAGTAGTTATTTTTTTAATACTGCCTTTTAATACCGCATGTAAACTCATTTGTATTTGTATTTGTACTCATTTTCTATGTTCATGTCCATGTTTATACTTATACCTGTTATCTTGTACATGTTTGACAGATAGATAGATAGATAGATAGATAGATAGATAGATAGATAGATAGATAGATAGAAAAGAATTGATAAAGTCTATAGAGGCCATGCTCCATATTTTCTTTTCTTTTTTTTAATTACCCCATGATACTATTTCAAAAAAATTTCCAGCTTCACTATTGCAGTCATAACTCATCAAATTTACATCTGAAGCTAAGTTTGCAAATGTCCATAAAGTATGATGATTACTTAAGCGCTTTTGGATTGCATCTGCAGGTTGAATAATTCTGAGAAAAAGATATATTAAAAGGCATGGGCTTTTTATAGAATTAGTTAGAGAAGAGAAGAGAAGAGAAGAGAAGAGAAGAGAAGAGAAGAGAAGAGAAGAGAAGAGAAGAGAAGAGAAGAGAAGAGAAGAGAAAATATGGAATGGAAGGGAAGGGAAGGGAAGAGAAGAAAAAAGAAAAGAAGAAAAGAAAAGAAAATATGGAATGGAATATAGAATAGAATAGGAGTAGTGTAGAGTAGAGTAGAACAGAACAGAACAGAATAATAGAATAGAATAGAATAGAATAGAATAGAATAGAATAGAATAGAATAGAATAGAATAGAATAGAATAGAATAGAATAGAATAGAATAGAATATGGAATGGAATGGAATAGAATTAGAAATAATAGAAATAGGAATAGAATACAGTAAAATAGCAGAAAACAAGAATAGAATCTTAATTGATTTAGTCCTTTGACCATATCATTTGAAATTGTTCTGAATAGTGCAGTCTAATATACAATAAATCCACATCCAACTCACAAGATTATGTCTTTCATCAGTACTGAAAATATTATGGCTCAATAAAGAATAAGGAATAGTTTGAAGTCACAGAGGCCGGCGAGAAAAAGAGTAAAAACCTTTAATTTTCTTTGGAACATATGGACTGTTTTCCACGTACGCAACAGTATAAATTTAGAAAACCAATCTTGTTTCATTTTGAATTTATAAAATATCCACCCATTGCCTCTTCCTTCCCTTAGATTAGATTATCTCAGAGAGAGTTTGTAGTGGAACATATCTTGGTATTGGATGTATTGTATTTTTAGAATTTAATTGCCTCTCCAAAAATAAACAAGATCTTGTTACAGAACAAGAAAAGCACTTCCCACTGGAATTGTTGTTGTTGTTGTTGTTGTTATTATTATTATTATTATCTTGTAGACTGCATGTTTGTGGTTACAGGATCAGCCTCAGACAATTATCTATGCACCCAAAAGAAGAAAGGATGACTGCCCATTTCGGCAACATTAGTAGTGATGGTGATGGCAGGCAATTATGTGGTCACAGAGAATTTAAAAACAAATCCCTTTACATTTCTCCCCCTTCTCTTATAAAAATTTAATCCTTTGGAAAAAACAAAAACCTTTAGAACTAGATTTTCAAGTGCCTGAGAGCTCATCTCTAGCAAGCTTAACTTTCAGAAGGTAAGAATTTTGATTACTCACAAAGTTGATATTTATGAAATGATACTTGAACTGTATCTAATGGTGATTACCTTCAAAGACCCAAAAAGTTAGAATTAGGATACATTAGGGACAGCTCCCTCTATATTGTATAATAAAAATTATATATATATGTTTTCTGAGGTTTTCGCGGGTGTTTGTATGTAGGTCTTTGGTTATTCAGGTCTTCTCCCGCGTAAAATTGGAAGTGTCTTGGTGACGTTTCGACGAAGTCTCATTCGTCATCTTCAGGCTGGTGTTTTCGGCTTCGTGCTTCTAGGAGCAAACGGCTACCACACCCCCTTTTATACCCTGTGGGGTGTGGTCCAGTGACACAGCCTATTCCCTGGCACGCCTCTTCCTCTGCTGCATGCGCTTATCTCTGCGAAGCTGTTGAGGGTCCAGCTAATCATCCTCATTACTGTCCACCTGCGGCTGTGTGGAAGTGCTGGGTCCTGGGCCTACCTCTTGGTCTTCAGAGGACACCGAAGGCATTGCCAGAGAGGAGGGTTCTGGAGAGGGAGGCCTTGCCAACTCCTCTTCTTCACTCTCGGAGTCCTCTCCTGCTGATAATACAGGCTCAGGGAGCGGTGCCCCAACATCACTGTCCAACTCTGTTGCAAAGCTTCGCAGGTTGCTGGCAGGTTCATCGTAGCACACTGTATGATGAACAGTTGAGGAACCCAACTATGTCTAGCTGGAGGCGACATGAAAGCACTCTTCTAATACTTGAGGGGCTGTCACAGAGAAGAAGGGATTGACTTGTCCCACCAAGACTTGGATGACTGAGAATCTCTACAGACTTTAAGGCATTGACTTATTCCCTTAAAGAACCTGAGGGCAGGACAAGAAGTAACAGCTGGAAGATGAGATCCAACCTAGAAGTAGGGAGAAATTTTCGGACCGTGGAAAACAATTCATCAATTGGATAGCTTACCTCCCAGAATTGTGGGTCCTCCAAGACTGGAGATTTTCCGAAACAACCATCTGACACGGGATGGTATAAGACTCCTCCTGCCTTGAGCCCGGGGTTGGACTAGAAGACCTCCGAGGTCCCTTCCAGCCCTAAGATCCTGTCTTCTAGGTTCTATCAAATGCCGGAAATGTTCATCCGGTTTTTGTTGGATCGTCATTTCACGGCAGGGGAGACAAGACCAACGTTTTGACAAGATAAGCATTGAGGAGTGAACAGCGACACAGGCATATTTAGATTTTTTTTTTCCCCTGCGAGGTTACAGCTTTCTGCTTTGCCTTTTGTATCGGGATGCTTTATCAATGTCTAACGATGTCACTTTATCAACAGAAAAGCTTTCATGCATATTCCTTTTGTGGGTTTTTTTTTCTTCTTTTGCCCAAAGAGTTGAAGTCTGATGCTCTTTCTGCTGACACGATTTGCGATAACTTCCCCTCTTCCTTTCCACATCAACTTTCGATTTATGTTAATAAAATAAAATAAAGTCTTGCTGGGTTTTGGCCCTTCTGCTTAAAATTGCTGCCACAACGAAAGGAGCCCCCCTTTGTATTTATTAACCAACTCCTTTGGCTCAGAAACCCTACCGTATTCATCCAAAAACATTCAGGATATATGATCGGCGTCAGGCCAGTAAATCAGGAACACCCCTTCCTGAAATTAATTTCTCTCAAACAAAGGAGTGTTTTTAAAATGATGCAAATGTAACTTGGATGAGTGATTCCCCTCGCCTGAGAGATACAATATTCCTTGTTAATCGAGGCAAGGGGTATTCTGATTTGATTACAATGTACTTAAAACAATGGATGGATGCAGGGGTGAAATCCAGCTGGTTCTGACAGGTTCTGGAGAACCGGTAGCGGAAATTTTGAGTAGTTCAGAGAACCGGCAAATACCACCTCTGGCTGGCCCCAGAGTGGGGTGGGAATGGGGATTTTGCAGTATCTTTCCCCTGCCATGTTCACCAAACCACACCCACAAAACTGGTAGGGAAAAATTTTGAATTTCAACCCTGATGGATACCGTAATTTCGTTTCTTTCTTTTCTTTTTTTTTTTCCTGGCTAAAATTATTGTTACGTTCTTGGCCAATTTTTTTTAAAACACTGACACTGAAAGGTAAATTTCACGACACCATTAATTTTTTGTGTGAAAAAAAAGAAATCGTAATTCTTAAGGAAGAGTTTTCATGTTGTATTTAATACAGACTCTGGAGCGATTACTTTAGCTCAACCTAGGTGTGGGAGAGATGACCCAGGAGATTTGGGATTATGCCTTGGAAGGGTTGATGTGGAGAATATCCAACCTAAGGAAAGTGGGAGAAAATTTGGAAGAAGCATGCAAGCAAAGCAAAAGAGCCTCAGATAGCTCAACTGGCTGAATAGCCTGTTATTAACATCCAAGTGAGAAATTTGTTAAGTCAGTTTTGCCCCATTTTACGACTTATTTTTGCCACGTTTGCTAACTGAATCACTGGAGTTGTTAAGTTAGTAACATGATTATTAAGTGAATTAAGAACTTCCCCATTGACTTTGCTTGTCAGATGGTCACAAAAGCTGATCATATGACATCCCCCCCTTCAGGACACTGCAACCGTCATAAATACGAGTCAGTTGTCAAGCGTCTTGAGTTTGGAACACGTAACCAAATGCTGCAACGGTTGTCAGTGTAAAAATTAGACTCATAAATTGCTTTTTCCAGTGCCGTTGTAATCTCGAAACGATCACTAAACGAACTGACGGAAGTTGAGGACTATCTCTCAAGCAGTTTGCATGGATAGGTGAGAGAAAAGGCCAAGTAGCAAAGCTGAATCAACGCCAATTAAGGACATGTCAAAGCAAGATCAAAGATAATCTGCAAGCATTTATAGCTGGCCCCCCTTGGGAGGAAAATCACAACGGTTTCTGGCAGCGGCCCACACGAAAACCTAGAAAACAGAGCCATCTCTCTGGCTACAACTTCTTGTAGCCCTGAATGTGTAAGTTAAGTTCCTCTAACGAGCAAGAGCTCTTTCACGAAACGATGTCCTAAAAATGAAAAATCTTGTCTGGCTCAAAAACACACACACACACACACACACACACACAAAAACAGCTAGAAATGTCAGCTCCCTCCATCAATTTCTGGATGATTTGCAAGAGAACTTCCGCTCAGTTCTGCTTCTTTCTAACCCCTCAAAGTGGAGAAGATGAGAGGCAGATTCACATATGACGGGACTGACAGTTTATTTCCACTCTGAAATGAGTTCCTAGGCAAAGCACTGGTTTTCGAAGCGCTCTAGTTGAAAAATCCTGGCTCTTCACCTGCCAAGCCCTTTTTGGGAACCTGGGATTATCATGTTAAAAAGAATGCAGGCTACGTTCCTTCCTACCCTAAGATTTTGCCTTCTTCTGACCAGTGTGATGACTCCTCCAGATGCTTCCCCAGGTACCTCTGTAGACGTCAGCTCGGGGGTGGGATGGGAGGATGAACTAGTCCCTGGCATGTCAGGAGTTGAGTTGATTGATGGCTCCAAGCAGCCGCCTGGGAGGGATTTGGCTGGGGAAAGCAGACAGCTGGAGCCTGGTCAGTGAAGAGGAGGAGGAACTGCCTTCTGCACCTGATCCAAGAACACATAGGGCAGAGAAAATACAGGAGCAACAGAGATCAGCCAGATTACTTGCAAGGAGGCTATTTAGCACAGCAGACAGATAGAGGCCATGCTGGGAACAACGTGTTTATTTCCTAGCTGTGCGTTGGTTTTCTGGTCGTTGTGATTCCTGCCTCGCTTTGGGTTGACCCCGTGCCTTGACTTTGGATTGTGCCTGGTGAACTCCGGACTTTTCTTGCCTCGTAAACCCACTTGTGTTGTGGACTTTGCCTGGTGGGTTTATTTGGATTGGGAAACTCTCAAGTGCCTGGTGGACCATTGCTTTGTGGACTGGCATCAGTCTGCTCCTGGCTGGACTTAATTGGGACAGTTCTGGATTTTTGGTGAAGAAAATTGCTGTGAAACAATGATAAATTTACTAAACCACAGGTGTGTGTGTGTGTGTGTGTGTGTGTGTGTGTGTGTGTGTGTGTGTTGGAGAGAGACAGACAGACAGAGCGGGACAGACAGATAGAGGAGAGAGAGAAGGACAGAGAGGGAGAGAGAAGGAAAAAGAGGAGAGAGAGAGAGAAAGAGAGAGAAGTAGGGAGCAAGAGAAGGAGAGAGGCGGAGACAGACAGACAGATAAAGAAAGAAAACGAGGAGAGAGAGAAAGAGAGAAGGAGAGAAAGAGAGAAGGAGAGAGGGGGGAGAGAGGGATAGAGAAGGACAGAGAGGGAGAGAGAGAGGGAGAGAGAGAAGGAAAAGGAGAGAGAGAAGGAGAGAGGGGGGAGGGAGAGAGAGAGAGGGAAAGAGAAGGAGAGAGAGGAGAGAGGGAGAAGGAAAACGGGAAGGAAAGAGAGAAAGAGAGGAGAGAGAGAAAGAAGGAGAGAGAGAAAGAGAGAGAAGGAGAGAGGGGAGGGAGGGAGAGGGAGAGAGAAGGACAGAAAGAGGGAGAGAAAGAAAAAGAGGAGAGAGAGAGAGAGAGAAGGAGAGAGAGGGGAGGGAGGGAGGGAGAGAGAAGGAGAGAGAAGAAGAGAGAGAGGGAGAAGGAAAAGAGGAGAGAGAAAGAGAAAGAGAAGGAGGGAGAGAGAACGAGAGAGAGGGAGGGAGGGAGAGAGAAACAGAAAGAAAGAGGGAGATCACATTTTACTGACAGGAGGGAAGTTTCTATACATTTGGGATATTTTTTCTTTTTGCCTCCCTTTGTATAAATAGCTCTTGACAAAAGAAACAGGTGTTTATAGTCCTGGAGGCCAAATCTAAAGGCCACCAAGAAAGTAATCTGAAATCATTACTAATCTTTACTCCCTATGTCAGAGGAAAAGCAGAAGCTTTAATTTAAAAATATTTCCAGATTCCACACATCAAAAGTCTACTGGCAACCGCATATTACAGAAACCAATTTTCCTACATCACATCTTCTAATTCAGTACTGCAGCTCTGGGGACTTCCGACTATGCCTGCACGAACCCAAAAATCTAAATAACATTACGACGTCTGTTACAGGACTAATTTATACACTAATATCCCAGTTGAATACAAGATTCTATTTATTTATTTGGGCAAAACACCCAGAAACGTATGTCACCTCATAATGCAATTGTTAAAATGAAGCAGGGAAGGCAAAAAAAGATGAAGAGAAGAAGAAAGGAATATATTTGTTGATCAAGACAGTGCAGGAAAAACTTGGAGTTGTCAGCTAAGCTGAAGTCACAGTTGCTGTTCATTATGATACGTCGGTGACTGACAAAGAGAGCATTTTACATTAAATTTGCAATCTCGAAATGCATCTTACTAATGCTTTTTGTTGCAAGGCATAGAAGCATAAAACTTGTGGTCCGCCAGCAGCCTGCCTGAGCGCCCTCAGAATCGGACAGTGAGGAGGCTGGGGAGGAACATGGGCAGTCCTAGAGTCTGGGGAAGGCTCGGACAAGGGCTCTGCGTCGGAGGCAGAGAGGGGGCTAGGGCCATCTGGTAGTTATGTGTGGACTCCGGAGCCTCCAGAGTCAGACAACAGAGAGGCAGAGGAACAGGAGGAGCCTGTTCCTAGTGCACGCATGCGCAGAGCTGCCAGAAGTCAAGAACGGTTAAAACAAAAGGGACGACTCAGGAGTAAGGCTTGGAGATGATCGGCCTCTCCCATAAGACATAAAGGAAAAGCAAAGGCAAGTTGGCCTTTGCAGGAAGCAACATTGTGGATGGTGTCAGTTTGTACTTTGAAGCTCCGTTTTTGACTCTGTGTTTCCGTGTGGCCTGGCCAAGATAATTGCCAATTAGGTCTCTGGCGGCATGTCAAAGAAGATAAAGTGGGTGTTTATCAGCCTTATCCAAAGGACTGTGGCAGACTTCTGTTGGACTATTTATAAACTCTTGGTGATTCAGCACGTGCTGTGAATGAAAGGAATTCACACTTGTTAAAATAAAAAAAAAGGGGGGTTTTGGGACTAATTGTGTGCTTTTTACTATATCAGGAATTTTAGGTCAGAAACATGGTGTAGCCTCCAGACCTTTGATCATCTTCATTGTTCTTTGTACCCTATGACTATCATTAAGTGTCGTATCTTATGATTCTTGACAAATATATTTTATTTTTTCTTTATGTACATTGAGAGCCTATCACCAAGGACAAATTCCTTGTGTGTCCAATCACACTTGGCCAATAAAGAATTCTATTCTATTCTATTCTATTCTATTCTATTCTATTCTATTCTATTCTATTCTATTCTATTCTATTCTATTCTATTCTATTCTATTCTATTCTACTCTACTCTACTCTACTCTACTCTACTCTACTCTACTCTACTCTACTCTATTCCTCTGTTCTATTCTGTTCTATTCTATTCTGTTCTGTTCTGTTCTGTTCTGTTCTGTTCTACTCTACTCTACTCTACTCTACTCTACTCTACTCTACTCTACTCTACTCTACTCTACTCTACCCTACCCTACCCTACCCTACCTACCCTACCCTACCCTACCCTACCCTAACCTGCCCTGCCCTGCCCTGCCCTGCCCTGCCCTACCCTACCCTACCCTACCCTACCCTACCCTACCCTACCCTACCCTATCCTATCCTATCCTATTCTATTCTTTTTTTAAAAAATTATAAACTTTATTAACAAATAAAAAAACACATCAAACACAAATAACAAAAACGAAGAAAAATACATTATACACTAAACTATTATAGATAATCAATCATTCGCTATCATGAATGAAGAATAATACAGAGAATAGAATAGAATAGAATAGAATAGAATAGAATAGAATAGAATAGAATAGAATAGAATAGAATAGAATAGAATATTGGAATGGAATGGAATGGAATGGAATAGGATAGGATAGGATAGGATAGGATAGGATAGGATAGAATAGAATAGAATAGAATAGAATAGAATAGAATAGAATAGAATAGAATAGAATAGAATAGAATAGACAAAGTATAAGATAGAATAGGATGCAGAACAGAACAGAACAATACACACACATACACACACACACACACACACACACACACACACACACACACACATATATATATATATATATATATATATATATATATATATATAGAGAGAGAGAGAGAGAGAGAGAGAGAGAGAGAGAGAGAGAGAGAGAGAGAGAGAGAGAGAGAGAGAGAGAGAGAGAGAGAGAGAGAGAGAGCCATGCATTAAACCTAGAAGACCATAAAGTCAGGAGAATGTCAGTCTTAACTAAGTCAGACTTCCTTGTAACCTTTACAATTATCCACAGTAATTGTGGTTGTGTTTTCTGAATTTTGCTGAGAATACAAAAAGAGACCTATTGTCTCAAAGATCTGGTTCACTAGCGAAGATGCAAACATTTCATCGCCATGCCACGTTACGTGACAAATATTTGCATAATTTTAATTATCATAGAATGCAAATATTTCTAATTCATTTCAGTATACAAATCAGTGTTTTATACGTGGAACATTTTTAATGTTTACAAGTATAATTGCTAATTTGCTGTAGGAGGCAGCAGTTCAATAATTATATGGAACCGAACAACTATGGTGCCAGATAGGGAGATAGGAGTGAACACCAAAATATATTAGAAATGATTGAACTAAAATTAATTCTGAAACTTAATTGTAATATAAATAGAAAAGTGCACTTAGTTTGGGTATTATTATTTTTTCTTTGCTACGTGGTGGAATACAATTATTGTTAAAGGTTCTGTGTTTCGTGACAAACATAAGACTCAATTTTACTGAACTCAATTAAAACACGTTTCCGAATAAAAATACACGAATATTAGAATGGTGTTCCCCAGGATTCAGTGAGTGTGAACGGATAAGAAAAGAAATTACGAAAACAAGGACTATGGAGAAACAATTGTGGGACTGATAGGACAACACAACATTCAAGTGTAGCTGTGCGTCATTCTTGGGTGCAATTAAAAAAAAGGGGGGCTTTTGGTAGCATTTGGGATTAATAATAAATAAATACATCTGAAATATTTTTGGGATGCCATTATTTTTGTCTGTTAAAAGCCAAAAAAGTTCATCATAACATACGAGTACACAAATGCAGGGGTTCATTAAAGTAGCTACATCTTTTTTTTAAACCAAGGTTCTGGTATAAACCTGGATTGGGGGGGGGAGATGCTTTCATGAGTTGCACGAAAGACACGGCTGCTTTAATGAACAAACTTGTTAAAGCATCTGCATCCTTTTTAAGTCTCAGGCTTTCCCGGAGAAGTGCTGCTTTTCTGCTCCCACAACTTTTGAAGCACCTCTTCTCGATCGTTCTGAAAACATGATTCCCACCCAGCTTTGTCAAAGTGTGTTTTGCCTGACATTACAGCTAGCTGTGTTGTGGTCCACCAGCAGCCTGTGGAGCTGGCAGCGGAGTCGGACAGTGAGGAGGCTGGGGAGGAACATGGGCCGGTCCTAGAGTCAGGGGAAGGCCCGGAGGAGAGCTCTGCGTTGGAGGCAGAGATGGGACCAGGGCCATCTGGGAGTGATGCACGGACTCCTGAGCCCCCACAGTCGGACAGCAGAGAGGCAGAGGAACAGGAGGAGCCTCTTCCTAGTACACGCTTGCGCAGAGCTGCCAGAAGGCAGCAATTGACCTGTCTTCAGAAGTTATAGGTGCTACATCACTGGAGGTTTTTAAGAAGAGATTGGACAACCATTTGTCTGAAATGGTATAGGATTTCCTGCCTGAGCTGGGGTTGGACTAGAAGACCTCCGAGGTCCCTTCCAAATCTCTTATTCTTTTATCTGGGAGGAGAAAATCAAGAAGAAAAGTTTCATCGTGCCGTACAATACATGTTAATAAAGGAACAATGAGAGCTTCTGGGTTGCAGTGGTGATCATGGGAATGTGACGATCTGAATAGAGTTGTGCTCCATGAACAGGTTCTCATACTGTTAAGGATATTATTTGAGTTACACCCGAAGTTGTGGTTTATAAAGCAGAGCCCCGTTAAGACTTTTACGCACAGAAATGTTTTGAGAGTAGAGACTTTAGTAAATTGCTTGCTAAAACTTTACCCCAGTTGCAAGAAAATTCCTTTTTTGTGCAGGTCACGCTAAAATAATTACGTTTTATACCGTATTTTGATACGGCCTGTGGGTTAATCAACAATAAAGTTCCATACCCCTCACTCATAGTTTCCTAGTCATTAATAGCGCAGGTAGTCTTGCAACGTACGATTCGTTTAGTGACCATCCAAAGTTACAACAGCCCTGAAAAAATGTGACTTACAACCATGTTTCACACTTACGACCATTGTGGTCATGCAATCCAAATTGGCGACTGATTCATACTTATGACTGTTGCCTTGTCCCGGGCTCAGCATTTCTAAGCCTTTCAGCCGGCTTCTGACCAACCAAGTCAATAGGGAAAGCCAGATTTGCTTAATGACCGCAGGACTCACTTAACGACTGTGGCAGAAAAGGCTGAAAAAGGGGCACGAACTGCCTTGCTTAGCAACCAAACTTTGGGGCTTAAATGTGGTTGTATGTCGAGGACTAGCAGAAATGAAAAATATATATATTTTGTGCAGGGATAATCTTAAACTTCGGACAACTTGCTATCCCTTTAAATTATCCCTCGTTTCTTTTTTCATTCTAATTCTTTTCTCTCCTTTCTTTCTTTTCATTCTCATTCTTCTTTTCTCTGTGAACAAGGCAACTATTTCTAACGTCAATGAAGCTGGCCATGCATCTTAATTAATCAAAGTACATTTCTTCCCTCCTTTATGGTATGTGCAAAGCTGAGATAAGTTTTTCCCCCCACACGGTCCAAGCTCTGAAAAATACAAGGTTGGCCTTGTGTTAACATAATTCTGTTGACTTATAACGGTCCTTTTTTTTTGTCTGGTTTAAAAATTGATCCCCCTAAGAAAAGTTAAATATCACCTGTGTTTGTACATGCTCAACAGCTATTAAGATAATTCTTCTATAAATACAGATGGCACCCTTATCAAAATTACACGGCGGGTAAATGGATGCCAGGGAAAGCAATATGACATTGATTAGCTAATAAAATGAAACAAAAAGGGAATCAGCACGTTGAATTGCTTTGACAGGTCTCATGCTGTCTTATTTATTCCTCTTGTAAAAGAAATGTTTCCAGAGTGCCATCATGCTTTTCTTTTTTTTTTGTACTTTCTTTCTGTGTTTATTATTTTTTTTTTAAAAAAAATTACCTGCTCGTTAGATCCAAAATTACAAAAATACTCATTACCCTTCATTCTGGCAGCAATTCTTCATTCTCTCGCTGATGGTGGGTTTTTCTTTCTTTCTTTCTTTCTTTCTTTCTTTCTTTCTTTCTTTCTTTCTTTCTTTCTTTCTTTCTTTCTTTCTTTCTTTCTTTTTCTTAAAGAAGCGAATTGATATCAGACAGAAGCATGCCAGAAATGGTGAGAACAGAAAGTTGGCCTATTAACCATGATAGGAAGGTTATTGATCAGAGCAGAGAATTCGAGGAATTTGCTAAGTGACGACTTGTTCACCCAGGAAGCTTCTGGTCTTGAAAAGCTGCTAATCATAGCTCTCAGGCGTGCCACGAGAAAATTATGCAAGAAGGTATTTGTGCGTTACAGAAAGAAATACCTATGTTTAATTGACGGATCGCTATAAACCGGATTATCTTTGGTCGGTAATAGAACAAGCATTCAATTGGTTCGTCCTTTTTTTAAAAAAATAAGATCAAAGAAGAAAATGGTGTTTTGTGGAGGAGTGTGTTAATGAAGTGTTTTAGCTTTTATTTATGTTTAGCAGAGATTCACTTGCAATCCTTAATAGAGACCAGTGGAAATATATTGTAGGTTCTAAATACAATAGCCAAATACTTTAAGATTGTAAGATTTGGAAGGTGACTGAATTCATTTTTCATAATTTTAGTTGGCTTATGTAGCTTACAGAAGGACTGAAGCTTCTAGTTAACATCTGGAGCTCAAGGGATCCTTGGTGCTCTCTGAGCATGGTTGTCTCTGTTTGCTCTGACCTAGGTTTCCTGAGTCATTAAAACACACGAGTAGTCCCAAAAACCTCTTTTATTGCAACATCTGTGAATTCTGTTCATTCACAGCTGAGTCCCAATTAGTTATAAAGAGTCCTTCGGGATAATCACCCACCTTTATCTCCCATGACACGCTGCCAAAGACCTAATTGGCAAAGCCACACGGAATCCAGAATCAAACAGAGATGCCGACTGGAAACAGAATTAACAACGTTGCTTTCCTGCAAAGGGCCCACGTGCCTTTGCTCCTCTTTTAAGTCTTATGGGAGGGGCCAATCATCTCCCAGCCCTAGTCTCAAGTCGTCCCTTTTGTTTTAGTTGTTCTTGCCTTCCGGCAGCTCTGTGCATGCGTGCACTGGGAACAGATTCTTCTTCCTCACTGAGGTCTGACTCTGGAGGCTCCGGAGGCAGCACGCACCTCTCAGATGGCCCTTTCTCTGCCTGATGCTCTGAGCTACAAAAACTCTCCTTTATTGGATGTCATGGTGGACTACGTTAAGTTCTTTAAATTTACCTGGTTTAAACCACCCAGTTTTTGCCCCTTTAGAACAAATCTCTCTTTTAAAATATTTTGGTACAAAGCACATTTCGGACATCGCTGTTCATGATCCAAAAAGATCTTGAGAAGACTTGAACAATGGGCCTTATCCAACAACATAAAAATTAACATGGAGAAAATTGTCCTCAATGTTAGGAAGTTTCTCCTTAATTCCAGGTTGAATCTCTCCTTGTTCAGTTTCCATCCATTATTCCTTGTCTGGCCTTCGGGTGCTTTGGAGAATAGCTTGACCCTCCTCTCTGTGGCAGCCCCTCAAATATTGGAACACTGCTTTCATGTCTCTCCTGGTCCTTCTCTTCACTAGACCAGCCATGCCCAGTTCCTGCAACCGTTCTTCGTAGGTTTTAGCCTCCAGTCCCCTAAAATTATCTTGGTTGCTCTTCTCTGCACTCTTTCTAGAGTGTCAACATCTTTTTTATAGTGTGGTGACCAAAACTGGATGCAGGATTCCAGGTGTGGTCTTACTAGGGCTTTATAGAGTGGTAGTAGTACCTCCCTTGATTTTGATTGTATCCCTGTATTAATACAATTTAGGATTGGCTTTTTTGACTGGCGCTGCACAGAGCTGGCTTGTATTTTAATTGACTGTCCACCAGCAAACAATTACTGGGGTTCTTGGGCCCATAGGGAACTCAGCTTTGGACCAGGTGAGAGAAGAACAGAATAGGCGTGGCATGGCTTGGTGGGCATGGCAGAGGAAGGATACTGCAAAATCCCCATTCCCTCCCCACACCTGGGGGAAGGATGTTGCAAAATCCCCATTCCCATCCCACTCTGGACCCAGCCAGAGGTGGTATTTGCCAGTTCTCCGAACTACTCAAAGTTTCCGCTACCGGTTCTCCAGAACCTACTGGATTTCACCCCTGGATTAGGCAGGTGACTCTTTTGAAACTATAAGAAGAAACGCTTTGGATGATGGTGTGTCTCTTCCTTAAAACAGCTTGCCGTTTATTTTGTGGGGAAAAAAATCCAGCAACCACTATCCTGCTGCTTTAAGAATCAACATTAACTTGATGGAGTTGACTTCTTCAGCATCTGTGTCCAATTCCAGGTTGTTGTTGTTTTTTTTTTAAAAAAAAGCAGCTGTGGATTGTGGAGAAAGGAACAGCTACTGCCATTTTATTTCTCTCCCTTGAATCTTTTGAGCTGGCCTTTAAGGACGGTGCTTTTTCCTTCTTCCTACAAATGAAGCGGTGAGTGGGTTATTTTCTTGGAGGCTTCAAAAAGCCGCGGAGAGCTTATGAGAGAATTGATCCTCTGTTTACTTCTGATAAATTGGATTTGCAGGCTTTTGGGGGGGGGTTGTTTTTTGGAATGTGTGTTGTGATTCCAATTTGAGGAGGTAACTTTTGTGGTTTTTTGCTAGTTGAGCTGCAAAACAAAACAAAACAAAACAAAAAGGGAGGGGGAAAAGAAAATTTGAAATTTGGAGCTATGACAAGTGACTTCTCCTTCACCTTGATTTAAGAGTACTGCACCTATAAAAAAAAACTGTTGCCTTTGATTCTTGAACTCCTTTAAATCTCAATTAAGCAGGTGCTTGGGGAATAATATTTGGCCTAGATCCTGCCACTGGTCTTATTTGCATGTTCTACAGTTTAAGAAAACAGAATAGAATAAGAATAAGAGGGAGAGTAGAGAGTAAGTGTAGAGTACAGAGTGAAGTACAGAGTAGAGTGGAGGACAGAGTGGAGTACAGAGTAGAGTTGAGTACAGAGTGGAGTAGAGTAGGAAGTAGACTAGAAAATAGAGTAGGGAGTAGAGAGTAGAGTGTAGAGTGTAGAGTACAGAGTGGCATACAGAGTAGAGTAGAATAGGAAGCAGACTAGAGAGTAGAGTAGTGAGTAGAGAGTAGAGTGTAGAGTATAGAGTGGAGTACAGAATAGGAAGTCGACTAGAGAGTATAGTAGGGAGTAGAGAATAGAGTGTAGAGTACAGAGTAAAGTACAGAGTAGAGTGGAGTACAGAGTAGAGTAAGAAATAGAGTAGAGAGTAGAGTAGAATACAGAGTAGAGTGTAGAGTACAGAGTGAAGTACAGAGTAGAGTGGAGTAGGAAATAGATTAGAGAGGAGAGTAGAGTAGAGAGAGTAGAGAGTAGAGTGTAGAGTACAGAGTAGAGTGAAGTAGGAAGTAGAGGATAGAATAGAGTACAATACAGAATAGAATGTAGAGTACAGAATAAAGTACAGAGTAGAATAGAAGGAAGGGACCTCGGAGGTCCTCTAGTCCAACCCCCTGCTTAGGCAGGAAACCCTACACCACTTCAGACAAATGGTTATCCAACATCTTTAAAACTTCCAGTGTTGGGAGCATTCACAACTTCTGGAGGCAAGTTGTTCCACTGATGAATTGTTCTCATTGTTTAAGCAACAATATATTTTAGGTGCAGTTACTCCTCGACTTACAAAAGATTTATTTGGTGGCCATGACGATGGTGCTGGAAAAACATGACTTAACAACTAGTCTTCACACTGTCGGATCTGCTTAAATTTACCCTCGCTTGGACATGACTCCCTTAACAACTGTCTCGCTTCGTAACAGAAGTCCCGCTTATTAATTGTTTTTCCTAAGTTGAGCACTTCCTGCATGTGCTCTCTGAGTAGGACGTTTGTGGGTTCAAGGAGAAAGTTATAGCAGTCTGTTCTGTGCACAGGTAGTCCTCGACTTACAACCCCAATTGAGTCCAAAATGGCTCTCTTAAAAAAAAAAAATGCCAGTGACCAACTGTCTGCAAGGAGTATAAATCCTTCCATTCCCCACCATCCTGTCAAGAGCTGAAGAAGCTTCTGGGATGAGAAGGGAAACGTCTTCAAGGAAAAAAAACCAAGAAAGTCCTTTTTTACTCTTGGAAAAAAAACACAAAAAACCCCAGCATCTTTGCGAATCTCATAGCCGAGTCTAGATTTTAGCAAATCTTTCTAAGTACCCATATTTCTGAATGGGATTTTTTCCAAAGAGAAATAATTGGCCAACGGCGAAGATCAATTCTTTTCAGATAAAGTGGTGTAGCCTGCTTAATTTTCTCCAGGAGCAAACACAGGCCCTCAGCGTTATTACAGGAACATGATAAAAACTAATCTGTGTAGTCCTTTTATATTGCTTAAAATTAAAAACATTTTTCCTTTTTAAACATTGAGTCAGGTCAACAAATACGCTTTTATTTTTAAGCACCTCTGACTGCCACGGATTCCCCAAGTAAATCTTTTTAATCTTAGTTTTTTAAAAAATAATAGGTGGCTCTAACCCTTGCACGCTATTTCAAGATAACATTCCCTTCTGTTTTACTTAAAATTTCTTAAAATGCCTTTCCTTGTTTCCCGCATCTTTTCTAAAAACCAATGGGGCTAACAATGGGTTAGAAAAAAACCTAACTTGTTAAAAAAAAACAAGTAATAAGCATTTATTTCTTTCAATTATTTTGCTGACCGCCAAGGTAAGGGCTGTTGATGCAGCAGAATTATATGTGGAGCGATCTTAATCTTTTGTGGAGGTTTTTTTTCCTTTTTGCGTTGTGATTTACTTGCTGGATTTTCATTCAGGTTTACAATTTTAAGGGAGAATCCTAAATAAATACCGTATTTTCCGGCGTATAAGACGACCCTCCTCAGAGCCATTTAAGGCTCGTCAGAGCCTTATGGGCTGGTCTGCCTGGTTACAGGAGAATGAGACCCGGCGTATAAGACGACCCCTGACTTTTGAGAAGATTTTTGTGTGTTAGAAAGTAGTCTTATACGCAGGAAAATACAGTAAATTAAAAAAAAAGGAGATAGAACTGGGTGAATCCTTTCGTTAAGGATGCTGAGTTTGGAAAGATTTGCTGAATGAAATTGATGCAGGATTCAAAGCAGGCTGCAACCGGATTATATCTGGATTTCCTTGTCTTGTATGAACAGTAGGAATTAATTCATTTTTAATCTATTAACTCATTAGGAAAACAGTGGAGCTGTTGTTAATTCCCGCCTTTCTAGTCGCCCTTTCAAGCAATCCCTCTGATGGGACTAATATGTCACGTCCTTTCAATCCGTAACACAATTACGAATTTACGTGCGCTATCCAAAGCTTTGTATTGGCTGCTACTTCGGAATACAGATGATGAGATTTAGAAGAGGGAATTCCAAACTGGTAAATTTATCTTACTTCGAAAACTATTTTTTTTTTAAAAAAAAAGAGGATTCTTGAAAAAAAGAAAATATTTTTTGCAAAATACCACAGTTCATTTATCAAATCAGAATAGATCTGGAAGGGACAAAGTGGCTCCAACCCTCCAGTGTTGGTCAACTTCTTGTGGCCAGCTGTTCCACTGGTTAATTGTCTTCACTGTTAGGAAGTTTCTCCTTAGTTCCAGGTTGATTCTCTCCTTGATTAATTTCCACCTGTCGCTTCTTGTCTTACCTTCTGGTGCTTTGGAAAGTTTAGTGACCGTTCAAAGTTACGACGCCAGTGAAAAAAGTGACTTCAACAGTTGTGACCGTTTCAAGATTCCCATGGTCATGTGATCAAAGCCGTGCCTTCTGTTGGGCACATTTTTCCCTGCGTCACTGGCGAGGATCCAGCCAGCACTTATCACCCTCGTCGCTGTCCACCTGTGGCTGCGGGGATGTGCTTGGCTCTGGGCCTATCTCTTGCCCTTCGGTGTCCTCCAGGGGCATTGCCAGAGGGGAGGGTCCTGGAGAGGGAGGTCTTGCCAATTCCTCCCTTTCACTCTCGGAGTCCTCTCCTGACGATGACACAGGCTCAGGCAACGGAGCCACAACACTAGCAAAGCCAATGGGGAAGCCTTAGCAGGACTCACTTAACAACTGTGGCAAGAAAAGTCGTAAAAACGGGGCACTTAAATTCACTGAAATGCTTCCCTTAGCAACATAAATTTTGGGCTCCGTTGTGGCCGTTTTAAGTCGAGGACTACCTGGGTTATGTCAAGCCAGGGAATAATTTGAGGCCAGTGGGGTTCAGCAATATTATTCTTGTCTGCTTCCTCCCTCCAATTGACTTGCTGAAATTTAGTGGAGGTTGAACAGATGTACATTAAGAAAAGTTGGTTATGTTAATGTGACAGCGATCTCCGATTCAGCTGTTGGAAACAGCGCATTGCACTCGCGTTACAGAATTAACAGTATAACCTTATGTCATTAGCTCACTATTACGCTAATATCTGATTCTGGATCCTGTCCAGTCTCATTAGATATTCCCCCGTTGATGATTCTGTTACAGGTAAAAATATTAATTGCCTCCACATCTCTCTTCAAATGTCTGGGGCTGAAAAGGCCATTTATAAAGCTGACACTTTTACTGCTAAACTAGATAACTATTTAGGGAAAATATGGGGAGGAAACGGGCAAGGAAAAGGACCTCACATTTCTTAGTCGATCTTTTTATATACCTTCCAGTTGAAAAGAAGACATATATATTACAGTCTGCCTCCTTGTTTCAAATTGGTGTCATTTTCATCAGCCAGCTGCTTTTCACCTCTGTCTGATTAATAGCAACAAATTGAGGAGCAACTTACAAAAAAAGACTCCGAAATGGGGTATCAGAGTCTCAAAAGTCCCATAGTTTATAATAGGGTCTTTTTTCCCATATTCTTCTTCACTGGGTACTATTTTAGTTCCCCTCTATAGGTCAGTATTTAGAGTAGAGTAGAGTAGAGTAGAGTAGAGTAGAGTAGAGTAGAGTAGAGTAGAGTAGAGTAGAGTAGAGTAGAATAGAATAGAATAGAATAGAATAGAATAGAATAGAATAGAATAGAATAGAACAGAACAGAACAGAACAGAACAGAACAGAACAGAACAGAACAGAACAGAACAGAACAGAATTCTTTATTGGCCAAGTGTGATTGGACACACAAGGAATTTGTCTTGGTGCATAAGCTCTCAGTGTACATAAAAGAAAAGATACATTCGTCAAGAATCATAAAGTACAACACTTAATGATAGTCATAGGGAACAAATAAGCAATCAGGAAACAATATCAATATAAATGGTAAGGAGCATAAATCCAGCAGCAACAAGGTTACAGTCATACAGTCATAAGTGGGGGGAGATAGGTAATAGGAAGGATGAGAAGAAGAATAGTAATACAGTCTTAGTGAATAGTTTGACAGTGTTGAGGGAATTATTTGTTGAGCAGAGTGAAGGCATTTGGGGGAAAACTGTCCTTGTGTCTAGTTGTTCTGGTGTGCAGTGCTCTATAAACTCATTTTGAGGGTAGGAGTTGAAACAGTTTATGTCCAGGATGCGAGGGGTCTGTAGATATTTTCACAGCCCTCTTTTTGACTCGTGCAGGATACAAATCCTCCATGGAAGGTAGGTTGGTAGCCATGGTTTTTTCTGCAGTTCTAATGATCCTCTGAAGTCTGGGTCTGTCTTGTTGGGTTGCAGAGCCAAACCAGACAGTTATAGAGGTGCAGATGACAGACTCAATAATTCCTCTGTAGAACTGGATCAGCAGCTCCTTGGGCAGTTTGAGGTTTCCTGAGTTGGCGCAGAAAGAACATTCTTTGTTGTGCTTTTTTGATGATGTTTTTGATGTTGGGTGTCCATTTTAGGTTGTGAGATATGGTAGAACCTAGACATTTGAAGGTCTCTACTGTTGATACTGTGTGGTCTAGTATTGTGAGAGGTGGAAGTATGGGAGGGTTTCTCCTAAAGTCCACCACCATTTCTACGGTTTTGAGTGTGTTCAGTTCCAGATTGTTCCGGTTGCACCATGAGGCTAGTTGTTCAACCTTGCATCTGCATGCGGATTCATCATTGTCTCAAATGAGACTGATTATTGTTCTTATAATAATCAATCCACCCAATCAATCCAATCAATCAGGATAGTCCAACCCCCTCAAGCAGACAAACGATTGTCCAGTCTCTTCTTAAAAACCTCCAGCTTTCAAGAAGAGACTTCTTGAAAACTTCACAACTTCTGAAGACAAGTTGTTCCACTGATGAATTGTTCTCACTGCCGGGAAATTCCTCCTTAATTCAAGATTGCTTCCCTCCTTAATTAGTTTCCATCCATTGCTTCTTGTCTTGCCTTCTGAATGAAGGTGCTTTAGAAAATAAGTTGACCCTTTCCTCTTCTTTGTGGCAGCCCCTCAAACATTGGAAGACTGCTATCATGTCACCCCTAGTCCTTCTTTTCTCTAGACTGGCCAAACTCAGTTCCTGCAATTATTCTTCATATATTTTAATCTTCAGGGCTTTAATTAAGTGCTATCATATCACACCTAATCCTAGATTTATTTCTACCAGCATTTTTAAAAAATATTTTTATTTTCCCTAACATTGATTCTGTGCTCCTCATTCTTTCTGATGGCAGGAGAAGAAGAAAAAAAAAGAGTCCCGTTTTATAAGATGTGATTCATCTTACAGAAACTCTTATTCTCCGGAGCCAACCACTTAATGCTGCCTAATGAAAAGCGGCCATCGTATCAAGTTCAGGGGACAAATGGTGCCAGTTGTTGCATCTTCAATTAAGATGAAATCAATCCAGATTAAAGATCTTTAATTAAGATTAAAGCGATTGAACCTAGAACTAAGGAGAAACTTCCTAACAGGGAGGACAATTCATCAGCGGAACAGCTTGCCTCCAGAAGTTCTGGGTGCTCGATCACTGGAGGCTTTCAAAAATAGAAAACCATTTGTCCAGAATGATATACGTAGAGTTTCCTGCTTCAGCCTAGGGTTGAACTATAAGATCTCTGAGGTCCCTTTCAGGTCTAAGATTCTATGTTCTAAGATCATCAATATGAAAAGTTCTGAACACATTTCTGCGTCTTTGTGAAATATTCAACTTTTTTTGTTTTTTTTAAAAATTAGATTTATATGCCGCTGTTCTCCGGAGACTCAGGGCGGCTTACAATGCGTTAAGCAATAGCCTTCATACTTTTGTATATTTTTATACAAAGTCAGCTTATTGCCCCCACA
Source organism: Coluber constrictor foxii (assembly GCA_038048745.1). Classification (NCBI taxonomy): domain Eukaryota; kingdom Metazoa; phylum Chordata; class Lepidosauria; order Squamata; family Colubridae; genus Coluber; species Coluber constrictor. Next base: position 74,541,065 of record CM075965.1, on the reverse strand, counting down.
AACTGGGTCCTCAACTGACCTACCTTAGAAAGGATGGAAGGCTGAGTCAACCTTGAGCCTGGTGGGATTTGAATTTACAGTAATTGCAGGCAGCTGAATGTTCTTCTTTCTTCCTTCCTTCCTTCCTTCCTTCCTTCCTTCCTTCCTTCCTTCCTTCCTTCCTTCCTTCCTTCCTTCCTTCCTTCCTTCCTTCCTTCCTTCCTTCCTTCCTTTTATTCATTTGATTTATATGCCGCCCTTCTCCGGAGACTCAGGGCGGCTTACAATGCGTTAAGCAATAGCCTTCATACTTTTGTATATTTATACAAAGTCAGCTTATTGCCCCCACAAACTGGGTCCTCAATTTACCCACCTTAGAAAGGATGGAAGGCTGAGTCAACCTTGAACCTTGAACTTGCAATAATTGCAGACAGCTGAATGTTAATAACAGGCTATTTAGTCTGTTGAGCTATCTGAGGCTCTGAGGTTCATATTAGGATTCCTGTTTGCAGAAGTTCCAGCAACTTCGTTGGGGCTGGATGCTTCCTAATTAAACTAACGGATTGTTTAATTCTACTAGAATAAAAAAAAATAGGAGCGGTTAGACAAATTGCAGTTTGAATATACGGCTTGAAAGGTGGGAATTCACTGTAATACGGAAGAGCCAAACCTTTTTTTAACAGTGGCATGAAACAAAACAATAAAATGGTTCACAGCCATATTCTTACTATAACTGTTCCTTAGATTTTTAGCAATTAATGTTTATGGCAGCGAGTTCTTCCCAGTTTGCAAAGTGCCAAATCTGAATGCCGATTTGAAAACTGACGGTGGCTTATTTTTCTTTCCAATGCCACAATTTTTTATTTCTCCGAGTTGCTGCTGGATGGATGTCCGTGTGACTGCAAGCTGTCAAATGTGACAAGCAAAAAAAAAGAAAAAAAAAGAAAAAAGAAAAAAAAGCTGTTATTCTGTCTTTTATATTCCCCAAAGGTTCCTTAAATCCCACAGGATTCCTTCCTTGTTTTGGGATTTTATTTTAGGAAGGAAACACTTCGGGAGGGTTTTAGAGAGATAACGGTTGCGATGCCCCGGCAGGCCACGGGAAAAGCTGCACGGATTTTGGAGATGCTGAATGCGGCTCCTTCTGCCATGGCCGTTTTTGAACTTCTGACGGTGGGGATTTGCAGCTTTCTCGAAGCTTTCCTTGCGACGGTGGGTGATATCGCCCGCCTGCCAGGAACAATCCTGATGCTGAAGACTCTCTCCGAACAGATCTCTCTCTCTTCCGCCTGGCTGCATCCAAGGAAAAGATTTGCCTGTTTAAATATATTAAGATAAAGAATGAATTATTAAATATTAAAAGAGACTATATACGATTAAAAATGGAGAAAATAGAATTTGAGGGCGAAAGAAGATACTGTTTATAGAAATAAGAATAGAAATATTAATTAATTAATTAATTAATTAATACCTATTTATCTACTCGCGTCCGCATGCTTTCAGATTGCTAGGTGGGCAGAACTGAGGCGAGGATGGGAGCTCACTCTGTTGCATGGTGCTCGGGTCTCGAACTCAGACTGTCAGCTTTGTAGTTGACAAGCTGAGCATCTTTAATTGTTAAGCCATCACACACCCATCTCTCATTCATCTTGGTCTTTGTCTCTGTTTCTGTCTCTCTGTCTCCCTCTCTCCCTCTCATCTATCTATATCACTCACCTATCATCTAACTATCTCTGCCTGCCTGCCTGCCTGCCTGCCTGCCTACCTACCTATATCATACATACATACATACATACATACATTATATGTATGTATATATACACACACACACACACATATATATGTATGTGTATATATAAACACATATATATACATATATATATATATATATACATACACAGAGAGAGCGAGAGAGAGAGAGCGCAATAGCACTTAGACTTATATATCACTTCACAGTGTTTTACGGCCCTCTCTAAGTGGTTTACAGAGTCGGCCTCTTGCCCCCAACAATCTGGGTTCTCGTTTTACCCACCTTGGAAGGATGGAAGGCTGAGTTGACCTTGAGCTGGTCAAGATCGAACTCCTGGCAGTGGGCAGAGATAGTCTGCAACATTGCATTGTAACAAATCCACCACTATGGCTGGCTGGCAGGCTGACTGGCTTCCTTCCTTCCTTTTTCTTTCCTTCATAAGCAATAGCACTTAGACTTATATGCCGCTTCACAGTGCTATACGGCTCTCTCTAAGCGCTTTACAGAGTCAGCCTCTTGCCCCCAACAATCTGGGTCCTCATTTTACCCACCTTGGAAGGAAGGAAGGCTGAGTCAACCTTGAGCCTGGTGAGATTCGAACTGCCAAATTGCAGGCATATAATATATAATATGTATAATTTATGCACCTCATCTGTATGCTGACCAAGGGCACGAATCACGTGATTCTTGTCCAGTTTCATTAGAGCCAAAATATTTGATGGACCTTTCGCTACGTATAATGGAATCCAATCTTATCTATGCCGTTGAGAGCCATTGATGTAGCTCCAGATCTTCCATAAGAAGGATTTCCCCCTCCCTCCCTCCCTCCCTTCCTTCCTTCTTCTACACATGGTAGAGTCAGAGACTTCTTTTCTGCAGATCATTCATTCTCTCTTTTTGCTTTTTCGCCGTCAGGGAGCAGTGGAGAAACACGGATCTGCGTTGTTTCCGTCCTGCCCTTAGCATCTCCTGCCTTTTCTTGTCGCTCGTCACGTTGGTTAAGGTCACGGTTAAGAGCTCCCGCGTAAAAGGCTTAGCTAATAGCCCCCACCCCACCCCAAAAGACACACACACAGACACGCTTCCCTAGGTGGAAACCTCCCTTTGCCTCCCTAATTCTGAAACTCTATCTCAGCACCAGGCGTTGTCCTGCGACAGCTGAATCCAAGGAGATGGGAAACGAAAAAACGATGAGATGAGGAGGCCTTGGCTAGCTTGGGACTCCGGTGTGCTGCGTCAGGGAAATCTCACATTCCAGAAGGTTTAATAGCCTTGGTGTCACATCACCTGCTTAAACGCCGGTCACACGATACAAAACTTGGGTGTCTCCTGCTCCCGTGACAGAGGGTCTAAAATAAGCAAAGCACATGTTTTATTTAGAAGCATTGTAGCCCTGTTCACCAAAGATGCCCATAACCTTGGAGAAATACGATCAAAATGTAAACGAACTGCCTCGTCTCTAAATTGGGCTTGGAGAAACGTCCTTATTTCAGGGATCTTGTGGAGATGCGGAGGAAACCTTCTATTCCTGGATTTCTCCAAGTGCAAAATCGCCTAGATTAGAAACACTTCTGCCTTGTGGTTTCTAACAGCCGTGGGTTTCTTTTCTTTCGCCTTTCAGAAAGAAGGAAGAGCTCTCAAAGGGAAGCAATTTGATATATTTAAGTGAAGGCATTGGGACCTCTATTCCAATAGCAATAGCAATAGCACTTGGACTTATATACTGCTTCACAGAGCTTTACAGCCGTCTCTAAGCGGTTTACAGAGTCAGCCTCTTGCCCCCCACAATCTGGGCCCTCATTTTACCCACCTCGGAAGGGTGGAAAGCTGAGGCAACCTGGAGCCAGTCAGGATCGAACTGCTGGCAGTCGGCAGAGTTAGTCTGAAATACTGCATTCTAACCACTGCGCCACTATGGAAAGAAGGAAGGAAGGAAGGAAAAGGAAGGAAGGAAGGAAGGAAGGAAGGAAGGACAGACTAGCAATAGCACTTAGACTTATATACCGCTTTATAGCCCTCTGTAAGTGTTTAAAGAGTCAGCCTCTTGCCCCCCACAATCTGGGTCCTCATTTTACCCACCTCGGAAGGATGGAAGGCTGAGGCAACCTGGAGCCAGTCAGGATCGAACTGCTGGCAGTCGGCAGAGTTAGCCTGAAATACTGCATTCTAACCACTCCGCCATCATGGAAAGAAGGAAGGAAGGAAGGAAGGAAGGAAGGAAGGAAGGAAGGAAGGAAGGAAGGAAGGAAGGAAGGAAGGAAGGAAGGAATAGCAATAGCACTTAGACTTATATACCGCTTTATAGCCCTCTGTAAGCATTTAAAGAGTCAGCCTCTTGCCCCCCCACAATCTGGATCCTCATTTTACCCACCTCAGAAGGACAGAAGGCTGAGTCAACCTTGAGCCTGGTGAGATTCGATCTGCCAAACTGCTGGCACCTGGTGATCTGCAGAAGTAGCCTGCAGGACCGCACTCTAACCATTGCGCCACCGTGGCTCAATGGAACATTGTAAAGAAAATACTGTAAAATATTCCACACTGAAGCAGTGATGGGTTTTGTTTTGCTATGACTACAAGTGAGCCAAAGGGCAGCCATTTCGTGGTTGAATTCGTGGTATAAATTTGTGCCTAGGCTCATAGAACATAGAATAAGAAGAGCTGGAAGGGATCATGGAAGTCATCTAATCCAACCCCGAGCAGAAGACCTTATACCATTTCAGACAAAAATAGTCATCCAATCTCTTCTTAAAACCCTCCCGTGGTGAAGCACCCACAACTTCTAGAGGCGAGCAGTTCCACTGGTTAATCATCCCCACTGTTGGGAAATTATTCCTTAGTTCCAGATTGCTTCTCTCCTTGATGAGTTTCCATCCATTGTTTCTTGTCTTGGCTTCCGTTGTTTTGCAAAATAAGTTGACCCCTTCTTCTTTGGGGCAGCCTGTCAAACACTAGAATACTTCTATCTTATCCCCCCCTCCAGTCCTTCTTTTCACTAGACTAGACATACCCAGTTCCTGCAACTGTTCTTCATATGTTTTAGCCTCCAGCCTCCTAATCATCTTTGTTGCTCTTCTCTGCACTCTTTCCAGAATATTAACATCTTTTTTAAATTATTGTGTGAGCTTTAAAAAAACAGCAAACCTCATAAAAAGTAAAATGGAGACCACGAACAAGTACAAAGCAGCTTTATTATATGTGTGTGTGTGTGTGTGTGTGGTGTGTGCGTGTGTGTAGGTCTTTGGTTATTCGGGTTTTCTCCCACGTAAAATTGGAAGGATCTTGGCCTTTTATGCGGGGGAAAACCCGAATAACCAAAGACCTACATATGAACACCTGTGAAAACCTCAGAACACACACACACATGCACACACATGTGCACATGCACACACACACACACACACACACACACACACACACACACACACACACACACGTTTTTCCTTTAAGCCAGGTTTTTCCTACGTGACCAAGAGTTTTCTGCAACCCTAATTGAGTGAAATCACTCTGCTGGCTCCTATTTAAGTGATTGTCCACTCGGACTCTATTTAGAAGTCTACAAATCGGTCCAATACATAGGACCACTCTGCAGATGAAATGAAAAGGGGTTATGGAATAGCAGTCTTAATCATGATTCCTAAAATTATCTCAAAAAGTATCAGAGTTATACCAACTTTATCAGCAATGGTGAAGGATTGTCAAGTGGGAAGGATCAGGACCTCAGGTTAAGTTCCAACATGAAGTTGATTTATTGCTCGCACGTACACACAAGAATCTATCAACTAACGGTCAGCGCTAAATTTGCACTCGATAAGAATAAAAAGAAATTCAAGATGGGTTGGAGTTAGACCCCTAGTGGGAACATACCGACTCCAAGCTAATTCCTCTTTTGACTCCACCCACAGCTCTGCCAGTCCTAAGTCCTTGAATTTAAGAAGAAACTTCCTGACATTGAGGACAATTAACCAGTTTGCCACCAGAAATGGTGCGTGCTCCAACATGGAGGTTTTGATTAGAGACTGGACAGCCACTTGTCTGAAACTGAGCAGGGGGCGGGGCCAAAAGGTCCCTTTCAGCTCTATTCCGATTGATTGATCCTACAAAAATTATGATACAGCTTTCCTAATAGTGGATGTGACTGCTTACATTACTTAGGGGGAAAAAAAAACCTTTAAAGATACTTAGAAATAAATTACAGTTTGAAGTAGCCAATATCTGATTACTGGTTTCGAAGGAAAAAAAAAACCCTTCTCTTTATGGAGTCCTAAGATGCCACTTTATTTTGATTGATTAATTTAAAACGAGTACCTTTGAAATAGAAATTATTCATAATGGAACGGGGTACTTAAGAAACACATGCGGTATATCAAGAAAGAGATAGGGTCGAGAACGGAGGCATTGATGAATACAGAAATTATTTACAATTTATTTTGCCTCTGACAAGCTCCAAGTAGTTGATAGCGGCTTTGTATGATCGATAAGAATAGAGAGTATCTTGAATCGGGAAACCCACGTTGTGGGTTCAGCCAGGGGTCAGGAGAGCAAGATGTTGGAGAAACTATATAACTACGAACCATTGGCGAAATTCAATTTTTTTTTACTACAGGTTCTGTGGGCGTGGCTTGGTGGATGTGGCAAGGGAGGGATACTGCAAAATCTCCATTCCCTTCCCACTCCTGGGGGAAGGATATTTCAAAATCCCCATTCCCACCCCACTCTGGGTCCAGCCAGAGGTGGTATTTGCCGGTTCTCCGAACTGCTCAAAATTTCTGCTACCGATTCTCCAGAACCTGTCAGAACCTGCTGGATTTCACCCCTGCCCTATACCCTTCCCATTCTTCTTCTTCTTCTTCTTCTTCTTCTTCTTCTTCTTCTTCTTCTTCTTCTTCTTCTTCTTCTTCTTCTTCTTCTTCTTCTTCTTCTTCTTCTTCTTCTTCTTCTTCTTCTTCTTCTTCTTCTTCTTCTTCTTCTTCTTCTTCTTCTTCTTCTTCTTCTTCTTCTTCTTCTCCTCCTCCTCCTCCTCCTCCTTCTCCTTCTCCTTCCTCCTCTTCCTCCTCTTCCTCCTCTTCCTCCTCCTCTTCTCCTCCTCCTCCTTCCCCTTCTCCCTCTCCCTCCCTCTCTTCCTGAGACATGGCTACTCCTAAGGCAGAAGGGAAATTGGCATGGCGTCCAACGGTGTCTTCTTTGACTAGCCGTGTCTTCTCCATGTTCTCTTGTAGGACCCTTTGGGAAGACATGGCCATTGAGTTCCAGCCTATGGATATTAAATCCGCTCCAAGCATGTATTAAATCACAGGATTGGGGTTCTTGCCTAAGAGAGATGACAAGACTTTCCCATTAAAACCTCGTCCTTTTCCTACACCAAGCAGGTTTAAATCACTGCATTATTGATCAGCTGCATTGTACCTACGGTGTCAGTGCTCTTGAGCGCCTCAAAGAGTTATTCATTGGATTAAAGAATTTTGCTCCTCTTTTCTGCTGAGGCGCGTGGATCAGCGCGTGCCGCCACCGCCGCCAAGCTCTGTTTTGTTTTTCTAACGCACAGGGTTAGGAAGACTTCAAAAATAAATAAATCAATAAATCTGGACCTGGGTTTATATTTGTAGGGAGCTGTAGCGGTCATGATCTGTCCCCCCCCTTCAGAGACCCACAAAAACACAGCCAGCCGAGGGTTAAGAATCACTTGGCACACTCCACAGTTCTTATCTCAACCTTGGCAGCGATATGCACACCGTCTGCCAAGGACTTTATTAGTTTACACAAACAAGAAAATCACCTACGTAGCTTTGCCGTTCATCTAGCTTCCAAGACTACGAGGTTGCTATGTTTGTTTAGCTTTGTTCGTCACAAACTTCTTGACCCACCATCCTGTCTTATATAGATAGGCTTTGGGTGTGGTCCAGTGAGTCATTGATCCTGTGACTCCAATCCAGTGACTCAGGTCTATTTCCTCATACGCCGCAGCTGTAGTAATCTTTTCTCTCGCCTTCTTTGGCGTGCGTCCAGGAATGACGTCTCTCCCTCACTCTCATCTGAGACACCTGTTTCCCCACTACTTGGCTCTCTTTCAGCTGGCACCTGAGACGGTGCCAGAGGGGGGGGGGCTGGGAGATCTGGCTGGCTCCTCTTCCTCCTGCTCAGAGCTTCCTTCCTCCAATGGGATAGGCTCAGAGGACGGGGCCACAACAGGTCAGAGCATTTCAAGAAGGGGAGAAACGGCCTTCCCCGCTGAGCTGGAAAAGTGGGAAACCGGATTGTCTCTCAATCCGTCAATTTGTAAGTCTTGCGTAAAGGCTCGGATGGCCCTGAAAGAGCCTGCCTGGTTTGGGCCTAACTGCTCAGGAGATCCACGGTCTGTGAATATTATAAGGTTTCCGTACACTTTGTGCTATCTTATACTGAAAAGACGGATTGTGGATATCAATAAAGGAGAATATTTGCAGCTCGGGATTGACATGTGGGGGTCTTTGGTGCTCTCTGAGCGTGCTTGCATTCTTGGAGACGTTTCATTACCCAACTAGGTAACTTCATCAGTTCTAGAAGGAGGCATGACTCAACTAGGTAACTTCATCCATGCTAGCATCACTATCACGGATGATACCACCTAATTAGGGGTCACGAAACATCTAGAAGAAAACCACTAAGCTCTGAGAGCACCAAGGACCCGTCATGACCACAGATAGTCCTCAACTTACAACGGTTCATTTAGTGACCGTTCGGTTACAACAGCACTTACAAAAGTGACTTATGACTGTTTTTCACACTTACGGCCGCTGCAGTATCCCCATGGTCACGTGATCAACATTCAGACACTTAGAAACTGACTCGTATTTATGACGGTCGCAGCGTCCTGAGGTCACATGTTCCCTCTTTTGCGACCTTCTAACAAGGAAAGCCGATGGAGGAAGCCGGTTTCACTTCACTAACCAATCAACAGCTGTGATTCGCTTAACAACGGTAGCAGGAAATGGGGCAAAAGGCCCTTAACAAGTATCTCACTTAACAACAGAAATTTGGGGCTCAGTTGAGGTCATAAAGTGAGGTTTATCTGTACGTGTATCTGCTGCTTTGTTGTTTGTTGAGGTATTTAGTGACTTAACTTGCAGGGGCTATCTGAAGCTTTCTTGTTGTTGTGTTTGTCAATTCTCAAAGCATCCCTGGCCTTCTCTCGAGTTGCCGTAGGCCAGGGGGGATGGGAAACCGATGAAACAGCATGGCAGCTGAAGACATTTCAGACTTACCTCTCTCAAGGCTGTCTCCCAGGGTTACCCACAGTGGCCGGAGGGGAGTGATCTCTACAACCCATGAAATTGTTGGTGAATTGAATACACACCCTGGGGGGGAGGGGGGAAACAGGGTCATGATTAGGGCCGTAAATTATGTGGGGTCAGAGTTGGCTTCATTTGGGAACATGCCTACATGAAGCTCCTGGATTTCTTTTGAAGCTTGGCTGGAGGCTCATGATTTAATTAGGGCATCCGTCGTAACTCGGACAGTGTTGTTGTTAAGAGGACATTTAGAACGACAGTGAGATGTGTGGTAACACCTCAGTTGTGCAATCATGTTAACTTTTTCAGAGTATTTTCCCTCCCCTGTCTGATGCCTTACATCGTCACCTTCGCAACTAAATCAAAATGAGTCATGTCCCTTTGATTTTTTTTTCTTCATATTTTTATAAACTTGCAGTGCAGGTTTACGATTGCGTTATTACCAGATCTATACACAGTTGGCAGTGTACTTCTGTAAACTTTTAATGGGGTTCAGAGAGAAATAACTGAGCTTTCTTTGTTGAATTTTCAGAGAGGGAGAAGAGGAAAGGAAAAAAAAAACAGCATTTGTTTTAACTAACTCAGGAAGAAAACTGCGGTGTCAATTAATCTTAAATGGATAATTTTTCCCCCCTCCCCCCAAAGCTTCATTTGTCTAAAATCGTTCCATGTAAACAACAAAGCGTTTGATTTATAAACAAATGCTAGAGTTTATTATAACACGGTGACATGTTTATATCTTGTATCGTAGATAAAATATGACGGGCAACACGGCATTATTAAGACCAACTTCCATTTATAAAGTGATAAGTGAACTTTCAGATTTTAGGGGATGGCTCTCGGCTTGCACAAAAAGGATTTTGTCAATCAATAGGGTTTTTAAATGTGCTTTTCTGCTCATCGGTCAAGCAATTGTCCAAAGCACCAGAAGGCAGGTCAAGAAAGTTATCAAGGAGAGAAGCAACCTTAGAACTAAGGAGAAATTTCCTGACAGTGAGAACAATTAAATCAGTGGAACAACTTGCCACCAGAAGTTGTGAATGCTCCAACACTGGAAGTTTTTAAGAAGAGATTGGGCAACCATTTGTGTGAAACAATATAGGGTTTCCTGCTTGAGCATCAAGGTCTCTTCCACCTCTGTTATTCTGCTGTTATCCTTTAGAAATTAAGAGGAAGTGTTTCAAGCTGTTTGAACCCTTGTTCTAATTTATGTATTGTTTAATTTATATTCTGATAACCACCAAACCAAGTTCGAATCTCACCAGGCTCAAGGTGGACTCAGCCTTCCATCCTTCTGAGGTAGGTAAAATGTGGACCCGGATTGTGGGGGCAATAAGCTGACTTTGTATATATATATATAAAAAATGAACACCGCTTGGGGGGAGAGGGGGGCGAAAGCCCTACTAAGCAGGTATATACAAAAGTATGAAGGCTATTGCTTAATGCATTGTAAGCCGCCCTGAGTCTCCGGAGAAGGGTGGCATATAAATTGAACGAATAAATAAATAAATAAATAAATAAATAAACATTAAATAAATCAGATAGATCATCTCCAGTCCACCTTAATCCAAACCAGCGGGTTCTGACAGATTCTGGAGAACCTGTAGCGGAAATTTTGAGCAGTTCGGAGAACCAGCAAATGCCACCTCTGGCTGGCCCCAGAGTGGGGAGGGAATGGGGATTTTGCAATATCCTTTCCCCAGGAGTGGGGAGGGAATGGGGATTTTGCAGTACCCTTCCCCCAGGAGTGAGGAGGGAATGGGGATCTTGCAGTATCCTTCCCCTGGAGTGAGGAGGGAATGGGGATTTTGCAATATCCTTTCCCTGGAGTGGGGAGGGAATGAAGGTTTTGCAATATCCTTCCCCTGGAATGAGGAGGGAATGGGGATTTTGCAATATCCTTCCCCCAGGAGTGGGGAGGGAATGGGGATTTTGCAATATCCTTCCCCTGGAGTGGGGTGAGAATGAAGATTTTGCAATATCCTTCCCTCTGGAGTGGGGAGGGAATGGGGATTTTGCAATATCCTTCCCTCTGGAGTGGGGTGAGAATGAAGATTTTGCAATATCCTTCCCCTGGAGTGGGGAGGGAATGGAGGTTTTGCAATATCCTTCCCCTGGAGTCAGGAGGGAATGGAAATTTTGCAATATCCTTCCCCCAGGAGTCGGGAGGGAATGGAGATTTTGCAATATCCTTCCCTCTGGAGTGGGGAGGGAATGGAGGTTTTGCAATATCCTTCCCCTGGAGTGAGGTGAGAATGAAGATTTTGCAGTATCCTTTCCCTGGAGTGGGAAGGGAATGGAGATTTTGCAATATCCTTCCCCTGCCATGCCCTCCGGTAATAAAAAAATTTGGATTTCACCACTGCTAAGGCTCCTAAAATTATGTGGTGGTGGGGGGACTGTATAGTCCCTCGGTATAATACCCAGATGCAGAACTGCTCTATAACTAACAGGGACGCAAGAGAGCAGAAAGAAAGACGTGGGCATAATTTAAAGTATGAAAACCCAGCAAACACATTTCTCAAAAGTTGACCTAGCGGGCTTTGATATGTAGGAGAGGTGCCGGTTGTTGCTATTACAAAGCTGACTCTGTTCTGAATGTGAGAGGAGGAGAAAAGGGACGGGGCCAAGAAACCTCCCTTTGATCCCGGGACTTAGCTAAAGGCGTCAACTCCACCAGGATTTGAATCTCCGACAGTCCAATTCTACACTTAAATGCGCATTTACAGAAAATATAACTAAAGAGATACAAGCTAAGACGAGCAGCGGTATACTGCAACGGACCCTAGAGAAGCAGAGGCTTACTAAACTCAGTTCTCTGTACTTGTATGTTCGGAATAACAGAATAAGAGAGTAGGAAGGGACCTCGGAGGTCTTCTCTTTTCAATGGTTGTCCAATGTCTCTTCTTAAAAGCCTCCAGAAGTTATGGATGCTCCAACACCAGAGCATGATTAATGGTTCTCCCTGTCAGGAAACTTCTCCTTAGTTCCAGGTTGCTCCTCTCCTTGATTAGTTTCCATCCGTAGTTTCTTGTCCTGCCTTCAGTTTAGTTTAGTTTAGTTGACTTTATTGTCATTGCACCTCATACAATGAAATTAAATACCATCTTCAGTGCACATCGTACATAATAATAATAATAATAATAATAATAATAATAATAATAATAATAATAATAATAATAATAATAATAATAATCCACCTGATCAGTGGGTGCAGCAAAATTTCACAAACTGACTACCTACAATGCCATGACCATGTTGCTAAGATCATTCACTGGAAATTGTGCCAGAAGTTTGGATTTGAGTACAGCAAAAATCACTGGGAACATCAGGTTGAGAAAGTTCTAGAGAATGAGAAACTCAAGATCTTGTGGGACTTTAGGATTCAGACGGACAGGCACTTGGTCCACAACACACCTGACATAACGGTAGTTGAAGAGAAAAAAGGATAGTTCATTGACATTGCAATACCTGGTGATGCACGGATTGAAGATAAGCAGCAAGAAAAAAATCACAAAGTACCGGGACTTGCAAATTGAAGTTGAGCGACTATGGAAAAAGAAATCATGTGTTGTCCCGATTGTAATTGGAGCCCTTGGAGCAATACCCAAAGGGCTACCCCGCTATTTAGAAATTCTAAATTTACCGGACTTGAACATTTTGACTCTGCAAAAAACCACCTTACTCGGAACAGCTTACATCCTCCGACGATACCTTAACAGTTCCTAGGTCCTTGGTTAGGACTTGAGCTGCTGAGCTATTAACCAGCCTCAAAGACTGTGAATCTCACTACAGATTAACCAATAATAATAATAATAATAATAATGGAATGGGGATTTTGCAGTATCTTCTCCTGCCATGGCCACCAAGCCACGCCCACCAAGCCACACCACACCCACCAAGCTACGCCTACAGAACCGGTAATAAAAGAATTTGGATTTCCCCACTGCTTTGGAGAATAGGTTGACCCCCCCCCTCTTCTTTGGGGCAGCGCCTCAAATATTGGAACATCTTGCAGGGTACTTATGTAGGCTGACACTGTGTGTTCTGCCCCAGCTGTGGACCCCAAAGAATGCAGCACACACAAAGTCTGTTCAAACCTTAGTTTACTAAATAAAGCAGTCTTTTACAACAACGGCTATTAATTAATTGCATTAACAGCTGCCAAGAATTCAAAGAATAATAACTGAAAGCTTACTATGGTTGGCAGAATGCCCAGAAGCAATTTGCAGGAAGCTGATAAGATAAGCAAGGCAAGACACGAAGGTATGTGAATGAAGTTGTTCCCTGCAAATTGCTTCAGTCAGTGTTCCTCCTTAAATAGGCTGAGGGAGTGGCCAATTAGCCCCAAGCCTTACTCTCGAGGAGACCTGAGGAGCCACTCCTGCCTTTTGGCAGCTCTGCGCGCTCGTGCATCGAGAAGAGGCTCCTCCTCTTTGTCCTCTTCACTTAAGGGAGCTTCTGGAGGTTCTGAACTCTCTGGCTGAATCCCCGCCTCTGGCACCACCTCTTCTCCAGCCTCCTCACTGTCCAACTCGAGCGCCAGCTGCACCACACCAGCCTCCTCTCTGTCGGAATCAGCTACTAATTGCACAGGCCACGTACGGGCCACAACACTGTGTGGCGATATTTCTTTTATTTAACAATATTTAACATTCACAAGAGGATGTGGTGGCTCAGTGACTAAGATGCTGAGCTTGTCAATCGAAAGGTCGGCAGTACAGCGGTTCGAATCCCGAGTGCCACATAACGGGTTGAGCTCCCGTTGCTTGTCCCAGCTTCTGCCAACCTAGCAGATCGAAAGCAGGTAAAAAATGCAAGTAGAAAAATAGGGACCATGTTTGGTGGGAAGGGAACAGCGTTCTGTGCACCTTTGACGTTGAGTCATGCCAGGACCATGGAGACGTCTTCGGACAGCGCTGGCTCTTTGGCTTTGAAACAGAGATGAGCACCGCCCCCTAGAGTCGGGAACGACTAGCATGTATTTGCAATGGGAACCTTTAATGTTTGCAATTTGAAGTTGGGTGGGCTTTAGCTCCCAGAATCAGCTTTCCAACTGTGGACTCTGCAAAATGATGGCGCGTAGGTTGGTGACTGCCGAGGAAACATTTGCGTAAGCGAAATCAGACCCGTTTTATTCTCAAAATCAATAGTCAGTGAAATGCAGCACGGTGTCGGCATTCTGCTTCTCCAGCCCATTTGATAGAAAAAAACAGCATTTTCATTTCCTGGGATTCAAGGCTGGCTGGGTTCTTGCTAGCCTTCCATTTTCTTAACACGCTCGGGGCAATTTCCCTTCGGCTTGGCACGGAGACGGTTAATGTTGTATTACAGGAAGGATTTTTTTCTCCACTCAGATGCCGAAAGGAAGCGAGCGTGATATGATATCAAGGGAGGGATGAGGTCCCTAGTGGCGCCCAATGCTGGTCTTCGTGAACAGAAGGCGCTGTCCCCTCCTGTGCAGATTCTGGGATTTGAAACGGCTGGTTTCTATCAGAAGGGAGCTGGAAGGGACCTTGGAGGTCTTCTAGTCCAACCCCCTGCTTAAGCAGGAGACGCTGTACCGTTTCAGACAGGTGGCTGTCCAATCGGTTCTTGATTTTGACTCTATGTCTCTATTTATACAGCCAAAGATTGTGTTAGCTTTTTTTGGCTGCTATCACGTTTCCTTTTCTCTCTCTCTCCTTCTTCTCTTTCTTTTCTTCTCTCTCTCTCTCCCCTTCTCTCTCCTTTTATCTTTCTCTCCTTCTTCCCTTCTCTCTGCTTTTCTCTTTCCTCTTTTTCCTTCTCTCTCTCCTTCTCTCTCTCCTTTTCTCTTTCCTTCTCCCTCTCCTTCTCTCTCTCTCTCCTTTTCTCTCTCTCCTCTCTTTCCTTCTCTCTCTCCTTTTCTCTTTCCTTCTCTCCTTCCTTCTCTCTCTCCTTTTCTCTCTTTCCTCTTTCTCCTTTCTCTCTCTCTCACTCTTCTCATCTCTCCTTTTCTCTCTCCTCTCTCTCCTTCTCTCTCCCCTATCTCTTTCTCTTTCTCTCCTCTCTCTCTCTTTCTCTCTCTCCTCTCCTTCTCTCTCTCTCCTCTATCTCTCCTTCTCTCTCTCCTTCTCCTCCTTCTCTTTCTTTCTCCTTTTCTCTCTCCTCTCTCTCCTTCTCTCTCTCCTCCTCCTCTCTCTCCCTTTCTCCTTTTCTCTCTCTCCTCTCTTTCTCTCCTCTCTCTCTCCTTTTCTCTCTCTCTTCTTCTCTCTCTCCTTTTCTCTCTCTACCCCCCTCCTTCCCATGGGATCCTCTCTTGCCGCCTTCTGACAAGCGAAGTCAACAAGGAAGCCAGATTCATTTAACAATCGTGCGGCTAACTTCACAACTGGAGTGGTTTACTTAGCAAGCGTGGGAAGGAAGATGACAAAATGGGGGCAAAACTCCCTTTAACAAACGTTTTGTTTAGCAACATAAAGGTTGGGCTCAATTGTGGTCATAACTGCAGGACTACTTGTATTGGCCTCTGCTCCATAGGTTATCTATAAGGAAAGGAGTTATTTTGCCTTTTTGGAGATCTTGAGCTGGTGTGTTTGTGTGTATTCACAGTGTTTGGTTGCACAAAATGGATCGGTATCTGGTGTTCTTGACCCCTTGGGTTAAATCTAGTGGGTTTTTTTCCCCACTGTGCCATTTCATTCCGCACTCGCCTCCGTGGTCTCAGAAATGGAAAGAAAACGCTTTTCTTTTCCAGAAAGTAGATCTTTTATTCTGAAATGGGTTAAGTGATCTCTTGCTGGAGCTAAAAGATCTCCAAGATCCCTTCCAACTCTGCGATTTTCAGAAACAGACAAACAAACAAACAAAAAACAAACTTCATGGGACTTTTAGAAATTCAGATGGTCAATCTATTTTTCCTTTCCTTTCCTTTCCTTTCCTTTCCTTTCCTTTCCTTTCCTTTCCTTTCCTTTCCTTTCCTTTCCTTTCCTTTCCTTTCCTTTCCTTTCCTTTCCTTTCCTTTCCTTTCCTTTCCATTCCATTCAGAAAATTAAATCAAACGGCCAGATCTTTTAAGACCGGTTTATCATCGGAGCTTTTCAAGTCACCCTGGGATGGCCTTGCTTGGATCATTTTCTTCTGAAGCTCAAGGATGATCTTCATCCGTCTCCTTTTCTACTCCAGTTAATGAGATCCAGGTCTAGTCCACTTCAGTACACGTTAGCTTCTCAAGAATAACTTACAATTAGTCTTCTCCCACTCGGCTGATGGAAGGCAGAGCGTTCTGTAATTCACTTTGTCCCACCTTTATTGATTCGGTGGCATTGGTCCAAATGCTGGGAATATATATATATATATATTTCCTATCTTCTTGTCCTATCCTTAGACTATGTCAGGTGCAGCATCAGAAGGGCTTTTCAAGGTTTATTTTCCAGCGTGAAAGCAGCGTATGTTTAATTATAGGTATTTCCAAGGGTAACCTGTTCTTTGGCGATGTCTTTGTTCCCCTTATCTCGAACTCATTTTGCTTACCCTAACACATTCGCGGAACGGAGTTTTCCTCTGCCGACAAAACATTTCGTGTCTTCTGCTTAAGAACTGTATTAAATATTTAAGTACCTCATTATCTCCTCTGTTTTGATTGAACATTTACATTTTGCTTCTCGAGGATCTTAACTGGGAAAAAAAATCATTTAGCATTAGCATTAACACTTCCAGTGTAACATTATAGTGGAATATGCATCCGTGGAAACTAAGCAAGGAGAGAAGCAGCCTAGAACTAATGAGAAATTTCCTGAGAGTTAGAACAATTCATCAGTGGAACAACTTGCCTCCAGAAGTTGTGAGTGCTACAACCCTGGAGGTTTTTTAGGAGATCTACTGAACAAAACTCCTCATTGGCGACAGGAAGGGCATCCGGCCATTAAAACGCTCTGCTAGCTCCATTCAGTTGCTCAGACTCCACCCCGCAAGGGATTACGGGGTTGTTAAATGATGATGATGATGATGATGATGATGATGATTGGACAACCACTTGCCTGAAATTTAGGGAAGAAAAAAATGCACAGATACAGTATAGGTGGTACTTTACTTAATAGTAGTAACTGTGAGAGGGATCTTGGAGTCCAAGAGGACAACCATTTAGATATGAGCCAGCAATGCACAGCAGCTGCCAAAAAAGCCAACACAATTCTAGGCTGCATAAACAGAGGGATGGAATCAATATCACATGAAGTGTTAATACTACTTTATAAAGTCTTGGTAAGGCCACACTTGGAATACGGCATCCAGTTTTGGTCACGATCTAAAAAAGATGTGGAGACTCTAGAAAGAGTGCAGAGAAGAGCAACAAAGATGATTAGGGGACTGGAGGCTAAAACATATGAAGAACAGTTGCAGGAACTGGGTATGTCTAGTTTAATGAAAAGAAGGACTAGGGAAGACATGATAGCAGTATCCCAATATCTCAGGGGCTGCCCCAAAGAAGAGGGAGTCAAGCTCTTCTCCAAAGCACCTGAAGGCAGGAGAAGAAGCAATGGGTGGAAACTAATCAAGGAGAGAAGCAACTTAGAACTAAGGAGAAATTTCCTGACAGTGAGAACAATTAACCAGTGGAACAATTAATTGCCTCCAGAAGTTGTGAATGCTCCAACACTGGAAGTTTTTAAGAAGATGCTGGATAACCATTGGTCTGAAGTGGTGTAGGGTTTCCTGCCTAAGCAGGGGGTTGGACTAGACGACCTCCAGGGTCCCTTCCAACTCTTCTGTTACTCTGTTCTGTTAACTTTCAGCTTTTGCTTTGCCGATAGCCATTTTGAACTGACCAAACATGAGCGACCAGAGGCCACCATCAAATAATTATTTAAGGTAGACGGGATCACGGAGTTCACTATTTAATGCACACGGAAACTAACTGAAATATCCCAGAGGGATATTTTTTTTCAGGAGGCAACTGGACTTCCTTGTTTTTTCTTTTTTTTTTTGGAAGTCCTTTCACTTCTCCTCCAAAGAAGGATGAGAATTTGGATGAGAAGCGAAACGTCTTCAAAAGACGAAAGAAGAAAGTCCAGGTGCCTCCTGGAAAAAGCCCCTTTGGGACAACCATGGCTTGGATGACGGAGAAGCTCCACAGACTTATTCAAATATCGTTGCTTTTTTCCCCCTTCCCCCAGATGTTTCAACTTCTTTCCTTTGCTTGAAACTAAGCTAGCATTTGGAGTGAAAATCTTACATTTCACACTTCACCCTCCGTCTTTAAAAGTTTTGAAAGTGTGTATGCGGTATTAATTTGGTGAGGCAAGGATTATAACTTTGGTGAGGCAAGGATTATAACAAGAGCCTTTGGTGGCGCAGTGGACTAAATTGCTGCTGTTAAAGTAGCACTTAGCTGCCAGCTGTCTGCAATTACTGCGAGTTCGAATCTCACCAGGCTCAAGGTTGACTCAGCCTTCCATTCTTCCGAGGTAGGTAAAATGAGGACCCAGATTGTGGGGGCAATAAGCTGACTTTGTATAAAAAAAAACACTGCTTGGGGGGGACCGAAAGCCCTACTAAGCAGGTATATACAAAAGTATGAAAGCTATTGCTTAACGCATTGTAAGCCGCCCTGAGTCTCCGGAAAAGGGCGGCATATAAATTGAACCAATAAATAATAAATAAATAAATAAATAAATAAATAAATAAATAAATAAATAAATAAATAAATAAATAAATAAATAAATAAATAACTTCCTCTTTGGCAGGGATAAGAAGGAGAAAAAATCGTTTGGTATCAACAGAAGAGAATATTCGCAGCTCAGGGTTGAACCGCGGAGTCCTTGGTGCTCTCTTAGCTCGGTTGCTTTCTTCAGATGTTTTATTACCAAACTAGTGAACATCATCCATGCTAAATAGCTCTGATGCAGGGATGAAATGCTCCCGGATCGGACCGGATCTCCCGATCCAGTAGCGATTTTTTCCCTGTGGTTCGGCGGTCCGGTAGCGATCGCCGCCCGGTTGTCATTACTTCCTGGTTTTAACCAGGAAGTAATGTTTTTTTTACCTTCTGCGTATGCGCAGAAGGTTTTCCACATGCGTAGAAAGTGTGTGCGTGTCCATGATGCAAGAAAACACACAAGCTCAGAGAACCCTTTGAGCCCCTGATTCTCTTTTTGATTAGTTTCCATCCGTTGCTTCTTCTCTTGCCTTCTGGCAATGGATGGAAAATAACCAAGGACAGAAGGAACTGAGAAATGTATAGTAAGGGGAAATTTCTCGACAGTGGGGAAGGGCGGGGCTCATGCACAGGGCCGCGCATGCATTGCATTTTTGGGGTGCGCCTGCATACACTTTGGCCACTCGATCCAGAAAAGGTTAGCCATCATTGATATATAAGATGTTCTGCTTGATCCTCCAAGCTCCCTTCCAGCTCTTTTATTCTGTTATTGGTGAGGATCAACATCTCACATTTCTCAGAACAAAATAACACGGTTTCCCATCCGAATTTCATAATTTCTTTTGTTCTGTTGTATTTCTGTTGATTATTGCAGCTGCTGGGTGTCCTTTCTTCCCGAACAACTAATGCACGATCGCATCTCCAAATATTCCAAGAGTAATTTGGATAGTTTCTTTCTTTCGTTTTAAAATGCCAGGACGTGGTTTTATGATTGCTGCATCGAAGACCTTCCAAAACATTACACCCTCACACCCTTATAAGCCCGAAATAGATCTATCTTAGTCTCCCAATGGGCAGCAGAGGGTCTGCTGGCTGCCTGAAAAAAAGCCTAGAAACTAGTGGATTGTGATTTCACTGAACTAGGGCTGCATAAATATCTTGGTTTACGTAGGAAGAACCTGGCTAAAGAGAAATACGCATAAAACCTACGAAAAGGAAAGAAAACAAATACTGTACCTTTACAGGGAGGATACATGGGATGAGGGTGTGGCTAACTGATGAGGGCTCATAAGCCTGAAATAGATCTATCTTAGTCTCCCAATGGGCAGCAGTGGGTCTGATGGCTGCCGGAAGAAAAAAAGCCTAGAAACTAGTGGATTGTGATTTCACTGAACTAGGGCTGCATAAATATCTTGGTTTACATAGGAAGAACCTGGCTAAAGAGAAATACACATAAAACCTACGAAAAGGAAAGAAAACAAATACTGTACCTTTACAGGGAAGATACATGGGATGAGGGTGTGGCTAACTGATGAGGGCTCATAAGCCTGAAATAGATCTATCTTAGTCTCCCAATGGGCAGCAGAGGGTCTGCTGGCTGCCAGAAGAAAAAAAGCCTAGAAACTAGTGGATTGTGATTTCACTGAACTAGGGCTGCATAAAAATCTTGGTTTACGTAGGAAGAATCTGGCTAAAGAGAAATACACACACACACACATCAAAGCTACCTCAGCCAAGAAACAACTATGCAGGATCCTTGTGCATGGTGTTTGGCAAGTGTCAAACCTGAAAGCCAGATGAAACACCGGATCTTCTCTATAATGGGCAACGATGCCTCTGAGAATTGCTTTTTTTCACGCTGAAGTTGGGGAAAAAAATGCACCAAGGGAGGCTTGAGATATTTTGGTGAGCAGTGGCAATGAAAGAGGAATGAACAGTTACCATACTTTTTGGAGTATAAGACACACTTTCCCCCTAAAAGAAGGTGGAAATGTCAGTGCGTCTTATACACCAAATACAGCTGTTTTTTGGCCTCCCGAAACCCCACCCCGCAGTGGGCCCATTTCTCACAAAAACGGGGTGCGCAGAGGGTTTGGGAGGGCTGCAGAGTGCTCCTGGGGGCCGGGGAGGGCAAAAACCATTTTTTTGTCCTTGTTTTCCTCTTTGAAATTTTAGTGCGTCTTATACTCCGATGCGTTTTATAGTCTGAAAAATATGGTAATTAAAAAAACAAGAACAACCCACCAACCCTTTGATCTGAACAGAACCGCGTACATCAAAATCCAAAGACTCTGGAAAAAAAATGGGGCGATGCCCCAATGAGTCACACATTGTGCTGTGAGGGACTTCTTCTTGTGCCCTATCCGTCATGTTGGCCATCCTATTTTTATCAACAGCTGCACGAAAAAGCACTGCTGAGTTTTGTCCAAACTGGTCCCTTAGATTTCTTTTTTTTTTTTAAAAAAATGATTTATATGCTGCCCTTCTCCAGAGACTCAGGGCAGCTTACAATGCGTTAAGCAATAGCCTTCATACTCTTGTATATTTATACAAAGTCAGCTTATTGCCCCTACCAACTGGGTCCTCAATTGACCTACCTTAGAAAGGATGGAAAGCTGAGTCAACCTTGAGCCTGGTGAGATTTGAACTTACAGTAATTGCAGACAGCTGGAGTTAATCACAACGCTTTTAGTCTGCTGAGCTATCCAGGCTCCTATTTTGAAGCCACAATGTTCTTCTTCTGCCTGGACCTCGTTTGCCTTCAATCTTTCCCTGGAGGATTAAGTGAAGGATGCCATATTTTTCCGGGTATTGCATCACAGGTCCAAAATAGTCTAACTTTCACTTTTTTATAGTTTTGGTGCTTTCCAGGTGGCTTATCACTGTGAGTGACAGCAATACATTAAAAATGTACTTACAGATGTAAGTAGATGGGCAGGAAGGAACAGTGCAGATCTTCTACCGTGTTTCCCCGAAAATAAGACCCTGTCTTATATTTTTTTGAACCCCGAAATAAGCGCTTGGCCTTATTTTCGGGGAGGTCTTATTATTTTGGGGTGCATAGAGCAAAATGGGGCTCCTCTTGCCATCTTACCTGATTTCCAGCTCTGTCACCCTTACCAGAGGAAATGGGATGCTTATTTTTGTGGAGGGCTTATTTTCGGGGAGTGACTTATTTTAGCGCATGTGCTCAAAAGCTCAATTGGGCTTATTATCAGGGGATGTCTTATTTTGGGGGAAACACGGTATAAGGGAGTCCCTGAAAGTGAGTTGTGTCGATGAACGTGCCCCATCTTGCACACTGAACAGTTCAAAGAGAATTCACATGTTCTCACGTTCCGTAAGAACAAAATGGAACAGAAGCTTGGCTACCGCCAAGGGTATCCACATTGCAAAACTGTTCACAGCTCAAAGGCAGATTTTTTTTTCTCCCAAAGGGTTAGGTATGCGCACCCTTCTAAACTATTTCCCCTGGCACCCTGCTGACTGCCACTTCTTTGTCAGACAAGTGTACAATTCTCACACAGCAGCTGCAAGGCTGCATATGGAAGTGCGCAAAAATCTGTCCGGGGCAGCTAGCCAACACAGCCATTAGAAGAGGCTGAGTGTGAATATCTCATCCACTCCTCTAAAAACCAGCCGGTAAGAAGCAAGCCGATTGACTTGGTCTAAATTTCTGATCCTATTTTTTTTTTTTTTAAATAATCTGTCCCTGAGGACGTCACCTATAAAAAGAAACGGGACAGCATTTGCAAGTAGGAAAAGCAGAAACAATTGTCTCCCGAGAGCAAAACACAGGATACGATGACAAATTTATGGTTGCATCATCATCATCATCATCATCATCATTATTATTATTAAATCTGTAGTGAGATTCACAGCCTTTGAGGCCGGTTAATAGCTCAGCAGCTCGAGTCCTAACCTAGGACCTAGGAACTGTTAAGGTATCGTCGGAGGATGTAAGCTGTTCCGAGTAAGGTGGTTTTTTGTAGAGTCAAAATGTTCAAGTCCGGTAAATTTAGAATTTCTAAACAGCGGGGTAGCCCTTTGGGTATTGCTCCAAGGGCTCCAATTACAATCGGGACAACACGCCATTTCTTTTTCCACAGTCGCTCAACTTCAATTTGCAAGTCCCGGTACTTTGTGATTTTTTTCTTGCTGCTTGTCTTCAATCCGTGCGTCCCCAGGTATTGCAATGTCAATGAACCATCCTTTTTTCTCTTCAACTACCATGATGATGATGATGATGATGATTAATGTTGTTGTTGTTGTTGTTGTTGTTGTTATTATTATTATTAAAAAAAGATATCCAGAGTGGTTTTTGATGTGTCTCTATCCTGGTGCTTTTACCAGTAAAGTAGGAAAACACACACACACACACACAAATATCAAAATATATTTTTGGAGGATGCAATTACAAGCCCGTTTCCAAAGTGTAGTCAAGAAAACGAGATGCGTGAGAGGCTTGAGGTTCAGGAAAACACTGGAATTCGAGACAACTTTGATTTATCCAGTCCTGACGAAACACCTTGGCGAACAGCATAACTTTCCTTCATTGCTTCTTCCCCTGTCCAGTCTTTTTTTGAATATGCCTTCTCGAGATGTCCAGTTTTGAGCTACTGGAGGCACCTTCCTTCTCTTTGCAATTGCAGAATTGTATGACTTCCCTTTTTAGCTCTCTCTTTCGTGCATGCAAAATGCTTTTATTTGTTTTATAGTCGTTCTCTTAACAGCCACTCATTTCTTAGTGGCTTACAGAGTGTAAATCAGTAGTTCTCAACCTTGGCAATCCTAAGATGCATGGACTTCCCAGGGGTTTGGGAGAACTTCTAGCTAAGATTCTGTGCAGTTCGGAGAACCCCCAAATCCCACTCCTGGCTAGCCACGCCCACCTTGCCCCGCCCCTCTCAGGAGTCCCCACACAGCCCATTTTTGATGTACCGTATTTTCCGGCGTATAAGACGACTGGTCGTATAAGACGACCCTCTTCAGAGCCATTTAAGGCTCGTCAGAGCCTTATGGGCTGGTCTTCCTGGTTACAGGAGAATGAGACCCGGCGTATAAGACGACCCCCGACTTTTGAGAAGATTTTTGTGTGTTAGAAAGTAGTCTTATACGCAGGAAAATACAGTAGGTAAGTGCAGGGTCGCACGGAGGCTCAGGGAGGGCAAAAAATGGGCCTACCGGAAGTTTAGGAAAGCCAGAAACAGGCCGTTTTCAGCCTCCGGAGGGCCTCCGGAGCCTGGGGAGGCCATTTTTGCCCTCCGGGAGGCTCAAAGAAATCCTCCGGTGCCCAGGGAGGGCAAAAACACCCCCCCCCATGGTACAGAAGGCTGACTAGGCCACAGTCACCATGGCCACGCCCACCCAGCAAGCGGGTAGAGAACCCCTTGCTAAAATTTTGAAGCCCACTCTGACTTCAACTGATCTGAAGTGGAAATCCATAGACAGGCAATCTTGACTTATAGGAGTTTGTTTAGTGACCATTTGAAGTTAGGACGGCCCGGGAAAAAGTGACTTATGACCGTTTTCCTGCTTACGACTTGCAGCCTCCCCATGGTCACGTGATCAAAACTCAGACACTTAGCAACGGACTCATAGTTATGACCGTTGCAGTGTCCTGGGGTCCTTTTGCGACCTGCTGACAAGCAGAGTCAATGGGAAAGCCCGATTCACTCAACAACCACGTTATAACTCAGCAGCTGCAGAGACTCACTTAACAATTCTGGCATGAAAGTCATTAAAAGGGGGCAAAACTCACTTAGCAATTGCCTTGCTTAGCCGCAGAGATTTGGGGATCAACTGTGGTCGTAAGTCGAGGACTAGCTGTCCTTAAACGTGACCGTCAGCTTAATGGCTGTCATGAAGGTTTGATTTTAATAGCTTGAATTACGCCGAGAAGTGAATAAAGCCACGATGGATGGAGCTGTTTTGGAAAACCAAATGGAGCAGCTGCACTTTTAGTAACTTAACGCGTTACGATAATCCAAATAGGATTTTGCTGTAACTATACCAGCAAGCATGCAGTAATTAGAGGACTGAAGTGACAGAACAACACAGCAGAATAACAGAGTTGGAAGGGACCTTGGAGATCTTCTAGTCCAACCCCCTGCTCAGTCAGGAGACCCTATATCTGTGATGGCAAATCTATGACATGTGTGCCACAGGTGGCACGCGGAACGATATCTGTGGACACTCGAGCATTGCCTTAGCTCAGCTCCAGCGTGCAGCAGTCAGCTGATTTTCAGGCGTTCCATTCCCACTGGAAGTCAGGAAACGGGCCATTTCCGGCCTCTGGAGGGCCTCCGAGGGGTAGGGGTAGGTCGTTTTTGCCCTCCCCAGGCTCCTAGAAAGCTTCTAGAGCCTGGGTAGGGTGAAAAATGGACCTACTGGGCCCATCATTGCATTGCATACCAAAAGCGAGGGGGAGTGTGTCGCGGTTGCATGCCCGGGGGTGGGGCACATTGAATTATGGATGTGGGCACATACGCGCATGACCCCGCCCCATGCTCCCCACACTCTTGGCACGCGATGGGAAAAAGGTTAGCCAAACTTCCAGTGATGGCACACCCACAGGTTCTGAAGGCAAGTTGTTCCACGGACTAATTTTTCTAACTGTCGGGAAATTTCTCCTCAGTTCTAAGTTGCTTCTCTCCTTGGTTATTTTCCAGCTGATGCAGGAATGGCTTTCATTTACTTTTACCACTTTTTTGCCCCTTTGTGTATGCACACGAAAACATGCCTAAATAGGACAGGATAGAGCCCAGGTGGGTGGGCTCACTCGCGAACCATCCAGGGGTGGGTTCTAACATTTTTTACTACCGGTTCTGTGGGTGTGGCTTATTTTATGGGCATGGTTTGATGGTCATGTGACAATTCTTTAGGATTTAGCAGAGGTACTGGTCTACCACAGCTGTAACCAGTCTACCCATTTGTTCTTTGCACTTTCTGGTTTACCCATTTGTTTTTGGAGGCACTGGTCTATCACCACACTGCCTTTTAACATTGATCAGCTGTAGGGCGGCCCTTTGAAGCCCCGTGGCAAGAGTTTAAACAGTTTTTTTCCTTCTAGCCGATCAGCTGGGACTCGGGAAGCAGTGAATAGATTGGGGGCGGGGCTAAATAAAAGGTAAGAAAAATGCAGGGGGGGGAGGACGGGGGGGCGGGGGGATGGGAGGGCCCAGCTCCCGAACAAAGAGAATCAGTTTGGTGACGTTATATCGTCACCACTACCAGTTTGGCCGAACTGGGAGGAACCCATCACTGGAACCATCTGAATACTACCTTTGCTTATAGGTCTCCAGACAAGATACTTTTAGCTCTCTGTAGGATTTTGATGCCTGGCTCTTTCCCCCACCCTGAAGAGAAGTTATTTTCAGTAGATTAAGTTAAAATGTCAGCTTGGCCTTGAGTGGATTTCTTGCTTAACTCCAACGCGCCGCATCCTTTCCTTCCACCTTGTCTCTTCCTTTGCAAGTCTTCGCAAACAGTAATGAATTCTTGGAGACCTTTAATTTGGGAAGCGGAGTGAATTATGCAAAGTAAGTGGATACATGCAAATTATTTATCTTGCTTTGTTTGCTCAGGAGGTTCCAGAGGCTGTTGACGGTGGATTGTAATCCTGAATCAACAAGGCCTGTGTTGTGTAGATAAGAAGTGTTAGGGCAGTCCTAATACATGTCAATATTCCTTATCTGGTGGTTTTTACTCGTTGCTTACACGTGGCAGGTAATTTTGTGTCTTCTTTACCTCGGATAGTAGGAATAGCAGCACTTTTGCTGTCGATGATGGGTGGACCATGTAGATATGTGCTAAGGCAGAGGTGAGGAACCGTGGCAACAGAACAGAACAGAACAGAACAACTCAGCTTTCTATTTTATGACTTGTGAACTTCAACTCCCAGAATTCTGAGCCAGACATCTGCCCACATCTGCCTTCAAACCTGAGTCTTGTGTATTAAAATGGCTGGCTTGGGAATTCTGGGAGTTGAAGTTCCCTACCCCTGCCTTAGAACCTGAGTCTTATGTATTAAAATGGCACCCTCGGGAATTCTGGGAGTTGAAGTCCACAAGTCATAAAGGGCCATGGTTCCCCCCACCTCAGCTGTAGAGGTCACTCTGTTTTCAAAACCATGTGCTTTGACATAATGTTTGTTCTCCTGCACAATTTAACTTCCATATCTTGGCATTAAAGTCAGTCTTTCCAATGTTCTTGAAAAGTAAGAGGACATCAGCTAATGAACAAATGTGTGAGGAATCCTTTCTGAATGGGGTTGAGAGTTCCTATGCAAGAATGTGTCCTTCAATATTTTAATGGCTATTGCCAGATTCCTATGGGGTCACGTAGAGGTCATGGTTGGCTCTACAAGCAAAAGGAGAAATGCAAATCCAAGGTGTTTCTCTCAGCTAATCTTGTCAGCTTTGGCTTGCCTAATTGTGCTGCTTATTTGGAGTCTCTTTGCTTATGAATAGGTTGGCCCAGTCTTTCTGAATGGATACAAAATCTCCATTCCTAAAGATTTTTTCCTACGGCAGGAAGACTCAGGCTG
This sequence comes from Coluber constrictor foxii, assembly GCA_038048745.1. NCBI lineage: Eukaryota > Metazoa > Chordata > Lepidosauria > Squamata > Colubridae > Coluber > Coluber constrictor. Next base: position 74,513,907 of record CM075965.1, on the reverse strand, counting down.
CTTTCTGCCTTTGTTAAGATTTTTCTCTGTTTTTCCTTCGGGGGAAATATTCTATCCTGCCTCTTTTTAATATAAAGAATAAATGATATTTTAATCGGGGGAGGGATGGGCCTTCCTATACTAATACTATTAAATTCTTGAGTGATAACCTGTCAAAGCTTGGGATAAGATAGGTGGCTATACAGTACGTGCTTTTTTTTTAAAAAATAAATGTATCTCCACACGTATTATTTGCAGGGAAAGCACAGAGACAATGGGCAATCAAAGAATAATATGAAAGTTAATAGAGTGAAGTTCGACCCAGGAATGCTAAGAAAGCGATAACTGTATAATGAATGCCTGCTCTTCCATGTTCTCTGTTGCGATTTTCTTCCTGTGCTGATTATTTCTCCGCGTATAGTTTTCTAGATTTTTTTTGCTCTATGTTACGTCCAGAAATGCTTTGCAATAAAATTATAGCAATACAATAAAATGAGCAAACAATGATATATCGTTTCATCGTTGAAGCTTAGAAATCAGGGCCACTTCGTTATCTTGAAGATCCGAATTTCAGTTTTTATGTGGAGCAATCACTTTTTAGCAAGTGGAGTGGAGTGGAGTGGAGTGGAGTGGAGTGGAGTGGAGTGGAGTGGAGTGGAGTGGAGTGGAGTAGAGTAGAGTAGAGTAGAGTAGAGTAGAGTAGAGTAGAGTAGAGTAGAGTAGAGTAGAGTAGAGTTATGGAATGGAATGGAATGGAATGGAATGGAATGGAATGGAATAATGAAGGATAGGATAGGATAGGATAGGATAGGATAGGATAGGATAGGATAGGATAGGATAGGATAGGATAGGATAGGATAGGATAGGATAGGATAGGATAGGATAGGATAGGCTAATTTTGGAAAATGGAATAGAATAGAATAAAATAATGAAGAGTAGAGTAGAGTAGAGTTACAGAATAGAATGGAATGGAATGGAATAATGAAGAACAGAATAATGAAGGATAGGATAAGACAGGATAATATTGGAAAATAGAATAGAATAAAATAAAATAATGAAGAGTAGAGTAGAGTAGAGTAGAGTTACAGAATGGAATGGAATGGAATAATGAAGAACAGAATAATGAAGGATAGGATAGGATAGGATAATATCGGAAAATAGAATAAAAAAGAATAAAATAACGAAGAGTAGAGTAGAGTAGAGTTATGGAATGGAATGGAATGGAATGGAATAATGAAGGATAGGATAGGATAGGATAGGATGATTTCGGAAAATAGAATAGAATAAAATAAAATAATGAAGAGTAAAGTAGAGTAGAGTTACAGAATGGAATGGAATGGAATAATGAAGAACAGAATAATGAAGGATAGGATAAGATGGGATAATATTGGAAAATAGAATAGAATAGAATAAAATAATGAAGAGTAGAGTAGAGTTACAGAATGGAATGGAATAATGAAGAACAGAATAATGAAAGATAGGATAGGATGGGATGGGATGGAATGGAATGGAATGGAATGGAATGGAATGGAATGGAATAGAATTCTTTATTGGCCAAGTGTGATTGGACACACAAGAAATTTGTCTTCAGTGCATAAACTCTCTGTGTGCATAAAAGCTATAAGTGATAAATCCTGATCATAGTTCATCATAAAAATACATTCATCGTAAATCATAAGATAGAACAGTATGTATTACAACTTTTCAATATGGAACTGAATTTAAACGAAATTTGATCAAGTGACGTCTCTAAAATCGTCACCAGTGATTGGGAAAAAACAAAAGAATGACTGTTTTGTCATTCTCTTGTTTTCCACAAAAATGAAGCCCCTGTCCCCTTTTAATAATTTATTTAGTTGTTTTCCAAGTTTAATACTTGTTGGCTAGACATGAATTGCAATAAAGAACAACAGATCTCTCTACTAAAAGTCTTTGAACCATACCAATCATTTAAAAAAAAATAAATCATGAACGCAGAGATGGGTTATTAAGGAGTTCAACACTGGTCATTACAGCTTTATTTTCAGTTGCTTCCTTTCTTACCTTATGTGCTAATTGAAATCATTCAGCTTGGCCATAAGCAGGTGAGTCCGGAAGGAGAAGGGCGGTATAGAAATTTGATTAATAAATAAATAAATAAATGAGCCGATAGTGATAAAATTGGAATAAGAGATACTAAACGCAGCCTTGTAATCAATAAGGCTGCAATGAGGATATAATGAACAGCTCCAGCTAAGGAAATTGAAATTGTTCTTACTCTGACCAAGGGAAGGAGTATCACAAAGATTTAGATAATGTTTTAACCCAGACTATGATTCCTGGGTTAGCTGTCTTTAGGGTGATTCAGAATGACTGAATATTTTCATTGTGCAAATTCAGGAAAAGAAAAACGCAGGGCAGGAAACTTACATCATCTGTTTGAAGGTCTCAAAGGTGCTTTTTTAAGAGGCAACTGGACTTTCTGTTTTTTCTTTAAAGACATTTCACTTCTCATGCGAGAAGCTTCTTCGGCTCTGACTGATGGTGGGGAATGGGAGGATTTATATTAGAGCTGATCATTTGCATTCTTTTAGAGTCGTTGAGGCTGCTTGGAGGTTTATCTGTGTCCTCGCCTGAATAGTACAAGCTGGCTGGGGGATTCTGAGAGTTGAAGTCCTCCAGGCTTAAAGTTGCCGAGGTTGGAGACCCCTGGAATAGAAGCACTCCTTGACTTTAGCGACTGTTCGAACTTACTACGGCATTGAAAAAAGTGACTTATGACCTTTCCCCACCATTACGACCCTTTCAGCATCCCCTTGCTCAAGTGATCAAAATTTAGACGCTTGGCAGCTGACTCGTATTTATGACGGTCGCAGTGTCCCGGGGGGGGGGTGTGGTGGTCACATGATCCCCTTTTGCTACCTTCCGACAAACAATGTCCAAGGGGAAAACTGGATTCACTTAACCACTGGATTACTAACTTATTACTAACTGGGGCAAGAAAAGTTGTGAAATGGAGCAAATGCCGCTTAGCAAATGTTTCGCTTAACCAGCAAAATTTGGGACTCCGTTGAGGTCGTACGTTGAGGACCACCTGTACAGTTTGGAAATTATTCTCAGAGATATGAAATTGAGGATGGTACACATAGGACATGGGCATAATCAGGGGAGGGCTGCTGGGGGCTCGCAGGGGTTTGGGTTCGGGTTAGCTAAGGGTTAGGGTTACTTCTAGCTAAGATTCTGTGCAGTTTGGAGAATCCCCAAATTCCACTCCTGGCTGGCCCCGCCTACGCTCCCCTCCCAGGAGTCCCCACATGGCCTGTTTTGGATGCAGGGAAGTGCAGGGCATAGTGGCTCAGTGGCTAAGACGTTGAGCTTCTCAATCGAAAGGTTGGCAGTTCGGCGGTTCGAATACCTAGTGGGTTCTGTTCTATTCTGTTCTGGATGTAGAGGCTAGCTAGTTTTTGGATGAACAATCATCAAATAATATCATAGAGTGGCTAAGATGCTGAGCTTGTCGATCGAAAGGTCGGCAGTTCGGTGGTTCGAATCCCTAGTGCCGCGTAACGGGGTGAGCTCCTGTGACTTGTCCCAGCTTCTGCCAACCTAGCAGTTCGAAAGCAGGTAAAAAATGCAAGTAGAAAAACAGGGACCACCTTTGGTGGGAAGGGAACAGCGTTCCGTGCGCCTTTGGCGTTGAGTCATGCCGGCCACATGACCACGGAGACGTCTTCGGACAGCGCTGGCTCTTCGGATTTGAAATGGAGATGAGCAGCGCCCCTACAGTCGGGAACAACTACCACATATGTGTGAGGGGAACCTTTACCTTTACCTTAAGTCCAGGGCACGCACGGAGGCTCAGGGAGGGTGAAAAACTGGCCTACCAGAAATTCGGGAAGGCTGGAAACAGGCCTTCGGAACCTGGCGAGGCCATTTTTGTCCTCCAGGAAGCTCGAGCAAAGCCTCCGGAGCCCGGGGAGGGCAAAAATGACCCTTCCCCTCCACAGTGGTGCAGGAGGCCGACTAGGCCACGCCCATCATGGTCACGCCCACCAGCACCCCTTGCTAAAAATTTTGAAGCCCATCCCTGGACCGTTGCGAACCATGAAAAAGTCCCAAACACCACGAGGGAAATATTGTTGCCTTCTTTTTTAGAACAAAAATGTAGCCAAGTCAGAGAAAGCTAGCATTAGAAAATAAGGGTGTTTTTTTGGCGTTTTTTTTGTCCATGGACTAAAGAAGCTGAGTTGAAAGCTGGAGAGCTGGAAGCTGCATAGCCAGCAGACCAACGTTAGCTGAAGCTGCTTCCTTAAATTATGGCTTATGGGAACTCAGTCTATGCCAGTAATAAATAACTTGATTATCCTGCAGATATTTTGGACTGACGTAGCATAAGAGCATGAGAAGAGGAGGCCGGCATTGCTTTTCTTACAGGGGTTAACCAGATGTCTCTGGGGGTCGTTGTAAGTAGATGTAAACACATCTACTCCTTTTCTATTGGAGATGGTCCCCTTTAACTTACTCCAAGTAACTCCCTGTAGTACTTAGCTGTTGGCCGTCCTTGCAGGAACTGGTGCTCAAAACCTCTGGAAGACTCCAAACGACTTCGACAATATTTAGGGAAGATTATTGTTTTCTCGTGCTAACTTTTATCATTTTTTTTTTAAAAAAACTTGCAGTTGCGGTAAGCAACCTCATCCGCCCATTTGTAGCTCTCAGAAACTATTATTGTACTAACGGAAAATTGCGACTGCTATCTGTCGCCCCTTGGGAAAGGAAAAACTCTTTGTGATGGGTTTTATTCGATAAGTGACTTACAGTGAGATACTGCAAACTAATAAAGGAGGATATTTGCAGCTCAGGGTTGAAACGAGGGCTCCTTGCGGCGCTCCGAGATTGCTTGTTTTCTTGCAAACGTTTCATAGCCCTACTGGGTAACGTCATCAGTGCTAGGAGTGCTGTTTGCTGTCAGTTTATATTCTCCTATTTATAGCAGAATTCCATTTATATTGGACTACATAAACATATCCTATTTATATTAGACTACAAACTTTCTATGTTTTCTATTCACTCTACGTATCTATTTGTAAGTCCCTTTGTTCAGCAGCATTTTGCATTGCTTACATTTTATGCTGTGCAAAAAGTTCTTGGGTGTTTGTTCCTGCAACGAGATTGCATTACTGTCTCGTTGCGCAATTAGCAGAGGACAAGGCTGCCACCATATTTGGTTGCTCTGAGGACTGGGACGCCAGGACTACCAAGGAAAGGTGGCTGAAAAGTGAAGCTCATGGACCACTTTCTTCGAATGCATGAATGAGGCATAAAGAGCTTTGTTTCCAAAATAGAGAAGGCCTTACGTGGGGCGTGAGGATGTGCCACCATTGTTGGCACCTCTGCCTGCAGTACAGGTACTGCTCAACGTACAATTACAATGACAATGACAATAGATAGATAGATAGATAGATGGTGATAGAGATAGATTGATGATAGATAGATAGATAGATAGATAGATAGATAGATGGTGATAGAGATAGATTGATGATAGATAGATAGATAGATAGATAGATAGATAGATAGATAGATAGATAGATAGACATAAATAGAATAGATAGATAGATGGATAGATGATAGATAGATAGATAGATAGATAGATAGATAGATAGATAGATAGATAGATAGATAGATAGATGCATGACAGATAGGATATAGATAGATAGATAGACATATATATAGAGAGAGGGGGGGAATGGATGGATGATAGGTAGATAGATTATATAGACAGACAGACAGATAGACAGATAGATGGATGTATGAAAGATAGGATATATATATGTATATGTATATGTATATGTATATGTATATGTATATGTATATGTATATGTATATGTATATGTATATGTATATATACATACATACAGAGAGAGAGAGAGACAGACAGACATAGATAGATTATATATAGAGAGCGGGGGGGGGAATGGATGATAGACAGACAGATAGATAGATAGAGATAGATAATTAGTAGATAGATTATACATAGATAGATAAAGATGATAGAGATAGATAGAAATGATAGACATAAATAGAATATATAGAGATAGTGATAGGTAGATAGATAGATAGATAGAGAAATGATAGATAAGATAGAGAGATAGAGATGATAGTCATAGATAGACTATATATATAGATAGATATATATAGATAGACTATATATATATATATATATATATATATATATATATATATATATATAGAGAGAGAGAGAGAGAGAGAGAGAGAGAGAGAGAGAGAGAGAGAGAGAGATTATACAGATAGATAGATAGATGGACAGACAGACAGACAAACAGAGATAGATGATAGGTAGATAGATTATACAGAGAGAGAGATGAGAGAGAGATTATACATAGATAGATAAATGATAGAGATAGATAGATAGATAGATAGATAGATAGACAATTGAGCCTCCCCTCCCCTCCCCCACACACATACAAAGGCTCACAGACCCTTTGAAGCTGAGCACCACTGGCTGCGTTTTTGTGTCTGAAACTTAGTATTTCCTAATCTTTGGAGAAATTGGAAATCACGCCGTTGTTTTCTGACAAGCATGTCATCTGTTTTTTACCGGGTCTGCAGTTGATTAATCTGCAAATGATATTCCAATAAAGTACTTAGAAGTAGATAATTACAATTATATTAAGGGTTCCTGGGGAAGCAGATGGCATTCTGAGAAGATGCGATGGAGAATTACTGCTGACACGGGGCTGCAACGTAGCATTCACTTGAGTAACCCACAGACAGCTACAAAAATAAATAAATAAATAAAAATAATCTGCTGATATTCCAGATTGGAGCCAAACCGCTGTTTTGTTTCTCGTTCCTTTCTTCACTAAATTGCTAAATCGTTTCCTAATGTTTAGCAAATGCATGCCCTTTTATTTTTTACAACGGGTCCTGTAAACTCTCTCACTGAAGGCATCTCAAATCAAAGCCCGTTCTTTTTATCTGTTAGTTGTCATTTTGTGCCATACCAATTTTGGAGAAATTCGTCACTGGATTTTGTTTAAAAAACAAAACAAAACAAAAACAGAGAGACGATCGCCAACTTCTGTAAACGTATTTTTATTAGGGTGCGCCGCCCACTTAGCTAGAGGTTCAGACTGAATCTGGCCTTTTATTATTATTTTTTTCATCTTTTAATAAGATAATCCCTTGCGGGGTGGAGTCTGGGCAACTGAATGGAGCTAAGTATTTACTGGCCGGATGCCCTTCCTGTTGCTAATGCGGAGTTTTGTTTACCAGATAATATTCTCATTGTGCCCAGAGAGAAAAATATCTGCCTCTACCTAGGATCGAACTCACAGCCTCCTGATTCTGAGGCGAGAGCTCCATCTCTAGGCCACCGCACCATTCCTGGATTTGGCCTTTGAATCCACCTATCGAGTCCTTTCCGAGGACCTGGGATACTGTATTTTCCTGCGTATAAGACTACTTTCTAACACACAAAAATCTTCTCAAAAGTCGGGGGTCGTCTTATACGCCGGGTCTCATTCTCCTGTAACCAGGCAGACCAGCCCATAAGGCTCTGACGAGCCTTAAATGGCTCTGAGGAGGGTCGTCTTATACGCCCAGTCGTCTTATACGCCGGAAAATACGGTAGTTTGCTTCGGATATTGTCCCGGGAGATCAGCTGTTGCATTGTTGCAATTGCCTTCTGCAATTGACCGGTGGGGATTTTGTCAATGCCGTTGGTATTCAAGTGGTGCTCCTATAATTATTGGTACTTCCTTTGCTTTCTTTTGTCATTCTATTTCCGTTTGCAGGTGTGTGTGTTTTGTTATCTTAGAACAGAACAGGTATCTTAATGCTTTGGTTTTACTATGATCAGACAAACTTGTATTCTGAAGCAGAATATACAGAATAACAGAGTTTTAAGGGACCTTGGAGGCCTTCTAGTCCAACCCCCTGCTAAGGCAGGAAACTCTCTACTATTTTAGAGAAATGGCTGTCCAATTTCTTCTTAAAACCCCCCCAGTGATGGAGTGTCCACAGCTTCTGAAGAATCCATCTGTTCCACTGGTTAATTGTTCTCGCTTTTACGAAGTCTCTCCTTAATTCCAGGTTGCTTCTGTTCTTGATTAATTTCCATCCTTCGTTCTTGTCCTACCCTCAGGTGCTTTGGAGAATAGCTTGGCTCCCTCTTCTTCGTGGCAGCTGTTCCTAGTCCTTTTTTTTCCATTAAATTAGACATACCCAAATCAAAGTCAACGGAGAAGCCAAATTCATTTAGCAGCCATGTGACTACGCTAACCACTGCGGTGATTCACTCAACAACGCTGACAAAAAAAGATTGTAGAATGAGGCAAAACACACTTAACAAATGTCTCACTTAGTAACAGTAATTTTGGGCTCAATTGTGGTTGTAAGTCGAGGACCAAGGGTGAAATGCTACTGGTTCGGTAGTAAAACATGTAAAAAAAAAAGATCCGACAATCAACTTAAAGTTCAATCTTCATAGAGCCTGGATAGCTCAGCAGACTAAAAGCATTGTGATTAACACCAGCTGTCTGCAATTACTGTAAGTTAGAATCCCACCAGGCTCAAGGTTGACTCAGCCTTTCATCCATTCTAAGGTAGGTAAATTGAGGACCCAGTTTGTGGGAGCAATAAGCTGACTTTGTATAAATATACAAAAGGATGAAGGCTATTGCTTAACGCATTGTAAGCCGCCCTGAGTTTCCGGAGAAGGGTGGCATATAAATCAAATTAAAAAAATTTTAAAAAATAGTTTCTTTCCAGCTTTTTTCTGTATTTCCTGCACTTCGCAAATAGCGCTTTCCATTTTTCAACACTTAAAACGAAAGCAGCCAGAGAAGGCATCCTTCTTACTAGAAATGCAAATGAAGAAGAACAGTATTTTTTTCATCCATCTTTAAGAAGAAGAAAAACATTTTTGGGGGGGATTTCTATGGAGCTAGGAATCTTGAGTTTAATGGCAGTAAACGGCAGTAAACTCCAAGCTGCATCTGTGGAAAGTTATCTAAACACAGTATGTTTGCGCAAGCTTTGTGGCACCAAAGGCAGATAAAATTCAAATAAAGCAGAAATACATTCTCTGAATTTTTTGATTTGATGTTTATAGTGTCTGATAAATAACAGTTTAAAAGAGCTGTACAGCCAATTACTAGAACAACAACAAAAAAATCACTCTTTTGTTATAGGAAGATTTACATCCACTGTCTTTTAAGACGCTAATTCATATATATTCATGGACCTTGAAATAGTCAGGAAAAATTGCTTCCAGAAATAAACAGGGGCAAGTATTCCAAACAAGAATAAAACATCACAGTTGCAGTAATAACACAAAATAGTGGCTATTTACACATCAAATTTACAGGGAGTTTACGTTGAGTAAATTGCTTTTCAGCTATAAGTTTGGCAAAAATTTATTAATTGGGTAGATCGTGAAATGATTCAAAGAATTCTGCCACATATCAAGAGAGAGAGTTCTTTAACTAAGGCGAATGGGAATTTATACTTTTTTTTTAAAAAAAAATTGATTTATATGCCGCCCTTCTCTGGAGACTCAGGGCGGCTTACAAGGCGTTAAGCAATAGCCTTCATCCTTTTGTATATTTTTTATACAGAGTCAGCTTATTGCCCCCACAAACTGGGTCCTCAATTGACCCACCTTAGAAAGGATGGAAGGCTGAGTCAACCTTGAGCCTGGTGAGATTCGAACTTACAGCAATTGCAGACAGCTGGAGTTAATCACAATGCATTAGTCTGCTGAGCCACCAGGCCTGTTACTTCTTGTCTTTTTAAAAATTTGCTTTAAGAAACAGGCAAAAAAAAGAGGAAAAACGCTTTCCTTTCAAAACCATTAATTTGTGAAATCAGATGTAAACTAAATAGCAACGTACAAGTATAACTACCTTATAGAGAGCTGTTTACTGCTATTTAGTTTACACACAATTTCACAAATAATGTTGTTTTTTTTAAATTAGCTGACAATGTCAGTTTCCCCCTCTTTGTAGTTTCAACCATTCAGTCATGTCTGTGGAGATTCTCCATCATTCAGGTCGTGGTTGTCCCAAAGGTGTTTTTTTCCCCCCAAAACTTTCTGGTTTTTCTTCGGAGATGTTTCGCTGCTCATCCCAGAAGCTTCTTCCGCTCTGACTGGATGGTGGGGAAGGGAAGGATTGATACTCCTTGCAGGCAGCTGGTCATTTGCATCCTTTTAGAAGGTCCTTGAGGCTGCTTGGAGGTTTGTCCGTGTCCTCAGGCTCACCTGAGTAGTGCAAATGGGTGTGGAGTCTACAACACAGATCCTTTCAGTAGTTCCAAGAAGGCTCCATCCCCATTTGCACTACTCAGGTGATCCTGAGGACACAGACAAGCCTCCAAGTGGCCTCAACGACTCTCTAAAAATGATGCAAAGGACCAGCTGTCTGCAAGGAGTATCAATCCTTCCCTTCCCCACCATCCAGTCAGAGGGGAAGAAGCTCCTTTGGTGAGAAGCGAAACGTCTTCAAAGAAAAAAACAAGACTATCCAGTTCTTGAAAAATAAATTAAAAAAAAACCTTTGGGACATTCAGTCATGTCCAACTTTTGACGACTTTATAGGCAGGTCCTTGCTACCCTGTCAATCACAGCTTCTTTCAGTTGTTCGATGTTTATCTTTGTACCCGTTTTGATGGTATCAAGCGAGCGTATTCTTTACTTGCCCTTTCTCCTTGTTTTGACTAACCATTCCTGGCATCACTGACTTCTCCAATGAATTTGCACGCAAGACATGGCCGGAGTAAATCAGACGTAGTCTTGTAACCTTCTGGTTTTATATGATTTAGCACCTTTTCCTTGGTTGCTCTGGGCTGTCCATGGTGTACGCAATAATTTACGGTATAAATAAATTTACCTGGTATAAGCTATAATTTATGCCAGCGACACGGTTCAAAGGTGTCAATTCTTCGATCAGCCGTTCTTAAGTGTCCAACTCTCACGTCCATACATCACGTCAGGAAAGCCTATTGCTCTAACTAGCCTGCTTTTCGGTATTTAAATCAATAACTCTGCTTTTCCCGATCTTATTTACGCTAACCATTGCAGCCTGGCCCATGTGTAATCCTGCGTCTTTCCCTCTTTAAAGGTAAAGGTTCCCCTCGCACATATGCGCTAGTCGTTCCCGACTCTAGGGGGCAGTGATCATCTCCGCTTCAAAGCCGAAGAGCCAGCGCTGTCTGAGGATGTCTCCGTGGTCCTGTGGCCGGCATGACTCAATGCCAAAGGCGCACGGAACGCTCTTCCCTTCCCACCAAAGGTGGTCCCTATTTTTCTACTTGCATTTTTTACCTGCTTTCGAACTGCTAGGTTGGCAGAAGCTGGGACAAGTCACGGGAGCTCACCCCATTCCACGGCGCTAGGGATTCAAACCGCTGAACTGCCAACCTTTCGATCGACAAGCTTAGCGTCTTAGCCGCTGAGACACCGCATTCCTCTTATTTCTTTAAAACAGTTTTCCAGGATTTCTGTCCGTACATCTCCTCAATTATCGAGCCTTTTCTCGCATCTCAAAAGTTGAGATTTCTGCCATTTCTTTTCATAAATACTTTTCTTTTTTAATACCTTCTTGTCCCTACGTTCGTGATCGAATAGATGTATTTTTGGAAACTCCTTGTGGCAAGTCAGGCGGACCTTATCGGCTGAAATTCTCCCCCCATGCTTTGTTCCAGCTGTTTTGTGATGATAGCTGACTTTTGACGTTTCCCACAAGTATGTAGATCACTGCTAATTTTACCTTCTTGTGATTTGTGAGTCTGTCGGCAGCTGTGGGAAAAAAAAAAGTAAAAGAAAAAAAGTTGATAGACTGGAATGCATTTCTTGTAGGCTCTCCTCTCCAGCAATTCCACCTGTTGTTACTTCTGCTTGTGTTGATGGGTTTAATAGATGGCAAAATGCAACAGGTATTAAGAATATAGTTAGATCCTATAAGGTCAGCACCATAATTTACAGACAGGGGGGATAGGGAAGAAGAGGGAAAATGTTTGATTTTCCGTCCATGAAGCTCAGGAAAACAAATGCTTTTTTTCTTCAAATAAATCCTGACCTCTGGCCATATATTGTTGAAATATGCTTCCCCTGAAACAACCTCGACACAGCTTTTGAATAAGGGCCCTGTAATCCAAACTTACCATTAAATAGGAATGGAATTCTGCCTTGGGTGTAGAACAGAAATATATCAACAGTAGCTCGGGGTTGAATTGTGGAATCCTGGGTGCTCTCCCAACTAACCCAACTTACCCAACTAAGTAACGTCGTGGCGTAGGGCCGGGGTACTTGCGAGACCGCCTGCTGCTACCGATAACCTCCCACCGGCCAATACGCTTGCACAGAGAGGGCCTCCTCAGGGTGCCCTCAGCCAAGCAATGTCGGCTGGCAGCCCCCAGGGGGAGAGCCTTCTCTGTGGGGGCACCCGCCCTGTGGAATGAACTACCTCCTGGAATTCGATTGATCCCGGACCTCCGCGCTTTCCGAAAGGCCCTGAAGACTCACTTATTTCAACAAGCCGGCCTAGTTTAATTTGGTTTTAATGGGGTCTTTAAATTCTTGTTGATTTGTTAAAATCTTATTGATTTTGGGTTTTAAATCGGGTATTTTTAATTTTTTTTAAAAAATTTGATTTATATGCTGCCCTTCTCCGGAGACTCAGGGCAGCTTACAATGCATTAAGCAATAGCCTTCATACTTATATTTTATACAAAGTCAGCTTATTGCCCCCACAAACTGGGTCCTCAATTTACCCACCTTAGAAAGGATGGAAGGCTGAGTCGACCTTGAGCCTGGCTAGGATTGAACTTGCAGAAATTGCAGGCAGCTGGATGTTAATTTTTGCCTTTCGTAGGAGGCATTAGCCCCCTACGCTACTCAGGCTCCTGAGATTTGTAGATTTTAGATTTTAAATTGAAACACCGATGATTTAATTTATTTTAATTTTTTTAACTTTTGTACTATATGTGTTTTAATTTGGCTGTTCACTGCCCTGAGTCCCCCTGGGGAGAAGGGCGGTATATAAATTGAAATAATAATAATAATAATAATAATCATCATCAGTTAAATCAGTTAATCAGTTAAAACCAGGAAGTAACAACAACCAGGTGGGTGGGTGGAGCCTTGTGCTGCCGTCACTACCGGTTCTCCAAACCACCAGCTGCCATTGTTACCAGTTCAGGTGAAAAGATCCGAACTGGTAACATTTCACCCCTGGAATACAGCAGTGGTGAAATTCAGCCGGTTCTATCCGGATTGCTCCACCCACCCCATCATCACATCCCATTTTTTGACCCTCCACGGATGCGTGGAAAGCTCAGTGCATGTGTGGAGGAGGTGCGCGCGAGTGTAGTGTGTGGGGGGGTGCGCTCACATTTGTGAACCGCTAGCGAAGATAATACCACCCCTGGAATACAGTCCAGAGTTTTTCATTGAAGGAGGTGTTGAACGGATGTTTTACACATCTGGCTGATGTGAGGATGTTTTTGGCTCTTCCAGTAACCACTTTGTCTGTCCTTCTGAGGTAGGGGGGATGGAGTTAAGACGGAGTCACGGATCAGCAGTGGGTTTCACGTATTCTTGCCACCGGTTTGCCGCACTCTCTCACATGTGCCTTCCACGGATGCTCCCGGCCTTCTGCATGCTCACTGCATGCATGAACGCCTTCTGCACATGGCGCCTGACCTTCCACTCACGCGCTTTGCTCTCACGCATGCGCCCGGCCTCCAAAATGTGGCTAAATAGGATGGCATTCCTTCCAGGCGGGTGTTGTGGCTCCGTTGCCTGAGTCTGTGTCATCGGCAGATACAGAATCTGAGAGTGAGGGGGAGGAATTGGCAAGGCCTCCCTCTCCAGGACCCTCCTCTCTGGCAATGCCTCCGGAGGACACCGAAGGGCAAGAGATAGGCCCAGAGCCAAGCACGTCCACGCAGCCACAGGTGGACAGTGATGAGGGTAATGAGTCTTGGCTGGATCCTCGGCAGTGTCGCAGGGATAAGCGCGCACAACAGAAGAAAAGGCGTGCCAGAGATTAGGCTGAATCATTGGACCACACCCCACAGGGTATAAAAAGGGGGTGAGTTAGCCATTCAGACTCTATGATGGACAAAACTAACTCCTATTGAGTCACATTGCATCTCTGGAAACAGCAACAGTTTTTATTCTTACAAACTGGACTATTCTTTATCGGAGGTAATTTGTTTGTTGATAAAAGTTCTTGGCAAGCAGCTACTGGGTGGCTGCCAAGCGTCTTATCGGAAGAATTGGTTGTCTGCCAGTTTATTGAACCCCCAGCTATTTGTCTGCGTGTGTGTGTGAGACGGGGACAGAAGAGTGGGTGGCAAGCCCACCCGCATTCACCGCTACCAGTTTGCCCAAACCGGCTGAATACCACCTCCGGACATGAGAGGCAAAGGGAGGAGGCAAGCCAGGAGCACTTAAATCTGTTGTTTGATAGTTCCTGATCTCTTCAGCAAGCAGTTCCTTCACAGGTGGCTCCCCTGATGGTATTTGTTATGTCTCCCCTTAATCACAAAGGATGCTACCCTCTCCCCAAATTATCTACCTACCTTCCTACCTTCTGTGGTGGTATCTGTCTCCAACTTTGGAATAACAAAGTTATAGGAAGCAGCAAAGCAAGAAACAGGGAACTAAATTGTGCATCTTTCCCATGGATCCCCCCCACCCCCCTCTCTCTCTGTGTATGTATAGGATTATGCAGAAATGCTGTTTTTGAAGAAATTTTCTCTTTGAAGCATCTGCCAACACAGGTTAATCTCCCCATTGCCGTCAAGGATTATAGCTAAAGGATGGCCTTGTTGAAGTCTCTTAGAAATTTCATGGAAATAGTCCTATTTCTTGGTAGTATCAGAGAGCTGCGATACTTTAATCATCTGTGCTTCCTAAAGCTTCTACACCGTCACCGGGGCTCCAAATGCCTTTGTAGATACTTATCTTACTTTCACTAACGGGCCCTATTGTCATGAGTTGAGGGTAAAGGTATGGAGCTTCTCAAGTCAAACTTGGGTCAACAATGGCTTGTCCATGCATTGGTCTTCACAGCAGCGGAGATGGGTTGCCACAACCTCTTTCCACTGCAATTTTTTTCTTTGAATTCTCAGTTGAGGCTGCTAAGGTAGAAGGTAAAGGTTCCCTTGGCATATACGTGCTAGTCATTCCTGACTCTAGGGGGCGGTGCTCATCCCCGTTTCAAAGCCGAAGAGCCAGCGCTGTCCAAAGACGTGTCCGTGGTCGTGTGGCCGGCATGACTCAACGCCAAAGGCACATGGAACGCTGTGACCTTCCCACCAAAGGTGGTCCCTATTTTTCAACTTGCATTTTTTACCTGCTTTCGAACTGCTAGGTTGGCAGAAGCTGGGACAAGTCACGGGAACTCACCCCGTTGTGCAGCACTCGAACCGCTGAACTGCCGACCTTTCGATCAACAAGCTCAGCATCTTAGCCACTCTATGACATTATTTGATGATTGTTCATCCAATAACTAGCCAGCATCTACGTCCAGGACAGAATAGAACAGAGCAGAATAACAAGCAGGAAACCCCATACCATTTCAGACATATGGCAGTCCAATCTTTTCTTGAAAGCCTCCAGTATTGAAATAGGGGTGGTGGTGGGGATGGAGTTAAGTCACGATCCTTGCTGTACCGGCAACTTCTGTGAATGTGAGAAATGATTATGAGTCCCATTTTTCAGTCCGTTGTTATCTTTGAATGGTGAATAAATGAACTGTTGTAAATCGAGGACGATCTGTAGTCTAGATTAACAGTCATGGATTAAACCCTGCACCCTGATCTGTCCCCCTCTACATACACCCACAAAAACACAGCCAGTTGAGGGTTAAAGAAGCACTTGGCACACACCACAGTTCTTATCTCCAACTTGGCAGCGATATGCACACCATCTGCCAAGTGCTTTAATTGTTCACAGAAAGAAAATCACATACGTAGCTTTGCCAAAATCTGTTCTTTTAGCTCCAATGACTACCAGATTGAGTTTTGTTCATCACAGGGATCATTGACCACCACCCTCTCTTATATAGTCTCTGGGTGTGGTCCAGTGACTCATTGGTCCTGTGACTCAAGTCCAGTGACTCAGGTCTATTCCTTCGCACGCCTCCTCAGCTGCTGCAAGCGCTTATCTCGCCTTCGTTGACGTGCGTCCAGGAATGACGTCTCTCCCTCACTCTCATCTGAGACACCTGTTTCCCCACTACTTTGCTCTCTTTCAGCTGGCACCTGAGACGGTGCCAGAGGGGGGGGGGCTGGAAGATCTGGCTGGCTCCTCTTCCTCATGCTCAGAGCTTCCTGCCTCCAATGGGATAGGCTCAGAGGACGGGGCCACAACACACCCATGCCAATGGGTTATGAAGACTGGGTAGACTGTACATATTCAGAGGGACGGTCCTTCTGAAGGCCAATTCCTAGATGGGAATAACAGAATCACAGAGTTGGAAGGGACCTTGGAGGTCTTCTAGTCCAACCCCCTGCTGAAGCACAAAACCCTACACCACTTCAGACAAATGGTTGTCCAATCTCTTCTTCAAAACCTCCAGTGTTGGAGCATTTACAACTTCTGGAGGCAAGTTGTTCCATTGATTAATTGCTTTCAGTGTCAGGAAATTTCTCCTTAGTTCTAAGTTGCTTCTCTCCTTGATGAGTTTCCACCCGTTGCTTCTTGTTCTACCCTCGGAGAATAGTTTGACTCCCTCTTCTTGGGGGCAGCCCCTGAGATATTGGAAGACGGCTATCCTGTCTCCCCTAGTCCTTCTTTTCATCAAACTAGACATATCCAGTTCCTGCAACCGTTCTTCATATGTTTTATCCTCCAGTCCCCTAATCTTCTTTGTGGCTCTTCTCTGCACTCTTTCCAGAGTCTCCACATCTTTTTTTTTAAACCTCGTGGCGACCAAAGGCATTAGATTACTTCAGTTGGAGGAGGTGATTTTTATGGACATCCTAGGGGGAAAAAAAAGCAACAAAAAAAGCAACAAAAACGCTAAACAACTCTCGTAGAATATGATTTGTCCCTGACTTGATGTAGTAAATTAGCTGAAAATAAAATTGGTTTAGCAGGACAGATGTTTCTGCTTCAACCCATATGCACCCTTCACCATGCTAATGAAGAAATACATTCAGAGGTGTTCCCATTGGTGCTAAATTTCATCCAATGGCTATTGTGCTTTAGACAATAAACCTATCTACTTTCCTAAGCAATGGTTGCCAATGGTAGTAAGTCACTACTTGAATATCCAGGCTTATGGTATCATCCTGCAAGTAGAACGTAAAACAGCATACCTGGATCAGGTTCCATTCGCAGTAATGACAATACGTTTATTAGAAAGGCAGATTTACTTATAGAAATAAATTTAATATAACTATATTTTCCCCCTTTGTTGGAGTGCCTTGATGTTACAGAAATAATTTAGATAAAGGGACGGACGGGATGCTTATCATATCTTCAGACAACTCTTCTGAAATCACACTCAAGGCTCAAAAGTATCAATCAGAATAGAACTGGAAGGGCCCTCAGAGATCTTCTAGTCTAACCATCTACCATTTCAGACAACCGATTGTCCAGGCTCTTCTTAAAATCCTCCAGTGATGAAACAGCCACAACGTCTGAAGGCAACTTCTCTTCCACTGGTTGATTGTCCTCACAGTTAGGAAGTTTCTCCTTAATTCCTTGTTAGTTCCTTGGTTAGTTTCCATCTTAGGTTTAAACATTGGACCTTATCCAACTTTATTTAGGTTTATGGTAATAAATGTAAAGCTCTGCACTTAGGGAGGAAGCTAACACACAGCTACATGTTAAGCAGTACCTGGCTTGGTGTAGTACTACCTGTGAGAAGGATAGACCAGAAAATATGAGACAATAGTGGGCTGCTGGTGACCAAAAGTCCCATTTAGGTCTTGGTCAACATTAATAAAAGCTTTGATAGATAGATAGATAGATAGATAGATAGATAGATAGATAGATAGATAGATAGATAGATAGATAGATAGATAGATAGATAGATGATAGACAGACAGAGATGGATGGATGGATGGATGGATGGATGGATGGATGATGGATGGACAGATAGAGATGATAGCTGAAGATAGATGATGGATGGGTGGATGGATGGATGGATAGATGGATGGGGTGAGATGAAAGAAAGAGAAGAAAGAGATAAATATAGAAGATAGATATAAAAGACGGATGGATGGATAGAGAGAGAGAGATGAGAGAAGGAGATGAGAGATATAGAAGATAGATAGATAATAGAAGAGGGATGGATGGACAGATTTATGATAGATAGATAGATAGATAGATAGATAGATAGATAGATAGATAGATAGATGATAGATAGATTAGATAGATAGATAGATAGATAGATAGATAGATAGATAGATAGATAGACAGGGATGGATGGATGGACAGATAGAGATGATAGCTGAAGATAGATGATAGATGGGTGGATCGATGGATAGATAGATGGGGTGAGATGAAAGAAAGAGAAGAAAGAGATAAATATAGAAGATAGATATAAAAGACGGATAGCGAGAAGGAGAGAGAGAGATGAGAGAGGGAGATGAGAGATATAGAAGATAGATAGATAAAAAGAGGGATGGATGGACAGATGTAAGATAGATAGATAAATAGATAATATATCTTGAGAGAGCCTGGTGTAGCAGGAAAGGATACTGCAAAATCCCCATTCCCTCCCCATTCCTGGGGGAAGGATATTGCAAAATGTCCTTTCCCACCCTACTCTGGGGCCAACCAGAGGTGGTATTTGACGGTTCTCCGAACTACTCAAAATTTCTGCTTCTGGTTCTCTGAACTGCTCAAAATTTCCACTACCTGTTCTCCAGAACCTATCAGAACCTGCTGGATTTCTAACTGTCTGTATTTAAATCAATGATTCCTTTATTAGGAGTGCTAGCAGCCCCGGCAAAACATTACTCTCTCACCACAGGCTAACAAGTCCATCCGGGAGGGGAGATGAATAGTTGTCTGCCACATCTATTCATTTCTTCCCCCTGCCTTTGATCCCCAGAGCTAGGGTGGGGCTTTGCAAGCAGTGGTGGCTCTTCTGTCCCAAGGACCAGCCCATAGATTTCCACTGCTCTCCTCTCCTCTGCCTTCTGTGCATCTGCGTGTCAGGCACTGGACCCAGCTGTTCCTCCTCTTCCTCATCCGGCACCTCCAGACCTGGGGGCTGTTGACTCTCCATCTGAGGGCTGATGGATGGCCCAGGTCCACCTCCGTCTCTCTCTCTCTCTCTCTCTGCCAGCTCCGTTCCCTCTTCCCTTTCGGAGCTCTCAGGTTGCCTTGATGCGGGCCCTGACTCCTCCTCCTCCTCTGATTCAGCTGTTGGAGGGGCAACATGCTTATACCATCCCTCTTGACCTAAAGAAGCATCAAGAGTTCACAATTAAAAATTAGCTCCCCCAAATTGCATGAGAGAGGTTGTTAATTTAATCAATCGTAGGAGAGAAAATGAGGCGAGGGTCGAAAAGACGCCTCTTCCAGTTAATAATGCGCTGATGCTAAGCAGAAGCGTTTCACAAGGGAAGAGTGACAAATTCAGGGCATCGAACAACGTTAGCAAGGAGATGTACACCAAGCATAATCCTACCCAGGTCTGACGCCCAAGGAGCTCCCCATTCACTCCTTCTATCTGCATTGAATTTATCATCACCGGAGCAGCTGGAAAATGGAGGTCAAGCTTCATTTTGCCCCCCGCTTGATAAAAATGACCTGCAAAATGGAGTTGACAGATTGTTATTTTTATGCATTGGAAAATAGCAAAGATCAGGTGCTATCCTTGATGCGTCCTCCTGGCTTCTTTCTTTCTCTCTTTCTTTTTCCCCCCCTCCCGCTCCCCTTAAAAATAAAATTCCTTTTGCAAGTCTCGATACGAGCTCGGCTGGTTTGTATTCCAGTTGCTGGAAGGCTCTCCCATCAGGGTTTAAAACAAGATGAATTTTCTTCAGCTGGGTAGTGTTAAATCAGCTTGGTCTGCTTGGAGTCACCTTTGCACAAGCTGGCCCTCCGATTTATCACTAAGTATTTAGGCTTATAAAAAAAAAGGAGAAAGAAAGAGAGAGAGAGAGGGAAAAAAAATATCTAATCTTCAAAGATGACAGTTCGGTATGCTATTCCTCCTGATTTCTCATTTCTCTAATCTTGAAAGGCATCAGTTAATGGGGATTAATGATTCTGAAGGAATTACGGTTTCTCGGGAACTTTCGCAGATAGAAATGAAAATCCTTTCTGTAAGGGAGCCAAAGCCTCATGGGCTCCTGTAAACCCATAGAGCGGTCGAGCAAATAAATGTTCACCCTTCGGAGAAGGTTATGAAATGCGAGATCCTTGGCTTCCGACTGCAATTTTTTTTTTGTCTTTTAATGATCTCATAATCCCTTGCGGGGTGGAGTCATGGCAACTGAATGGAGCTAGCATAGTGTTTACTGGCCAGATGCCTTTCCTGTTGCCAGTACGGAGTTTTGTTCGGCAGATACATTCTCAGTGTACCCTTCTTAAAAACTCCAGTGATGGAGCAAGCTGGTTAACTGTCCTCACTGTTTAGAAGTTTCTCCTTAATTCCAGGTTGTTTCTCTGTTCGATTAGTTTCCATCCATGGTTTTTTGGCTTTCTTTTTTTCCTGACTAAATTATTTTAAGCTTAGATGGTAATAGGAGTTCCGTGCTGGACTTTATTAAGTTATTTTTTTTTTAAATCACTGAAAGCTTTATTGAACTTTAGTTACGATATGGTGCATGGCGGCCTTTGCACCTGAAAAGGCATCGGGCACAAATATTAACTGAAGTAATCATGGGAATGTAGAAATTTCGTTGTAAGAAAAGATGGCGACAGCTTTTTACCCTAGGAAAATCCCAGAAGGAAGGTGGGCCTGCTAAACATATATGAAGATACTAGCTGGATACCCTTATTCCACTACGAAACTATGTGATCAGGCTTGATAAATTGACACAGCTTGAAAATTAATGAGTAGTTACAATTGATTCTCCTATCTCCCTTCTCTCCCCCAGGCTTGCCCCACAAAGGCCTCTCCTATCTTATCCCCTTCTCTCCAGCAGGCTGACCCCATTGATCCTTTCCAAACTCCCAGCCCGCAGGCCGGATGAGTCACGCACTGGCCACGCCCAAGTAGCAGTTGGAACAGAGTTCTTTGCAAGTGGGGAGGGGGAGTAGAACATCTAACATAGCATCAGAGCGTGTTAATAATAATATAAGAAATACTAATCATCTGATGGTCATTTCGAAAAATCCTTTCTTAGCGGGCATCTAGAAGCCAAGAGGAACATACGTGCCGAATTTCAAGTTTGTAGGTTTTACGGTTCTGGAGATTTCATGATGATGCGTGAGTGGTATTTTGCTTTTATATGTATAGATGCATGGCATGTAAACCTTTATTCCCCTCCCAAATTTGTAGACGCCAAGAGTTAGCAGGCATAACGACTATGTAATTATCTCCGATAGTAGAGTGAGTAGACCTTGGCTAATTCCAGTTTTGGGGAAAGACGCATGTCAGGTGGTGGGGGTATTGTCCTCGTAGGTTTTCCACTGGCTTCTGGTTGGTGATTCTGGCTCCTACAATGGTGAACTACCTAAGTGGATTTGAATCTAATGCAGGAAGCTGCTCTTATCTTCCAGTGACCAGCTGGCCAAAAGAATGAGGCAGGGTTGTTGGAGTAAATACTAAATCAACACTACGAACGCCAACCATCAGCTAAATACAGAAGGCTTTTGAAATATTTTGGAAATCCAGGGAATTTTGTCTTCGGCTTTTATCACCGAAAGAACACCCCCCCAAGGGTCATGTTAAAGTTTGATAACATCTTTCATCTTTTCCATTAATTATGTTGCACGAATTAAAGCTGAACTAGTTCCTCTCGAGTTACATATGTATGGTTTTGGGGGGGGGGGAGGAGTAGGAGTAGGAGTAGAGGGACTGGCGTGTTTCTTGTAGAACCGCGTGTCGCCTTAATGGGTAAAAAGCCGCGGAGGGGAAATGTTAGAAAGGTACCCAGAAAATGCAGATGACAGCAGGGAGAAATAAAAGGCAACCGAGGGAAAATAACCATGGATAAAACGATCAGGCGAGGAAGTAAAGCATGACTGGACCAGAATGGCTGGCATAAGTAATAAGAGGGGATTTGTCGTTTGCAAATTGCTGTTAAAATTCCGATTTGCATGTTTATCAGCCATCTCATTTGGCGAAATAAAGCTGTCCAAGGACACCGAATGATGCTCACCAACGGTTGGACAGATATTGTCGTTCTGCTCACGAGAAACTAGTTGGTTGCCTTGCTCGTCAGCCTGCACAAAATGCTGGGCAGGTGGGATTTGTGTAGATGAGTATCTAGTATTGAATTGCGTGTAAGGAACTCTTCCCCCTTCTATTTTTTTTTTTTTTTGGCATACTCCTAAATTATATGAACACAACGGCCGTGTTTAAGGAAGTCAGTTGGCTCCCCAGTTGTAATGGAAATTAAATTCAGCCCAATTTGGCGCTCTTCAGACTTCTCCGCGGAAGAGACGCGGGGATGATGAAAATGCGGTCTTGTCAAAATGTGACACCTGGGGGCAAATCTCCATCCTGATGCTGCACTTTGGTATTCCACATTCTTATCCCCGTACCGACATCCTATTTGCATTAGCCAGCCGTAATTCGCTATTTGGATCAACCGCTGCTTCCCTGCGATTCAGGATGACGGCACGGTAAAATGTCAACCACCTGTTTTTCTATTCGACTTGGCCTTTGCTGAGAAAGAGCCAGTTTGTACAAGAAGAAGGAAGCATTTGCGCTCTGGAAGTTAGTATAAATGGGAGCTCAAGATAGAGAGATCATAGCCAGGTTAGGATTTAATTGTTATGTTTGATAGTTTGTAGTGTGGAGCATTAAATTACTGAAAAACTAAAGCATCCATGTTCTTAATAAGGCCTGAGCAGTTGGAAGTCTATTTTTCAAAATGGGATCACTTCAGAGGTGGCAGTCAGCCGGTTCAGACCGATTCGCCCAAATCAGTAGCGGAAATCAGAGGTGGGCCCGCGCCATCCTATTTAGGTATGTTTTTGAGGCTGGGCGCGTGCGTGCACGTGGCGAATTGGTAGTAACACAATATGAAACCCACTGCTGGATCACTTCCTAAAGAGCATCATATCATTTGTTCGTGAGACTGTATGTTGCCATCGGTATGAATGACTTTGTAAAAATTCACTTCTTTGGATTTAGGAGTCCTGATGAAAAACCTTAGTTATCCATTGAATATTCACCCCTGATTGTTGTGCATTTTCACAATCCTTGGGGCATTTGCTACCGTGGGATTGTCACTGGGGGTTATCAGCCTAAAAATAAAGGAACTATTTGTTAAAAAGTATTAAGGAGGATGAGGAATGATGCACTGTTAAATCTTCTACCTTAAATGTTTGGAATAAATGAAGGGAAGGAGTAAGTGCCAGAGTTTTCGATTCTCCCTTTGCTTTTGAATGTCTACCTTTAGAAAGATGAAGGTACTAACAAAAATTGTTTAGAGGACAGGTAACGATTTATTTAATTTGCACGATTTTATTGGTAATAGGACAAAAGTTGAGTCTCTTATTACACAATGCTTTCTTATACTTAGCAAAAAGAGATCCAGACTAGAATTAAGGAAAAATTTCCGGACCAGAGATCTAGTTAGAACAATTGATCAGCAGAATGGTGTTCTACAAAATTTTAATCTCTTCTTTTTTAAGAAGAAATTGGACAGCCATTTGCCCAGAAAAGGTACAGGGTCCCTTCCAACTCCTGTAAAGGCAGGAGAAGTAGTAATGGATGGAAACTAATCATGGAGAGAATCAACCCAGAATTAAAGAGGAATTTTGTGACAGTGAGGACAATTCACCAGTGGAACTACTTGCCTCCAGAAGTTGTGAATGCTCCAACACGAGGTTTTTAAAGAAGAGATCGGACAACCATTTGTCTGAAATGGTATAGGTTCTCCTGCTTCGGCAAAGGGTTGGGCTAGAGGATCTCCAGGGTGCCTTCCAACTCTGTTACTCTGCTTATCAGTTTCCCTCTTTAGCATTTCAGTTTAAAGTTTAATATGGGCGTATTTTGAATAGAAAAAGGATAAGCAATGTCTTACGATCTCATATGCTTTGAACGATGCATTGGAATACATTAATCATAGGACATTTCAGAAGCGTAGGCTACCCGCCCACATTTCACTGCTTATATTTGATTCTTTATCAATTCTTTTAAATTTGTACCTGTATTTGTAGCATTGGTTTCCAATATTGTTTGGAGGGGAAAAAATCTATAATTAAAAGAAGCAAGGTTGATATTGAGGGCTGACAAATATTAGACAGGGGGATGGATTTTTGGGGTCCTGGACAACGGTCTTCGTATCTAGAACGTAGAGCATCATCGGAGCTGGATGGGACCGTGGAGGTCTTCTAATCCAACCCCTTGCACAAGGAGAACTCCAGATACCATTTCAGACAAATGTTTGTCTAATCTCTTCTTGAAAACTTCCAGTGTTGGAGCATTCACAACTTCTGGAGGCAAGTTGTTCCACTGATTAATTGTTCTCACTGTCAGGACATTCCTCCTTAGTTCTAAGTTGCTTCTTTCCTTGATGTAGTTTCCACCCATTGCTTCTTGTCCTGCCTTCAGGTGCTTTGGAGAATAGCTGGACTCCCTCTTCTTTGGGGCAGCCCCTGAAATATTAGAACAATGCTATCACGTCTCCCCTAATCCTTCTTATAGACTAGACATATCCAATTCCACCAACTGTTCTTCATATGTTTCAGCCTCCAGTCCTCTAATCAACTTTGCTGCTTTTCTCTGCACTTGTTCCAGAGTCTCCACATCTTTTTTTTATAATAGGGTGACAAAACTTGGATGCTGTAATTCCAAGTGTAGCATATACTGAATGTAGAGGTGCTTCATTAAAATCAAGCAAAATTATTTCTCTGTACGTATTTGTGTGACGAGTGATTCAGAGGTGGGGTTTCCAGCAGGTTCTGACCAGTTCTAGAGAACCGGTAGCAGAAATTTTGAGTAGTTCGGAGAACCGGTAGTAAAAATTCTGACTGGCCCCGCTCCCATCTCTTCTCTGCTTCCTGACTCCCAGAAATGGGGATTTTGCAGTAATATTTATTTATTTATTTATTCATTCATTCATTCATTCATTCATTCATTCATTCATTCATTCATTCATTCATTCATTCATTCATTTCATCTTACAATGCGTTAAGCAACAGCCTTCATACTTTTGTATATACCTGTTTAGTAGGGCTTTTGGCCCCCCCCCAAGCGGTGTTCTTTTTTATACAAAGTCAGCTTATTGCCCCCACATTCTGGGTCCTCATTTTACCTACCTCGGAAGGATGGAAGGCTGAGTCAACCTTGAGCCTGGTGAGATTCGAACTTGCAGTAATTGCAGGCAGCTGGCAGCTAAGTTCTATTTAACAGCACTTGAGTTCAGTGCTGTTTAGCAGTGTTCCAATGTTCCCCTGGAGTGGGGAGGGAATGGAGATTTTACAGTATCCTTCTGCCATGCCCAGCAAGCCATGCCACACCCACAGAACCGGTAGTAAAAAATATTTGAAACCCACCCCTGGGGTGATTCTGTGCTTAGCTAAAATGCAAGTTTGGTACTTTAAGGTCCTTTCAAGGGTATAAGTCTGACTTTCCCAAGAGAGAAATTCGGCACCTTTTTGTGAGCTCTGCCGAAGAGGAAGAATGCCCTTCGACATTCTGTTCAAGAATATTTGGGAGTTGACAAAGCAGCCAAACGCACTTGGATTTGTACCTCTGCAGGAAACACTGATTGCGTTTCCAAATTAACCATCCCTGCAATTAATCTAAACAATTGCTGCCACACATTCGAATTATTGAAAGTAATATTTCTAATTTACATGTCCAAATTAGTTTCAACTTACTTATATTGAAAGATAATAGATTCCCTCCCCTCCCCCCCCCTCCACATATAATTAATGTACTCTGCAAATGTACTGTGGATTAAATTTATCACTGCAAGGATCTTAAGATTCTAATATTTTTGCAGAGGCATAAAAAAGAGGTGGCTATAATTATTTCATTATGTATGTATAAAAATAGAATGCGGGGGAAAAAAGAAACCAAGCTTTTCCTTCACTGATTACTCTTAATGTTTCCCAAATTCCCTGATTTGCAGTATTCTCCAAGGATGCAGGTTTTTCTAATTGAAGTATAGCAATTTGCATATTTTAGACCTTGTGGGGGGAAAAAAATTAATTGATGCCTTTTATGTTCTATAGCATTCTATATATTTGAGCAAGGGAGATGGCTTAGAATGAAGTACCCGTACTGCTTTGTGCAAATAACCCCACATTTGCTAAACGTCGGAGTTATTTCTCTCCTCGTGCGAGGAAGTACAATCTTCAGGAAGACGGTGGCAATTAGCAGTGTCCAAAAATGCAAACCTGTGAGAGATGTATGGTCCTGTCCAACTTGAAAATGTTTCATGAAGCTTAAAACTTTAAGCCAGGGGGTCCCAACCCTCGTTCCGCGGACTAGTACCAGTCTGTGGTCTGTTAGCAAGCAAAGCTTCATCTGAATGAGATCTAGGCGGGGTGAAATTCAGCAAGTTCTGGAGAACCGGTAGTGGACATTTTGAGTAGTTCGGAGAACCGGCAAATACCACCTCTGGCTGGCCCCAGAGTAGGGTGGGAATGGGGCTTTTGCAGTATCCTTCCCCCAGGAGTGGGGAGAGAATGGGGATTTTGCAGTATCCTTCTTCTGGAGTGGGGTGGGAATGGGGATTTTGCAATATCCTTCCCCTAGGAGTGGGGAGAGAATGGAGATTTTGCAGTATCCTTCTTCTGGAGTGGGGGTGGGAATGGGGATTTTGCAATATCCTTCCCCTAGGAGTGGGAAGAGAATGGGGATTTTGCAGTATCCTTCCCCTGGAGTGGGGTGGGAATGGGGATTTTGCAGTATCCTTCCCCCAGGAGTGGGGAGAGAATGGGAGTTTTCCAGTATCCTTCCCCTGGAGTGGAGTGGGAATGGAGATTTTGCAATATCCTTCCTCTGCCACACCCACCAAGCCACGCCCACAGAACTGGTAGGGAAAAAATTTGGATTTCACCCCTGGATCTAGGTTGTGTGTAAAGGACGTTGGGGGGGGGGCATGCATGGCCTGCCCGGGCTCTGTTTTCGGCCATGATGGCCTCCTGCAGCCCTTTGTCAGCGTGAGGCCTCCCCAAGCTCCATTTGTGCTTGCAGAGGGTTGCCAAAAACGGAGCCTCGACGAGTGACGTCGGGCTGGCCACGCCCACCCTGGCCACGCCTTCCCCATAGCCCCCTGAGGTCAAACACAACCCTGATGCGGCTCTCAATGAAATGGAGTTTGACACCCCTGCCTGAACTCTTCATCCTTACCATCCTCATGTTGCATTTCAGACTTTCCTGCAGAATCCGTTTTTTTGTTTGTTTGTTTTTACATCCCAAAAGTGATTCGGGGAGTGGATAGGAAACTTTGTGGGAGTTTTGTTTTCTCTCCTGTTTGCATAGAGCGAGTAGCCTAACGTAAGGGTTCCCGCGGAGTTGTAAATGTTGATGCTCAGCCGGCGAGTTCCCTTGAGCGGCGAACACGTCATAAAAATCATGCCAAGTTGCTTTAAAGAAGACCTTCCGTCAACCGTTATTGACTGACAAGCAAGTTCTCATAATGTTCCTCTTTATGCCAGCTTCCATCGCTGCTTTAGAATTAGTTCTCCAATATTTGTTTCATATAACTTTGGGGCCTATAGACCAGTGATGGCTAACCTTTTTGCATGCATGTGTCCACACCCATAATTCAATGTGCCCCGTCCCCCCATGCATGCGCATGTGACCCCCCTGCTTTTGGCACATGATGGCATGGTGGGCCCAGTAGGCCCAATTTTTGCCCTCCCAGGCTCCAGAGGCTTTCTAGGAGCCCGGGGAGGGTGAAAGTGGCCTTCCCCACTCCCCCGGAGGCCTGGAAACAACCCGTTTCCCAACTTCCAGTGGACCCGGAAGGCCCGAAAATCAGCTGGCCAGCGTGGTGGACTGAGGGCAACCCTTGCGTGCCCACAGATATGGCTCCGTGTGCCACTTGTGGCACCTGTGCCATAGGTTCGCCATCACGGCTATAGACCGAGCTAGCCCAGCGTCAACTCATAGTTTGCTGCAGAAAGGGGTTCATGCAGCCTGCATCAATTTGTGCCATATCTGTAGGCACGCGAGCATTGCCCTACCTCAGTCCAGTATGCTGGCCAGATGATTTTCTGGGCCCACTGGAAGTTGGGAAATGGGATGTTTCCGGGCCTCCGGAGGGCTTCTGGGTGCGGAAGGCCATTTTCACTCTCCCCAGGCTCCTAGAAAGTCTCTGGAGCCTGGGGAGGCCAAAAGCGTGTGTGTGTGTGTGTGTGTGTGTGTGTGTGTGTGTGTGTGTGTGATGTGCGCAGGCATGGGGGGACAGGGCACATTAAATTATGGGTGTGGGTACGCGTGCATGCTATCATCCGTAACACCCTCCCTTTTGGCACGCAACGACAAAAAAGTTAGCCATCACTGGGCTATAGTAATTAACTGACACCTTGCAGCTACTCCAGAAGCAACCCCCGAGGAGGACTCACCTTCTGATACAGCTTGACTTGAAATCTTGCGGCAGAAGGAGTTAGAACAGCGTGATGGAAAACCTCGTAAACGCATCGTGGTATTTTGAAGTTGGATCAAATCTGGGAAAGGGAGATTTCTTTCTCCTCCCCGCCCCCCAAGAAAAATCCAGTTCTCACAGATTCAACTGAAGGAAACGTTGATGGAAGAAAAACAAAATGGGAATGAGCATAAAATTAAGCACTGGGGCATTTTACCTAGTGCCTCACCGTAGAAAATAGCAAAGAGGAAGAGAAGAATGCAAAATTGTGTGAGCTTTTGCGATTAGTATACAAAACAAAGAGTTAATGATAAATGAATGCATATTCAGAAACATAAGATCCAGAAGTGGTATTCCGCCGGTTCGCACTCGTGTGAGGGGCGAACCGGTGGTAAAAGTAAGTGAAACCTACCCCTAATAAGATCCATTTGAAGGGTCTCAGAAAATTTTCTAGAAGAAGGCTCTAGACTTTGCAAACATGGAGTTCCTTCAGGCTCGGTACAAACTTGGTGATTAAAAGTTTAAAGTTGTACTTCTGTAAGATCACAGCAGACAAGGCCCTTGATCTTCCCTTCTTTTCTTCCATCCAACACCGAGAGCTTCTTAAATCTCTAATGAAGCAGGTTTCCTGCAGAGGAGGAGATCTTGGACGCTTCCTAACTTAAACGGAAGAAAAAGCCGATTTATCTTCAAAGACGGCGCAGTCGATGCATCCTGGGAAGAGTCGGTTCTTCTGATTGACAGCTCACTCCGCCTTCGGCTTTACCTAAAATGTGGTAGAGTACACAGGTAGCCCTCAATTTACCACCACAATGGACATAAACAGAATTTATGTTGCTTTAGTGAGCAGATTTTTGCCCCGTCTTATGACTTTTCTTGCCACATTTGCTAAGTGAATCACTGCAGTTGTTCAGTTAGTGGATCTGGATCCCCCCTGGACTTTGCGTGTCAGAAGGTTGCAAAAGGGAATCACACAACCCCCCGAGACAGTCATAAAGACCACTCCTCTCCTCACCCCTCTTTTTCTCCTCTCCTCACCCCTCTCTTTTTCTCCTCTCCTCTCCTCTTTTTCTCCTCTCCTCTCCCCTCTTTTTCTCCTCTCCTCTCCCCTCTGCTTCCCTCTCCCCTCCCTCCTCTCCCCTCTTTTTCTCCCCTCCCCTTTTTCTCCTCTCTTCTCTCCTCTCCTCTCCTCCACTCCCATCTCCCCTCCCCTCTTTTTCTTTCCTCTCCTCACCCCTCTCTTCTTTTTCTCCTCTCCTCTCCCCTCTTTTTATCCTCTCCCCTCTCCCCTCCCCTCCCCTCTTTTTCTCCTCCACTTTCCTCTCTACTTATTCTCCTCTTCCCTCCCCACTTTTTCTCCTTTCGTCTCCCCTCTGCTCCCCTCCCTCCTCTCCCCTCTTTTTCTCCTCCCCTCTTCTCTCCCCTTTTTTCTCCTCTTCTCCTCTCCTCCACTCCCCTCTCCCCTCCCCTCTTTTTCTTTCTTCTCCTCTCCTCACCCCTCTCCTCTTTTTCTCCTCTCCTCTCCCCTCTTTTTCTCCTCTCCCCTCTCCCCTCCCCTCTTTCTCCTCCATTTTCCTCTCTACTTATTCTCCTCTTCTCTCCCCACTTTTTCTCCTTTCCTCTCCCCTCTGCTCCCCTCTCCCCTCCCTCCTCTCCCCTCTTTTTCTCCCCTCCTCTCTTTTTCTCCTCTCCTCTTCTCTCCCCTCTTTTTCTCCTCTCCTCTCCTCCCTCCTCCCTTCCCCTCTCCCCTCCCCTTTTTCTTTTCTCTCCTCACCCCTCTCCTCTTTTTCTCCTCTCCCCTCCCCTCTTTTTCTCCTCTCCCTTCCCCTCCCCTCCGCTTCCCTCTCCCCTCCGTACTCTCCTCTCCCCTCCCTTCTTTTTCTCCTCTCCTCTCCTCTCCTTTCTGAGAACTTGCAACCTACGCGAAGCATTAACAGTTCAGATTAGATTTCCTAAATGGGCATGGAAAGAAGACGGCCAGAAACAAGTTGACTGAAGGCCTAAATGAGGAGTTAGAGAAGAAGCACCAAAGATGATAATCCAGCGCAGTAAATCATCCGAGAGACGAAAGCGGTGCTTTCAATGGGAGACCAGGCTGAGTTAATTAGCTGCTTTCCCCCACTGGAGGAGCCTCCGTTTTAAGAAGAAATGCCCTTGGGTTGAGAAACATTTGTTGTCACACCTGCGAAATCAGCCTCTCGTCTTTCTGTCTCTGGGCTCTTAACAAATTGAATATGTATTAGAAAAGAAATGGGCAAACATTCTTTAAAGGGGAAAAAATATATTGGATTCTTGAAATCCCATTGTGTTTTGATATATAATGTTTTTGTTTTTTTTAAAGGCTGCGATTACAGCAACAGCCGATATTTCTTGGATCAAATGGGATCTGATATTTTTGTTTTGCCCTGCCAAAAGGAGGATGGTACCCAAATGCAGGGACTCCTCCACTTACAACAGCTCATTTAGGGACCGCTCAAAGTTCACAATGGCACTGAAAAAAGGGACTCACTTAACACCTTCAGTGATTCACTTAAGAACCGTGGCAAGAAAAGTCACCAAAGGGGGCAAAATTCACCTAACAAATGTCTC
The DNA here is from genome assembly GCA_038048745.1 of Coluber constrictor foxii. Lineage (NCBI taxonomy): Eukaryota > Metazoa > Chordata > Lepidosauria > Squamata > Colubridae > Coluber > Coluber constrictor. Next base: position 74,482,638 of record CM075965.1, on the reverse strand, counting down.
GCTTATTCCTGGAAATTTTGAGCTCAATTGTGGTCGCATGTCGAGGACTGCCTACATTCTGTTAATCCCTGTCCCTTCATCAAGGCTCTTAACAACCAAAGTGATTTGCTTAACGACTATGGTGAGTCGTAAAATGGGGCAAAACTTGATACATGTCTCACTTAGCAACGGAGATCTTGGGGTTCCATTGTGGTTGTAAGTCAAGGACTCCCTGTAATCTACCATATGATTGGATGCGGACTTCTTTATATTTGCTGGAGTTTTAGTGTGATTCATTTAAAATCTGAGGCATCCGATTTTATTGCAAAAAAAATAACGTAATGTGATGTTTGATCTTGGGACGGAAGGGGGAAAAAAGAAAGAGAAGAGCTCTGAATCGAATGTAGGGAGGAAAGGTTAAGGTAAAGTTTCCCCTTGCACATATGTGCTAGTCGTTCCCGACTCTAGGGGGCGGTGCTCCTCTCCGTTTCAAAGCCAAAGAGCCAGCGCTGTCTGAAGACGTCTCCATGGTCCTGTGGCCGGCATGACTCAACGTCAAAGGCGCACGGAACTCCGTTCCCTTCCCACCAAAGGTGGTTCCTGTTTTTCTACTGGCATTTTTTACCTGCTTTTGAACTGCTAGGTTGGCAGAAAGCTGGGACAAGTCACAGGAGCTCACCCCGTTATGCGGCACTCGAACCGCTGAACTGCCAACCTTTTGATTGACAAGCTCAGCGTCTTAGCCACTGAGCCACCATGGCCCTTTGCTTATTTAGCTAAGAAATAAGCTAGAATTAGGTGGTACCTGCTTTCGAAGTGCTAGGTTGGCAGAACCTGGGACAAGGAACGGGAGCTCACCCCGTTACGCAGCACTCGGGACTCGAACCGCTGAACTGCCAATCTTTCGATCGACAAGCTCAGCGTCTTATCTTAGTCTTAGGAAGAGAGGCCCATTTATCTTTGGCCTCTTTACACAAAGCACCCACTCCTCTCCACAACCTCAGGGAAGTGATGGATGCTTGCAAGAGGATGGGAGGAATGGAGGAGAGAAACCACTTTATATTACGCTTTTTTTTGAGGGCAGGGAAGCTAAATCGAGGTGCTTTTCTTTGGCCACCGGTCAGCGTTCGGAGGTAGCGAGCGATCCTCTTTCTTTGATCTTCTTTAGAATTGCTTAGACAGAGTCACCACTGGGTGAGGCATCTGTCTTCCTCCTCCTCCTCCCCCTCCTCCTTTGCAAGCAGGGACCATTTGACAGTGCAACGTTCAATGACCCAACTACATAACATCACCATTATCATCTGAGTAGCACTGATTAATGTTTATTAGTTCAATTTATTTATTAGTTCGATTTATATGCCGCCCTTCTCCGGAGACTCAGGGCGGCTTACAATGCGTTAAGCAATAGCCTTCATACTTTTGTTTATTTATATTTATACAAAGTCAGCTTATTGCCCCCAACAAACTGGGCCCTCAATTGACCTACCTTAGAAAGGATGGAAGGCTTCTCAGGTTTCAGCTCTGCCTGGGTGCATTTTTATGAAAGGTGGCTCCTGTAAGGACACATGGAAGATTGCGAGAACTAAATAAGCCTACTTTTAACAAGGATGTGTCAATCTGCCTTTTATCCTGGCTATGACAAAAATGGCAACTAAGCCATTTTGCAGACATTTTAATTGGACATTATCGGGATGTAAACTTGGGATTTTAAGAATGCAGATTGTGTACTTCATCGTGAAGTGAAAAATAGTCCCATGGTTTTAATGTCAATTTTAACAGTCATCCTATGATCAAAATACTGACACTTTTCTTCTTCTTCTTCTTCTTCTTCTTCTTCTTCTTCTTCTTCTTCTTCTTCTTCTTCTTCTTCTTCTTCTCTTCTTCTTCTTCTTCTCTTCCTCCTCCTCCTCCTCCTCCTCCTCCTCCTCCTCCTCCTCCTCCTCCTCCTCCTCCTCCTCCTCCTCTTTTTCTTCCTCCTCCTCCTTCTCTTCCTCTCCTCTTCCTCCTTATTCTTCCCCTTCCCCCCCTCCTCCTTTTCTTCTTCCTCTTCCTCTTCTTATTTTTCTCCTCCTCCTCCTCCTTCTGCTTCTTCCTCCTCCTCCTCCTCTTCCGTTTCCTCTTCTTCCTCTCCTCCTCTTCTTCTTCCTCTTCCTCTCCTCCTCCTCCTCCTCCTCCTTCCTCCTCCTCCTCCTCCTTTTGCTTCTTCTTCCTCCTCCTCCTCCTCTTCCTCTTCTCCTCCTCCTTTTTCTTCCCCTTCCCCTCCTCCTCCTCTTCTTCTTCCTTTTCTTCTTCTCCTTCTCCTTCTGCTTCTTCCTCCTCCTCCTCTTCCTCTTCCTCTTCCTCTTCTTCCTTTCCTCTTCCTCTTCTTCTTCTTCTTCCTCTTCTTCTCCTCCTCCTCCTTCTGCTTTCTCCTCCTCCTCCTCCTCCTTCCTTCCTTCCTTCCTTCTTCCTTTTACAGATTGTTACTTCTGCTGATCTACCCATTAAGGAATACAGCCTTCTTTTCAACAGCGCACAGGTAAACGAAACTTTTTTTTTTAATTGTTAAATGTTTTGTGAATGTAGTACAGTACAGCTGCAATTGTGGAGTTGCTGTTCAACGGCTTTAGAATTGGACAGGCTGTCGTTTGTGCATTTGGCAAATGCATAGGGCTGGGTTTTATCAACCAGTTTGTTCGTTTGTGGTATTTTTCTTCTATGTTCAAAGATGCTTGCTAGAGAGATAATCCTAAACGTTAAAGCTGAATATCGTTATTCCAGTTTGCTTGGCGGCCAATTTTTCTGATGCTGACTTTGAATGAAATCTCACTAACGGGGGGGGGGGGGGGAAGAGGACTTTTAGACAATTTATTTTGGGGGAAATAAAATGAGGGGCTTGCTCAGTTGCTGAAGTTAAATTCTGTTGTTGGTTCTGAGGGTTCCCCACTTTTTTCCTTCTGTACCCTTTGCATCTTGTTTCTTGAATTGAACCCCTTGTATGCCTATTTCTCAGCTAAAGATGTAGGAGCATCTCCAATCAATGCAGCTATGGGGGTGGGAGGGAAGTTACAGTACGAAAGCTTTGATTCCTATGGGACAATTTCATTATTCAATCTACTGGACAAGAAACTGAAAATTTCATTCCTGTAAAAAAATAATTTGTCCACTCTTGGTGCCCGAAATCATATTCTAAGTAGGTATGTGAATAAGATAAATAAGATAAATCTTTATTGTCATTTTTTTTTACTGTGACATCACTGGCCCACATTAAAAAATGAAATTCTGCTCTCAAAAGAAAGTATATATATCTACCTATACACATACATAGCATACATATACACATACTATATACATACATATAAGGTAAAGGTAAAGTTTCCCCTCACACATATGTGCTAGTCGTTCCTGACTCTAGGGGGCGGTGCTCATCTCCGTTTCAAAGCCGAAGAGCCAGCGCTGTCCGAAGACGTCTCCATGGTCACGTGGCCAGCATGATTCAACATCAAAGGCACCCGGAACGCTGTTACTTTCCCACCAAAGATGGTCCCTATTTTTCTACTTGCATTTTTTACCTGCTTTCGAACTGCTAGGTTGGCAGAAGCTGGGACAAGTCACGGGAGCTCACCCTGTTACACGGCACTAGGGATTCGAACCGCTGAACTACCGACCTTTCGATCGACAAGCTCAGCATCTTAGCCACTGAGCCACTGTGTTCCTTACATATATACATAGGTATATCTATGTATATACATATATATAAATACATAGGTATATCCCAGGGATTTATTTATCTTTGCCTAGAGTTAACTATGGATTACTGTAAAAATTTGCTGGCTAGAAACTTAGTGATTGTCCCTTGGAGTTCTCTCCCCCTTGTAAGACACACACACACACAGAGGGAGCCAGAGCTATGTTTCATATCAGCTTCAGCACCTGCTTGAATCTTTCTATTTATCTTTTCCTTTAATTAAGAGATAATGTCAGATGGAGGAAAATAAAACTCTCGGCCAAGATGAAAATCTTCCAACATATTGCTCCAAACATCAGCCACTAAAGGGGCGGGGGAAGGAAGAAAAGCAAAAATAATAACGAAGAGGAAAGGTTTTGTTTTGCTAGTGGGAGGAAGAAGGGAGGGGAAAAGAAATCTCCTTCTATTTGCAATGTGTTTTTACTCATCCTCGGCTGTACTCAGAGGTGGGTTCCACATATTTTTACCACCTTCTGTGCATGTACCTGGCCTTCCGCGTATGTGTTTTGGTCTTTGCCTTGAAAATGTGGCTAAATAGGACAGTATAGGGCTAGGAAAAGTGGGCAGGCCCATCTGCGATCTCTGCTATTGGTCCGAACTGTCTGAATAACACCACTCGCTGTACTAATAAATTAAAAATACAAATGGTGGAAACTACAGTAGCTGTTCTGCCCCAGCTACGGACCCCGAAGAACGCAGCACGCACAAACTCTACACAGAGCTTATTTTACTCAAATAACTCAGTCTTTATCAACCAAAGGCTGTTAATAAACAGTCTTAACAGCCTACAAGAATTCTAAGATAAGGTAATCACAGTCTTACTAGAGTTGGCAGAAAACCCAGAAGCAATTTTGCAGAGAATCCAAACGCAAAGGAGAGTGAATTAAAGTTGTTCCCTACAGCTTGCTGCAAGCGGTGTTCCTTCTTAAATAGGCTAAGGGAGTGGCCAATTAGCCCCAAGCCTTACTCTCGAGGAGACCGGCTCCTGAGGAGCCACTCCTGCCTTTTGGCAGCTCTGTGTGTCTGTGCATCAAGAAGAGGCTCCTCCTCTTCCTCTTCACTTAAAGGAGCTTTAAAAGCCTTAAAGAAGGCCCTGGCTGAGTCCCCGCCTCTGGCACCACCTCTTCTCCAGCCTCCTCATTGTCCGACTCGGGCGCCAGCTGCACAGTCTGTGGGCGCAGCACCACACCAGCCTCCTCGCTGTCGGAATCAGCTATGAGCTGCACAGCCGCTGATGGGCCACAACAGTAGCAGAGCGGATTGCTCCATCCCAACTTCAGTATCTACTGAGACTGATGTAAGAGGGCAACTACAGGTGTTCCTCGACTTACCATACAACATTTGATTTAGCGACCGTTCGAAGTTACAGCACCACTGAAAAAAGTGACTTGGTTTTTCACACTTAATGACCTTTGCAGTTATCCTGGTAGTCACGTAATCAAAATTCAGGCACTTGACAACGGATTCATGTTGATGATGATTGCAGGGTCCACGGGGTGTATGTGTATGTGTGTCACAATATCTACTTTTGTGACCTTCTGACCAGCTAAGTTGAGGAAGAAGTCATATTCACTTAACAACCGTGCGACGAATTTAAGAACTGCGGTGATTTACTTAACAAGCGAGTAAAATGGGGCAAAACTCACTTAACCAACGTCTCACTTAGTAGCCAAAATTCTGGGCCCAATTGCTGCCGTAAGTTGAGGACTGCCTTTAACTGGATCTTTCTTGGGGTTTTTTGCTGGGGTTTTTTTGCTGATTTACGCACAGGGATGCGGTGGCTCAGTGGCTAAGACGCTGAGCTTGTTGATCAAATGGTCGGCAGTTCAGCGGTTCGACTCCTGAGTACCGCGTAATGGGGTGAACTCCCGTGACTTGTCCCAGCTTCTGCCAACCTAGCAGTTCGAAAGCAGGTAAAAAATGCAAGTAGAAAAATAGGGTCCACCTTTGGTGGGAAGGGAACAGCATTCCATGCACCTTCGGTGTTGAGTCATGCCGGCCACAGGACCACAGAGACGTCTTTGGACAGCGCTGGCTCTCTGGCTTTGAAACGGAGATGAGCACTGTCCCCTAGAGTTGGAAACGACTAGCACATATGTGCGAGAGGAACCTTTACCTTTACTTTTTAAGCCGTTCCTGTGTGCTTCATCTGGTTTTCTTTAATTGACCATCCAGTCCTCTTAATGGCCTAGAAGAGCAAAAAAAAAATTGCTTCGGCGTGCATTTTCCAAAAGGATGGATTAGTCATTCAAGCACCACAGTGGAATTTTCATTGTCTGAGTCCTGCCAGGTCCAGAAACTTGACAACTAATTCTGGAGAAAGAAACAATAAACCCTGATTTACATACAGAGTCCCAAATTGGAAGAGGACAATCCTTTTCAATGCAATCTCTTATCTCGCGCGGCCCGTGGTGGCATTTAGCGGAAACGTGCAAACAAATCGAATCTTGGATTGCCCTGGAATAAAAAAAAAAAAGATTCGGGATGCAATTCAAATGAAATAATTCTTTGTTCTGAATAAACGTGGGATGTACCACAACAGGTTTCATTTGCAAGCTGATATCATTATAATTGTCAGCCCAGCCTAAAGCTTCTTGCTTTTTTTTTTTTTTCATTTGCACAAAATCTTTTCATTTGTACAAAATGTCAGATTAGGGTGAAGATGACAAAGGGGACGGAATTCATGTTTTGTCACCCTTTGGCGTCTGCTGAGGCTGTCCCGATAAATGATCAGGCTTGAGAAAGGAACATAAACCATAAACTTGCCTTCCATCTTTTGGGAAGTGGTTTTACAAGCCAGGTTTCACGGCAGTGCGTCACAATAAATTCCACTTAAAAAATAATAAATAATTGCCATGTATGGTGTATGCTACATTTCAATTTTTCGAGGGAGCTGTGCTCAATATTCAGAATAGGAAGGCTGTTGACAGTTCATTTGAAGAGATTATTTGGGAGGCTCTTATGTGAGCAGAAGTTGATGATGTTGAGACCGATACGTGTCTCCTACATCCTGATTTACGTTACTCGTTCCGTACTTCATTTATTGGTTTCATGTTTTATTTGTTTCATTTATATAACATTCAATTTCCATCAAACCGTGTGTGATCTGGGTACAGTTATTTTTAAACAAGTATAGTCCCCGTATTTGGACTATGTTAGTAAGGCTACTTAAACTTAACAACTTCAATGATTCACTTAACAACAAAAGAAAGAAAAGTGGCAAGAAAAATCACAAAGGGGGAGGGACAAAATTCACCTAACAAATGTCTTGCTTAGCCACAGAAACTTTGGGCTCAATTGTGGTCGTATGTCGAGGACTATCAATTCTCCCCATCCCACCTTCATCAAGGCTTAACGCGAGGTCAGGAAACGAGGGGGGCTGAATTTATTCGAGCTTCGACATCAAAGCCGTTGTTGGATTTTTTTAACCAACCTTCTCCTTTTTAGTTCAGGCACCTGCTTCACAAATCTTTGCTGTATGGGGTGCTTCAACTGTGAAATAAAACTTTCGTCGATTCCACAGCCTTTCCAAAAATATATGCCAGACCTACATCATATTTCTCACCATAGCACTTGCACTTAGACTTATATATCGCTTTACAGTTCTTTACAGTCCTCTCTAAGCGGTTTTCAGAGTCAGCCACTTGCCCCCCTGCACCCCCAACAATCTGGGTCCTCATTTGACCGACCTCGGAAGGGCGGAAAGGTGAGTCAACCTTGAGCTGGTCAGGATCAAACTCCTGGCAGTGGGCACAGAGTCCTTCCTTCCTTCCTTCCTTCCTTCCTTCCTTCCTTCCTTCCTTCCTTCCTTCCTTCCTTCCTTCCTTCCTTCCTTCCTTCCTTCCTTCCTTCCTTCCTTCCTTCCTTCTTCCTTCCTTCCTTCCTTCCTTCCTGTAAGTGGTTTACAGAGTCAGCCTCTTGCCCCCAACAATTTTGGGTCCTCATTTGACCGACCTCGGAAGGACGGAAAGCTGAGTCGACCTTGAGCCTGGTGAGATTTGAACTGCCGACTTGCAGGCAGCCGGAAGTCAGCAGAAGTGCAGCGCCAGTACTACACTCTTAACGCCACCGTGGCTCAGTTGTGTTTATTATTGATTGAGGCTCTCGATTAGCTGAAAAATGGGCAAGGCAGTTAATCCGTCATTTTAATCACCGATATTTTTAATTCTGGCTTCATGCCAGCATTTGTTTTCCCCAACCGTTATTCCTTATCTCTCGTATGAGCAAATACGGACAATTTGTTTATCGTGGTCTTTTATAACGTCTGGCTTGGATGGATGGATCCGAGGTGTTTGGGGGTTTTGAATGTATTAATTCTGTTGCTGTGACTGAGGATAATTAGCCCTCTACCCTCCATGCAGGTTTCCCTCCACCACAAAACTATGTGAAGTTGTGACTCATTGAAATAATGAATTAATTGGCAGGAATCCTACAGGAGGGAAGGCTTCGTCGGAGAAAAATGCTCGTATTTTATGATTAAATTAACAGCTTTTTATTACTCGCCCACCTCCGAGAGCCATGCCTTCAGAAAAGGTAAAGTGTTTTCATCGAGAATGCTTTACAATGAAAAATAACCACTTGCCCACATGACTTATAAGCTTCTTTTCCAAAGCTCTTGAAGGCAGGACAAGAAACGATGGATGGAAACTCGTCAAGGAGAGAAGCAACCTGGAATTAAGGAGAAACTTCCTAACAAGTGAGGACAATTAACCAGTGGAACAGAAGTTGCCTCCAGAAGTTGTGGGAGCTCCATCACTGGAGGGCTTCAAGAAGAGATTGGACAGTCACTTGTCTGAAATGGTAGAGGGTCTTCTGTTTCAGCAAAGGGTTGGACTACAAGACCTCCAAGGTCCCTTACAGCTCTATGAATGGGACCTTGGAATCCTAGTGGACAGTCACTTAAACATGAGCCAGCCGAGTGTGGCAGCAGCCAGATAAGCCAATACAATCCTGGGTTGTATTGGCATAGAATCAAGATCACGTAAAGTATTAGTACTGCTTTATAAAGCCTTAGTAAGGCCGCACTGGAATGCTGCATCCAGTTTTGGTCACCACGTTGCAAAAAAAGATGTTGAAACTTTGGAAAAAGTGCAGAGAAGAGCAACTAAGATGATCAAAGGCCTGGAGACGAAAACATATGAAGAACGGTTGCAGGATTTGGGGATGGCTAGTCTAGAGAAAAGAAGGACGGGGGGGGGGGGAATGATAGCAGTCTTCCAGTATTGGAGGGGCCGTGGCAAAGAAAAGAGGGGGTCAAATTATTTTGCAAAGCACCCGAAGGCAAGACAAGAAACAATGGATGGAAACTCATCAAGGAGAAAAGCAACCTGGATTGAGGAGAAACTTCTTAGCAGTGAGGACAATTAGCCAGCGGAACAGCTTGCCACAAGAATTTGTGAATGCTCCAACACTGGAGGTTTTTAAGAAGAGTCTGGACTGCTACTTGTCTGAAATGGTCTAAGGTCTCCTGCTTGACAGAGGTTGGACTAGAAGACCTCAAAAGTCCCTTCTAACTCTGTTAATCTGTTAAACTCTTTCCAGCTCTATTCTGATTGATTGATTGATTGATTGATTGAGAGTTAACCTCCGTTGCAAAGGTAAAGGGTAAAGGTTCCCCTCGCACATGTATGCTAGTCGTTCCTGACTCCAGGGGGTGGTGCTCCTCTCCTTTTCAAAGCCGAAGAGCCAGCGCTGTCCGAAGACATCTCCGTGGTCATGTGGCCGGCATGATTCAACGCCAAAGGCGCACGGAACTCTATTCCCTTCCCACCAAAGGTGGTCCCTATTTTTCTACTTGCATTTTTTACCTGCTTTTGAACAGCTAGGTTGGCAGAAGCTGGGATAAGTCACAGGAGCTCACCCCGTTACGTGACTAGGGATTCGAATCGCTGAACTGCCGAACTTCGGATCGACAAGCTCAGCGTCTTAGCCACTGAGCAACCACATCCCTCCATGTCCTGTTGAGAAGGAGCTGTTATCAAAAAATCTGTCCACTCAGGATGTAAGCAGGAGAATTCTAGTTTAATTCCACATGTAGACAGAAACTAATTGTTGAAAAAAAAGGAGCTAGGTTAAATATTTCTGCCCCCTGTCCTTCTACCTCTCACAAAGGTTGACTCAGCCTTCCATCCTCCCAAGGTAGGTAAAATGAGGACCCGGATTGTGGGGGCAATAAGCTGACTTTATATAAGAAAGAACACCGCTTGTGGGGGGGGGGCGCGAAAGCCCTACTAAGCAGGTATATACAAAAGTATGAAGGCTATTTGCTTAACACATTGTAAGCTGCCCTGAGTCTCCGGAGAAGGGCGGCATATAAATCGAACCAATAAATAGAAAGAAAGAAAGAAAGAAAGAAGAAAGAAAGAAAGAAAGAAAGAAAGAAAGGAAGGCAGGAAGGCAGGCAGGCAGGCAGACAGACAGACAGACAGACAGACAGACAGACAGACAGACAGACAGACAGACAGACAGACATCGGAAGGCCAGGAGCCCTTTTCATGCCAAATGCAAATCTAAATCATGTATTACAACAAAAAAGTTTTGCACCTTTGCTGATATTATCTATTTGTCAGGAGCAAAAAAAAAAAAAAAAAAAGAAATCCTGACTAAACTAAAACTCCGCGGCTGCAAAAATAAAAGTTTATGAATCCCTTTTCCTCTGAATCATCCTTCTTCCACGAGGAGCTGATGGAGATAGAATTGTTTTTTTAAAAAGCCCCTGCCCATTACATCAACCTCAAGCCTTCCGCGATGCTCCCCCAGCGAACGCCAAAACCCCAATTAGATCGTCATGTGCGATGTAATTGGAGAAATTTTTAACGCAGATTAAATTAAGGCAGCTTTTCTTTTATCCTGACCTAACCTCCTGGTTCGGAGCCCGCATCTTTCGTGACGCCATTTACAGGTGACATGAGGTCACCTGGTAAGGTAGCCCATCGTTATGCTGCAAGGCTTGACTCTATTAGGTTTGGCTTTAAAATGAAACTTAAGCGGTAGGAATAGTAGCTAATCCTGGTCAGGTTTGGGGTGTTAGGGTCTCCTCGGGAATGACGTGACCTTACTTAAGACATGGGTGGCAATGCATTCTTTATTTTGCACCCCTTGGAGATTGCTTGCCCTGTGAGTTTTTGGGACGAACGTTTTCCTTTTGAACGGGGTCCCTCCTTCCCCGTACGCGTTCTCCAAATTAGCGGCTTTTCGGGAATCTGATCTGTATGACCTTCAGTACACAAGAACTTCTCTTCATTAAGATCTGATCTGTTCTGAACACCGGTCAGGAGCCTACAATTTTACAATTTGAGGAGGGAAAAAAAGTATCCAAACTTTTCAACGTGTATGTAGAAGAGAAGAGAATTCACTGGATTTTTTGCACAGATAAATACTTCAAAATGATGTTTGCTGTATATATATGTGTATGTGTGTGTGTGTGTGTGTGTGTGTGTGTGTGTGTATGTTTTCTGAGGTTTTCGCGGGTGTTTGTATGTAGGTCTTTGGTTATTTGGGTCTTCTCCCGCATAAAATTGGAAGTATCTTGGTGACGTTTCGACGAAGTCTCATTCGTCATCTTCAGGCTGGTGTTCTCGGCTTCGTGCGAAGCCGAGAACACCAACCTGAAGATGACGAATGAGACTTCGTTGAAACGTCACCAAGATACTTCCAATTTATATATATATAAAATTTTATTTTCATAGGTCTTTATGTGTATCATTTTTATGCCAGGGATTTTCCTACGTATATCAAGATGTTTTTCATAAATATATATATATATATATATATATATATATATATATATATATATATATATATATATACATATACATATACATATACATATACATATACATATACATATACATATACATATACATATATATATATATATATGTGTGTGTGTGTGTGTGTGTGTGTGTGTGTGTGTGTGTGTTTTCTGAGGTTTTCGCGGGTGTTTGTATGTAGGTCTTTGGTTATTCGGGTCTTCTCCCGCGTAGAATTGGAAGTATCTTGGCGACGTTTCGACGAAGTCTCATTCGTCATCTTCAGGTTGGTGTTCTCGGCTTCGTTCTTGCTCCTGGAAGAACGAAGCCGAGAACACCAGCCTGAAGATGACGAATGAGACTTCGTCGAAACGTCGCCAAGATACTTCCAATTCTACGCGGGAGAAGACCCGAATAACCAAAGACATATATATATATATATATATATATATATATATATATATATATATATATATATATATATATATATATATATATAAATAAAACACTGCAAACTCATGTGGAAAAATGGCATTCAGAGCCCGCCCGCCCGCCCTCTGAATCATAAATAGATTGAGATTGGTTTTCGAGTTAGGCTAAAATCCTGCTAAGAGATACCTTATAATGTCAAAGGTTTTAACAGACTTGGCATGCCAAGAACTGAAATACTAGCAAGCAGGTTCAATTTTTCCCTGGCGTTTATTTATTTATTCCCCATGGTTTTCTTTTTCTTTTTTTTACCCCCCCTTCTCTTTTTCTCCCTCCCCTCCACCTAATTATTACAATTTTACCTTGAGGAGGTTTTTATACCTTGGTTACAAAAGCCATCACAATTTAGAACCCCTAACATCTCTAACAAAAACTGCAAATAGTCCTCAGAAGAAGCCTGTGATTTATTTGTTTACACCATTTGCTGGACAAAAGTTTTGTCATTGGGAGGAGGAGGAAGAGGAGGAGGAAGAGGAGGAGGAGGAGGAACCTGTGGGGTCCATGGTCCTCTCTGAGCTTCCCAACGCTTCATTACCCAACTAGGTAACCTCATCAGTGGTTACCTAGAAGGGAGTGGGGTTTTCAGGCAGGAGGAGAGGAGGATATTCATTCAATTCATGTCCAACTCTTGGTGATTTCTCTGGGCCAGGTCTCTGCACGTCTTCCGATCTTGCACTACTTCTTTGAGTTGTTCTGTGCTCTGGCTGGTGGTAGCTTTGATGGTGTCCAGCCACATCATGTTCTTTGGCAGCCTGGTTTCCTTTTACCACTAACTCTTCCCCAACAAGGTCATTTGCATCCTTGGTAGAGAGTCGTTGAGGCCACTTGGACCCCGAGGACACAGATAAACCTCCAAGTGGCCTCAACAACACTCTAAAAAGTTTGCAAATTGTTGAAGTGTGAATCAGCCTCGTTCCCCCCCTGGAGAAACTGTAATTAATTAGAGGTGAATGGATCTTGTTTTCCATGGTGTATACTCTCAAAGAAAGAAAACCCGAATGTATTCTAAAAAACATTTTATTTATAAAAGTTAAAAAAAACCATCTTTACCAGCAGTGATATTTCCACTGACATTTCCACCGACATTTCTCCGTAGGAGTGAGAAATATTTATGCTTCTCAAAGATCCATTCAGCTGAAAGCTTTTGACAATGCCGTTTCATATTCAGTGACGCTGCCCACAGCTTTGAGTTTCCTCAAAATTCCATTTTATAAGAGGTGTCATACTGGCACATCTGGGAAAACCCGAATCTGAAAGTTTCCAGGTTTTCCCCACCTGTGAAAGTTCAAGTCCCTGTCCAGCACTCACATGTCCATCACATGGTCCAGTCATCCACCGTCCAAACTGGAGACACTTCGCAGTCATCCGACTCCAAGTGCCAAGGCACTGTGTCCTTGACTCTCTGAGAAAGGAATGTTATTTTGACTACATATCAGCCATACTCTATGCAATCCCCCCCTCCCATTTTCCCACAGAAGGCACAATTCTATAGTTAGCTTTTCATGGACAAAAGTAAAGTAGAACTACTTAAGGTTTGCAAATTTGGAGGCAACTGAACTTCAGGTAGGATGGCTCTTGAGAAGATACAGGTAAATCCTCGACTTACTACCACAATTGAGCCCAAAATTTCTGTTGTTCAGCGAAACATTTGTTAAGTGAGTTTTGCCCCCATTTCACCACGGTTGTTAAGTGGATCACTGCAGTTGTTAAGTTAGTCACACGGTTGCTAAGTGAATCTGTCTTCCGTCGTTGACTTTGCTTGTCAGAAGTTCACAAAAGGGGATTACGTGATTCCCTCCCTCCCCACCGGGCCTCTGCGACCGTCATAAATACGAGTCAGTTGTCGACATAAATCAGATGACCATGGGGATGCTGCAATGGTCCTCGGTGTGAAAAAGGCTCCTAAGTCACTTTTTTCAGTGCCATTGTAAATTCGAGCAGTCACTAAACGAACTGTTTGTGTGGATGATAATACAGTCGTTTGCTTCCTGCAGCTGCTATTCGAAAGTACAATTTCTCAGTAATTTCTGTGGTCTGAATTTGTGTAATTCTGGCTTTGGGAGGGGGGAGAAGTGAGGGGAAAAGAAACCCACTATCCACTATTTTACTTGAAAGCAAAAAAATACTTTTGGGGTAGTTTATTTGCAGCGAAATGTCCTCGTGTCGTCCGAGCTACAATAATTACGAGATCTGAGCCTGCGATAGCATTTTAATTCTTTCTAAAATGGCGCATCATTTCATCACCAAACCAACTGGCCGGCAAAACTTGTATTCAGCGAGGAAATATAAACCGTGCAAACCACTATGCAGATGGCTCCCAATTAATTGAGGCCGAGTAAATATTCCGTTTATAGGAATTCAGTTCAAAAGCGAGTTGATTGAATTATTGAATTTGATCGTCAAATCCAGTTGGCAAGTCCGTTCGAATCCCAGAGACGCACCGGAGGCTTCCAAATCAATTTGGAGAATTTCTGCACATGGATTTTTGTTTTTCTTCCCCTGGATCTGTTGAGGAACCTAAATCCATGAAGTAGTTTATTTTGGCTCGCTTCCCCAATTTGGGTTTCTTCCAGAGACATCTATGAGGAAGGGATGTTGGTTAAAAAAAGTCAGGGTACTAGCAATGACTGCACAATTGAAGCCCCCTCCCCATCTTATTACATGCATGTAACCGTGCATCTGATGCTTCCCAGTTCCCCAGATAGACCTATTTCTTCAACAAACTGTTATTAAACTAACCATGGCTTAGAGTGATGGCAAAACTAGGTCATTTTTTGCATCCTAATTTTTTTTTTAAAAAACCCATATTTACAAAATAAGAAAAACAAAAGAACAACCTGTGCCTACATGAGAAAGGAAATGAAATTTGAATAAAATAGAAGAAGCGTAGAATAAGTAGAAGAGTAGCAGGAAGGTGTTGGAAGCACAGGAATTAGTATTAGCTTTCAACCCTTCCGTAAGATCTAAGCAAGATTTTTAAATTTTATTTCTTTCCCTAACAAATTACCCATGCTTTATCTCCACTGTTCTCTTCCTTTCATTTTATAGGTAACATTTTCTCTTCTCTTCTCTTCTCTTCTCTTCTCTTCTCTTCTCTTCTCTTCTCTTCTCTTCTCTTCTCTTCTCTTCCCTTCCCTTCCCTTCCCTTCCCTTCCCTTCCCTTCCCTTCCCCTCCCCTCCCCTCCCCTCTCCTCCCCTCCCTTCCCCTCCTCCTCTCCTCTCCTCTTCCCCTCTCCTCTCTCCTTCTTCCTCTCCCTCCCCTCCTCCTCCCGTCTCCTCTCATCTCCTTCTATCTCTCCCTTTCCCTCTCCCTCTCCCTCTCCCTCTCCCTCTCCTTCTCCCTCTCCCTCTCCCTCTCCCTCTCCCCTCCCCTCCTCCTCCTCCTTTTTATATTAGGAGAATGGAAAGGGAGTATTTTTGTGTGGCTTTGAACACACTGCTGTGTGTGTGTGCGTGTGTTTTTTTTTATGTCTGAGAAAGAGAACGTTTAGTATACACAGATGGGGATCAATTAACTTTGTAAATGTGGTAAATATGTGTATATATATATATATGTGTGTGTGTGTGTGTGTGTGTGTGTGTGTTGTGTGTGTGTGTGTGTATGAGAATGGCTTCTGGCAGGTTGATTGGCACAAACATATACAAATACACATGTTTGTTGAGTTTGTATCTTCAAACTTGCTTTCAACTGGAAAGGTTAGATAATTTAGGGTGAAAAGCTTGAATTGTGTTTGTGTTTATACTGGGAGCTAGGGGGTGCCCCCTTCATTTGGGGGCAATTTCGTTAAATTCACCTTCCTTTCAGGTGAATGCATTGTAATGCCCTATGCCGAGATTAAATCTTTTATTCATTTTCTGTATTTTTTCCGACTTTTATCATTTATCATTTCTTCTTTCTTCCTCTCTCTCTCTTTCTCTCTCTGTGTTTGTTTGACAACTGTGGACAAAAACGCCTTCGACTTTTGATATCAATGAGAAACTAATTGATAAAAATCATCAAAAAGTCCATTTATCAAAATCCTATTTCTTGAGGCACCTCGTCTGTGTTGGGGATCAAAGAAAGGAAACGTAAACCACATTTCAAGAAGCAGGAATAAGTCAGACATCGCTGAATTTTATTAAGACCCTTTGGGTTTCCCTCAGGTTTTCCCTAATGATTGATTGACCAGTTTTTATTCTTGCTCTAATCTCCTGGCGATCATTGAATTTAACCACTGCATTGAAACCAATATCTTGAATATCAAAATATTGGTAGTAGGACAGGATCCTCTCTGTAATAGCGTACTACAGGATGGACGGGGTGTCTCAGTGGCTAAGACGCTGAGCTTGTCGATCGAAAGGTCGGCAGTTCAGCAGTTCGAATCCCTAGTGCTGCGTAACGGAGTGAGCTCCCGTGACTTTTCCCAGCTTCTGCCAACCTAGCAGTTTGAAAGCAGGTAAAAAATGCAAGTGGAAAAATAGGGACCACCTTTGGTGGGAAGGGAACAGCGTTCCGTGCACCTTTGGCGTTGAGTCATGCCGGTCACATGACTACGGAGATGTCTTTGGACAGCGCTGGCTCTTCGGCTTTGAAACGGAGATGAGCACCGCCCCCTAGACTCAGGAACGATTATCACATATGTGCGAGGGGAACCTTTACCTTTACCTTACTACAGGTGGTCCTTGACTTACGGCCACAATTGAGCCTAACATTTCTGTTCCTAACTGGGACAGTTGTTAAGTGAATTTTGTCCTATTTTACGACCTTTCTTGCCAATGTTGTTAAGTGAATCACAGCAGTTAGTAATCCGGTCGTTAAGTGAATCTGCCTTCCCCCCCTGACTTTCCTTGTCAGAAGGTCACAAATAAAAACCTGGTGGCGCAGCAGCTTAAATGGTGTTTAAGTGACACCAACTGTCTGCAATTACTGCAAGTTCGAATCCCACCAGGCTCAAGGTCGACTCAGCCTTCCATCCTTTCTAAGGTAGGTCAATTGAGGTCCCAGTTTGTGGGGGCAATAAACTGACTTTGTATAAAAATATACAAAAGTATGAAGGCTATTGCTTAACGCATTGTAAGCCGCCCTGGGTCTTCGGAGAAGGGCAGCATATAATCAAATTTTTTAAAAAAGAGGGGAATCATGTGACCCCGGGACACTGCGAACCATAATAAATACGAGTCAATTGCCAAGCCCCTTCTGACTGGGCCCACCCCCATCTTTTCTCTGCCTCCTGAGTCCCAGCTGATTGGGAAGAAATGGCGACTTTGCAGTAACCTTCCCCTGGAGTGGGGTGGGAATGGAGGTTTTACAGTATTCTTCCCCTGCCACGCCTGCCAAGCCACTCCCACCAAGCAATACCACGCTCACCAAGCCACACCCACAGAACTGATAATAAAAATTATTGAAACCCACCACTGATCTATTCATCTCTGCCCCTTGCCTTTTATCCGCAGAAGTAGGGTGGGGCTTCGTTAGCACAGTGGTGGCTCTTCCGTCCCAAGGACCGGCCCATAGATTTCCACTGCTCTCCTCTCCTCTGCCTTCTGCACATCCGCACGTCAGGCACAGGGCCCAGCTGTTCCTCCTCTTCCTCATCAGCCACCTCCAGACCTGGGGGCTGTTGACTGTCCATCTGAGGGCTGATGGATGGCCCAGGCTCCACCTCTCTCTCTTTCTGCCAGCTCCATTCCCTCTTCCCCCTCGGAGCTCTCAGGTTACCTTGATGCTGACCCCAACTCCCATCCTCCTCTGCTGGAGGGGCCGGTGGCTGACAGTCCACAACAACTGTGGCTTAGAGTCGGGCACCCTGATCCTTATCCTTAACCGATACCCTTATCCTGCTTGGAAAAAATGCATGAAATGACCTCTACCCCTGACCTTCTCAAGCCGCTTAGAAGAAGAGAAGTTTAATTTTCTTTTTCTTTCTTTTTTTTGGCTGAAATTCGTACTATGAAATCTGCATTGGCTCGAAATAAATGAATGGAGGGTAGAGATGCCACCTCTATTCCTTGGGCAAAGTCATTTTTTTTTGTACTGATAATCAAATAAACCCAATTGACTCTTGTACTATTATCCTTCATTCCATTCATAATTCAAATATTAAATTATCCCACAAGCCAAGGCCATTCATCTTTCTGTCGGAGCCCAAAAAGAATTGGCAACTCTTCCTTGGATTAACAAAGTGTGCGGGATTCTGAAGTTTACCCTACTTATTCTAGAACTAGGAAATGACAGGGAGGTTTACGCGATTCATCGGGAAACTCAAAGGTGGCATTCAATGTTCATGGCAGAAAGGACAGAGAAGAGTTCTCAGCCGTTTGCCAGGAACCGATCACTATTTTTATTTAACAATAAAACGAACTTTCCCACTGCCTAAAATACTTCCCTGCTGTACTGTGTTTTTTCCCCCTGTTCAGTCATGTCCGAATCTTGGAGCCTGCTTGGACAGTCCCTGCAGAGTTTTCTTAGCAAGGTTTTTCAGAAGTGGCTTGCCATTGCCTTCTTCCAAGGGCAGAGAGAGATTGGCTGGCCCAAGGTCAATCATATGGCAGGCAAACTCTTGTTCACTGCTAAGAAGTTCGATCCTGACTGGCTCAAGGATTCCTTCCTTCCTTCCTTCCTTCCTTCCTTCCTTCCTTCCTTCCTTCCTTCCTTCCTTCCTTCCTTCCTTCCTTCCTTCCTTCCTTCTTCTTCCCTCCCTCCCTCCCTCCCTCCCTTTCTACCTACCTACCATTATCCTTCCTTCCTTCCTTCCTTCCTTCCTTCCTTCCTTCCTTCCTTCCTTCCTTCCTTCCTTCCTTCCTTCCTTCCTTCCTTCCTCCTCCCTCCCTCCCTCCCTCCCTTCCTCTCTTTCTTCCTTCCATTATCCTTCCTTCCTTATTTCCTTCCATTATCCTTCCTTCCTTATTTCCTTCCTTCCTTCCCTACCATTATCCATCCTTCCTTTCTACCTACCTACCATTATCCATCCATTCATCCTCCCTCCCTCCCTCCCTCCCTCCTTGTTAGGGGTACGATGTTGACTCTGTAAACCCCTTAGAGAGGGCTGGAAAGCACTGTGAAGCGGTATATAAGTTTAAGGGCTATTGCTAAGTACTAAATGCTATATTTCCGCAATGACCAAAAGCAAACTATCTGAAAACATTAACGTAATACTCATTTTTATACACTGATTCTGGTGACATTATGCAGCAGCCTTCATTGGCAAAGTACAATTTCGTCTTCACCTTAACGACCTCAGTTGAACCCAGAATTACCGTCGTAAGTCATGGCAGTTGGGAAGTGGAACACCATGCAGCCATTACTGATTTTATGCCTTTCTTTGCAGCAGTTGTTAAATGAATCCATTATGCCCAATGGAAGCTAGAAGTAAGTATCAGAAACAGGCAACCCCCGTCCCCCTTCCCCCCGGCCCGAAAATAGCGGCCATGATCACGGGATGCTGAAAATAGCCAGAAATGTTGCAGATGCCCAAAACTGGATCATGTGACCACACGGATATGTAGCTGCACATGTTGGAACTTCAAAATCATGGTTGTGTGTTGTAACTTTGAATTTTTGCTACGCGACTGGTCTTTAAGTGAGGACTATTTCTAAGGGGATCATCTCTTAACGTGAACGGGATCTGCACCATAGCATGTATAAGTATGACCATCTACAGGTGAGTGTCATGGCTGTGTCTGTGCGTGTATAGAATACTTGAAATATTTCTGTCCTGTTCTGGTCACCACAATGTGAAAAAGATGCTGAGATTCTGGAAAAAAATGCAGAGAAGAGCAAGAAGAATGATTAGGGGACTGGAAGCTGAATCATATGAAGAATAGTTGCAGGAACTCAGCATGGCTACTTTAATCACCCTGCCAACAAAAGTACGTATAGTCAAGGCGATGGTTTTCCCAGTTGCAACGGATGACTGTGAAAGCTGGACCATAAGAAAGGCTGAGAAGGCCAAAGAATGGAGGTCTTTGAACTCTGGTGCTGGAGAAGACTCCTGCGAGTCCCTTGGACTGCAAGGTGATCCAACCGGTAAGTCCTAGAGGAGACCAACCCTGACTGCTCTTTAGAAGGCCAGATCCTGAAGAGGAAACTCAAATACTTTGGCCACCTAATGAGAAGGAAAGACTCACTGGAGAAGAGAATGATGGAAGGCAAAAGAAGAAGGGGACGGCAGAGAACGAGGTGGCTGGATGGAGTCACTGAAGCAGTCGGCATGAGCTTCAATGTACTCCTGGGAATGGTAGAGGACAAGAAGGCTTGGAGGAACGTGGTCCATGAGGTCACGATTGGTCAGACTAACAACAAAAACAACAAGTTTAATGAAAAAAAGAACTGGGGTGACATGATAGCAGCGTTCCAATATCTCAGGGGCTGCCCCAAAGAAGAGGGGGTCAACTTATTTCCCAAAGCACCCAGAAGGCAAGAGATGAAACCATGGATGGAAACTCATCAAGGAGAGAAGCAACCTGGAACTAAGGAGAAACGTCTTAACAAGTGAGGACAATTAACCAGCGGAACATAAATTGCCTCCAGAAGTTGTGGGAGCTCCATCACTGGAGGTTTTTAAGAAGAGATTGGACAGCCATTTGCCTGAAATGGTAGAGGGTCTCCTGCTTAAGCAGGGGGTTGGACTAGAAGACCTCCAAGGTCCCTTCCAGCTCTGTTACTCTGTCATGGGCAGAAAAGAAAATAATTCACTTCCTTACAAGGCATGTGTGACTGATGACCATTTGAAGGCCCTAAGCACAGCCGTTTGCAAGATATAAAGAAAAAACAGCCAGCAGAAAGAGGGGTATGCTATTTATCCGGATGAATTATAATCTTAGCGCTTGCATTTGCATAATTTTAAACCGGTTAGAAATTCCTAACAGAGATCTATAGTAGTTCAGGAGCCTCTCAAATAGCAAAATACTCCAGAGAATGCTTAGCACATAGAGAGTGCTTTTTGTAAGCCTGCAAATGTTTTACTGGATAACGGTTTGTTAAAAGATTACACACTTTCCTATGTGAAGGTGCATTTACATTTTCCCCATTGTGAACTGGTCAAACTGGGATTTGGCACAGACCAGACGCCCAAATTTGTTAGTAGCATACATAGATATCACAAATATCTGAAAATGAAGATCCTTTCTTTTAATTTCAGCCAAGTCTACCCAATCGCATTTTCCATTCAACAAAGGTGATGAGGGAACTGGAGGCTAAAATATATGAAGAACAATTTCAGGAATTGGGTATGTCTACTCCAACGAAGAGAAGGACTAGGGGTGACATGATCGTTCTGACCCAGCCTTAGCAGAAGCAAGAAACAGACTCCTGAACACGAAAAAAATCTCTTTATTTACCTCTTGTGAATTAATGGCATTCACCCACTGAAAAGTCCAGGCAAGAGTCCTGCAAGGAGTTAATGTCAGCAACAGACCTTATCAGTTCCTTGCGATAATTGCCAGGAGCTCCCAGCTGAAAGGCTGCAAATTAAGTTCTGGCAAGCAGTCTTTGATGCACGAAACACAATGAGCAAAATCTCCAGAAATACGAACGGTTGTCTCCTACGACCACTACTCCCCTTTCCTTCTATTTATTCCCCAGCCAGGGAGGGGCCATTCAGCATCCATGTGTGCTTTGCTTCCCGAGTCGACTCCTTGTCCTCCGTTGTTCTCCTCTCCTAACCGCTCTGCACATACGTGCATCTGGAACAGGCCCCAGCTATTCTTCCTCCTCACTCATCTCAGCCGCCGAAGGCAGCTGCCTCTCCGGTGGCTGGGAAATGTC
Source organism: Coluber constrictor foxii (assembly GCA_038048745.1). NCBI lineage: Eukaryota > Metazoa > Chordata > Lepidosauria > Squamata > Colubridae > Coluber > Coluber constrictor. The sequence goes on along the minus strand of CM075965.1, from coordinate 74,460,947 downwards.
AGACGGCCCTGGTTCTATCTCTGCGTCCGATATAGAGCATCCATCCCTAGACTCCAGAACTGGCCCAAGTTCCTCCCCACCTCCTCATCGTCTGAGTCTGCTGCCAGCTCCAATGGCAGCTGGCGGGTTACAACAATGATAGCAGTCTTCCAATATTTGAAGGGCTGCCACAAAGAAGAGGGAGGCTCAAGCTATTCTCCACAGCACCTGAAGGCCGGACAAGAAGCAACGGATGGAAACTCATCAAGGAGAGAAGCAACCTAGAACTAAGGAGAAATTTCCTGATAGAACAATTAACCAGAGGAACAGCTTGCCTCCAGAAGTTGTGAATGCTCCATCATGGATGTTTTTAAGAAGAGATTGGAAGCAATTTGTCTGAAGATGTACGCATGAACTTCACCTCCCAGTATTCCCAACATCTTAACATTACCAAGTTGGAAAACCACAATGCTAAACTACAGTTCGAGCAGCTACCCTAAAGAAGAAGTGAGGTCAACTTAATTTTCCAAAGCACGAGGACAAGAAGCAAAGGATGGAAACTCATCAAGGAGAGAAGCCACCTGGAATTAAGAAGAAATATCCTGACACTGAAAAGAATTAATGGGTGGAACAGCCACAAGAAGTTGTGGGTGCTCCAACATTGAGGTTTTTAAGAAGAGATTGGACAGTCATTCATCTGGAATGGTATACATTTCTTGCTTGTGAGTTGGACTAGTAAACCTCCGAGGTCCCTTCCAACTCTGTTCTGTTCTGTGTTCTGTTCTGTGTTCTGTGTTCTGTTCAGTTCTGTTCAGATAGTAAGAACAATCAACTAGAGGAACACCACAAGTGCTCCATCACTGGACATTTTAAAGAAGAGATTGGACAGCCATTTGTCTGAAATATAAATATATTATATAAATATATAAGTATAAATTTCTTGCTTGCGGGTGGACTAGTAAACCTCCGAGGTCCCTTCCAATAATTTCTGTTATTCTGTTTCATAGAGTCCTCAGACAAAATCTTATTTCCATTTCCAGGATTTGGGGGCAAATCTGGAGAAGACACCCACAGCTGTCTGCCTTAAGCTAGGAGAAGAAGTTTCTGACCCCCGGGAGGCTGGTCGGTTGTAAAACCAATAAAATGCAACATGAGAAAGAGAGTTTAATTTGAGTGGCCATCCTTCACCAGCGATGGGGATGAAATGTTTAAATGCCATATGTCACCACCCTCAGGAGATGGGCCTGCCGGGATCCATCTGCTTCCATATTCTGTTTTGGCCAAAAGACTCCAGATCTTGTTGGAAGCTGAGCAATATCTGGAGAAGGCGAGAACGAAGCAGCGGAGAAGGGAGGAGAGAAGTCATAAAATTGCTTACTTGGCTGGATTTTCTTTTAATGACCCTTACAAAAAACATGCAAATGTTTGAAAGGAACTACCGGGCTGGAAAAAAAACACACCTCCTGTTTGCTTAATAGCACGGCTTTCTTTACTCAGAGGCAAACTCGGTTGTCGCACCTGAGCCCTGAAGTTGTCGATTGTGATGCTTCTCCCTTTGGAACTTACAATTGTAATGAAAGAAAAGGGCCTTCCTTTCGGCTCACTTGAGCAAAACCGGAGCTTTCGAAGCAACTGCAAATTTTGTTTTTTCCAAGCGTCCAAAGAGAGAGGGAAAAGTCCGATTTCCCTACTCAAAGACGAAAAGAAAAGCTACAAAACAGGGGAAAAATCAAAACCGTAAAGAAGGAGCCCTCCATTCATTGTTATAATAGAAATGCCTTTTACCATTCGGGCAGTGTGAAATTACTGTAATAGTTTCATCCCACACGTACAAATGCACTTACCTTCGCTACCGGATCAGAATTGTAAGCGTGCATGCCTCTTCTGCACAGATATTCCTGCGCATGTGCAGAGGGTCAAAAACGGGACGTGATGACATCCTGGCGGGAGGGTGGAGCATCCCACTGCCGGCCCTACCAGCTCGTGCAAGCCGGATAGATCCGTCTGGATTTCACCACTGGTACACACCCAAAAGGACACCACCAAGTTATTCTTCACAAATCCTTACCAATGATGGCTTCCTTTCTCTTTCTCCCCTTCCAGATTTTGCACTGTTAGTCTTTCCCCTTTTCTTCCCCTCTGGGCCTTACATACTTATTTGCTTTTGTAAATTTCTGTATTTTATTCTACAATCCAATGAAACGTTGAAATCCGGAAGGGTTTGTGCTCACGAAGAGAAGCAACTTAGAACTAAGGAGAAATTTTGTGACAGTGAGGACAATCAACCAATGGAACTACTTGCCACCAGAACTTGTGAGTGGTCCATCATTGGAGGTTTTTAAGAAGAGATTGGATAGCCACTGGTCTGAAATAGTACAGAGGTTCCTCCAAGGTCCTTTACAGCCTTAGGATTCTATGAATGTGACCGCAGTCCAAATAGTATCATTTCATAAGGCTACAGATCAAAATCCTTAGCGAAGCCGAGCTGCTTAAATTGGGCAGCACTTAACCCAAATGCTCAGGTTTCCTCCCCAAACTTACTATTATGGGAACGGAATGCCTTCGAAGAGAATTGAGTTTGCGTAATTCTGGAAAAGTTAACTTTAGAACAAGTCGGATTATATTTCCCTTAGCACAGCCAAGAGGGACATTAAGATAATGCTAGACAAAGGTCAGAGAGGGCCTAGTGGATTTAAAGAGCAGTTGTAAAATTGGCATTTAGGCTTAATTGACAGCCAAAGCAGCCATTCTGGAATATGTTAAACCAATTTTCTTTTTTTCTTTTTCTTTTTCCACCCGATTATTGAAAATCAGTTGTGCACGGTTAAATGTTTAAGTAATGATAATCTAATCTTGATATTTCAAGATCTTGAAAACTTGGCAGGAGGCTGAAGGAGCCGCAATTTGTCAATATCGGAGAATTGATAGAAAAGCATGTTAGAAAAAAAAAAACCTTCTTCCTTAGATTTAAATCTTTGAGATGCATAGGGTTCGTTTTCAAAATGAATTAATATCATGGACCTTGACAACAAATCTAGGGTTCTTATGCAAAGTATAGAGAAATGCTTGTGTGTTGCAGAACAATTCCTGCACGTACTTTCCCTGAAAAGAAATATTATTAAATTAGGAGGATTTACTGTTCAGGAACAAGGAAAGAATTTGCTTCTTTTTAACCATCTCTGGTGAATTTATTTTTAATTTTAATTAAAAAAATTATTAAAAGAATGGCTGCTTAAAAGAGAGGAATTAACACGAGAATATTAACTACCGTGTTTTCCCGAAAATAAGACCATGTCTTATTTTATTTATTTATTTTTGAACCCTGAAATAAGTGCTTGGCCTTATTGCCATGCGCTCAAAAGCCTGATAGGGCTTATTATCAGGGGAGGTCTTATTTTGAGGGAAACAGGGTATTTCTATTTTGGAGTTCAGAATAATTTCTGGAGGTGCTCCAGATACGTAGCTATAGGTTTGTGATTTTTTAAAAAAGGAGGTTTCTGTCAGAGCGGCAATCAGCCACGTTACCTTGCGTGGGGTAATTGCCCTCATTTTGAGTTGGATCGTGACATTCTCCTTGTGTATATGTTGATGAATAAAACTGGAGTACATCTTCTAATTAAACTCATACTTATTGTAAAAAAAAATAAAACATCTTATCTAATCTAATTAGTTACATCTTGGAAGCTTTCCCAGCCATGAACTTCCCTGGCTGGAGAACAAAGGGAAGTTTTTAGAAAAAGAAAGAATGCAGGACATGCGCAGTAGATACTGATAAGAAAACTTGTCAAACTACGGTAAGTCTGACAGTTCAGAAATAATAGCTCTGCTGGTAAATATAAAAATGCAGTAACAGTTTCATTCTGTGATTGCAACAAAAATCTTGTTGTTGTTGTGTTTTTTTTGGTCCTTTCCGGAGGACATCATGCAGAAGTGGTACTCAGCCGGTTCGTACCTGTTTTGGCTAAATGGTACCGGTGACTGTGCCTGCTCCGCTGGATGTAATGCTGTCCTATTTAGCCATGTTTTCTAGGCTGGGAACATGCACAGAAGGCACACATGAGCAAAGCACATGCGTGGAAGGCTGGGTGCATGTGTGGAATCGTGCACGCAAACAAGCGCACCCGCGTGTGGCAAACCGGTGGAACCCACCGCTGACATCGTGGAGTAATCAGTGGAAAGGCTTCCCTTCAGAAGTTGTGGGTTCTCCAACGCTGGAGGTTTTTAAGAAGAGAGTTTACATTGTCTGAAATGGGATGGAGTCAGACTAGAAGACCTCCAAGGTCCCTTCCCACTCTGATATTCTATTAGGGTTAGGGTTATAGAGGGGATGGAAGGAAGGAAGGAAGGAGGGTAAAAGGAAGGAAGGAAAGGAAAGACAAAAGGAGCGAGAAAGAAAAAAAAAGAAAGAAAAGAGAAAGGAGGAGGAAGAGAGGAAGTACGGAAGGGTGAGAGGAAGAGGGATGGAGGATGGGAGAAGAAAGGAAGGAAGGAAAAAAGGGTGGAAGGAAAGAAAAGAAAGAAGGAAGGAAAGAGAAAGAGGGAGGGAAGGAAGGAAAGAAAAGAAAGGAAAGAAAGAAAAAGAAAGGGAGGGAGGAAGGAAGGAAGGAAGGGAGAGAGGAAGAGGGAGAGAGGAAGGAAGGAAGGAAGGAAGGAAGGAAGGAAGGAAGAAGGGTGGAAGGAAAGGAAAGAAAGAAGGAGGGAAAGAAAGAAAGAAAGGAAGGAAGGAAGGAAAGAGAGGGAGGAAGGAAGGAAGGAAGAAGGGAGGAAGGAAGGAAGGAAAGAAAAGAAAAGAAAGAAGGTAAGAAAGAAAAAGAGAGAAGGAGGAAGGGAGGAAGGAAGGACGGGAGAGAGGAAGAGGGAGAGAGGAAGGAAGGAAGGAAGGAAGGAAGGAAGGAAGGAAGGAAGGAAGGAAGGAAGGAAGGAAGGAAGGAAGGAAGGAAGGAAGAACCATTAACCAGTGGAACAGCTTGCCTCCAGAAGTTGGTGGTACTTCATCACTGGAGGTTTTTAAGAAGAGACTGGACAGTTATATTGAAACGGTATGAGGTTTCCTGCCTGAGCCGGGGGTTGGACTAGAAGACCTCCAAGGTCCCTTCCCACTCTGTTCTTCTGTTATCCTCCGTTCACTTGACCCAATGAACTGTGCAAATCTCTCAGTCTCAGGTTTGTTCTGGTAGATAATTCCATTCAACAATCATAGTTACACCAAACACCCTATTATTAAATAACACTGCAAAATATATATCGCAAATATGGAAACAGGATAATCCGCATTACGAAAAGAGCTGGGCGATTACACTGCGTAAATTAGAAGGCGCCTATACAATTCCATATGTGAGAACATGGAGGGAATATAAATAGTTACGATTTTACCCGGGAGTTATAAGAAGTACCAAATGTGGCCCTTCCATGTCGAGCGTCAGGAATTGTTTGGCTTTGCCCTGCAGTAATCCATTTGATAATAATCCGCTTAATAATATTTAATAATCCACTTGAGGTCCTATTTTTCTCTCTCTCTGCTTTTAGCTTCCTAACAACACTTAACCATCTAGTAAGAAGCAGCAAGAGGTTTCCGATAGATTTATGGAAAGCCAGGCAAGATTCATTTTGGTCGAATGGATAAGTTGTCTGTTTGTTTGGTTGGTTTTTGTCTACCTAGGACAAGTACTTCTCGCTTTAGCAGCTTGAAATCGTGTAGACTTCAACTCCCAGGATTCCCCAGCCAGAATTCGGGGGAATTCTGGGACTTGAAGTCCATAGTGTCGGACCGTAAATCAGCCCTGTTCTCCCCCCCCCCGGGGTAATTGCACTTGATTAGAGACGAATGGATCTTGTTTTTCCATGCTGTATACTTTAAAGAAAGAAAACCTGAATGTATTCTAAGAAACATTTTATTATAAAAGTAGAAAAAAAGTAGCTAACTACATTTTACCGGCAGTTTATCAGCAGACGAACAAAGGAAGTATAAATCAGGAAGTTAGAAAAGAAATAAAGAATGTAGACATGTGCAGTAGCTCAAAACTTCACAGAACCAGTCTTATCTCTGTTGCTATAGGAACGTGATAAAATCTTCTGGCAGGCTACCATAAGTCTTAGGATGGAAGCTCAGCTGGCAAACAGATAACGCAGTGACACAAACACCTTACCAGTTGTCAAGCTTGAAGAACACAGGACGGATGCAAACACCACATTTAAGCCTAAAAACAAAAGTGGCTGGACAATGTTGGATTAGAATTCATCAGTTTGCCCATATTTGACTCGATATTTCCTCGTTTGCTCTACTGCTAGTGACCTTATCTGGCTTTATCTCAATGGTGAAATCTGAACCGGTTTGCCACCGATTCACTGGCCACGCATGCACGCTGCGCGCACACATGAGCAATATGTGCCAAAAGCATGCTGCGCATGGATGCGCATCATGGGCCAAATGCATGCCAAATGGGGAAAAAGAAGACTTCACTAGTTAGTAGAACAGTGAGGGGGGGAACAGCTGTGCTGCATGATTTAGCTTCGCTAAAAAGCAGAATTTCCTGCTTTCTAGCGAATATAAACCACGCGGCACAGCTGATCATCGAAAATACCAATTCTGACGAACTGGTAGCTTTTATCACTATCAGTTCGCCCGAACCAGGACAAACCAGTAGCATTTCACCCCTGCTTTATCTGTATTTCTTAGGAATATTTCCTAATTTCTTATTTTAGTTTTTTTTGCAAAAACCCAGAATAGATTTTAGTTAGTTATATGGGTGGGGTGCCTTCCTTTCTCTCTCTCTCCCCACTTGGCTTAGGTTGACTGAGTTCAAGTGGCGTCAAGGACTGCCAACCATGAGTGAATTTATAGCTTAGATAAACATCTATGGAGATTCTCCATCATCCAGGTTGTGGTTATGCCAGAGGTGCTTTTTCAAAAGACTTTCTTTGTTTTTTCTTGTAGACATTTCACTTCTCATCCAGGAAGCTTCTTCAGTTCTGACTCTTCAGTTCTTCAGTCAGAACTGAAGAAGCTTCTTGGATGAGAAGCACAACATATTCAAGGAAAAACCAAGAAAGTCCAGTCAGAACTGAAGAAGCTTCTTGGATGAGAAGCAAAACCTCTTCGAGGAAAAACCAAGAAAGTCCAGTCAGAACTGAAAAAGCTTCTTGGATGAGAAGCAAAACCTCTTTGAGGAAAAACCAAGAAAGTCCACTCAGAACTGAAAAAGCCTCTTGGATGAGAAGCGAAACCTCTTCGAGGAAAAACCAAGAAAGTCCAGTCAGAACTGAAGAAGCTTCTTGGATGAGAAGCGAAACATCTCCAAAGAAAAAGAAAGTCCAGTTGCCTTCTGGGGAAAAAGCACCTTTTCTTTTAGCTTAGATCATGTTGGACTTTCTTCAGCGTGAACAAGTAGCAGCATCTCCCTCCACACTCTAGCAGAATTCAAAATTGCATTCTTAGCGTGTTCTTGGGACCCACTTCAGATACTATTGAGAAGGGATTCTGGCCCCTGCAGCCCATTGCTACGGAGGAAAAACAAGGCATATTTTATGATCAGAAATGAAAGCAATGTCTTGGACTTAACACTAAACCTAAAACGATAAATGAAAATGCAGTAAATTTGGTTGAGTAGTAGCAGTTCTCACTGGCTCAAGACACACACAGAGAGAGGAAAAAAACATGAGGGCCTTGCAAAAAATGCCTTTTGACAACTGTGAAATGAGAGAAAAGAAAACCACAGCCAGCGGATTTGAAGAGGCCCAAATTGGTAAACACCAAGCCGTTTCCCAAACCGGTGCAGGGAAGATGAGAGGACTCGTCACCTCCATCCACACACTAGAAGTTCCAGCAAAGATATGCGCAGGGTCCTTGGTGCTCTCTGAGCTTGGCAGTGTTTCATTACCCATCTGGGAACATCAGTGCTAGAAGGGAGGAGGAGGAGGAGTAGGAGGAAGTAGAGGAGGAAGTAGAGCAGGAGGAGAAGGAAGTAGAGGAGGAAGTAGAGGAGGAGGAGGAAGTAGAGGAGGAAGTAGAGCAGGAGGAGAAGGAAGTAGAGGAGGAAGTAGAGGAGGAAGTAGAGGAGGAGGAGGAAGTAGAGGAGGAGGAGGAGGAAGTAGAGGAGGAGGAAGTAGAGGAGGAGGAGGAGGAGGAAGTAGAGGAGGAGGAGGAAGTAGAGGAGGAAGTAGAGCAGAGGAGGAGGAAGTAGAGGAGGAAGTAGAGGAGGAGGAGGAAGTAGAGGAGGAAGTAGAGCAGGAGGAGAAGGAAGTAGAGGAGGAAGTAGAGGAGGAAGTAGAGGAGGAGGAGGAAGTAGAGGAGGAGGAGGAGGAAGTAGAGGAGGAAGTAGAGCAGAGGAGGAGGAAGTAAAGGAGGAAGTAAAGGAGGAGGAGGAAGTAGAGGAGGAAGTAGAGAAGGAAGTAGAGGAGGAGGAAGTAGAGGAGGAAGTAGAGGAGGAGGAGGAGGAAGTAGAGGAGGAGGAGGAAGTAGAGGAGGAAGTAGAGCAGAGGAGGAGGAAGTAGAGGAGGAAATAAAGGAGGAGGAGGAAGTAGAGGAGGAAGTAGAGGAGGAGGAAGTAGAGGAGGAAGTAGAGGAGGAGGAAGTAGAGGAGGAAGTAGAGGAGGAGGAGGAAGTAGAGGAGGAAGTAGAGGAGGAGGATTGGGGTTCTCTGAACTTGACTGTTTCTTGTCTTGTCTTCTGGTGCTTTGTAAAAAATAAGTTGACCCTTTCCTCTTCTTTGTGGCAACCCCTCAAATACTAGAATACTATTATCATGTCCCCACTACTCCTTCGTTTCTCTAGACTGGCCAAACCGAAATCCTGCATCTTTCATGTGTTTTAGTCTCCAGGCGTTTGATCATCTTACTTGCTCTTCTTTGCACTTTTTCCAAAGTCTCAACATCTTTTTTTTTTTTTTTTGGTTACACGGTGGACCGAAAATGGATGCGGCTATTCCAGGTGGGGCCTTTACTAAGGCTTTACAAAGCGGTTCTAATACTTCCTGTGGGTTTTGATTCTGTGCCTCTGTTTATACAACCAAGGAGCCGTCCAAATTCCAACGTATCCCCTTGGCTATTCCCTATTTTCTTGCCAGAGCCTGTTTGAAAGAGGAATATAATCAAATACTTCCCAGACTCCGGAATCTGGTTATCTAATTTCTATTTCAGCAGCGTGGCGAGAATACAGATTTCCCGTGCAGAATGGGAAGTTATCAAAGGGAACCTTTCCCCTCACACCCGACCCGGGTTTCTTGTTTTTTTTCCAGAACAAAGAAACAATAAGCCAATTTGTAAGTGCGCCTTTTAAAAGAATGTCCAGTTTCTCTAAAAAGAAAAAGAAAAAAGAACGAAATACCCAGCCCCTAAACAAAACAGAGCAAGAACGTGGATTTAATGCAGCGCAATGAATCTGTCTCCGTAAAATAAGAGAGATTGGACAGAGAGATTGTATTGGCTATAAAATCCACTTAGGATGCATCATAGATTCATTCAAAATATTTACGAGGCCGTTGTTTTAAAAAAAACGAAACAAACAAAACGTATTTGTTTTTAAGGATGGGGAAACGACAAGACTCATTTTGTGTCCGGGGAATGATGAGGCCTGCCAAGTTGAGGCTCACAAACTTGAGTTTGCTTCCGATTTGCAAGTTTATGCATTTCCTCCTGGAGGAGTTCATATATAAGTTTCAATGTTTATGTTTATGCCGGCTGCAAGTTTATTGACCGATTGGAATCTGTATCCCGGAGCTGTCACGATAACCCTATATAATAGTCTTTCTGCAGTTGCCATAAAGTTCCATTATTGGTTTTCCAGCTGTTTGTTCACAATCTTTCCTCCCCCCCCACCCACAAAAAAATTTATCTGGTTTCAATTGTACATGAATATTTAAAATATTCTGTACTATTATATGGAATTGAGCCAAAAAATTTCTGGCTTGTTTACGTGTCCACCAAGCACAATGCTATGTCTTTTCTTGTTGGTTATATGTCCAGCATAAGTTTGAAAAATCTTTATACATTCTTTTTTTTTTAGTATTTTTTTAAAAAAATTTAAATTAGATTTGTATGCCGCCCTTCTCCGGAGACTCAGGGCGGCTTACAATGCGTTAAGCAACAGCCTTCATACTTTTGTATATTTTATACAAAGTCAGCTTATTGCCCCCACAAACTGGGTCCTCAATTGACCTACCTTAGAAAGAATGGAAGGCTGAGTCGACCTTGAGCCTCGAACTTGCAATAATTGCAGACAGCTGGATCTTAATAACAGGCTATTAGCCTGTTGAGCTATCTGAGGCTCTGGAGCCACATGTGGCTCTTTAGGCCCTCTGCTGTGGCTCCCTGTCTGGTGATCCTACCACTGGCTGGCCCTACCCTTCGCTCTCCCCTCCCAGTCACTCCTCACCTGGCTTGAGAAGGTAAGGGAGAAGGTGGGGGATGGAGAAATGGCCAGGGCAGAGACAGAGAGATACAGAGACAGGGGAGAGAGAGAGAGAGAGACATAGAGAGATACAGAGAGAGAGGGGGAGAGAGAGAGACATAGAGAGATACAGAGAGAGAGGGAGAGAGAGAGACAGAGAGAGATACAGAGAGAAGGGGAGAGAGAGACACAAAGAGAGATACAGAGAGAGGGAGAGAGAGAGACATAGAGAGATACAGAGAGAGGGGGGAGAGAGAGACAGATACAGAGAGAGAGGGAGAGAGAGACACAGAGATACAGAGAGAGAGGAGGAGAGAGAGACATAGAGAGATACAGAAAGAGAAGGAGGAGAGACGGAAGGAGGGGAGAGATATGTCAAAAGGATTTTGTGGTTCCCGGTGTTTTTTAACAACTGGTTCTCTGCCGTAATGACTGAATGAATAGACGTGGCTAGGGGGGGTCATGTGACTAGTGGAAGTGAATTGGCCACGCCCACCCAGGTTTTGTGGCTCCCGGTGTTTTCTGTGGGAAAAGAGGCCAAATGGCTCTTTGAGTAATTAAGGTTGCAGACCCCTGTTATAGACAGTGGTGGGATTCAGCTAGTTTGGGAGGAACCGCTTGTTAAATTGATGGCTGGCTTCACCCCTCCCCTCCCTACTCCTTTCAGGAGTCCCCCCGCGGCCCATTTTTGCTCCCAGGAGGTTGCAGGAGGCCGAGTGCTCCCTGTCACACCTCCTAATCATGCCTACTATGGCCACGCCCACCTAGCTGGTCATTAGCGCAGAGAACCAGTTGTTAAATTATTTGAATCCCACCACTGGTTCTAGACAGTTCTTCTGACATAAGCCAATCTCACATCGCTGTATAAAAATTCTCTTTAAGGTTATAACACAGCGTTGACCATGATGTCACTAAGTACAAAAAGCTCATGTCACCATAATTTCACCAAAATTCCTTTTTCTCTGGAACACAATTTTAAAAGCAAGCGCTCTTCCATAAAATTGAGTATTATGAAAAATCACAGGGTGATTTTTTTTTTACATTTTTTGGCACGGCACTAATTTAAACTACTTCTATTCTACTAGGTAAAGTAAATGACTTGGCAGCACTGCTCACTTCTAATACGTTCAAGGATGCTCAGATTTCTTTCAGATTGATGGTGCTTTGAATCAACAGGTTATAATTTGGACAGGAGAACCAATTATAAAAACCATTTTATAACTCCTATAATTTCCCATTTATCACTCCTAATATTCCACTTAACAAAAACCAAGATTCCAATTTCTTTGTCTTCTACAGCCTGCTTGAATAAGGCTTGGACGTCCTTGTTTTTTTAAAAAAAATAAATTAACTAGCACAAGAATGAAAGCCCTAAACCTCTATCAACTTGCTCCGATGGAGTTGAGATGGCAGTAGTGCCGATGTCTTCAACTGTGGCCACCACATTTTTCAAATAAATTTTCCCCATATGTGATGGAGAGGGTATGAGTATCTTGCTACCCTACCTGCTAATTTGTTTGAATTTAGATTGTACTTTTTTCATATTTGTAGTAGACTTTTGGAGGGGGAGGGGACAGGGAAGAGAATGAGAAGGAAGAGGAAGGGGAAAGAGAATGAGGGAAGAAGAAGAAGAAGAAGAAGAAGAAGAAGAAGAAGAAGAAGAAGAAGAAGAAGAAGAGGAGGAGGAGGAGGAGGAGGAGGAGGAGGAGGAGGAGGAGGAGGAGGAGGAGGAGGAGGAGGAGGAGGAGGAGGAGGAAGAAAGAGGAGGAAAGAGGAGGAAAGAGGAGGAAAGAGGAGGAAAGAGGAGGAGAAGGAAGAGAAGGAAGAGGAGGAAGAAGAAAAGAAGAAGAGAAAAGGGCCAAAGAGGAAAAAGAAAAAGAAAAGAAGAAGAAATAAAAAGAAGACAAAAAGAAGAGGAGGAGGAGGAAGAGGAAAAAGAAAGGAAGAACAAATAAAAAGAAGAAGAAGAGAAAAAGAAGAGAAAGAGGAGGAAGAAAAAGAGGAAAAAGAAGAAAAGAGGAAGAGGAAGGAGAAGGAGAAGGAGAAGAAAAGAAGAGAGAAGGAAGAGGAGGAGGAAGATAGAGGAAGGAGGAGGAGGAGGAGGAGGAGGAGAATGATGATGTTGGGCTCAGATATTGAGGACTTCTTGGCAGCTTCCAGGGAGTTTCTTCAGAAGTGGCTTACCATTGTCATTTTCTAAGACCATTTTCCAATATATTCCTGGTGACTTGATAGCCTTAGTGGCCAGACACGCTGACCCAGACTCTACGGCTTGCTGTGACATCCAATGGACAGATCTCCTTGAAACGCCCATAACTAGTAGTATGACCATCGTAGCATCTCCATAGTCAGGTGATCCAAATCCAGAACTCTTGGCAACTCTTGGGACCAGCCAGAGTTGGTATTTGCTGGTTCTCCAAACTGCTCAAAATTTCCATTACCGGTTCTCCAGAACCTGTTGGAACCTGCTGGATTTCACCCCTGAATTAAACTCACTTAACAAGTGTCTTATTTAACGACGGAAATTTTGGGCTCAGTGGTAGTCATAATTTGAGGACTACCTGTAAAACATCTGCATTTCCTTGCATTGAACTCATATACTATACATGACATTTGGTTTATATATATATATAAAGCAGAGCCTTTATATTATTAAAAAGAGGCTTAAGACTAACCCGTCCTCAACCTAATTTGTATTTGTAGATAAATGTATTCTGAAGCCTAGATAGGGAATGTAGCTAATTCTGCCAATAGAATACAATAATAAACCTTCTGACGAAGCGACGTACTTGCGAAATAAATTCACTTTTCACCAAGCTGATGTATTTGTAGATTTCGACTGTATTGTGCTTGCAAATAGCGTTTATTTCTGTGGTGGAAATATGCAAGAGTTCATTTTCATAAAACATGACTAGGCATGTATTGAAGATTTAAAGTGCATTCATCTGCTATTTTTCCATATAAATATTCATTGGTTTAGTTTTCTCAGGTGCTGGAATTTTAATCTGCATTCAGATAGAGGTGCTTTAATCAGTGAGTTCATAAAAAGCTAACTTTTTCCCCCCCTATAAAAATATAGTAAAGTATAACAGAGGGCCTCTAGAGCTTAAAAGAAGAAGAAAAAAAGAAGATATAAAACAGGTAAACTGCATTTTCAAGGGGCAAAACATAAAATAAAAGCCTGATTAAATGCTGCATCCTTATATCAATATTCTATTAAAAAATAAATCTTTGATGCCAAAAACATCTCCAAAACAGCCTGTTACTTCACTGCAGTTTTCAAAGATGGGTAATGAGTGAAAAACATATAAAAAACAAATAACATCCTGAACATCTCTTTACTGTCGCTTCTTGGAAACTGACTGGATTCTTTAGAACGATTTCCATATTGAGGTACAGGTGGTCCTTGACATACAACAGCTTGTTCAAAGTTACAATGACACGTTTTTCACCCTTAAGACCATTGTAGCATCCCCATGGTCACGTGATCAAAAAAAATCCCCTTGGTCATGTGATCAATTGTCGTAAGTACATGCTTGGCAACTGACATGTACTTATGACGGTTGCAGTGCCGAGATCACATGATCTCCTTTTTAAGCAGAAACTCGCTTAACAACTGTCGTGCTTAGCATTGGGCTCAATTGTTTGCCGTAAGTCGAGGACTAACCGTATCTGGGTATTGAACTATGTGTAGCCCCGAACATCAGGATGGGGAAAGAGGTAAACAAAGATGGCAGCTGCAACCATGTGACTGAAATCCCGCCCTTTTTAAGGGCATCACGTGGTCTCGGCTGCCATCTTGGTTTTTTGTGTTCCTGTAAGGCAAGGGATTTTAAATTGGGAGGCAGACCGAGAAGGCAAAATATTTTGCACAGATTCTCCTTTGCTTTGTCTCCAGCCAATTCCGTTTCTTCTGCATCGTTTTGCCTACAGATCAGGGGTGAAATCCAACAGGTTCTGGAGAACCAATCGCGGAAATTTTGAGTAGTTCGGAGAACCGGCAAATACCACCTCTGGCTGGCCCTAAGGTGGGATGGGAATGAGGATTTTGCAATATCCTTTCCCCAGGACTGGAGAGGGAATGGGGATTTTGCAGTATCCTTCCCCTGCAGCGGGGAGGGAATGGGGATTTTGCAGTATCCTTCCCCTGCCGTGCCCACCAAGCCACACCCACCCAGCCACGCCTACAGAACCGGTAGTAAAAAAATTTGGATTTCACCACTGCTACAGATTGTTTCTTTTTAAAAGATTATTAGGGCTTTGAGTAAGATGAGAAGTTCTCGGAGTTGAAAAATAATATTAATAAGATTAGAAGTTTTCGGTGGGGGAAAATAATAATAATAACATTAGAAGTTCCCGGTAGGGAAATAATAATAATAATAATTAAAGTTTCCAGAAATAATAAAGAAAAGCAGCAACAAAGACGACAGGAACAATAGATATTTTTTTTAAAAAAAAGTGCAAGAAAGATATAAACCTTAGAAAATCCATTATTCCTCAGTAGAGACAAAACAAATAGATTAGATTTATAACCTGCCCAGAGCTTCCCATGTTTGGTGACTGTCTGTGTGGGTTGAGGAGCAGTGTTTCCCATTTTCAAGCAAGGGTTTGGGCATTTGATGAAAAACCTATTTGTTCTTCCTCCTCCTTTTATCTTTTCAGTCCTTAGCCTCGTTTTCCAAGAGTCTATTAAATCCAACCTGCAGCTTCCATGATTTTTATCCATGGCATCACCATCGTACATCGGATGTGATAAATTCCTCGATACCAAACCGCCACGACAAAAAGGAAGTTACCTCACAGTGTGGAGGCTGAGGAGAAAGAAGAGAAAACACAGCGATACCAAGGATTGTCTACTTCACAACATGTCCCTGGCCATCATTGTTGGTTGAATCCATGAACAAAACCACATTTTTTTGGTGGAAGAGGAGGAAAAAAATGTGGATGGTTTGGGCCATTTTGATATATGATCAGTGATGAAATCTGAACCGGTTTACTACCAGTTTGCACCATGCATCAAATGCTAGTAGAACAGCGCACGCGGGGTGTGTGAGATCAGCTGCGGCACGCGATCTCGGGTGAATAGGTTGTAAAAAAATGCTTTTAAAAGTTAAAAAAAGAGGCTCTGACGATCACGTGCCACAGCTGTGATCGTTGGAGCCTTCTTATTTTAACTTTTAAAAGCAAAAAAGCATAACCTTCTGCGCATGTGCAGAGGCTATAAAACACATTACTTCCTGGTTAAAACCAGGAAGTAATGACAACAGGGTGGGGGGGTGGAGCCTCGCACCGCGATCGCTACCGATTCTCCAAACCACCCGCCATGATTGCTACCGGATTGGGCGATCCGGTCCGAACCGGTAGCATTTCACCCCTGTATATGATGTATGTTTGTTTGTTTCTTCTTTCAGTTGGTTTTCATAGTTATGAAATCAGCCGGGCTCTTAAAACCTTCCTAGATTCATAAATATATATATATATATAAATATATATTATATTTAATCAAGAAAAATATACTATTGAGAGCAATCTGGCATGAAATATGCACCCTTTTATCATGAAATAAGCAATGACAGCCCCGTGAAAAGCAAATATTCCCCCTTGCCTTTGATGGCGGTTGTTAGCTGAACTGCATTCCTCTTTATTTATTACAGCCCATATTTTCTTTCTAATAAACGAGCTGAATATTTCACACGATATAACAATTCCTGTTGTATTGGTGACATGACTTCCATTTGTTCTGGGACTGCATCGGGGGAACTTCCGTGGGAGATGGAGTCGTAGGATTTTAAAAGGATTCAAAGCATTTAATTTAGACTTAATTGTGGCTGGATTGAAAAATCTCTTTTTCTTTTGGTGAAGAGATGATAAAGAAAAATAAGAGTCTGGGTGGAAAGACACATTTTGTGGTTCCTGATTGCCTCTCCTGAAAATTTGCTTCCCGTCGTGTTTCAAATGCAAAATATTAGCTTCAGTTGGGAAAGGTGGAAGTGGCGCAACATGAAGTTATGAAAAGATGGAAGGAATTCAGCCTCTCTGAATCATGGGACGATCATGTGAAGTGTTAACACCGTTTTATAATGCCTGGGTGAGCTAGCCCTTGGAATGATGCATCCAGTTTTGGTCACCACACTATCAAGAAGAGGTTGAGACTCTAGAAAGAGTGCAGAGAAGAGCAACCAGGATGATGAGGGGACTGGAGGATTAAACAGATGATGAACGGTTGCAGGAACCGGGCCTGGCTAGTCTAGTGAAGAGAAGGACCAGGGGAGACAGGAGAGCAGTCTTCCAATATTTGAGGGGTTGCCTCAGAGAGGAGGAAGGGGGTCAAGCTATTTTCCAAAGTGCCTGAAGGCCAGACAAGGAACAATGGATGGAAACTGACCAAGGAGAGATTCAACCTGGAAATAAGGAGGAAATTTCTGACTGTTCAGATCTGCACATGGCTCACCGCATTGTATTGCATATGCCACGTTGCTCATTTTCTGTCTGGGTGTTTCATCCTTGGGATGGGCAAGCTTCTGCCTTAATGTATCCTTGGTAGGTTTCCATCTGTTAGAGCAGCTTGAATTAGATCATCATTCATCATTTTAGCCATTGTCTATCCATGGCAGGATGAAACTTTCTTCCCCCTGTTTCCAACCTATACGATCCAGAGCTTTCTTGGTCACGCCATCTTGTTTTAGGTCTCTACGCTTTTGATTAAGTGGGATCCATTCTGAGACTGCCTTGGTCCACCTGCCTTCAGTTGTTCTTGCAGTGTGATCAGCCCATTTCCATTTCCATTCTTTTACTCTCTTGATGGCATCTTACACCTTCGTTTATTTTCTAATCCTGTTGTGCCCTGTCAGTGGCCTATGCAGCTAGTAGCTGATTCCAACAGCGAGGAGGCTGATGAGCTGCTGCACCAGCAGCCTGTGCAGCTGCCACTTGAGTCAGACAATGAGGAGGCTGGAGAAGATCTGGTGCTAGAGGTGGGAATTCAGCCAGGGCCTTCAGAACCTCCAGAAGCTCCCTTAAGTGTAGAGGAAGAAGAGGAGCCTCTTATCGATGCACGGGTGCGCAGAGCTGCTAAAAGGCAGGAGTGGCTTCTCAGGAGGAGGTCTCCTCGAGAGTAAGACTTGGGACTAATTGGCTACTCCCTTAGCCTATTTAAGGAGGAACACCGACTGAAGCAAGTTGTAAGGAACAACTTCGTTCACTCTCCTTCGCGTCCTGATCTTAGTTCTCTTATCAGTTTCCTGCAAATCTCACCAGGCTCAAGATTGACTCAGCCTTCCATCCTTCCAAGGTAGGTAAAATGAGGACCCAGATTGTGGGGGCAATAAGCTGACTTTGTATAAAAAAGAACACCGCTTGGGTGGGGGAGGCGAAAGCCCTACTAAGCAGGTATATACAAAAGTATGAAGGCTATTGCTTAACGCATTGTAAGCCGTCCTGAGTCTCCGGATATAAATCCAACCAATAAATAAATAAATAAATAAATAAGCCAAGTTATTCACTTAATGGCTGCAACAGTTGAGTGTGACTTAACAACTGCCCTGCTTAGCAGTGGAAATCCTGATCCCAGTTTTGATGAGAAGCCAAAGTCTACTTATTTTGGAACTGAGCCATACCCTCTTTGAATCTCAAATAATTTGAACTGAAGCAGAGTTGATTCACGCTGGTTAGACTGTCAAGAGTCTATCACAAATTTTCAAAAAGTTTTAGAAGAGCTCCGAGTTGGATCTGGTCCACGTTGATGGAACTGGGCTTCAATTCAGATATCTCTTGCGTTGCTTGGAAAAAGCCCAGTTCAGTTAAAAATTTGGAATACAACCAACTCCGAAGCACGATGGAGTGCTAAAGTTGGATTCTGTGCATGCATTCTTGGGAGATAATATCTAGCAGAATCAAATCTAGGTTTACACAATTCTGTACAGTCCATTTTCCAGGCTTTTAGGAATAGAAGTATTTATGGCATGAAGCTCTTCTTCCATCTTTAATCTGGGTTCTTTTTTTTTGTCCAGTGTGAAACAAAACTTTACGGCGCTTTTATTTGTTCTGCTTCCAGCATGACAATTTTTGTGCCTCTGTGGATCTAAATGGCTTTATGCATTTTATCATTATTGAAAAAGACTTGGGAAAAAGAAAAATTAAAGATCAGATTTAAAAAAAAATTAGAACAGATTTTTAAAAACTTTTATCAAATTTATTTTAATAAAATGCTTTTGGAATAAAAATGTATCTAAGGATAGTTTTCTATTTAAGATACATTAATAATTTAGTTTATTCAGCAGGAAATGGAGCTTAATTATGTAGGATATGAGGCTGTACATTCTGCAATATTTACATTTTGGGTAAACTCACTCGATGAATCCAAGTGCTGCCAGCTGAGATAACATGGACTGCATTGATGCATTCACACAATTTCACAGCAGGGATGACAGTGGCTCTTTAACAATTATGATTTAAATCGAGTTGATTTAAATCAGGCCATTTTACTAGTGATTTAAATCATGATTTAAATCGTGATTTAAATCAACTCAATTTAAATCAAATCCACCCTGAAAAAGACCACTGTGAGTATCGAAGATACAACAACTGAGGATTTATCCAAATCATTTCCGAACAAACCCTGATACATTGCAAGCAGTATATTACTCTTAAAAAAGAGGATATAAAAATCTGGACGCTATTTATGCTTCTGTTTGTACCTTGCAGCTTCATATCTTAAAAGTTTGGCTCAAACTAAGCATCGTTGGTTTGAGATGTGTTCTGGGCTGCTGTTCAGCTGATGAATCGATGCGCAACAGCAAATAATGCATCGACAAAGCATTATTTAAGCAAAATGACTCAGAGACCCGAATGTCAAAAACGGAGCGATAGATATTTTAAGTTGAAGGAAGTTAAGCCAGAGTCCTCCAAAGAGAACCTGCTAATAAACATTTCAACACTCTAAAGACACATTTACAAGTTGATCGAGCAACACGTAAAGTTTTGTCATTTCTATCCCAAACATATTTTGCATGTACGAGGTAGGGAGTTCGAGGTTCGTAAGACTTCGTCTTCTCCTGCCTGGTTCCATGAAAAGCTCTGTGGTTCGAACCTCAGCGCCCATGCTGATTTTAAACTGGCGTTTAGTGAGATCTATCGGACAATTTCAAATTAGTTCTTTGTTTTTGCCACTCATTGAATATAGTGTGATATCAGAATCAGAATAGAGCTGGAAGGGACAAATGCTTGTCCAATCTCTTCTTAAAAACGTCCACTGTTGAAGAACTCACAACTTCTGGTGGCAACTCGTTCTACTGATTAATTTTTCTCACTGTCTGGAAATTCCTCCTTAGTTCTAAGTTGCTTCTCGCCTTGCTTAGTTTCCACCCATTGTTTTTCATCTTGCCTTCTGGTGCTTTGGAAAATAAATTGATTCCCTCTCTTCTTTGGGGCAGCCCCTCAAATATTGGAAGACTGCTGTTGTGTCACCTCTAGTCCTTCTTTTAATTAAAACTAGACAATTCCTGCAACCGTTCTGTGTATGTTTTAGCCTCCAGTCCCCTAATTCTTTCTCTTGCTCTTCTCTGCACTCTTTCTAGAGTCTCCACGTCTTTTTTTACATCGTGGCAACCAAAACTGGATGCAAATATTCCTTACCAAGGCCTTATAAAGCGGTATTAACCCTTCACGTGATCTCTATAAAAAGCCTTGGTAACGTCTTTGCAATAAACTCTTTGCATCCAAAATTTCAACCCCAGCTTGTCTTCAGAATAAAGTACATAATAAAGGCTATTCCAAGATGATCAATGTCTTTTTCCACGTCAAGAAAAGAAGCGGCTTTCTTGTTTCTCTGATTTATATTGTCGGTAGCATTCAAAGTATATTTAATATTATCCCTCAGGCAACTCTTTTGAGATAAATCCACTCTGATCGAGATGTATTACCTCAGCTAAAAGGTCACTCCTGAATCGGGTTAGGTTAAAAGTGAAGGCAGAAACTTTTGACTCGCCCAGCTGCAGGAGGAAAGGTGAGATATTATGTTCTCCACCAAGCATTGAACTAAATCATGCTTGGAAAAGGGTCAGGATGTTTATTGCAACTCTGTCTATTGGGATCGTCTTAGTGGCTCAGTTGCAGATTTCCTTTTTATTTTTATTTTTATTTTTTATTTTTGTATGAGAAAAGTGGGGAAAGAATCCCAAAGTTAATTAATCTGGAGAAGATGGGCCTTTAATGGAATCTACCAACCTAGTTTCCTGAATCTTCCCCACTGAAGTCAATGATGCCTAACAATAGCAAATAGCACATCACCAAAGGAGCTTACTCTCTTCTTAAGAGCCGCAGTGGCGCAGTGGTTAGAGTGCAGTACTGCAAGCTACTTCATCTGACTGCTGGCTGCAATTTGGCAGTTCGAATCTCACCAGGCTCAAGGTTGACTCAGCCTTCTGTCCTTCCGAGGTGGGTAAAATGAGGATCCAGATTGTTGGGGGGCAAGAGGCTGTAAACTGCTTAGAGAGGGCTGTAAAAGCACTATGAAGTGGTATATAAGTCTTAAGTGCTATTGCTATGGCTATTAATACCCTCCAGAGATGGAACGCTCACAACTTTTGGAACCAAGTCGAACTCTTGACAATGGGCAGAATGCAGTACTGCATTCTAACTGCTGTCCCACCAGGGCTACTTATAAGTTTAAAAAAGAAGGCAAAAGAGGAGGAGGAGGAGGGCAATAATACTTAAGATTTATATACAGCTTCCCAGTGCTTTACAGACTCTAAGCTGTTTATAGAGTCAGCCTATTGTCCCCAACAATCTGGGTCCTTATTTTACCCACCTCGGAAGGTGAATCAACCTTAAGCTGGTCAGGATTGAACTCCTGACAATGGGCAGAGTTTGCCTGCAATACTTCACTCTAACCACTGTGCCACCGGGGCTACTTATAAAATTAAAAAAGGAGGCAAAAGAGGAGGAGGAGGAGGAGAAGGAGGTTGGCAATAGCACTTAGACTTCCTTGAGCCTGTCAGGATCGAACTCCTGGCAATGGGCAGAGTCTGCCTGCAATGCTGCACTCTAACCACTGTGCCAGCCATGCACAAGAAATACAATGCAGCGTTATTGCAGAATTCATTTTGTTCCTCTTTCCAGCCTCCGAGTTTGTGCAGGAGAGTACTCAGTGTCTTGCACTCAATTCCACTGATTAAATATAAACGTAACCTTCCTCTATTGTAGCTCTTGTATTGTTTGCATGGGAGATGGCCGTTCTTAATTGACATGCCTTCCCCATCTTGGGAAGGAAATATTATTTTGTTTTTTAGCCTCTCTGTCTTTTTTCCCCCTTCTTCTTCCCAATTGCCTTGTAATCCTTGGTGCTGAATTGTACTGAGCAGTGATTTACAGTTTATAAATGTCTCCCTTAATTCCACATTATTTAGAAATCGATACCTAATTTGAATTGATTATGTTTCGAGGCCCTTAGATCTTTTATTAAGAAAAGGGCTGACTGTGTTCCTGGCAGCTAAACGTCAAGTTTCTCTTCTTAATGACTCTCGAAAAGAATAAGATAGAAGGAGGGAGGGATGGAAGGAAGGGGGGGAGGGAGGGAGGAAGAAGGGAGAAAGGAAAGAAAGAAAGAAAGAAAGAAAGAAAGAAAGGAGGAAGGAAGGAAAGAGGGAGGGAGGGAAGGAAGGAAGAGAAAGAAGAGAGGAAGGAAGGAAGGAAAGAAGGAAAGAAAGAAAAGAGAAAGGAGGAAGTAAGAAAGTAAGGAAGTAAGGAATGGAGGAAGTAAGGAAGATGGAAGGAGGATGGGAGAAGGAAGGAAGGAAGAAGGGAGGGAATGAGGAAGGAAGGAAATACTCACAATTTTCTCAATGGAGTATTGGATGGATGTGTAAGTTGTGATCAGATCCTATCCTCACAATAGATGTATGATGTGAAGTTTAAGGAAACTGGAATTTCTTATTTTTAAGAAAACTGGAATTTTTTAAAATTAGATTTATATGCCGCCCTTCTCTGGAGACTCAGGGCGGCTTACAATGCGCCAAGCAATAGCCTTCATACTTTTGTATATTTATACAAAGTCAGCTTATTGCCCCCACAAACTGGGTCCTCAATTTACCTACCTTAGAAAGGATGGAAGGCTGAGTCAACCTTGAGCCTGATGAGATTCAAACTTACAGTAATTGCAGACAGCTGGTGTTTAATTACAATGCTTTCGTCTGCTGAGCTATCCAGGATTTCTTATTTTACAGATGTCTCAGTGTTGACTGGGGAAAAAAACCCATAACGATTCTGGAAATGCTTATTTGGAGAAGAAATAGGCTTACGTAATTAAATACGATTTTAATTATGCATGTAAATTTTTATGCGTCTTTTCAAATGTAGATTACCCGAGGAAGGAATGGATTTATGGATGAGTTTATGAGTAAATATATTGCAAAGACAAACAGGCTGGGAATAGATTTATCAGGAATCTTAATCCAGACCTCACTGTTCATATTCAACACACCGTTTGCCAAGCCAACCTGACTCAAATATTGATTTGTAAATATTCGCGAAGGGTTGAATCAATTCGGCTGAATTAACTTTTCCTGTAATGTTATATTTTTGAATGCAAACCAGCGAGAGAAATATGCATTCATTACAAATAATAATATTTTTTTTAAGTAGGCAAAGCAAAAACGAAAAATTCCATGTAGGTCCTAATTCAAATTATCCGTCAGAAAACACACAACAAATAAACAGAATGCAGCAACCTATATACAGGGTCCCCCAAAGAACGCAGCACATACAAAGTCTGTACAAACCTTAGTTTACTAAATTAAATCAGGTTTTTTTTCAAAGGCTGTTAATTAATTTTCTTAATAGCCTACAAGAATCCAAAGAATAAATAATCGTAATCTTACTCTGGTTGGCAGAAAGCCCAGAAGCAATTTGCAGAGAACTAAGATCAAGACGCGGGGGAGAGTGAACGAAGTTGTTCCCTGCAAATTGCTTCAGTTGGTGTTCCTCCTTAAATAGGCTAAGGGAGTGGCCAATTAGCCCTGAGCCTTACTCTCGAGGTGACCTCCTCCTGAGGAGCCACTCCTGTCTTTTGGCAGCTCTGCGCGCCCGTGCATTGAGAAGAGGCTCCTCCTCTTCGTCCTCTTCACTTAAAGGAGCTTCTGGAGGTTCTGAAGGCCCTGGCTGAATCCCCACCTCTGGCGCCACCTCTTCTCCAGCCTCCTCATTGTCTGACTCAGATGCCAGCTGGACAGGCTGCTGGCACAGCACCACACCAGCCTCCTCGCTGTCTGAATCAGCTACTAGCTGCACAGGCCGCTGACGGGCCACAACACCTACAGTTACGCTTGGCAAATGACTCGTATTTATGACGATTGTAGGGTACCGAGGGAGTGGGGGGTTGTGTGTCACACGATCCCCTTTTGCGAACCTTCTGAAAGGCAAAGTCATTGGGGAAGCCAGTTTCACTTAACCACCGGCTTACTAATTTAAAAACGGCAGTGACTCCCTTAACAAAAGTGGCAAGAAAAGTCATAAAACGGGGTAAAACTCATTTAGCAAACCTCTCGCTGAACGACATAAATTTTGGGCTCCGTTGTCATCGTAAAACGAGGATTACCTGTATACGTTTTGTACTTTTTGAAATTATGCCTGGCCACGGTTTAAATTTTAGAAGATATTAATAATAATAATAATTGGAAGGTCTTATTGTTTATTTTTAATATTATATGAGCCTGGCTTTCTGAGACTGGCCTTGAGTTTTGATGCTGCACAATTCCTAGGGATGTTCTTAGTGATGGAATCATCTTCTTTTAATGACCCCGTAATCCCTTGCAGAGTGGAGTCTGGGCAACTGAATGGAGCTGAGTGTTTACTGGCCAGCTGCCCTTCCTGTTGCAAATGAGGAGTTTTGTTCAGCAGATAGATTCTCATTGTGCCTAGAGAGAGAAATATCTGCCTCTACCTAGGATTGAACTCACAACCTCCTGATTGTGATGCCAGAGCTCCACCCCCTAGGCCACTGTTTTCGGGACGTCTGCGAAGGTTCCTGGGAGATTGCGCAATCTCGGCTGTACCACCCAAATAGCTGCTTCTCACACGACTTGCAATTCTTCCCAAGCGTCATGAAAGGAAACCCTGCTTCTCTCTTCCGTTGAGGAAGACGGTGGATAATTTAAGAAGAAATGTTCTTCGTATGCATTTGAATTTCAAGCAGAGGAAAGAAATTAGACATTCCGCATAAAGGTAGCCATCTGCTGAAGTCAATTATGTGTATTACTTTGCAACGGGAAAGTACTCATGTTAGATTGATAATTAATCCAGTCAGAGGCATCTGGGAGGCACCCACACTCTGTGTTCCTTTGTATTAAATTATAATAATGCTTCTTTCTTTCTTTCTTTCTTTCTTTCTTTCTTTCTTTCTTTCTTTCTTTCTTTCTTTCTTTCTTTCTTTCTTTCTTTCTTTCTTTCTTTCTTTCCTTCCTTCCTTCCTTCCTTCCTTCCTTCCTTCCTTCCTTCCTTCCTTCCTTCTTTCTTTCTTTCTTTCTTTCTTTCTTTCTTTTCAATGGCATTGAGTTCAACCTTTTCTTATCCAATCAGCACAGAGCTGGAAGGGACCTTGGAGGTCTTCTAGTCCAACCCTTTGCTGAAACAGAAGACCCTGTACCATTTCACACAACCAACTGTCAAGTCTCTTCTTAAAAACCTCCAGGGATGAAGCGCCCACAACTTCTGAAGGCAACTTCTGTTCCACTGGTTGATTGTCCTCACTCTTAGGGAGTTTCTCCTTCATTCCAGGTTGCTTCTCTCATTGATGAGTTTCCACCCATTCTTTCTTCTGGCGCTCTTGATAGATAAGTTGACCCCCTCCTCTTTGTGGCAGCCGCTCATGTCACCCCACTTTCTTTGAGACTACCCAAACCTAAATCCTGCAACCGTTCTTCATATGTTTTAGCCTCCAGGCCTTTAATCATCTTAGTTGCCCTTCTCTGCACTTTTTCCAAAATCTTTTTTGTAAAGGGATATGTTGTGGGTATATATATAATTTATAATATATGTGGGTATATACATAATTTATCTATCTATCTATCTATCTATCTATCTATCTATCTATCTATCTATCTATCTATCTATCTATCTATCTATCTATCTATCTATCTCTTATCTTGCTCTCTTTCATTATCTATATCTGTCTGTCTGTCTATCTATCTATCTCTATCTTCTATCTGTCTGTCTGTCTATCTACCTCTTATCTCTCTCTCTCTCACTATGTATCTTTGTCCGTCCATCCATCCATCCGTCTACCTATCTATCATCTATCTGTCTATCTATCTATCATCTATCTGTCTATCTATCTACCTCTTATCTCTCTCTCTCTCATTATCTTTCTTCCATCCATCCATCCATCCATCCATCTCTATCTCATTATCTATCTCTGTCCGTCCATCCATCATCTCTCTCTCTCTCTCTCTCTCTCTCTCATCTCTCTCATTATCTATATCTGTCTGTCTATATTTGCCTGTCTGTCTATCTATCTATCTCTATTGTCTATCTGTCTGTCTGTCTATCTATCTAGCTCTTATCTCTCTCTCTCTCTCTCATCTATCTCTGTCTGTCTGTCTGTCTGTCTATCTATCTATCATCTATCATCTATCTATCATCTATCTATCTATCTATCTATCTATCTATCTATCTATCTATCTATCTATCTATCTATCTATCTATCTATCTATCTATCTCTATCTCATTATCTATCTGTCCATCGTTCCATCCATCCATCCATCTATCATCTGTCTATCTGTCTGTCTGTCTGTCTGTCTGTCTGTCTGTCTGTCTGTCTGTCTGTCTGTCTGTCTGTCTATCTATCTATCTATCTATCTATCTATCTATCTATCTATCTATCTATCTACAGTAACTATCTATCTATCTTGTCATGATTATATAGTATATACTGGAGGTGGTGACCCTTTGAGAGCTGTATGCAACGAAATTTAATTCTAATATATGGCCGATTAGCATACTTTCAAAGTGGCCGTAAGGTTATTAGTCTATTCTATTCTAACAGAATAGGAAGGGACCTTGGAGGTCTTCTAGTCCAACCCTCTGCCCAAGCAGAAGATCAGGTGTGGCCTTACTAAGGCTTTGTAAAGCGGTGCTAATCCTTCACGTGATTTTGATTCTACGCCTCCGTTTCGACAAGAATTCTCCCCCTTGTGGAAAAACTCAGTGGCAGGAAGGGCGATGCGAAGGGTGCATTTCCACTCCCTGTTCTCTCACGCTGTTCTCGGATGGCTCACAGCTAGCGGGAGGAAAAAGAGACAGCTCTTCTGTTTAGGTTACAACTAAATTACAACGGCTTATGAAGCAGTTAAGAAAGAAAAAAAAGCCATCTCACTTTTTGACTCCAGTGACTCCTGACATACACGGCTCAAGGTTACTGCTATGCTACAAAAAGCACACCGGAGAAATTGATCTCCCAGGGTTTCCTGCTTGAGTGAACGTGGCGAGCGTCAGATTGCATGCAAAATAAATAATATATATATATTATATATATATATAATTTCCATAGTCATGTGACCAGCATGGCTATATGCCAAAGGCTCACAGAACGCTGTTATCTTCCCACCGAAGTGGTACCCATTTATCTACTCTCATTTGCATACTTTCGAACTGCGAGATTGGCAGAAGCTGGAGCAAGGATCGGAAACTCACCCCATCTCACAGAACCTGTTCAGCATTTTTAACCGCTGAGCCATCACGCCCTTAATAGTATCACATATTGTAACTTTGGAATTAAGAATCATTTTATAAAAAGGAGAAAGAAAAAAGATATGTAATAGTATTTAGGAATGTATGATGTACTTTGCAAGTACATCATAACTGCAAGATGCTAAGATATTACTTTTTTCTTTAAAAGAAGTGCTTTGTTTCTTATCCTGTAGCTTATTTTAAATCGGAAACGTGAAATGTTGATCAGGTTTTTTTTAAAGGTGTGTCTTTTAGACATGTATATAGACATAAATATTCATAGAATATTCATCTGAATAATGAAATTATTATTTCATCATTATATGATTATACAATCATATATAATATTAATTATATATGATTATATATAATCATATATTACTATATAATTATTAATATTATAAT
This sequence comes from Coluber constrictor foxii, assembly GCA_038048745.1. Lineage (NCBI taxonomy): Eukaryota > Metazoa > Chordata > Lepidosauria > Squamata > Colubridae > Coluber > Coluber constrictor. The sequence continues at coordinate 74,433,460 of CM075965.1, read as the reverse complement.
CATAGTTATAATAATAAATATACAATAAATGCAATTATTAATAATAATGAAATTAATAATAATAAAATTATTAATAAAATATTAAATAAATATTAATACAATTAATAAGGGGCATGCATAAGTGCACCAATGTGCGTACCGTCCCTGTCCTAATATCTCCCTTTATTCGTAACCAACTCATGTATTCATAATCATGTTTATACATTTCATGTATTCACAATTACGTTTATACTTTTATCTGTAATCTTATATACATTTGACAAAATAAAAATAAATAAATAAATAAATAAATTGAATAGCATGAAAAAAATGTTCATAAATCTTGGATCGAATTTTCAACAATTGATTTTATTCTAAATGTATACAGGATAGACTCCAGCCCAAATGGTGTAGCAACTTCTCCTTGGATGGGGTTTATTTTGTGGTCATTCTTTAGTTCACCACCCAAAAATGCAGGATTTATGCAAATTAATGGGAGCTACTTATCTGTAGACACTCCTGGATTTTTACTACTTAAAAGAACAACAACAATAAATGCATCTCATTACCAGCACAAAATTTACCGAAGAATAAATGTTTCCTTTTCTTCAATCTTAGCCACAAAGGATGGTTGCTTAAATATTATCTCATTTCCTCAGCACTTTATTATTTACCGATTTTAAAAAGCCATAATTACTTTTCTTCTGAATTTTCCACCCCCCCACCCCCCGCAAACAACAATAATGCCATTAAATTACTGAATTCATTTATGTTTAATTGTGCGCTTGGTTTTTTTTTAATGTGCTTTTGAAAGGTCTATCTGGATGGCGGCTGGTTTTTTCCAGCAACGGGAGCAAATCTAAAGTTATATTAGGAAAATATATTATATGGGCAATACGCCGTCTCATTAATGTTATTTATTGTACGGTGCAACCTCATTAAAAAGGTATCCTGAATTCAAAAAACGCATTATCGGGAATGTTCGTTCTCTCCAATTTTTTTTTTAATTTTTCTTGCAAAAGAGAAATGGCTTTTATTGTATTGCTTTATCATAGGCAGAATGGCTATTATGCTTTTTAATTTCTTTTTTTTTAAAAAAAACTTTAAATTCAGGTGTGCATACATGAAGTAAGGAGTGGGGGGGGGGGAAGTAATTAATCTCCTAACTAATGTAATTCCCATTATAACAAGTGGTCAAAAGACTGTTTACTTCCTTTATCTCAACCAACCATTAATTCTTCTCTTCCTTCCCCACCAGAGGGAAGAACTCTATTTTTTCAGCCGACTTGTTTGCATCTTAAGCACCCAATAATGTGCTTTTAGAGATCAGGGATGAGTGAAACCCGAGGTGCGGAAGTCACAAACAGTCCAATTTGAGAAGCCGTGATACGCTCTAATGAGAGCCATCTATCCAGTCCTGGGTAAATACTGTTTGGGAAGCCGGAGGGAAGGGCTGGCTATTGGCAAAAGGAAGGAGAACAAAAGGAACGCATTTTCAGATGGGCCAAGAGAAGGTATTTCCCGGAGTCAAATATTAAATATCCCTGTCAAGTGGATATCGCAGCCGTTAATTGATTTATAATCCTTTGGCCTCCAGGTTGAATGGAAGTCCCTTTAGCTTTTGATTCGTGACAAGTTGGGCCCAAGTCTCCAGGGTCATGGGCTTCAAAAATTTTAGCAAGGGATTCTCTCTGCCTGGTTGCTGGCTGGGCATGGCCATGGTGGGTGTGGCCTAATCGGCCTCATGCACCACAGCGGATGTTTTTACCCTCCCCAGACTCCGGAGGCTTTCCTTTCTATCTGACTATCTGACTATCTATCTATCTATCTATCTATCTATCTATCTATCTATCTATCTATCTATCTATCTATCTATCTATCTATCTATCTAAAGAAGAGAGAACCGGTAGCGGAAATTTTGAGTAGTTCAGAGAACCGGTAGTAAAAATTCTGACTGGCCCCGTCCCCATCTCTTCTCTGCCTCCCAAGTTCCAGCTGATCGGGAGGGAATGGAGATTTTACAGTATCCTTCCCCTGCCATGCCCACTAAGCCATGTCATGCCCACCAAGCCACACCCACAAAACCGGTAGTAAAAAATTTTGAAACCCACCACTGTGTCTGTCTGTCTGTCTGTCTGTCTGTCTGTCTGTCTGTCTGTCTGTCTATCTATCTATCTATCTATCTATCTATCTATCTATCTATCTATCATCTATATCATCTATTATCTATATCATCTATTATCTATTGTCTGTCTGTCTATCTATTTATCTATTTATCTATCTATTATCTATCTATCTATCTATCTATCTATCTATCTATCTATCTATCTATCATCTATATCATCTATTATCTATATCATCTATTATCTATTGTCTGTCTGTCTATCTATTTATCTATTTATCTATCTATTATCTATCTATCTATCTATCTATCTATCTATCTATCTATCTATCTATCTATCTATCTATCTATCTATCTATATCATCTATCATCTATCCATTATCTATCTATCTATCTATCTATCTATCTATCTATCTATCTATCTATCTATCTATCTATCATCATCTATTATCTATATCATCTATTATCTATTGTCTGTCTGTCTGTCTGTCTATCTATCTATCTATCTATCTATCTGTTGTCTATATCATCTATCATCTATCTATCTATCTATCTATCTATCTATCTATCTATCTATCTATTATCTATATCATCTATCATCTATCATCTATCCATTATCTATCTATCTATCTATCTATCTATCTATCTATCTATCTATCTATCTATCTATCTATCTATCTATCTATCTATCTATCTATCTATCATCTATCTATCTATCTATCTATCTGTTATCTATATCATCTATCTATCATCATCTATTATCTATATCATCTATTATCTATTGTCTGTCTGTCTGTCTGTCTGTCTATCTATCTATCTATTTATCTGTTATCTATATCATCTATCATCTATCTATCTATTATCTATATCATCTATCATCTATCCATTATCTATCTATCTATCTATCTATCTATCTATCTATCTATCTATCTATCTATCTATCTATCTATCTATCCATCCATCCATCCATCCATCCATCCATCCATCCATCCATCCATCCATCCATCCATCCATCCGTCCATCCTAGACATCTGATTGAAAGACAGAATGAAAAAAAAAACAACCCAAAGAGCAAAAAAACAATGGATGAAACCAAAATGCCTTTAACTACCCCTCTTAGCTCCAGAAGCAGGAGAAGAGCGAGGGCTTTAGCTCTTTGCAAGAAGTCCCACAGGTGGGAGGACTATGGGTCTCCTTCCACGCAGCAGGCATCATCTCCAAGAGGGAATGCTTCCTAGGTTGCAAAAGGTGAGCCGAGGAAGAAAAAAAAAAACCCCATGCTCGGCTACCCTGCTCTGAAGCTGTAGCAGGGTTGGAGGCCCCGCCGGAAATGCTCGCGCTCAATATTCTGAGCCTGAACCAACAAATTTACAAAGTTAATAATTGCTTAAGATAGGGAGCTACAGCGGAACATTTCTTGCTCATGATTTGTGAGGAATTCAGCTCAAGGTATTTGGAAGTTCGGGGCTGTTTTTGCACTGATAATGGGAATAAAAATATTCATTAGCTTTTTAAGTCTAGGCAGAGGATAAAGTGAGCGAAAACGAGGTGATTAAATGTCACTCGAAAACAGGCAAACAATCCACCCGCCCAAAGACGCCAGGTATTTATATATGCAAGGAATATGCAAAAATTGCAAGAGGGGAAACCATTGCTTGGCGTCTGAACGAAGAGAAGGAACGTGGAGTCCTTGGTGTTTCTCTGAGCTTGGCTCAGCTAAGGTCTCCTGCCTTTGAGCAATGGGTTGGACTAGAAGACCTCCAAGGTCCCTTCCAGCCCTTTGATTCTAAATTGGGACTGAGTGTGGGGTTTGCTCTCTGTTTACATACAGCAGTTTAGCCTGCCAGCGTTGGCGAGATACGATTGTTCTTTTTTGGTCGTTCCTCGATGATTAGGCCATTGTTTTCCACTTGATTATTTGTCTGGTTTCAATCCCTGCTTATCTGGATGTTGATTGCTGGAAAGGATATATCCTGATCTTTTTTGTTTCCTTCTTAGATTTTATATTGTCTCTTTTTTTATGGCGTGTAGATATATGCCGTATATTAACAGGGATCAAAACTCTCACGCGCCGTCATGAATGATGCTGTCACCTAATTGTTTTTTTTATTTTTTAATTTGATTTATATGCCGCCCTTCTCCGGAGACTCAGGGCAGCTTACAGTGCGTTAAGCAATAGCCTTCATACTTTTGTATATTTATACAAAGTCAGCTTATTGCCCCCACAAACTGGGTCCTCAGTTTACCTACCTTAGAAAGGATGGAAGGCTGAGTCGACCTTGAGCCTGGCTAGGATTGAACTTGCAGTAATTGCAGGCAGCTGGATGTTAAATGCTGCCTTAGTAGGAGGCATTAGCCTCCTACGCCACTCAGGCTCCCTCGGCTCCCTAATTATGCTGGAGTTATTAAGTTAATAACTCCGTTGTTAAGTGAATCTGGCTTCCCCATGGACCTTGCAACTGTCATAAGTACATGTCAGTTGCCAAGTGTTTGAATTTTGATGATGTGACTAAGGAGATGCTGCAGGGGTCGTAAGTGTGAAAAACAGCCCGGAGTCGTTTTTTTTCAGTGGTGTTGTAAGTCTGAACCATCAATAAACGAATGGTTGCAACTGGAGGGCTTACCTGTGCAGTCCAGGACATCCACCTGGGCTCTAAGGTACAGAGAGTGCAGAATTCTGAGGTGCTGTTAGATGGACAAGTTCTCTTGTCCTACTTTCCTTCAATCGATCTTTTCCTCTGACCTCTGGATGTCTTGCTCGGGAGTAATTTAATCATCCGTGGGATGCATCTTCCTGCATAAGCAGTCCGGTCTACAACCTCTTGTGAATTTCAGTGATGATGCTCTGAGAAAGTTATTTCTCTGGCAAGGAAGTTATTTCAGATCTAATCATGGAGCCCACCATGATATTCGATTACTTTTCTCACTGCCCAGGCTAATAAGAAATGACGGGATTGAATTATCTGGGTCACAGAGTGTTGTGGCCTATCGGCCACCGGCCCCTCCAGCAGCCGAATTAGAGGAGGAGGAGGCGTGGGAGTTGGGGTCAGCATCAGGGCAGCGTGAGAGCTCCTAGAGGGAAGAGGGAATGGAGCTGGCAGAGAGAGAGAGAGAGAGAGAGAGAGGTGGAGCTTGGGCCATCCATCAGCAGTCAGATGGAGAGTCAACAGCCCCCTGGTCTGGAGGTGGCTGATGAGGAAGAGGAAGAACAGCTGAGTCCAGTGCCTGATGTCCGGTTGCATAGAAAGCAGAGGAGAGGAGAGCAGTGGAAATCTATGGGCCGGTCCTTGGGACAGAAGAGCCAATGCTGCTGGCAAATCCCCACCCTAGCTCTGGGGATCAAAGGCAGGGGGCAGAGATGAATAGATGTGGCAGACAACTATTCATCTTCCGGATGGATGGATGGACTTGTTAGCCAGCGTTGAGAGGGAAATTTTTTGTCAGGTGCTCGTAATAAAGGAAACTTTGAGTTAACTTCAGTGGGTTTGTCATGTTTCGGGTCAGAACACAGGAACTGAGAGTAGGAACTCCTGGTTGCCCCAAAGGATTTGCTTTTGTGGGCGTTGCTGATTTAATGCAGGGTACTGCCCAAAAAACGCTCTTCCTCTTTGCTGTGAAATGGGTTGCGGTGTCCTTCTCTGCCTGCCTCTCTTTTCCTGGGAAACCACAGTGGCCTTGATCTACCTTACATGGTTGTAAGTGTCTCCCATGGGGATGCTTTCGGACACTCTGAAATTCATTAAAAGCGAATAAATGCTACGATGGATCATAGAGTAGGTTGTTTTGTTTTGCTGCAGCAACCTAAGTAAGTTATGGTTCCTATTTAATACTTTTGGAGGGTTGATTAAGAATCTTTTTGAGACTGGCATTGTTGCTCAGGGGCTAAGACGCTGAGCTTGTCAATCAGAAGGTCGGCAGTTCAGCGGTTCGAATCCCGAGTGCCGCATAACGGGGTGAGCTCCCGTGACTTGTCCCAGCTTCTGCCAACGTAGCAGTTCGAAAGCTCGTAAAAAAACGCAAGTAGAAAAACAGGGACCACCTTCGGTGGGAAGGGAACAGCGTTCCATGCACCTTTGGCATTGAGTCATGCCAGCCACATGACCACGGAGATGTCTTCAGACAGCGCTGGCTCTTTGGCTTTGAAATGGAGATGAACACCGCCCCCTAGAGTCGGGAACGACTAGCACAGATGTGCGAGGGGAACCTTTCCCTTTCCCTTTATTATTATGCTAAAAACCATAAATAAATTTGCTCAGGTACTACCCCTTCATTAGCCATGGGTGACATGGAATTATTCTGCAAAACTAGCCAGTTATGCTAATCAACATTATCTGCAAAATCTGATCATAGGAAAAATAAAGTTAATTTTGTTTGCACACGAGAAGATCTGCTTGCATTTAGGGAAGCCTCTTTGAATAGCTTGAATAGATAAAACTTGACATTTGATCTAAGCGGGTCACGGATGATTTAAGGGAGGCAAAACAATGTGATATTTGCATTGCAGCTGGTAAGAGACAACATTTGTTTACAAATCAATACGAGGACCTTTAATGCAAAAGCACCATATTTATGAAAATATATCCCAATAAAAAAAGAATGTTTTTGTTGGTTGAGGTTGTTATCGCTATTATAAATGACGGGAGGACTTTATTATCTATATATATTGTTAGGAAATGGTTATTTGTCTAACTAGTTGGTCTGGCAATATATAAACCAACAATGTATGTTTGCAGTCAGAAAGATAATATATTGCTTTAAGACTGTATTAGATCATCCTGTATCCTGATTGGCTAAGCTCTGTGGTCAATGTACTTACGGGAAGCCAGGATCATGGCTTGTGTGGACATTACACCATTTTACCTGCTTATTTGCTGTAACTTTCTGCCTGATCTCTCTGCATGATCACTGTTTGATCATAGCTGCATGTTGCTTTCTACTATTTATTGAGTGTTTTGATATTGACCTTGTTCCTGTTTTGAAACTCAAGAAGAACTATAGACTGCAATTTTGAACGGTGTGGGAGTAGGAATGGATTTCCAGAGAAAAATGGCAGACTACAGGAACCATTTGCACCACTCAGGTGAGCCTGAGGACACAGATAAACCTCCAAGTGGCCTCAACGACCCTCTAAAAGGATGCAAATGACCAGCTGTCTGCAAGGAGTATCAATCCTTCCATTCCCTTCTATCCAGTCAAAGTTGAAGAAGCTTCTTGGGTGAGAAGCGAAATGTCTTCAAAAGAAAAAGAAAAAACCCAAGGAAGTTCAGTTGCGTCCTTAAAAAAGCACATTTGGGACACTCACCATGACCTGGTGATGACGGAGAATCTCTACAGATGTAGCTAGATTAGGTTAGCTTCTCGTCTCCTAATAGCCATGGATTTAACTAAAATTGGGGGTGGGGGTAGGGAGGATGGTTCTTAAAATTGTAAAGGTTCACCTTTAGACTTTAATCCCCGAGAGCTTCTCAACATTAGCCAGTGCTTCTAACTTTGTTGCTTGAATCCTTACCATTTATATTGATATTGATTGTTTCCTAGTATGATTCGATTGCTTATTTGTTCCCTATGACTATCATTAAGTGTTGTACCTTGTGATTCTTGATGAACGTATCTTTTCTTTTTATGTACACTGAGAGCTTCTGCACCAAAGACAAATTCCTTGTGTGTCCAATCACACTTGGCCAATAAAGAATTCTATTCTATTCTATTCTATTCTATTCTATTCTATTCTATTCTATTCTATTCTATTCTATTCTATTCTATTCTATTCTATTCTATTCTATTCTATTCTATTCTATTCTATTCTATTCCATCCCATCCCATCCCATCCCATCCCATCCCATCCCATCCCATCCCATCCCATCCCATCCCATCCCATCCCATCCTCTTCTCCTCTCCCCTCCTCTCCCCTCCTCTCCTCTCCTCTTCTATTCCTCTCCTCTCCTCCCCTTCCCTCCCTTCCATTCTATTCTATGCCATTCTATTCTATTCTATTCTATTCTATTCTATTCTATTCTATTCTATTCTATTCTATTCTATTCTATTCTATTCTATTCTATTCTATTCTATTCTATTCTATTCTACCCTACCCTATTAGTTCTATTCTATTCTATTCTATTCTATTCTATTCTATTCTATTCTATTCTATTCTATTCTATTCTATTCCATTCCATTCCATTCCATTCCATTCCATTCCATTCCATTCCATTCCATTCCATTCTGATTTCTCTTCTCTTCTCTTCTCTTCTCTTCTCTTCTCTTCTCTTCTCTTCTCTTCTCTTCTCTTCTCTTCTCTTCTCTTCTCTTCTCTTCTCTTCTCTTCTCTTCTCTTCTCTTTCTTCTCTGGGTTTGTGAATAAGAAGGAATGAATGAGGACAAGAAACAATAGATGAAAACTAATCAAACATACCAAGAATGGTGGCAGGAACTGGGCATGGCCAGTCTAGAGAAAAGGAGGACTAGGGCTGACATGATAGCAGTCTTCCAGTATTTGAGGGGTTTCCACAAAGAGGAAGTCAACCTATTTTTCAAAGCACCAGAAGACAAGAAGCAAAGGATGGAAACTCATCAAGGAGGGAAGCAACCTGGAACTAAGGAGAAACTTCCTGACAGTGAAGACAATTAATCAGCAGAAGGACTTCCCACCAGAAGTTGTGGATGCTCCAACACTGGAAGGTTTTAAGAGGAGATTGGACAACTATTTGTCTGAAGTGGTGTAGGGTTTCCTGCCTAAGCAGGGGGTTGGACTAGAAGACCTCCAAGGTCCCTTCCAGCTCTATTCTGATTGATTGGTCAAACCCAAGAACATATTCTTCCCCAGCCTAGGCTGAGAGAAAGAAAAGGATTACTCCACATGGCTCTCAAAGCAACAGAGGTGGAGAGGTGGAGATGCCAGCCGCTTCTCTTGCAAGCGAGTAATTGAGGATCACGGGAGGCTGTATGAGTATAATTTCATAAATCACAGAACGGAAAAAGGGGCTATTTAGGCTCTCGAATCCAACCCCATGCTCAGGGCAGGAATCTAATTTAAATCATCTTCAAGCGAGCGCCTGCTGGAATATACCTGGCGAAGAGAAGCCCACGACTTTCTAGGTAATTGGCTCTTCTGTCAAATCGCTCACATCGCCAGGAAGTTTTCTGCAACGTGCAATTGGGAAGTTGCCTTTCTTTAAATCCATTATTTCACGAGGAACAGGTCTTCGCCTTCTCTACGACACTCTTGTCAGCTATTCAAAACCCGCTATCACATTTTCTCCAGGGCTTCTCTCGTCACTAAACAAACCAATCTTTCTTCATAACAGCCTGATTCCTCCCCTTCACATGGACATCGCCAAGTTACGTCTTGCCCATTTGATTTCTGTTTCATATTCCATAATGTATGAAACACACATCCTTGGTTAAATGGAGCTCTTCGGTCCAAAGATGTGATGCATCAACTTAGGATGCAATCCTATTCAGCAAAGCATACGTTTTTTAAAACGTAAGTATCAAGTGTGAACTTTGCAGAGTTTTAGAATTAAGGTAGCTAATTTTTTGAGGAGAATGTGGGCCCATCGCTAAATAAACCAGCTTCTGAACATATATAGAAAAGTGTGGTTTGATGTGCCTAGAAGAGAGAGAGAAAAGAGAGCTGTTGAGGCTCGGCTTGGATCCTAAGGACACGGGACAAGCCTCCAAGTGGCCTCAAGGACTCTCTAAAAGGATGCAAATGACCAGCTATCTCCAAGGAATATCAATCTTTCAGTCAGCGCTAAAGAAGCTTCTTGGATGAGAAGTGAAACATCTTCAAAGACAGTCCAGTTGCCTCTTAGAAAAAGCACTTTTAGGACAACCATGACTTGGATGTCTGAGGATCTCCATAGACATCATCATTTTCTACTAGGTGAAGGAACTGTTTTAAAGGTGAACCTCAACATTTTCACCACCTTCTTCTCTTCTGCATGCAGAAGAAGGCTCATAATTTCCATATTTTAATAAATAAATATAAATTTAAATCTATTTTAATTATTTGCTGTGGAACTGTGAATATCATATTTTATGGCCAGATTCTGTGACCATAAGAGATATATATTGGATTTTTTTTTTTTAATACCGAGATGGGAAGGCAAACATGAGTTTTAATTTATAAGGCGGGTAGAATATTCACTCGTTTAACTCAAAGGGTATTTATTGATTTCTTTTCCTCCTGATTTGATATTTTCTGACATTTTATAACACTCAATAGTGATTTATATAAAAACCATGGCCTGTTTTATTCACCAGTCATTTGTAATTTTCTTTCCCAGTAAAAATAACAAGCATGTATATCCAATCTGTTAAGAACTTCAGACTTCATGGTCAAAGAAATTGGTTGGAGGGGAGGAGGAATGCTGGGATAAAGGTTCATTGATGAGTTGAAAGTTTAGAAATCTTTATGTTAGTTTTCTGCGATAGATAAGAATGAAATTGGTATGGAAGTAACTTTTATAGGTGAAAGAATTTACGTCTTTGAATTGTGGTAGAAGGTATATATTTGTATAGCAAAAAGGAACTGTATTGGTTGCAAGGTAAAACTTGATGGAAATGTCTAAACCGGAAATGTCACACTGTGTCCGATGTTTTTAATTGTATTATTAATCAAAAAACTTTTTTAAAAAACCCAAAAGAAACACCGAGTGTAAACTTTGAAGATAGAAGAAGGCACTGCAACATCATTATAATGGCAGATCATCAATTTATTTTTATTTATTTTTTTAAATTCATGAACTTGGCAATGTACCTCAGACTGGGCCAGCATACTTTCTTCCTCTTTTCCCTTCCTATGTTAGCTCACCATGTGGTTGAATTTAGCTGGATTTTTTAAAAAAAGAAAAAAGTATAAATATCATGTCCAGCGGGAGAGCAGATTTCAGCGGGAGAAATCTGGGTATTTTTTTTTCAAGAAGCTTTAAGATTGGCACTAAATTCACACTATAAGTGCAAGCAGCAAGTCGTAAGTCAAAGTAGTTGTAACTTTTCAAGGTCACTAAATGAACTGTCGTAAGCCGAGGACCTCCTATGGCATGTAGCACTATGGACTCTGAAATGGCCTCTGTTTAAAATGTTTCACCCTTTCCTGTATATAGCACTGAAATTTGGAATATATATATGTGTGTGTGTGTGTGTGTGTGTGTGTGTGTGTGTGTGTGTGTGTATGTATATATATATATATATATATATATATATATATATATATATATGCATATATATGCATATAAATGAATGAATGAATGATTTGGGTAAGAAGACACGGCCTCAGTCTTAAGAATCTTTCATGCTTTTATATGCCTTTCATCTGCCCATCATACAAACTAGATCTGCTTGACACAATCCAAACTTCTAATATATATATATATTAAGTTTAAATTGAACAAGATGTTTTGAGTAGTTGCCCTCTTGTGCCCTTACCATTGGGGGTGCTGGCAGCACTGAAGCTAATTCTTACACTGAGATTTGCTTAGGAAAATTTCTGGAATGGTGATAATTTGGGCAATTGCCTACCTCAGCATCGTCCATCCATCCATCCATCCATCCATCCATCCATCCATCCATCCATCCATCCATCCATCTATCTATCTATCTATCTATCTATCTATCTATCTATCATCTATCTATCTATCTATCTATCTATCATCTCTCTCTCTCTCAATTATCTATCTATCTATCTATCTATCTATCTATCTATCTATCTATCTATCTATCTATCTATCATCTTTCTCTCAATCATCTATCTACCTACCTACCTACCTACCTACCTATCTATGTATCATCTCTCTCTATCATCTATCTACCTACCTACCTATCCATCCATCCATCCATCCATCCATCCATCCATCCATCCATCCATCCATCCATCCATCCATCATCTCTCTCTCTCCACCCACCCACCCATCCATCCATCCATCATTTATCATCTATCTACCAACAACCATCTTTCTCTCTCTCTCCCTGCCCCCCCCCCCCCATCCCAATTTGCCCCAAATACCGACGCTTAATTTCTCTGCTGGGTAATGAGAACTGACTTTTCCATATTCAGCTCTCTCCTATATTGACTTTTTCTCTAGATGTGAAAAGAACTATTCCAGAAGTGGTTTGTCTATTTATAGATTCACTATTTATTTTTACACACACACCTCCTTTCAAGTTCAGCTTCCCAGACACATTCTCCAGGATTTTGGACCAGGAAAGCCGACCGGGAGGGGGGGGGGATTTTTCCCTTCTCCTCCTCCTCCTCCCTTTCCCTCTCCTCTTTGCATCTCCTCCTGGCTCTCGCCATAAAAAGCATTGTTCCCGGGGAACTCTGCAGCCAGATCTGGCGGCTGATGGGTTGGGAAGCATCCTTGGGGTTCGGTGCTCCTCATTGGCTTCCCTCCCTTCAACTCCCCCCCGCCCCCCAAAGCAGACTGTGCATTTCAAACTCACCCCCCCACACACACCTCCCATCACCCCCCCTCCCCAAAATACAACACGCAGCAGCACCTGCCCGGCTTGTAGCATGACCTCTCCTTCATGACCAATTGCTCCGAAGTTGCCCTTGATGGTGAGGAGGCTTTTCTCCCGGAGAGACTGGAGGAGGGCATTGCCCAGTGGAAGAAGTTCCTCCAGCTGCAGCTGCTCTGGATGAAAGACCACCCATGGGGGAGAGTAAGGATTTCGAAGAGGACTGGATCAAACAGCTGCGAAGGGAATCTAGTTGGCAGGTTAGTCGCGATTCCCACCAAGGTGTCTTTGCTGATTTGGGAGCAGGATGGGTGGGGAGAAGGTGGGTGGGTGAGTGGGCAGCCTTTTCCTGCCAGAACCTCCACTTGGAGGTGGGCTGTCATCCATCCCTGGGCATCTCAGCAGCTCCTGCAAAACTCCGTTTCATTTTTTGTGTGGGGAGGGGGGAGGAATCCGCGATCATCCTGGCTTTGCATTGTCTTCTTTTGAGTTGGAAATGTAGTGAGGAGAGGAGTGGGGGGGGGGGCTTGAATTAGACAGGGCTTTGCAAATCGGGAGACACGGTCTAAATTTACACTTCCCTTAATAATGGTAGTCAAATTAACCAGCTGCAGGTGTGCAGTGCACTATTAAAGGAAACTGGATTCTCTCCCTCCCTCTCTCTCTCTCTCTTTTTCTCCCTCTCTCTCCCTCTTTCCCTCTTTCTCTTCCTGTTTCTCTCTTTCTCCATCTCTCTCTCCCTCTTTCTCTCCCCCCTCTCCTTCTCCTGCTCCATTGCTCTCTCCCTCTTTCTCTCCTCCTCTCTTTCTCTCTCTCTCTCCCCTTCTACTCCATTTCTGTCTCTCCCTCTTTTCCTCCCCCTCCCCCTCTCTTTCTCTATCTCTCTTTCTCTCCCCCTCTCTTTCCCTCTCTCTCTCTCCTTCTCCTGCTCCATCTCTCTCTCTCCCTCTTTTTCTCCCCCCTCTCTCTCCTTCTCCATCTCTCTCTCTCTCTCCATCCCCCTCTTTCTCTATCTCTCTTTCCCTCCCCCTCTCTTTCCCCCTCTCTCTCTTTCTCCTGCTCCCTCTCTCTTTCCCTCCCCCTCTCTTTCCCTCTCTCCTTCTCCTGCTCCATCTCTCTCTCTCCAAATCCAAGTTTAATTCGTCATTGCAAGAGGAGGGGGCACCTGTCAGTCTTCTACTTTTATATCGAGCGGTGCGTGCTGTGTCGTTTTAACTTTAACTTAATGATGTGATTCCTTTTCTTAAAACAAAAGAAATAAATAAATGCATTGCTTATGCATTATCCCAGAATAATGCTGGATTAGTCCAGAGTAGACATGCTTTAGCATCCTTAAGGCTAAAAATGTAGTTTCAGTTAGCGGCAAGGGTGATTTTTGATATTCTGGCAATACCTCATTCATTTTGCTTTGCTTTGCTTTGCTTTGCTTTCTTTTTTCTTTTTGGAAATTACTTGTTTCCATTTCATAGAGGAATCTCTCTACTGGGCTTGGATTGCTCTATACATAGCATCTTATATAAAGCCTGTGCCCTTTCCTTCCCTCTTCTGCTGCATTTTAATTAAACCTTCCCCAATGCTGGAAAGAGAAGTCATATTATGGGTTTCTTCCTTCTTTGGTCCTTCACCTGAGCTTGCTGTGGTCCACTTTTTTCCAATAAGGCTAATTTGATGACTTTCCATCACGGGGAAACTGCTTCAAAGTCTACAAGGCTAAGAAAAATAGCCCTGTCCAATTCCACCGAACATCTTCTTCCCTATAAAAAATGAGAAAAATCAGAAAATGCCAGATCCTCCTTCATTTGGCAGTGAGGAAGAAACACCTGTGTGACTACAGCCTGATCTTCATTCGCTTGGGAGACATCTGAGTTTGGAGTGAGGGACAACCCGGTCAAGTTTTCTTACTTTATTTTTTAAAAAATTTGATTTATATCCCACCCTTACCCGGAGACTCAGGGCGACTTACAATGCGTGAAGCAATAGCCTTCATACTTTTGTATATTTTTTATACAAAGTCAGCTTATTGTCCCCACAAACTGGTCCTCAATTTACCTACCTTAGAAAGGATGGAAGGCTGAGTCGACCTTGAGCCTGGCTAGGATTGAACTCGCAGTAATTGCAGGCAGCTGGATGTTAAATGCTGCCTTAGTAGGAGGCATTAGCCTCCTACGCCACTCAGGCCCCTTTATTTTTAGGGGTAGGTGGGAAGTAGGTGGTGGATTTGAATCGCTCTTCGCTTTGAGCCTCACACGCTGAATAAATAGGATTTGATTTTGCAATATGCTCAAGTTGGGTTTTTGGCTTTTCCCCCTCCCCCAGCCTGCCCCATCTCACAAATGAAAAAGGATGTGGCAGTGGGATCATTATTGACGGAATTATTTAAATTTGAACTGATGGAAAAGAGGTAAAGAAAAGCTAAGCTGCATTCTGGAATTAATTGAGGCTCAAACCCCATTCGGAATTTCTCTTCTGAATGGGGTTTGATCAGGGGTGGGCTTAAAATTTTTTTTAGCAAGGGGTTCTCTGCCCAGTTTTATTTTTATTTTTTAAATTTAATTTAATGCCGCCCTTCTCCGGAGACTCAGGGCGGCTTACAATGCTATGCTTTAAGCAATAGCCTTCATACTTTTATATATACCTGCTTAGTAGGGCTTTCACCCTCCCCCCCAAGCGGTGTTCTTTTTTATACAAAGTCAGTTTATTGCCCCCACAATCTGGGTCCTCATTTTACCTACCTCGGAAGGATGGAAGGCAGAGTCAACCTTGATCATGGGGAGATTCGAACTTGCAGTAATTGCAGGCAGCTGGTGTCACTTTAACAACACTTTAAGCTGCTGCGCCACCAAGGCTCCACCACGCCCACCAAGTTGCTGGGCGGGCGTGGCCATGGTGGGTGTGGCCTAGTCGGCCTCCTGCGGGGAGGGGGCGGGGGGTGGGGCATTTTTGCCCTCCCCAGGCTCCCCAGGCTTTCCTTGAGCCTCCGTGAGGGGGAAAACGGCCTCTCCAGGCTCTGGAGGCCCTCTGGAGGCCGTTTCCAGCCTTCCCAAACTTCCGGTGGGCCAGTTTTTCACTCTCCTTGAGCCTCCGCACATTTCCTGCATTTACCTGCATCCAAAAAGAGCCACTTGAGGACTCCTGAGAGGGCCGCGGTGGGGTGAGTGGGGCCAGCCAAGGAGTGGGATTTGCGTGTTCTCCGAACTGCACAGAATCTTATCTAGAGGTTCGCCCGAACCCCTGTGAACCCTTGTGTCTTATTTTGCTTTGGGGTTCCCTGCTCTCCCCCCCACCCCACCCGATCCATAGAATTATTCTCTACATTTTGAGATGGCTGGGAATGAAAAGTTTTTTTCCCCTCTGTGTACAGGAATGCGTAGAAAGGTCCAGGTGTTTGCGCCAAGATCTTTTATCCGGCATCTCTAGTCCGTGCCAGGTATTAAGACTGGCCCACCGTTTAAAGAAAAAAGCTTTCCTGTTCTTGAGTTGCACTTTGAGCCTGAAAATACGTACGAATTTAAGCAGTTAGATAGGATTTTGTAGTATCAATCTTAATTACAATCAAAGTCAGACTTAATTCCCACTGGAATTATTCTTAATACTTGCAAGGAATTAAAGCCATCGGCAATTCTTGTTGCGCTTCACTCACCCTGGAGCAGGCAGATACAGGTACCCCTCGACTTACAAACACAATAGAGCCCTACATTTTGGCTGCTAAGTGAGACAGCCGTTAAGCGAATTTTACCCCATTTTACAACCTTTCCTGCCACAGTTACTAAGTGAATCTTGCTTCCCCGTTGACTTTGCTTGTCGGAAGGTCGCAAAAGGGGGGGGGGTGTCACGTGACCCCGGGACACTCCAACTGTCATAAATATGAGTCAGTTGCCGAGCCTCTGAATTTCGATCACGTGAGCACGAGGATGCTTTGAACGGTCGTAAGAGTGAAAAAAACGGTCTTAAGTGACCTTTCTCAGCGCCGTCGTAACTTTAAACGGTCACTAAACAAACTATTGTAAGTCAAGGACTACTTGAACTCTATATCTAGAATAGAAACAGAATATTTAGACTAAGCGAATCTATCTAAGCGGGTAAATCACCAATATTTTATATAAGTTCTTCTGGATCCCCTGAAGAGAAGTATCTAAGCTACCAAAGACCATCTCCGTACCCGGAAGCCAAGCGAAACATTTGTAAGTGAGTTTAGCCCCAATGTACGACCTTCCTTGCCACCGTCATTAAGCAAATCCCTGTTGTAACTCGAGGGCTATCTGTGCCTCTTCGTGGATAAGAACTTTTCATAATATTTTTAAGCCGGAGCCGCAATCCTCCGAGGCAACCGGGGGCTTAGTTTCTAAAGCCTTGCTCTCGTACCGATCTCTGCTATTAAGTTACCTTTCTCCCTTGATAGATTAAACCCTGGCTGGGAGCATTTACCTGGGGAAAGCACTGGCTGTAGACTTATTTAGGCCGAAATTCTTTGTGAGGTTCTAGATGAGAGAGGTGAGGTCACTCTGGCCCAAATTCGTTTTAATTGCTTATTCACGCTTTGCGTGATCCCTTTTCCTTCCCCCTGGCCGTTTCCACGGACGGGGATCCAAGATAAATGAGGAGCGAATGGTCCCATCGCGTATTTTGCAAATATAAGTGGTGGAATTGCTCAGTCTGCTCCAAGGGGGCTGCACCTGTGTTATTTCTTGCCCGGCTTCTTTATAACTTTGGAAGCGGGGTTTGTATCTTAATCCAACTTGACATTCCACTTTCAGCTCTGCTGAATAATATATTGCCTTTTTCTTTTTTTTAAAAAAATGTTTGTTTTCTATCTAAGAGTTTCCCTCTCCCCCCGCCCCCCGAATATTTCTTCCTCCTGTGCTCGGGAAGAAGGTCTGTGCCTGAATATCCCTAGAGCTTCTTCTGTGTGTTTTTAATTCTTACATTTCTGAATGCATGCTTTAGAGGTAGTGCTCTTGCCTCACAATTGGGAGGCTGTGAGTTCTATCCTAGGTAGTGGCAGATATTTCTCTCTCTGGGCATACTGAGAATATATCTGCCGAACAAAACTCTGCATTGGCAACAGGAAAAGCATCCGGCCAGTAAAACTAGCTCCATTCAGTTGCCCAGACTCCACCCCGCAAGGGATTATGGGCAGTAGTGAAATCCAAATTTTTTTTTACTACTGTTTCTGTGGGCTGGCTTGGTGGGCATGGTGTGGCTTGGTGGGCATGGCAGGGGGAGGATACTGCAAAATCTCCATTCCCATCCCATTCTGGGGCCAAAATTTTGGTTACTCAAAATTTCTGCTACCGGTTCTCCAGAAACCGTCAGAGCCTGATGGATTTCACCCCTGATTATGGGGTCGTTAAATGAAGTTGATGATGATTTCTCAATGCATTCTTTCAATAGATGCGAATTTGGTGCAATTCTCGCATAAATGTAAATTTTTGTGTCTGCTTTTCTGCACTGGCTCTATTTTTTCTGCCTGCATTTTGATAAAATCAAAGCATGCATATGCATATTGGTATATCTAGCTAGATACTGAGATGATTCAAAACAATGCATTCATATAAAAATTGTGATAAGGAGTAATGTTATTCGGTCCTCTCAAGTTAGATACAAGAATGCGCTAGATAAGATGAAGCATTGTTTTATGTTAGGGATGCAGTTGAATAATACCGATAAATGAGCTATCGATATTGGTTATGCTTCATCTCATGTTTCCCAAAGTGTGGTACGCATACCCCCAGGGGTATGGGAAGAGTTTGGTGGGGGTACGCGTTGCACCGGAGTTTAGTGGGGATCACGTGGGAATATCCACTGCACCGTGCTTAGCTGCGCCCACAGAACAAAGAAAGAAATAGGCGCATATCACAATTTTTACACGGGAACTGGGGCCATCATACATCGTATCGCAACTCATTATGGCGGGAACTTCTGCGCATCCTTCGCGTAGCTCTGGGTCGGCCATTTTTAAAATGTGGGAACATTAACAGTTAACGTTGAGCCTCAGAACTCTTTAAAAGCCGGAGAACTGCAGTGTTATCTAACGGTTAGACAGTCTTGTGAGGCGTGACACGGCGTGAATATACCGCACTTCGTTATAGAGACAACTTACTTCTTTAATAGTTAGTTCCGGGCGCCTGTTATCGTGCTTTAGTAAGTTCCACTGATTTTGATTATATATATATAATCAATATATTTTGATTTTTATTAAAGCATATGTTTTTTATGAGGGGTACTCAGCATTACTCAGCAATTATAGAAGGGGTACACATATGTCAAAAGTTTGGGAAACACTGTCATAGCCAATCGTAATAGGCTGGCACTTTCATCATGAATCAGAATATAAACTCTAAAATATTAGATCCAGGCAGTGGTGGGATTCAAATAATTTAACAAGCGGTTCTCTGTCCTAATGATCAGCTGTGAGGGCGTGGCATTGGTGGGCGTGGCCAGGGAGTGTGACAGGCAGCACTTGGCCTCCTGCACCTCCTGGGAACAGCCCCCTCCTCTGTGCCCCATTTTGGGCCTAGTAGTCCCCCCTGCATTTACCTGGGAGCCAAAATGGAGTGCATGGTAACTCCAGGAAGAAGCGGGGAGGGGGCGGGGCCAGCCAGCAGTTTAACAACTGGATCCCCGAACCGGCTGAATCCCACCACTGGATACAGGTTATGGACAAAACAGATAATGACGGTATTTTCACAAAATAATGGTCATTGCTTGCCTGTTTTTTTCCCCTTGCAAAAGAGAAAAGGTCCTAATCACCCTTAAAAAATTGAATTCCACAAGGAACTGTAAAATAACAGTTTTCTGAGCGAAGCTTCCTTCCAGAGGAGGCGCGATTAAAATCGCAATGATTAAACTTACAACATTTTCAAACCCTCCGAACTGCATGGTTCTTGGCTCTAACCTTTTAGAGATGTTTGAAAGGTCAATAAACCAGCAAATTTCACAGTGACAGGACACCAGTTCCGAAAAACTTGGTGTTTCTGCCAGGTCTCATCCGAAGCGCCTATGAAAATAGCAGAGCGGGAGAGTGTTGCCTCTTAAAAGGGAAGGAAGGGCCTATTCATTTCCTTGTGGTTGAGATGTACAATAACTTTATTGTGAAACAAGGTGGATTAATGAGTAAAGCAAATTTATGGATGATACAAAGAGGGTATGTTGAGGTTGGCAGAATGCTGATCGGATTTTGAAGAATGCCAAAATAAGTGCACGAAGGAGGCAAAAATAGTCCATAGAAGTTCGCTGTGAGAGTAAAATTAAACTCACTGTGGTTTAAAAGAAAAAATAAAATCTTGCAAGACAAATGTGCCATGTATTTTTGAGTCTGACCAGTCCCCTCTAGGACTGTCTTTCAAGGCTGCATTTAAGATGCTTGGCTTCTTGGATTACCAATGTCTATCCTTGTTTGTTTGAGCAGTCTGAGTTTCGTTCAGTTCATTTGAAAAACCTTGTAAAATAGGTTGAGCTTGTTTGTGGGTTTGTCTGTTAAACAACATGTCCCTTAGGTAGATACCTCTGTTGCTCACTCTTTTATTCTGTTTAATTTCTGGATGAAGATTATATTCTGATTTTTTCCCCCAAACCATATAATCTCTTTCCGTACTGGCAATTTCAAGGTATATGGACAACTAATGTATAGATAGATAGATAGATAGATAGATAGATAGATAGATAGATAGATAGATAGATAGATAGATAGATAGATAGATATAAATGATAGAGATGATAGATAGATACAGATAGGTAGATAATATAGATAGATAGATAGATAGATAGATAGATAGATAGATAGATAGATAGATAGATAGATAGATAGATAGATAATAGCTATAGAAGATAGAGACAGAAAATAGAGATAGAAGATAGAGATAGACAGACAGACAGAGATATGATGATATAGATAGGTAGGTAGGTAGATAATAGATATAGAAGATAGAGATAATGAGATAGATAATGAGATAGAGATAGAGATAGATAGATAGATAGATAGATAGATAGATAGATAGATAGATAGATAGATAGATAGATAGATAGATAGATAGATGATAGATATAGAAGAGATAGATAGAAAATAGAGATAGATGATAGAGGTAAATAGATGATAGAGACAGACATATGTTGAGATAGGTGATAGATGATAAAGATGATAGATAGATAAATAGAGATAGATAGAAGATAGATAGATAGATAGATAGATAGATAGATAGATAGATAGATAGATGGATAGATAGATGACAGAAGATGATAGAGAGAGAGAAATGCTAAAGAAAATGTCTGAATAAGTCTTTCCGTTAGTCTCTACCAGATTCTCCTTAACAGCAATTGTGCAAAAAGTTTACTAATGGATTTTATCCTTAGGTCATTTCTGCACTATCGACATCTTTATAGCTCTGTTGAGGTGATGTAAATCCCCTCCTCATTATGTTATTTTGACAGAAACGATGGTCGGGATACCAGAAGTTGCCATAAATTGCCACTGAAGGAATGAGCTTAATCTACCTCTTAACCAGCTTTTTAGCAGCGGTCAATGCTCTCAACCTTGGTAGCTTGCTTGGGCTAAGTCCGTTGGTTGCTAAGGCTTTCTGGAAGGTGGAGAATTCTAGAGATGGTACAGAAGCATTTCTGCCTTACCCCATTAGACTTTGGCCTCAAATATGACCCTAAGATGCGAGAATGATAAGGAAATGTAGGTGATAAATAGTCCTTTTTCTCCTTCCAGTCGAGTCCAAAGACAACAAGAAGTCAATTACTTCAGAGACAGGGGTGGGTTTTATTTACTGGTTTGCCCTGCGAGCGCACGGTCTCCACACTTGCGCCCGGCCTTCTGCACATGCGCTTTGGTTACTCACGTGCCTTCTGAGCATGCACCCGCCCTCGAAAATGTGCCTAAATAGGACGGTTTACAGCCAAGTTTGGAGGGGGGGCAACCCACGATCTCCGCTACCGGTTTACCCGAATCGGTGCAAACCGGCTGAATACCACCACAGATAAAGGAAAAACTGAAGCTTCCATCAATATTATTGTTTGTCATTGAATTATTGGGTAGGGGAATTAAGAGTTTTAGATAAAATACTAGTCCATCAAGGAAGGAGTGGTGTGGTGGCCTAGAGAGGTGGAACTCTCGCCTCACAATCTGTGAGTTTGATCCTAGGTAGAGGGAGATATTTCTCTCTGGGCACAATGAGAATCTATCTGCTGGACAAAACTCTGCATTGGTGACAGGAAGGGCATCCGGCCATTTAAAAACTCTGCTAGCTCCGTTCAGTTGACCAGACTCCATCCCGCAAGGGATCATGGGGTCGTTAAAAGATGACGATGTTGATGGGCATTTTTCACGGAAATTGTTGTGTACAACTTTTATGTGCAGATTGACAGATTGTTCTTTGCGGTTACCATTTCCCCCCCCTAAACTCTTCGTTACTCGTTGGAGTCAAGATTTTTGAACAATCCTAAGTACAGTGAGAAAATAATTAATTACAAAGCATATTGCGATTGGACTTTTGGCATACTGTGTGTTTGTGTGTGGGTGTGTTACCCATTCAACACATGTCTATGTAGGTTTGTTGTTACTGTTTTTGTCATCGTTTTTTTGGCCTTGTTTTTAACCCCAATGAATGAATGAATGAATGAATGAATGAATGAATGAATGAATGAATGAATGAATGAATGCTAAAAATGGTTCTAAAATGCATTTATGTTATTTTGCTTAATTGAGATGTTTGTTGTTCTTAGCATATTAATGTCTTTTGTAAAATGGATTTTTTAAAAAAACTTAATAGCCAGGGTTATAGAACCGGAGAAATCTGAAATTAACAGCACAAAAGCTGTCATTTCATATGGAATAATTTAACGGGGGTTTTTGGTCACTTGTTCGTCATAAAAAGTAAACTGACTCCATTGCTAATTTTAATTTTATCGAGAAGATAAATAGTTGAGGCTAATGAAAGTATAGATATTCGATGCCAGAGGCGTTTGGGAGAATCTGTTAATCATTTAACTCTTGTCACAGCAAATGTTTTGTCTTCATAAACCAATTAAAATAGAAATTTTCAATTCACTAAAATGGGTACCGTTCTTTGTTGCCTAAAGCAAATTAAAACAGCATTTGTTTAAAAATGTGCTTTCGAGACAGTCTTCAGGTAAATAATTAATATAGGTGTCTAAAATAATATCTTTAGTGTGCTCTGGCAAATAAGTACTATATATGTTTAAGAGTCAATGAAATTCTTCCTTGGGCCAAAAAAAAAAAAAAAAATTAAATATTATCTCCATCTTTGCTGTTCATTACTGCCAGACAGCATTAAGATCAATGATATTTATTTCTCCATCAATTTGATTAGAATGTAGGGCTTAACATGAGTACTGTAGACGCCCAATTGCAGGATAATTAAGTAAAAAAAAAAACTCTGTGTCTTGCAAAAGATTAAATTCAGAGACAGTCTGATATTTTTTAAAAAAACAATAAACTGAAGTTTAAAAACTTAAAAAAACCCAAAACACACTGGGCCATCAATTACCCAGTCTTTATAATGCATATTAAATAAATCCAGAATATTGTCAGTGATTTCCCTCCCCCCCACCCCATCTATCTGTGCTATGACATATAATCGTCATTGGGATGTTGCTGATTTGATGACTCTCTTAATATATAATAAATAATATTAATTTTATTATTTTATATTAATTATTATTTCCTCTCCTATATATTCATACACACATACATATATATTCATATATACATACCAGGGGTGGGTTCTACTTACCTTGACCACTGGTTCGCAACGGGATCACGCGCTTTGCTTCTGCGAATGCGCAGATCGCTGATGATGACATCTGGGGTGGTGGGCGGGGCCTCCCGCTGGTTTTACTACCGGTTCTTGCGAACTGGTCTGAACTGGGGTCAACCCAACACTGATACATACATACATACATACATACATACATACATACATACATACATACATACATATTTATATATAAAACCAGAAAGAAGTTACTTAAAACAGATGGAAATGTCTTGGTTACAAGTGTGAAAAAGCCTGAAAAATAAAATATTTTCAAGTGAGGTAAATAGAAATCATGTTTTCAAACTATTTGAAAACAATTTAACATCTAGCTTTCATATACAGTTTTTTTTTAAAAAAAAGAAGAATTTTCCTGTTTAATTTTTTGGGTTTGGAGTCTTAGGGAATTTTGAAATCTCCTGTGAGGAAAACAGTTTTGTCAAAAATTTGCTCATTTGGAGACTCAGAGCAACTGGAAGAGAAATAAGAAATGCCTTCCCTCGAAGAATAAATAGCCCCGATCCCTTTTCCATTTTGAGAAAATCAGGCTTTTAGGTCAAGTTACCTTGAATTCAAGTCACCTGTGGGGATATGGAGTGGGTAATGGGTCTCAGAAAATCTGATTTAGTCCAAAGAGAACCATGTCTTATGCAACAGTGAACTTAGCTTTAAATGCAATGCGCAAAACTGGAATATATAAAATTCAGGGCATAGAGAAAATCTTGAATAAAAGAAGGAGCACGCCAGTGTGTTAAATCAGGGCAATCTCAGCCCCCCAAAAATGAAATTGATGAATGGACAACTAGCTACGTCATTTGACTAGAGCCTCTCAGTTTTCTTCTGTTGAATAAGATAAACAGGAAGAAAGATTTAGAATTGAGTGTATTTCTTTGTCTTTTCTACTGTACATGAACACATATAGACAGGGAAGGGGAATTCATTCATCTAGAGAAAAAAACGGGGGGGGGGAATGAATGCTTGATGGACTCTTAGCTGTGTAATTTCAGTTAAACTGAAGAAAGCTGAGTTTGGAAGTTAAATTGGTAGAATAACAATAACAACATAACAACAACAATAATAATATAATTATTATTATTACTATTATTATTGATTAATCTGTAGTGAGATTCACAGCCTTTGAGGCCGGTTAATAGCTCAGCAGCTCGAGTCCTAACCAAGGACCTAGGAACTGTTAAGGTATCATCGGAGGATGTAAGCTGCTCCGAGTAAGGTGGTTTTTTGTAGAGTCAAAATGTTCAAGTCTGGTAAATTTAGAATTTCTAAATAGCGGGGTAGCCCTTTGGGTATTGCTCCAAGGGCTCCAATTACAATCGGGACAACACACGATTTCTTTTTCCACAGTCGCTCAACTTCAATTTGCAAGACCCGGTACTTTGTGATTTTTTTCTTGCTGCTTATCTTCAATTCGTGCATCACCAGGTATTGCAATGTCAATGAACCATACTTTTTTCTCTTCAACTACCGTTATGTCTGGTGTGTTGTGGACCAAGTGCCTATCAGTCTGAATCCTAAAGTCCCACATTATAATATTATTATTATTATTATTATTATTATTATTATTATTATTATTATTATTATTATTATTATTATTATTATTATTATTATTATTTATATATTATTATATTATATATAAATAATATACTGGTACCTAGGATGCCAGCAGCAACCCGTATCAACCATTAGCATAAGTCAGTGGTATTTGTGGTATCTTTTTAAATGTTCAGTTGATTGAGTTTCATGTTTAATGAATAAAAGTAATGATGATGATGATGATGATGATGATGATGATGTCAAAAACCAAAGCATGCAATGGTGGTGGTTGCGACTCTCGTCTTAGGCTCATTTCTCCACTCCATGGCAATACGAGTTACGCCCTGTTATTAAGTAAATACATCGCTTTCTGGTGTAACCAAGATGAGAATGCACCTATCAAGAGGAACTTAAAATCTAAAATTTGACAGGATGATTACATACTTGAAAAACGACTTCCAGGCAAAAAATATACTGGACAAAAATACATACACGGTTAGAAAAAAACATTAAAGCAACACATAGATTATAACCCAGAAATATTTTTGTTAGGCATAGTACCAGAAAACTATAATAAAGGGAATATATATTTAATATTACATATTTTGACGGTCGCAAGAATTATATACATGCAACATTGGAAAAATGGGGAACCACCCATAGGAGCAGAGGTAATTAAAAAAAATACTAGATTTTGCAGAAATGGATAGGTTGACATTGAAGACAAAAGATAAAGAAGATACAGAATAGTTTCAAAAATGGTATTTATTGTACCAGTGGTTGGATAATAGAAGTAGAAATTAGAAATTGGAAAAATACGATTATGTATGGTTTATGTTTAATATATTATTATATTATATACTATTATGTTAAGGAAATACACCCAGATAATACACTGTTTATAAAGAACATATATTAAGGAAAATATATAAATACATTGTTAAAAAGGAAGAAGAATGATTTCCATCTTGTTGGAAAAGAAATGAATGGAGGTTTCGGTGTGTTTTATTATCAGTTGAACTGGCTCAAAGAACTTTATACCATTCTCTCTATAAGCAAACCCACCAGGGATCTCAGACCTAAATACAAGGAGGAATAAATCCCACAGCAGAAAAACAGACAAATTAACAGCAGCGGGATATACTGTGCGAAAAAGAGAAATTCTGGCTGCAAAATATCATCTTCCTTTTGTTTTAGAGCCGGTTTGATGTAGTGGTTAATGCATCAGGCTAGAAAACAGGAGTGTCAACTCGCAAAGCATCCCTAGCCTGCTCTCGAGTTGCCATAGGTAGGAGGGGGGAAAACTGATGGGGGCAGTCACAATCAGAAGCACATTCCACGCATACCTTTCTCAAGGCTGTATCCCAGGTTACCTACAACATCCAGAGGGGCGTTAGCTCTACAGCCCGCAAAAGTGCTCCGTTGGAGAATGTGATTGATGACACACCCTGGGAGGAGGGGAGAAACAGGGTCATAACTGGGCTGTAAATTACGTGGGGCAGAGCTGGCTTCACTTGGGTATCTGCCAACATGTTGCTCCTAATAAATAACTGGGTTTCTTTTGAAGCTTAGCTCGAGGCTCATGGTGTAATTAGGGCATCCATTGGAACCCTGACAGGGAGGTTGTGAATTCTAGTCCCGCCTTAGCCATGAAAGCCATCTGGATGATCTTGGGCCGATCACTCTCTCTCGGCCCAACCCACCTCATAGGGTTGTCACTGTGGGGAAGATAGGAGGAAGAAGGTGTATGGGTTGTGTTCGCCAACTTGAGTTATTTGTGAAAATGATAACAGCAGGATATAAATACTGTAAATCTGGAGCTTTTGCCTTCATCCTCCCGGTTCGTAATCGGCTTTGTTGCTCTTGGCTGCACTCCTTCTAGAGTTTCAACATCTTTTGTGCAATATGGAGACCAAAATTCAGTTCCTGCCATTTGCTTCATTACATTCTACTTTTATTATTTTAAAGCCATCAGAGGCTCCTTCTGCGTCCTTTATTGAAATTTGGCCAATCCTCCCATTCTCTTTTTAATGGCCATTTCTACTTATGACTCTGTGTCTGGCCACAATAAATGGTGTGGCGTGGGTTTTGATTTTTTTTTTAATATAATCAGTGGGAAAGGAATATTTATTAGGGATCAGTTCTAGACACAGGACTATTTAGTGTGTTGGTATATTATTTGTGAATCTGTGCGCCCCCGAGCCTGCGTATCCATCTCACAACACAATTCGCAGCTCCTGTAATGCTAAATTAGGAAGGATTGGAAGATTATGAGAGATGGAGAGAGATAAACGAAGAGTCTTAAAAGTTGGAAAACTCTATGAAAATTAACAAGCAGAGATTTAATTTAGATAAAAATGCAAGGTCATAAAGTAAGAGAAAAAAATCATAATACAAATGGGAGGAGGATATGATACAAGGATAATTAAGATGAATTTTTTATTTATACAGCAACATGTTTGGCCAAGAAATCCTTTTAAGTGTTGCCAAATGACATGAAAATGCACCCGTGTCTTTTACAGAATGTGCCTTCTGATTGAAGTGCCCCAAGTACCAAAAACAGGACAGGAAAATATGAACAGAACAGAATAGATTAGAATAACAGAATTGGAAGGGACCTTGGAGATCTTCTAGTCCAACCCCCTGCCCAGGCAGGAAACCCTACACCACTTCAGACAAATGCTTATCCAACCTCTTCTTTAAAAAATGCAGTGTTGGAGCACTCAGCACTCACAACTTCTGGAGGCAAGTTGTTCCACTGGTGAATTGTTCTCACTGTCAGGAAATTTCTCCTGAGTTCTAGGTTGCTTCTCTGCTTGATTAGTTTCCATTCGTTGCTTCTTCTCCTGCCTTCAGGTGCTTTAGAGAATAGCTTGACTCCCTCTTCTTTGTGGCAGCCCCTCAGATATTGGAAGACTGCTATCATGTCTCCCCTAGTCCTTCTTTTCATTAAACTAAACATACCCAGTTCCTGCAATCGTTCTTCATATGTTTGAACCTCCACTCCCCTAATCCTCTTTGTTGCTCTTCTCTGCACTCTTTCTAGAGTCTCAACAACTTTTTTCCATTGTGGTGACCAAAACTGGATATTCCAAGTGTGGCCTTAACAAGGCACGTGACAATCACAATTCAACTTGCGGAAATCATTTTTCCTTTCTGTTCATTTTTACCCACACTGTATGCAAATCCCACTCTTGGGAGATTCATCAAGATATCTTGGAAGCCAGAGCTGATTTGTTTTAACTCCACATGAAGAAAATGCATCTTCTTGTTTTGTGCAAATAATGCACATGATAGACTTAGTGCACTGTTCTTCATAAGATAAAAATCCGAAGTGATTTATTGATCCCAACGTAGATGGAATAAGCACCGTTTTTGTAAGCAGGAACATTTTGCGCTAGCCAAATCTATTTTATTCTTCTTTTTTTTTTAATTGTGCTTATTCTCACCACTTGGAACCATTGGGAATAGTTTAGTGCAAATCTGGATCATTGTGCAATTATCTGTAAGTCTGTAGCAAATCCCTAATCAATCAATCTATCACCCACTGCAGTAAAAGTGAGATATATTCTCAAAGTATTAGCTTTATATCCGTATGGGAAAAAGAATAACTGTTTAAGGAAACATTTTTGAACAAAGTCAGTTGCTTTGGACAATGGAACCACAGGTAACTAAGACTATCATAAAAACAGAATTTTCCTTCTGCTAAATATTGTCCATTTGAGCATATTAATCTTAGAATATAATAAAGGTAAATGTTCCCTTTGCACATATGTTAGTCGTTCCCGACTCTAGGGGGCAGTGCTCATCTCCGTTTCAAAGCCGAAGAGCCAGCGCTGTCCGAAGATGTCTCCGTGGTCATGTGGCTGGCATGACTCAACGCTAAAAGCGCACGGAACACTGTTCCCTTCCCACCAAAGGTGGTCCCTGTTTTTCTACTTGCATTTTTCACCTGCTTTTGAACTGCTAGGTTGGCAGAAGCTGGGACAAGTAACGGGAGCTCATCCCATTACGCTGCACTAGGGATTTGAACCGCTGAACTGCTGACCTTTCAATCGACAAACTCAGTGTCTTAGCCACCGCTTCCCCATTAGAATATACTACTGGATGTTAAACTGAATTAGTAGGCTTGTTTCCACAGTGCAAAGAGAGCCCCTGTAGCGTATGTGGATATCGACATCATCAAGGGTTAAATATTTATACCTTGTTTTCCCAAAAATAAGACCTCCCCTGATAATAAATCCAATCGGGCTTTTGAGTACATGGCAATAAGGCCAAGTGCTTATTTCAGGGTTCAAAAAAAATATAAGACAGGGTCTTATTTTCGGGAAAACACGGTAGATGCAGATGATAAATAGTAAGATGGATGGATGGATGGATGGATGGATGGATGGATGGATAGATAGATAGATGATAGATATAGAGATAAATAGATAA
This sequence comes from Coluber constrictor foxii, assembly GCA_038048745.1. Taxonomy (NCBI): domain Eukaryota; kingdom Metazoa; phylum Chordata; class Lepidosauria; order Squamata; family Colubridae; genus Coluber; species Coluber constrictor. The sequence goes on along the minus strand of CM075965.1, from coordinate 74,404,138 downwards.
ATAGAGATTAGATAGAGAGATAGAGAGAGAGAGAGAGAAAGAAAGAAAGAAAGATAGATAGATAGATAGATAGATAGATAGATAGATAGATAGATAGACAGACAGACAGACAGACAGACAGACAGACAGACAGACAGACAGACAGACATAGACAGATACCCTGTTTCCCCCAAAATAAGACCTGCCCTAAGGCCAAGCGCTTCTTTCAGGGTTCAAAAAAATATGAGACAGGGTCTTATTTTTGGGAAAACATGGTAGATACAGATGATAAATAGTAAGATGGACAGAGAGAGAGAGTGAGAGAGAGAGAGAGAGAGAGAGAGAGAGAGAGAGAGAGAGATAAATAGATAGAGATGAGAGAGAGAGAGAGAGAGGGAGAGAGAGAGAGAGAGAGAGAGAGAGACCCTGTTTCCCCCAAAATAAGACCTCCCCTAAGGCCAAGTGCTTCTTTCAGGGTTCAAAAAAATATGAGATAGGGTCTTAATTTCGGGGAAACACGGTACTTGGACAGAAGTTTGAATAAAAGTTTGACCGATTAAGGAGGGTTTTTTTTTTAATTTTAATAAAATTCGTTTAAGACATTGAAGACTTAAGGGAATCATCTCTTTCTGTGTCTCTCCATCTCTGGTGTGTACAAAAACAGATACGTCCCTTCCCCTGGGAAAATCATATGAAAATTTAGGATAAAAAGGGATATATGCTTCAATGTTGTTTTTTAAATCGCATGGGAATGTTAGAAGGGAAATTAAGACTTTCCTCATGCTCATTTCAACCATGGGGGTTAAAGCCATTGAAGTGTACAGATCGGTTGGACGACAAAGAGTGTGGAGAAGATTGAATAGCTGAAGATTGAATGGGGGGAAGCGGATGGTTGGATCTCCTCCTGATCCTAGGATGGTCATGGAAGAGTCAAGGACTTGTCCTTCTCCGTTGGACTTGGTTCTGATGTTTCTTCCTGCAACTTTGTCCAATCTGCCCAGCAGAATGAAGGCATGGACATTGTCACCAAAAGGCTTCTGATGTGCCAGATTGGGCCTGCATTTCTGAAGCAGATGTTGCCTGCGGTTCTAGCTAGCTGTAGAAGAAGACTTCAGCAGGAAGTCTCCTGCCATGATCAAGGGCCAGATGGTAATTCGTGGGGGCCTTGAGTGGCTGCCATCTGCACCAGAGTGAAAATGATTGTGTGGATGGGAATTCCTGCGGTGAAGTTTTTTCCTTCTAAATACTGATTATCCCTTCCTGTTCTTCGCTCAACCAAAATGCAAATGGACACCAAAAATATTGAAAATCAATCAATCAGAATAGAGCTGGAAGAGACCTTGGAGGTCTTCTAGTCCAATCCCCTGCTTAGACAGGAGACCCTACACCACTTCAAACCAATGGTTGTCCAGTCTCTTCTTAAAAAGCTCCAGTGATGGAGCAATCACAACTTCTGGTGGCAAGTAGTTCCACTGGTTAATTGTCCTGACTGTGAGGAAGTTTCTTTTTAATCCTAAATTGTTTTTCTCCTTGACTATTTTCCATCCCTTGTTTCTTATCCTGCCTTCTGGTGCTTTGGAGACTTAAGTTGACCCCATCTTCTTCGTTGCGGCCCCTTAAATATTAGAAGATTGCTATCATGTCACCTTTAGCTCTTCTTTTCACTAGACTAGTGAAAATGGAAGTTGTGGGAGCTTCATCACTGGAAGCTTTGAAGAAGAGACTGGACTGCCCTCTGTCAGAAATGGTGTAGGGCCATAAGGGCGAACTAATGGCACAGGTGGCATGCGGAAACATACCTGTGGGCACGCAAGCTCAGCTCCAGCATGCTGATTTTCGGGTCTTCTGGGCCCACCAGTTGGCATACAGGCCATTTCCTGCCTCCGGAGGGCCTCCAGGGTGTGTGGGGGGAAGGCCATTTTTACCCTCCCCAGGTTCCTAGAAAGGCTCTGGAGCCTGGGGAGAATGAAAAACGGATCTACTGGGCCCACTGTGCCATCACATACCAAAAGCGTGTGTGTGTGTGTGCATGGGGGGGGGGGGGGTCACGCAAAAAGATCACATGCCAAAAGTCTTCCTCCTCCTCGTCCTTCCAAATCTTTCCCAATTCCTTCCCAATGTCCATCAACTCACTCGGGCTCTTAAAAGGACATCGCTGACCTCAACTTACAGTTAATCCTCAACTTACAACAGTTCATTTAATCATCCTTCAAAGTTACAACGGCATTAAAAAAGTGACTCGTGACCGTTTTTCACACTTACGACCACGGCGGCATCCGCCACCATGATCGTGTGATCAAAATTCAGACCCTCGGCAACCGACTCATATTTATGATGGTTTCAGTGTCCTGGGGTCATGTCATCCCCTTTTGTGACCACCTGAGGGAAGCCCGATTCGTTTAACAACTGTGTGACTCACTTAACAACTGCAGTGATTCATTTAACAACTAGGACAAAATTCACTTAACAACTGTCTTACTTAGGGTTAGACTAGCCTTGAAAATCTTGGAATGAGAGTGTTTACATGACTAGTTTTTCTCTAGTGGATCCCAAATGGTTACCTTCAGATGGCTTTCCAAATTCTTTTGTTGTTGGTGGTGGTGGTCTTTTTTTTTTGGTGAAATGAGAAAGAACAGCGCTGGTAGAAAAGAAATAGTTCAATCCAGTTGGCTTGTATGACAATATCTGGAGAAAATCAGATATTATGAATGGGTCACTGGTGACATATCTGTGGGCACGCGAGCTCAGCTCCAGCATGCTGATTTTCGAGGGCCCACCAGTTGGCAAACAGGCCATTTCCTGCCTCCGGAGGGCCTCCGGGGTGTGTGTGGGGAAGGCCAACAACAACAACAACAACAAAAGAATTTGGAAAACCATCTGAAAGTAACCATTTGGGATCCACTAGAGAAAAACTAGTCGTGTAAACACTCTCTTACTTTATATGTTTTAGCCTCCAGTTCCCTAATCGTCTTGGTTGCTCTTCTCTGCGCTCTTTCCAGAGTCTCAACATCTTTTTTATAGTGTGGGGACCAAAACTATTAGAATGCCATTAGCAGGAGTTCAGTGACCCAAATGAATATTTTTTTTATTTTATTTTTTGGCTAATCTGAAGCAGTCTTATATCTACGTTGTTCTCGGGCCAAGGAAATCTGTCTGGGGAGGAATCTCGGAAACTTACAGCCTTGGCAAGGCCTCTGCAGTTGGCTTCGGAGCTCAGAGGAATAAATCATAAAGTGAAAGCTCTTTTCGTCTTGCTAATACGATTTGCCCGGGCTTCGGTCTGAATTTTGTACAGGGAGTCCTGGATTTACAACAGTTCGTTTAGTGACTGTTTGAAGTTACAATGGTAGGGAAAAAAAGGGACCTGTAATCATTTTTCGAGCTTATAAGCACTACCAATCAGAATCGAGGTGGAAGGGACCTTGGAGGTCTTCTAGTCCAGCCCCTACTCAAGTAGGAGACCCTACACCATTTCAGACAAATCGTTGTCCAGTCTTTTCTTAAAAGCCTGCAGTGACTGAAGCACCCAGAACTTCTGAAAACAAGTTATTCCACTGGTTTATTTTCCTGATTGTTAGGAACAACTTCTTCTTCTTCTTCTTCTTCTTCTTCTTCTTCTTCTTCTTCTTCTTCTTCTTCTTCTTCTTCTTCTTCTTCTTCTTCTTCTTCTTCTTCTTCTTCTTCTTCTTCTTCTTCTTCTTCTTCTTCTTCTTCTTCTTCTTCTTCTTCTTCTTCCTTATTTGTTCCCTATGAGTAGCATTAAGTGTTGTACTTTATGATTCTTGATGAACGTATCTTTTCTTTTATGTACACTGAGAGCCTATGCACGAAAGACAAATTTTTTGTGTGTCCAATCACACTTGGTCAATAAAGAATTCTATTCTATTCTATTCTATTCTATTCTATTCTATTCTATTCTATTCTATTCTATTCTATTCTATTCTATTCTATTCTATTCTATTCTATTCTATTCTATTCCATTCCATTCCATTCCATTCCATTCCATTCCATTCCATTCCATTCCATTCCATTCCATTCCATTCTACTCTACTCTACTCTACTCTACTCGCTGTGCCCTTAAGACTTTACTATTTCAACAGGCTGGGCTGACGAGATAATGAATTTTAAATGGGTATTTTAGTCTTGGAGTTTGTAAAAATAGGGGCAAATTATTTAATACATTTTAAATTGTTTTTAAATTTTGAGGTATATTTTGTGGTTTTTATTCTGGCTGTGCACCACCCTGAGTCCCTCGGGAGAAGGGCGGTATAAAAATTTAAATAATAAAAGTAATAATAAATAATAAAATATTCCATTCCATTCCATTCCATTCCATTCCATTCCATTCCATTCCATTCCATTCCATTCCATTCCATTCCATTCCATTCTATTCTATTCTATTCTATTCTATTCTATTCTATTCTATTCTATTCTTACTCTACTCTATTCTATTCTATTCCTACTTCTCATTCTATACTATTCCTATTTCTTATTCTATTCCTATTTCTTATTCTATTCTATTCTATTCTATTCTATTCTATTCTATTCTATTCTATTCTATTCTATTCTATTCTATTCTATTCTATTCTATTCTATTCTATTCTATTCTATTCTTACTCTACTCTATTCTATTCTATTCCTACTTCTCATTCTATACTATTCCTATTTCTTATTCTATTCTATTCTATTCTATTCTATTCTATTCTATTCTATTCTATTCTATTCTATTCTATTCTATTCTATTCTATTCTATTCTATTCTATTCTATTCTATTCTATTCTATTCTATTCTATTCTATTCTATTCTATTCTATTCTATTCTTCCCTCTTCCTCTCCTCCTCCTTCCCCATAATCACTCGATCAAAATTCAGCTGCCTGTCAACCAACTCATATTTATGATAGTTGCATTGTCATGGGCTCATGTGATCCCCTTTCATAGCCTTCTGACAAGACAAGTCACTGGGGAAGCCGGCTTCACTTAACAACCATGGTGCTAACTTAACAACCGCAGGGGTTCCCTTAACAACGGTGGCAAGAAAGGGTGAAAAATGAGACCAATGTCTCCCTTAGCAACAGAAATGTTGGGCTCAGTTAGCGGTCTTAAGCCAAGGACTGCCTGTATCTTCCTGCCTGGGGTGCTTCGTGGGGTTTTCGTATCTGTGGGTGCTCTTGAGCAAGGAAGCCCGTTATGTCAGCTCTCTTATTTTATGGGATAGGTTATATCCATGATGGCGAACCAATGGCATGCATGCCACAGGTGACACACGGAGTCATATCTGTGGGCACATGAGTTGTTCCCTAGCTCAGCTGTAGCGCACATTCACGCACCGGCCAGCTGATTTTCGGGCATCTCGACCCCACCAGAAGTCAGGAAATGGGCTGTTTCTGGCCACTGGGGATGTGGGGAAGGCCATTTTTGCCCTCCCCAGGCTCCAAGAAAGCCCCTGGAGCCTGGGGAGGGTGAAAAATGACTGGGCCCACCAGGACGGTTTTTGCCATCACGTGCCCAAAGTGGGGGGAGCATAGGAGGGTCGCACGCACATGGGGGGGATGGGGCACAGGCAGGCATTGAATTATGGATGTGGGCACACGCACACATGCCCCCCTGTGCTCCCCTTGCTTTCGGCACGCGATGGCAAAAAGGTTAGCCATCCCTGGGTTACATAAACTATCCAGAGTTAGGTATAACCAAAAATAGGGTCTACAACATAAGCATATATGCAGGGGTGGGCTTCAAAAATTTTAGCAAGAGGTTCTTTGCCCGGTTGCTGGGTGGGCGTGGCCATGGTGGGTGTGGCCTAATCAGCCTCCTGCACCAAGGTGGGCAGGGCGTTTTTGCCCTCCCCAGGTTCCGGAGGCTTTCCTCAAGTCTCCGGGAGGGCGAAAACGGCCTCCCCAGGCTCTGGAGGCCCTCTGGAGGTCGGAAATGTTCCGGCCTTCCTGAACTTCCAGTAGGCCCATTTTTCGCCGTCCCCGAGCCTCCGTGCGCGCCCTGCACTTACCTGCATCCAAAACCGGCCGCGTGGAGACTCCTGGGAGGGGCGGGGTGTGGTGGGCGGGGCCAGCCAGGAATGGGAGTGAGGGTTCTCTGAACTGCACAGAATCTTAGCTAGAGGTTCTCCCGAACCCCTAGCAGCCCTCCCCTGCGTATAAGACCACGAAAATAACGCTAAGTAATACGAGCCGATAGTTCCAATAGAATATTCATCGTTCGGTGAGCCGTCCTAGATAGCTATTAAATTCTGCTCCATTGCTGGGAATAGAAAGCTACGATCCCCTGGTGGGGCCTAAATCAAATTCATACAAGCCGGATCTTGCTTTTATACCAACATTGTTTTTCATCATCTGTGCAGTTTCCCCACTTAGCAGCTTAACAGCGTTAACATCTTGGTATTTATAGGAGAAGGAAAATCAGTCTGAACACATCGTAACAACCGTGGAGAGTATATTTTGATGCTCCCGGTATCTGATGGAAGGAAAACCTTTTGAAATATATATATATATATATATATATATCTGTCTGTCTCCAGGACACTTCTGTGCATTAACGTAGCAGGAGCACAGATGGCACTTGAAATACTGAATAATAAGCTAAGGAAATTGGCAAGGAGATGTTAAAAATTTGGCCTCTGGAATATGATCCCGCACTTAAAAAAAGGAAGTTGTGAAAGTTACCGAATGTTTAAGCCTTTGCCTGTTTAATAACAAAGTTTGTTGTTATGAATAGTAGATATTCACCAGCAGGACAACAGTAGGAAAATTAAAGTGAAATTCAGCCCATATTTATTCATCTTTGAGATGGTGTAACCAGATCTACGTGAGGCTTATTTAATATCTCAGAACCGTGCAACTGTTTCCTATTTTTATGTTTATAGGACTTGATCGAATGAATATGTGCCACCTAACCTTTAGGACAGAGAGAGTTTATTATTAGCTGGTTTTTAAAAACTCTGTGGAAGAACTTTCTGAACACAAATCTACTTTAAAATAGTTGTACAAGCAGTAACAAGGCAAAGATATAGATAAATAGATGATAGATAGATGGACAGACAGACAGACAGACAGATGGATGATGGATGGTGGACAGACAGATAGTAGACATACGTGCTGTGGATGGATGGATGGATGGATGGATGGATGGATGGATGGAGAGATAGAGAGATGATAGAGAGAGGATAGATGTAGATAGATGAGAGAGAGAGATGATAGATAGATAGATAGATAGAGAGAGAGAGAGAGAGAGAGAGAGAGATGATAGAGAGAATATATAGATAGATGAGAGAGAGAGATTAGATAGATAGATAGATAGATAGATAGATAGATAGATAGATAGATAGATAGATAGATAGATAGATATAGAGAGATGATAGATATAGATAGATGAATGATAGATAGATAGATAGATTATAGATTGATAGATAGAGATAGATGATAGAGAGAGAGGATAGATATAGATAGATGAGAGAGAGAGATGAGAGAGAGAGATAATAGATAAAGATAGATGAGAGAGAGAAGATGATAGATAGATAGATAGATAGATAGATAGATAGATAGATAGATAGATAGATAGATAGATATAGATAGATAGATAGATGATAGATAGATAGATAGATAGATAGATAGATAGATAGATAGATAGAGATAGATAGATAGATAGATGATAGATAGATAGATAGATAGATAGATAGATAGATAGATAGATAGATAGATAGATAGATAGATAGATAGATAGATAGATAGATAGATAGATTCCAAATGTTGTCCCTACTCTGAATATAAAATCAAATGAGAAAATGCTACCTGGGCCAATAAAAGATTTTTCAATCTTATAAAAGTAAAATGATCTGATTCAATCACTGTGGCTAGTCTAGAGAAAAGATGGATTGGGGGAGGGACATGAGATCAGTCTGCCTATATTTGAGGGACAGACACAACGAAAAGGAAAGGGTCAACTTATTTTCAAAGCAGCAGAAGGCAGGACAAGAAACAATGATTGGAAACTAAGCATGGAGAGAAGCAACTTGGAATGAAGATGAAACTTCCTAATAGTGAGGACAATTAGCTCGTAGGACTTGCCTTCACAGGTTGTGGGTGCTCCATCCCTGGAAGTTTTTAAGAAGAGACTGGACAGTCACTTGTCTGAAATGGTATAGATCTCCTGCTTGAGCCAGAGGTTGGATTAGAAGACCTCCAAGGTCCGTTCCAGCTGCGTTCTGATTATTGATGTCTGATTGTATGAAAGGATATGAAGGAATAGCTTCCTTCAGATCCTACTGGATATGGGATGAATAAGAAGCATGTTCATTATTTGCCAAGCAAAGAGATGGCGGCCCACCTCCGAAACAAGAGTCCTTCACTTGTCTGTAACTTTGCTTAGTCTAGTCTGTGACCATAGTCACTTTTGCCTGAGAAGAGAGAAACGAACATTTGATGTTCAATCAAATTTGGTGGCTCAGCAGACTAATGCATTGTGATTAACTCCAGCTGTCTTCAATTACTGCAAGTTCGAATCTCACCAGGCTCAAGGTTGACTCAGCCTTCCATCCTTTCTAAGGTAGGTAAATTGAGGACCCAGTTTGTGGGGGCAATAAGCTGACTTTGTATAAAAATATACAAAAGTATGAAGGCTATTGCTTCACACATTGTAAGCCGCCCTGAGTCTTTAGAGAAGGGCAGCATATAAATCAAATTTTTTAAAAAATAGAATAGAATATAGAATGAAATAGGAAATAGAATAGAATAGAATAGAATAGAATAGAATAGAATAGAATAGAATAGAATAGAATAGAATAGAATAGAATAGAATAGAATAGAATAGAATAGAATAGAATAGAATAGAATAGAATAGAATAAGGAAGTACTTCTCAGGAAATACAGAGGCTATACTTCCTGAGAATGCTCAGGAAGATCAATCTATCTCAGCATCTACTTCTGTCCTACTATCACAGCACCATTGAAAGTGTTCTGACATACGGCATTCTTGCATGGTATGGGAGCAGCTCTGTAGCGGACAAAAAAGCTCTACAGAGAATCAGTAAAACTGCCCAGACTCTGGCTACCAGCCCTGGACAACATCTTTGAATCTGAACATCTTTGAATTTGAGGAAGTTGCATAACATTCTCAGAGACTCTTCCCATCCTGCTTACAATCTTTTTGGACTGTTGCCTTCTGGCAGAAGATACAGAACAATTAAAATTCGGACCACATGTTTTCTGAAGAGTTTTTATCCCAGAGCTATAATTGCACTCAACCATGAACTAAAGGGTCACCATCAGTGAACTGTTGGACAGTATTACTTGGTCTGTTGTGTGGATGTTTGGGTGATTTTAGGGGTGGGGAATTGTGGTGGGTAGGAGTGTGTTTGGGGATTATGTGTGTGGGACCTGGTCTTTGGGTGTCAAGTAAATTTCGTTGTATGTGTATACTGTATACTGTGTATACACATACAATGACAATAAAGTCTATTTATTTATTTATTTATTTATTTATTTATTTATTTATTTATTTATTTATTTATTTATTTATTATTTGTTGAATAGAATAGAATAATGGAATGAAGGAATAGAGTAGAGTAGAGTAGAGTAGAGTAGAGTAGAAGGGAAGGGAAGGGTAGGGTAGGGTAGGGTAGGGTAGGATAGAAGAGTAGAGTAGAGTAGAGTAGAGTAGAGTAGAGTAGAGTAGAGTAGAGTAGAATAGAATAGAATAGAATAGAATAGAATAGAATAGAATAGAATAGAATAGAATAGAATAGAATAGAATAGAATAGCAAGTGTGATTGGACACACAAGGAATTTGTCTTAGGTGCAGAAGCTCTCAATGTACGTGAAAAAAAAGATACATTCGTCGAGAATCATAAGGTGCAACACTTAATGATAGTCATAGGGAACAAATAAGCCATCAAATTGGGCGAAATCTAATTTATGAAACAGATTTTCTTTTTCCCCCTATGGTTTGAATTATTGACAAATCTTTAGGATGATTTGCCAACACAAATGTTTGCAGCATATTGAAAATGCAAAGCCCCAGTTAATACCAATGAGGGGGGAAACGAGAACGGAAGTTAATGGATGCCTGTATCCAATTCAATAAAATATAAATAGCCAGGGGAAGGCGTTCCAAAGTTTGCTTAAGTTTTGTGCCGTTGCGTTCAATAAACATAATCAGCGTTCTGTCTCCTTTTCAGTTTGATGCTGTTGCAGAAATGCCTTTGCGCCGGTGCAATTCATATTTGCCAACCTGCTCGAATAAAAGACAGCCTCTCTTCCTGCTTCCCAAAGTCTCCATCCATACACAATTAAAAGCGGGAAAAGAAAGCTCGGGGAATGTTTTGGATTTTTGTTGATGTGTTTGCCTCGGTGGTGGGATTCAAATAATTTAACAACCAGTTGTCTGCCTTAATGACCAGCTGGGCATGGTGGGCATGGCCAGGGAGTGTGGCAGGCAGCACTCGGCCTCAAGTATCCTTCCTGGGAGTGAAAACCGGCTGTGGGGGGGGGCACCCCATTTTGGACCTAGTAGGCCTCCCTACATTTACCTGGGAGCCAAATTGGGGTGCATGGGGAATCCTGGAAGGGGCGGGGAGGGGAGGAGTGGGGCCAGACAGCAATTTAACTACGAACCAGCTGAATCCCATCACTGGTTCGCCTCCATTTGAAGTCAAGATGGGAGCAAAATGAAAAGTATTGCAACCCGGGAGAGGATTGATGTCAGAATGCAACATCGGGACTGCAATAAAGGAAGGAATTGTTAACAGTTGCCCTGACTTCAACCTGGGAGAAGAGCTGCGAATTGAGAAGGTTTTACCATCCCCCACAAACAAAACACTGTTTTAAATGCTTCCTTTATGCTGGGCCATCTTCCTTCGGTTTTCTGGCCGCTTCGCCTATAAGGTTGCAGCAAAAAGTCACCCATCTGCCGAGGGCCGAGGTATTAGACGGAGGTGACAGCGCTAAATAGGTATTAGAGACATGTCAAACTGAGTTAAACAGGAAAGAAAGAGGGAAAAAAAAGATTAAGGGGAAGATGTCCCAGGAAGAGGCAGGCGGCGAGAGAAAGCATTGGATGCATCATAATATGAGAGGTGGAAGGGAGGGGGAGGGGAAAGCAAAAGGGGATTGCTGGAAAAACCTCAGTGGCGCAGTGAGTTCGATCCTAGGTAGAGGCAGGTATTTCTCTCTCTGGGAGACACTGAGAATATATCTGCTGAACAAAACTCCACATTGGCGACAGGAAGGGCAGCCGGCCAATAAACACTCAACTCCATTCAGTTTCCCAGACTGCACCCTGCAAGGCATTATGGGGTTGTTAGAAGAAGAGGAAGGAGAGAGGAAGAAAGGAAGGAGTAGCAATAGACTTATATACCACTTCACAGTGGTTTACTGTCCTCTCTGAGTGGATTACAGAGTCAGCCTCTTGCCCCCAACAATCTGGGTCCTCATTTTACCGACCTCGGAAGTGTGGAAGGCGGAGTCAACCTTGAAGCGGTCAGGATCGAACTCCTGACAGTCAGCAAAATTAGCCTGCAATACTTTATTCTAACCACTGCATCACCAGGATTACTTATAAGATTTAAAGAGGAGGAGCAGAAAAAGAAGGAGGAGGAGAAGAAGGAGAAGGAGAAGAAGAAAAGAAGAAGAAGAGGGGGAGGGCGAGGGGGAGGAGGAGGAGGAGGAATAATACTTAGACTTACATACCACTTCACAGTGCTCTATGGCCTCTCTAAGCAGTTTACAAAGTCAGGCTCTTGACTCCAACAATCTGAGTCCTTATTTTACCTACCTCAGAAGGATGGAAGGCTGAGTCAATCTTCAGAAGGTCAGGATCAAACTGCTGGCAGTGGGCAGAGTTTGCCTGCAATATTGCCTTCTAACCACTGCGCTACTGGGGTTTATAGAGGCATCATCAATGACCTCCGTAAACAATGGAGGCAGAGATTTAGGGGGAAATCAGTTCTTTTTTTGTTCCTTTGCTTGACCTTTCCCAAATAGAATTGTGCACTGTTTAAAAGCAATAATTGCACAGTTGGCTTTTCAGAGGCCATCTTATAGCTCAGAATGACATGTCCGTAGCAATTCCCTCTCTCTTTCTCTCAGTATTTTCTTTCTAAGAATTTTTTTTGGGGGGGGGACTTTTCATTTGACTTAAATATGAGCCAGCAATGTACGGAGGCAGCCCAAAAAGCCAATGCAGTTCTTGGTTGCATAAACAGAGGCGTAGAATCCAAATTGCATGAACTGCTAGTGCCGCTGTATAAAGCCATAGGAAGGCCACACCTGGAATGCTGCATCCAGTTTTGGTCCCTGCGTTACAAAAAAAGACTTTGGAAAAAAGTGCAGAGAAGAGTCACTAAAATGATTAAAGGCCTGGAGACTAAAACATATGAAGAACGGTGGCAGGATTTGGTTTGGCCAGTCTGGAGAAAAGAAGAATCAAGAATAGAATAGAATAGAATAGAATAGAATAGAATAGAATAGAATAGAATAGAATAGAATAGAATAGAATAGAATAGAATAGAATAGAATAGAATAGAATAGAATAGAATAGAATAGAATAGAATAGAATAGAAAAAGGAATAGAAAAAGAAAAAGAAAAAGCAACAGAACAGAACAGAACAGAACAGAACAGAACAGAACAGAACAGAATAGAATAGAATAGAATAGAATAGAATAGAATAGAATAGATATTGGAAAAGAATCGAATGGAATCATATAAATATTGGAAAAGAATCGAATAGAATAAATATTGGAATAGAATAGAATAGAATAATCGAACAGAACAGAACAGAACAGAACAGAATAGAAAAAGGAATAGAAAAAGAAAAAGAAAAAGGAATAGAATAGAATAGAATAGAATAGAATAGAATAGAATAGAATAGAATAGAATAGAATAGAATAGAAAAGAAAAAGGAATAGAATAGAATAGAATAGAATAGAATAGAATAGAATAGAATAGAATAGAATAGAATAGAATAGAATAGAATAGAATAGAAAAAGGAAGAGAAAAAGAAAAAGGAAGATAACAGAGCAGAGCAGAGCAGATCAGAACAGAACAGAACAGAACAGAACAGAACAGAACAGAATAGAAAAAGGAATAGAAAAAGAAAAAGGAATAGAACAGAGCAGAACAGAACAGAACAGAACAGAACAGAACAGAACAATGAAAGAGAAGAGAAGAGAGGGTAGGAGTTGAAACAATTTATGTCCAGGATGTGAGGGGTCTGTAGATATTTTCCCAGCTCTCTTTTTGACTCGTGCAGTCTACAGGTCCTCCGTGGAAGGAAGGTTGGTAGCCATTGTTTTTTCCTGAAGTTCTAATGATCCTCTGAAGTCTCTGTCTGTCTTGTGGGGTTGCAGAAAGAAAGGGTGACATGAAAGTAGTAGGCCAGTGTTTGAGGGGCTACCACAAAGAAGAGGGGTGCCACCTGTTCTCCAAGCACCTGAAGGCAAGACAAGAAGCCATGGATGGAAACTGATTAAGCAACCTGGAATTAAGGAGAAATTTCCTAACAGTGGGAAGAATTAACCAGTGGAACAGTTTGTCTTTAAAAGTTGTATGGGCTCCATCACTGGAAGGTTCTAAGAAGAGACTGGACAGCCATTTGTCTGAAATACTATAGGGCCGTGATGAACCTATGGCATGGGTGCCACACCTAGCTATATCGGTGGGCACGCAAGCTCATTTTTGGGCCTTCTGGGCCCACTGGAAGTCAGCAAATGGCCCATTTCCAGCCTCCGGAGGTCCTCCAGGGGCATGGGGAAGGCTGTTTTAGTTCTCCCAGGCTCCTAGAAAGGCTCTGGAGCCTGGGGAAGAGCAAAAAAAACGGGCCTTCTGGTACCAACAAAAGTTGGCAAATGGGCTGTTTCTGGCCTCGGGGTGTTGGGGAAGGCTGTTTTTGCCCTCCCCAAGCTCCTAGAAAGGCTCTGGAGCCTGGGGAGATAGAAAAATGGGCCTACTGGGCCATCGCGTGCCAGGAGCGGGGATGAAGGGGAGAGCGGAGGGGTCATGCATGCCGGGGCGGAGCACATAGAATAATGGGTGTGGGCATGCATGTGTGCGACACCCCCCTTCCCCTCCTCCTTCCCGCTCTGGGCCGCGATGGCCATCCCTGGAATACGGTCTCCTCCTCCTGGTTAGTCTAGAAGACCTCCAAGGTCCCTTCCAGCTCTATTCCGATTGATTGACCCCTGCTTTCTCTTGCGGCAAGAAAGATAAACAAAGCTAGCAAGGCTCGGTTTTAGCCTAGGACGAAAACAACTATAGCTCAAGAACCATAGCCGAATTGCGTCCATTCATCACACATCGCCAACCCATGAGTCAAGTTGCTGCAAAAGACGGTATAAAACGCAGCGGATGGGGGGACACCCCCCCCAACCCCCCACGGGATCTTGCGAAGCGGTTCAGGTGAGCTTTGCAACTTAAGCTGCTGGAAGGTTGAGCTTGCCGAACGCATGGGCAGCGGTAATGGGGATGTCACCCTGAATAAATGACATACCTTCTTCCTATCGCGTTGACGCCCGTCCTGTTCTGTAAAACGTTGAAAAGGATAAATGGCTGCAGCTTGGCTACTTTCCACTGGGTCGCTTCCTAAACCTGTGCCCTTTAAAATCAGCGTAGGAGTTTTATAAGGCAGCTTCCTGACACAAACCATCATATTCCTTTCGTTTAGAGGATGTTCAGTCATCATCGTCATAAACTCAGCTGCTCTCCCCGTTGTTTGAAACCATGAAGAGTGCTGAGCTGCAACCCTTAAATGAGATATAAACACATCTTTAACCAAATGGCATCAGGCAATGGAATCATCTTGATTAAATATAGCATATAGCTCTGGGTGTTTGTGTCTTCGTGTTTATGAAAAAGTATATAACTAGGTTCCTGGGGGTACGATGAAGAGAGAAGAGAAGAGAAAAGAGAAGAGAAGAGAAGAGAAGAGAAGAGAAGAGAAGAGAAGAGAAGAGAAGAGAAGAGAAGAGAAGAGAAGAGAAGAGAAGAGAAGAGAAGAGAAGAGAATTCAGAACAGAAGAGAAGAGAATTCAAGAGAAGAGAAGAGAAGAGAAGAGAAGAGAAGAGAAGAGAAGAGAAGAGAAGAGAAAAGAGAAGAGAAGAGAAGAGAAGAGAAGAGAAGAGAAGAGAAGAGAAGAGAAGAGAAGAGAATTCAGAACAGAAGAGAAGAGAATTCAAGAGAAGAGAAGAGAAGAGAAGAGAAGAGAAGAGAAGAGAAGAGAAGAGAAGAGAAGAGAAGAGAAGAGAAGAGAAGAGAAGAGAAGAGAAGAGAAGAGAATGCAAAATAGAGAAGAGAGGAGTTGGAACGGACCTTGGAGGTCTTCTAGTCCAAACCTTTGCTGAAATAGAAGACCCTATACCATCTCAGACAAGTGGTTGTCCAGTCTCTTCTTAAAAGCCTCCAGTGATGGAACTCCCACAACTTCTGAAGGCAACTTCTGTTCCACTGGTTAATTGTCCTCATTGTCAGGAAGTTTCTCCTTAATTCCAGGTTGCTTCTCTCCTTGATGAGTTTCCATCCACTGTTTCTTGTCCTGCCTTGTGGTGCTTTGGAGAATAATTTGACCCCCTCTTCTTTGGGGCAGCCCCTCAAAAACTGGAATTCTACTATCATGTCACTCTTAATTCTTCTTTTCTTTAGACTAGCCAGACCCAAATCCTGCATCAGTTCTTCACATGCTTTAGTCTCCCGGCCTTTGATCATCTTAGTTGCTCTTCTCTGAACTTTTTCCAAAGTCTCAGCATCTTTTTTGTAGTGGGGTGCCCAAAATTGGTTGCAATATTCCATTTACTAGAACTGAATCCACTGACAGAGCAGCGATGCGCTTACTGCCCCTTATCCACAAACATTGTTTTCAGCTGAACGTGCAGTTAAGTCTACACTGGTATTAGGGATGCAAAGCATCTATTTTCTCAGTGGGAGCTTGCTCTGTTTTGAATGAGCTCCGTTGAATGACTGGATGGAAGCACAGGAGAAACAAACAAACAAGAATCAACTCCTACTGTGAGTGTCCTTCCCCCACCACAAAGGCAAGGAAGGTAACTTCTAAAAGGGTTCAATCATGGCCACCGGATCGAAGTTTATTCAAACTGAGAATGTTTCATTACTCATCCGAGTAACTTCATCAATCCAAATGAATATTTTGGTGGAGGGTCAGTGCCTTCGCCAGTTGGCTCTGCAGTTGGTTTGAATCCTAGTAGTGGTGGAATTTAAATTTTTTTACTACCGGTTCTGTGAGCGTGGCTTCATGGGCGTGGCAGAAGGATACTGTAAAATCTCCATTCCCTCCCCACTCCAGGGAAAGGTTACTGCCTTAGGTCCGAGGTATTTGGTGGAATACTTGCGGCCAGCAACAGCTCCCCATTGCCCGGTGCGCTCACATAGAGAGGGCCTACTTGGGGTACCGTCGGCCAGGCAATGTCGGCTGACGACCCCTAGGGAGCGAGCCTTCTCTGTGGGAGCACCTACCCTCTGGAATCAGCTCCTCTTGGAGCTCTGGGTAGCCCCCGACCTTCGCTCCTTCCACCGTGACCTTAAAACATGGTTGTTTCGCCAGGCTGGCCTGGACTGAATGGGGTTTTAATGGGAATTTTAGTTTTTAGGGTTTGAATTTTAATCTGGACTTGTTTTATTGTTGTGAGCTGCCCTTAGTCCTCGTGGAGAAGGGCGGCATGTAAGTCCGATAATAAATAAATAAATAAATAAATAAATAAATAAATAAATATCCCCATTTCCTCCTGATCAGCTGGGACTTGCAAGGCAGAGAATAGATGGGGGCTGGGCCAATTAGAGGTGGTATTTACCGGTTCTCCAAACTACTCCAAATTTCCGCTACCAGTTCTCCAGAACTGGTCAGAACCTGCTGAAACCCACCACTGGTTCCTAGGCTGGTTGTAGGTCGATGGATTGATGGAGTTGTTTGTGGAATGCCACAGCCCATCACAAGACCCTCACCTGATGGGATTCCCCCATCACAAGACCTACTGACCACACAAAGTCCTTATGAGGAGAAGAATACCGACATTGACATCCCCTAAATTCCACTGAAGATGCTACCTAGCCTGAAACGTTCAAAAACCAACCCCCCAACCTCAGAGGAAGAACCTCCACCCTCATTGTACACCCGAGCTACTGATATTCATCATCATCGCAAACTTTGTTCCTTGTTAATTCCAGTTCTTCAAACCCATCTCCTGAATCCAACCATCCATTACCAGCATACCCGTGAGTACAGAGGTCTTCAAACTTGACAGCTTTAAGACTTGGGGACTTCAACTCCCAGAATTCTCCAGCCAGCTATGGAGAATACTGGCTGGAGAGCTATGGAGCTATGCTGGCTGGAGAATTCTGGGAGTTGAAGTCCACAAGTCTTAAAGCTGTCAAGTTTGAAGACCTCTGCGTTAGTACATTTGCCCAGGTCTTCAACTTATTGTGTGGATTCCTCCTAGAACGTTGAATTTCTGCATTCCCACAATTAACGGAGGCATAAATGAAAACGCCATTAAAATAAGATAAATACAATACATTAAACTCCAACCTTGCTACTTGCTTAGTCACCGCGAACCAGACTAATTAAAATACGACCATTACTTCTTGTTAATGGCTTTAGCAAAAATATGTACAGTCATGAAGTGTTGCCACAATAGCTCTTATTTTAGGACTAGTAAAACGCTTAATGGTTCAAAATTGGGAAAGGAGTCCAACAAAGCTGTATACTGTCGCCCTGCCTATTTAACTCACATGCAGAGCACATCATGAGAAAGGCGGGGCTAGATGAATCAAAAATTGGAATTAAGATTGCCGGGAGAAATATTAACAACCTCAGATATGGAGATGATACTGCTCTAAGGGCAGAAAGGGAATTAAAGAGCCTCTTGATGCAGGTGAAGGAGGAGAGTGCAAAAGTTGGCTTGAAACTCAACATTAAGAAAACTAAGATCATGGCATCCGGCTCTCTCAATTCCTGGCAAATAGATGGGGAAGAAATGACAGATTTTATTTTCCTGGGCTCCAAGATCACCGCAGATGGGGACTGCAGCCCAGAAATTAAAAGACGCTTGATCCTGGGGAGGAAAGCCATGGCAAATCTAGATAGCTTACTAAAAACCAGAGACATCACCCTGCCAACAAAAGTGCGTATAGTCAAGGCGATGGTTTTCCCAGTTGCAATGGTTGGCTGTGAAAGTTGGACTATAAGGAAGGCTGAGAAGGCCAAAGAATGGAGGCCTTTGAACTCTGGTGCTGGAGAAGACTCCTGTGAGTCCCTTGGACTGCAAGGTAATCCAACCGGTCAGTCCTGGAGGAGATCAACCCTGACTGCTCTTTAGAAGGCCAGATCCTGAAGAGGAAACTCAAATGCTTTGGCCACCTAATGAGAAGGAAGGAAGGACTCACTGGAGAAGATCCTAATAATGCTGGGAATGAGGTGGCTGGATGGAGGTGGCTGGATGGAGTCACTAAAGCAGTCGGCATGAGCCTAAATGGACTCCAGAGGTTGGTAGAAGACAGGAAGGCCTGGAGGAACGTGGTCCATGGGGTCGCGATGGGTCGGACACGACTTTGCAACTAACAACAACAACAATGCTTAAACTGATGAGGAAATGGGAAGAAATGCCACATTCACATATTCTCCCCTTCCCAGAATAAGCCCTACCCTAGGGAGAAGTGAAGAAGGCATTTCAGAAGAAAAAGAGATTGGGCACCATGTTTTTTGACATTCCCTGAACGGACAGGTACCCCAAGTCCAGTTACCTTTTGAAAAAGCACCTTTGGGACAATCATGGCCTGGATGATGGAGAATCTCCATGGATAACCAGTAAAACGGGAGGGAAACAGTTTATTTTCTGTTCAAACTTGCTGATTAAGTCTGCTGTTGGGTTCACGTTAAGACATCAGTTATGTCATATTTCCAAACTTTCATAGAATTGAGGCTGATGCTGTATCTCAAATGAACCATTTTTTAATTAGTCTGCAATTCCTTGGATAGTATTTTCCTTCCAGTCGCTCAGAAGTGATAGAAAGCAAAGGTTTAAGAGGGTTTGGACAATTTATATTAGGAAAGTCTTTTTTTTTCTTTGCAAAAAACAACAGCTGCAGTAATTTTTTGTTTTCTTTTTAGAGTCTCACAATCTTTCGCTTATTTTTTTTTTAAGCTTTGTTTCCTAAAGTGTTAAAAATTAGCTTCAAAGTATTGAAATGCATGGCAATTTTGGACTTCTGTCATCAAGATATAATAATAATAATTCGGAGTATAATAACAATTCTAATTATTTATTATTATTTATGTCCTATTCTAATAGAGAATAATTCTACAGTGCAAATAAGGATATACACGGTATGACTTTTATTTTATTCTGCTGTGGCAAAGAAAAGAAAGATCGATCAGAAACATTTGAAAATGAGATTTTACAGTATGTGAACTAAGCAGAGATTTTGTCCATATTTTTTTTTATGAGAAGTCTTAGTGACATTTGAAAAGCAGAGCCCCGTTCCTTGGTCTTAAGGTTGACTGACATTTAAGGGCAATATAAGTCTTGGTTTCTCCCCACTCCTTTTAAATTGAAGTTTTCATAAATCAAGTGGAAGGGGAGAAAACTGGTTACATCTTATAAAATGTGACTCTCTGGATAGGAATATGAAAAAAGTCACCTCTGACATTTTAAACACGTTCCTCATTCTTGATTCGTCTTACATATCGTGCCAAGCCGAAAGAGGGGGGAGAAAAAGGAAGAAAACTGAAAAATTGCACCATTTCTTCTCTTTATCTTGAAAAGGTGGGTATTTGGCTAAGGAGTTTTTGTTCTTTTCTTTAAATTGAAATGGGGCACCTTGAGTGCAGTTGGTCAGCCAGTCACAAATCCACCTGGTAGTGATGTGCCTAACCCACATTTTTCTGCCTTAGCAAGAAGTAGGGTACGGTCTATTTTGTCAAACGCCTTACTTAAATACCTTTTGATATACTTGAGAATGGAAAGAGGCCGGCCTTAATAATGAGAAGATCATAAACCACAAAATTAATCATCGGTGTTGATTAATCCAGGATTCATAATACCCAGTTGGATTTAAGATTATAATTTTCATGTTATCGTCGTCATATGAGCAGGGTTGATATCTGAAGCAAAAACGTCAATAGATACTTCTATTTTTGTTCGATCTTTCCACTAGGGTGTCCTACCTCCAGCTTTCTCCATCTGGTGGGTGGTCTTCGGAGTGGGCATGTGTAATTATAATTATAATTATAGATTAAACTGTTATCTCTGCTGAGAATGAATTCACTTCTTAGCTATTTAAAAAATCCTGGTGACTGTTAAACAGAAGCAGAATTTGTGGACTTCTGATCACAAGCCACCTTCCTTTTCTCTCTTTCCCTTCCTAAGTAAATGCTACTTTGCTTGGCAAATGTTGTGTTTCCCAGATGAAATGATGCATTTTTGCATTTTACGAGTATTATTTTAATGTGCTTTCTTTGGCCTTGAAGGACCTTCCTTTCCTTAAAATTCAACGCAGGAACGATATCACTTCACGTCCCTCCTTACCTTTGGTGCAAATATTCCACCGATTAAAAAAAATAAGAATGCTCGTTTGGTTGGATGGATGGATGGGTGGACAATGGACCATGATGAGTCAGTGCAACCCTGGATGAAATATGCCTCTCCCTTGTTTCTGTCTTATCTTCTGCCATCAGATAGTTTCGGCATTTGTCTTTCTGCTCCCTTCTTCTCTCATCAGATCCAGAGTTTGGTAAAGCTGACATGGCAGCCGTCAAGCATTAAAATTTAAGATCTGGAGCTTTGGAGCTCTTGAGTTATAGCATTCCAAGTGTTGTGCTTTGTTTTGTCGTTTTTTTACCCTTTCCTTGTTCGACAGATTTCCCCCCTCCGTTTTGGGTTCGCTATCTCAACGCCGATCAAGGATGGGGAAAAAAAAGAGAGATTGTTTCCTTCACTGAAAACCTTCCTTTTTTAAAAGATAATTAATTCTTGGCACCGGAGTCACATTTAACCACCAGAACGGTGGAAAGATTGACAGAAATTCCATACTTGACGTTTATTTATTACTTTTAAAAAAGGCCAACAGATTTAATCGTTCGTCGTGTACTTTTTCTCAGGCTGAAGGAGATTTATGGCCCTTAATCTTGGGAAGGAAGTATGGCACATCATGGGGAGGCTTATGGCTGTATATAATGGCAAGACTGGCAAGCATCTTTAAAAGGGGGAGGGGGGGAAATCTCTCCTTCTT
Organism: Coluber constrictor foxii; assembly: GCA_038048745.1. Taxonomy (NCBI): domain Eukaryota; kingdom Metazoa; phylum Chordata; class Lepidosauria; order Squamata; family Colubridae; genus Coluber; species Coluber constrictor. Next base: position 74,382,920 of record CM075965.1, on the reverse strand, counting down.
CTGGCTTGATTTGCGGCCAAATCTTCTGCTCGCACAACGGGATGGCGGCTGCATCTCTGGCTGGGGTCTGCAGGAAATTTGGTCCATCCATGTAAACAGAATGTGGCAATGAAATAGGCCAGACTTGATAGCAAGAAATGAATATTTGGCCCCTAAGAAGATATTTTAATCCGGCATCACGAGATCCTTCTATAGAAATTCTCAAAATCTCTTAAAACTTGCCCCCAGACAATAAATTTACTTTTTAAAAATAAATAATATTAATTTATTATTTAATAAATAGTTAAAAACATATGAAGAACAGTGGCAGGAACTGGGTATGGCCAGTCTAGAGAAAAGAAAGACTAGAGGGGACATGAGAGCAGTCTTCCAGTGTTTGAGGGACTGCCCCAAAGAAGAGGAAAGGGTCAACTTACTCACTCTAATGATTAAGACACCAGGCTAGAAAGCAAGAAAAAGTGAGTTTCACTAGACTTGCCAGCTGCCTGGATGCCTTTTGGTCAGTCACCAGGAGAGGGAGTGAATTCGAGTTCAACTTTAGTGTGTTAGCTAGGTGTGTTTGCGGCCTTCGGTTACTTATAAAATAGCAATAGCACTTAGACTTATATACCACTTCATAGTGCTTCTACAGCTCTCTCTAAGTGGTTTACAGAGTCAACCTCTTGCCTCCCACAACAATCTGGGTCTTCATTTTACCCACCTCGGAAGGATGGATGGCTGAGTCAACCTCGAACTGGTGTGATTCGAACTACAGCTAGCAGTTAGCTGAAGTAGCCTGCAGTACTGCCCTCTAATCACTGCACCACCTCAGCTCTTGTTTAAGAGCCTTATATTGTATTAAAATAAGGCCTTATTATATTAAAAATAATGAGAGCTGAATATAAATCAAGCAAACCAACCAACCCTGGTGGCTCAGCAGACTGAAGCATTGTGATTAACATCAGCTGTCTGCAATTACTGTAAGTTTGAATCTCACCAGGCTCAAGGTTGACTCAGCCTTCCATCCTTTCTAAGGTAGGTAAATTGAGGACCCAGTTTGTGGGGGCAATAAGCTGACTTTGTATAAATATACAAAAGTATGAAGGCTATTGCTTAATGCATTGGAAGCCACCCTGAGTCTCCGGAGAAGGGCGGCATATAAATCAAATTTTTTTAAAAAAATCTCTATTCCCACCCCAATCCAGGGGAAGGATACTGCAAAATCCCCATTTCCTCCTGATTAGCTGGGACTTGAGAGGCAGAGAATAAATGGGGGCGGGGCAAGTCAGAATTTTTACTACCGGTTCTCCGAACTACTCAAAATTTCCGCTACCGGTTCTCTAGAACTGGTCAGAACCTGCTGAAACCCATCTCTGGTCCTGGGTATGTGGACTGAGGTGTTTTGTTCAACATGGCACAAATTGTTGCCTTGGTGTCCTTGTGTTATGAAAGACAAGCAGGAATGGAGCAAGTGCCGATTGAGACTCAAGAATGGTTCAATTTCCCAGATACATTACCGTATTTTTCAGAGTATAAGACACTCTGGAGTATAAGATGCACCTACCTTTTGGGGGGAGGAAAACAAGAAAAAAAATCTGCCTCTGCCTCCCAGCAATTTACCTCCTTGCAGCAAACAGCCCGTTTCCGTTTCATTTTCAGCACAGTCTGATTCGCACAAGCAGCTGATTCTCAGTTGGATCGGCCTCCTGAAGATCAGCTGTTTCAGGCTGCAGGGACTGCCATAGCCTATTGCTGCCCCATTTTCCGGGGTTGGGGTGGTGAGTGGTGGGCCTACATTCGGTGCATAAGACACACCCAAATTTTCACCCTCTTTTATGGGGGGAAAAAGTGTGTCTTATACCCTGAAAAATACGGTAATTTGGGGAAATGTGTGGCTTTAAAGAGGACACCGAAGGAGGAAGGAGCATTAAAACCTAAACTGCGAGTTTATCTATTTTTCCTAGAATGGCCAACCTTGCTAAGATAAATGGAGTCCCCCAAAGTTCACTTGCTAGAAGATATTTCAAAACTGCTTCTGGGAACATTAATAAGCATGGTACTTCTGCCTACCCTTGACCAAAAGATGTCCTTCAAGCCTACGTACATTGTCCTAGAGTGGAAATGTGTGTAGGACAAAGAGATTTCATGCGAGGGAAAATCTATCTAAATGACAAACAGTTAGACTTGGTCATAAGAAAAATCGGTGCATCTTTCTCAGTAGCGAGCCGATTCCGTATTGATTTATTTTGATCCGGATGCAATTTGGCTTCCCTTCAGATGACATTTCTAGATTTTAATTGTCAGGCTGCCGTCAAAGTTCTTCTCATAATCTTCTGCACTTGCAGAAGTGCACACACAGGCTCACAAACATTTATATGAATGGGCATATCCTGGTTTAGTATTTCCTCCTATTTGCTTTCTTGAAAAAAATAAAACCAGACGAACAAGCAAATCAATCAAATCTTTATTATAGTGGCATACCAGCTTAAGCCCTTCTAATGGCATTTCCTAAATGCAGGATTCCCTGCTCTTGTCTTTCTTTTTAACATTTTTTAAAAAAATGAAATATTTCTAATTATTTTTATTTACTAAAGAAATATCTTAAGAATTAACTGGATTTTTTCTCGAGTGTTTCCTTCGTTCCTCCGCCAACTCTTTCCTTTTTACTTTGACAGAAAAGATTTCATTTGGGAATATAGATGTTGGTATAATAACTGATAGGAGAACTGGATGTGAAGGGCTCTTTGTTATTAAGTAAAATAGCTTTTTCTAAGAACGAAAGATGGAGGGAGAATAAAGAAGAGTCACTCCGAAAATGACCCAAGAGCCAAATATATAGTGGAAAAGGACTTGTGTGTTTTTATCCTTACTCAGAAAGGTCAGGATTGTCCCACAGCAGCGGTAGAATAAGGACGACTTTGGTTAACAAACAATTGCAAAATCTGAAGAGGCTGTGAATAAATTGCCATCTTTGTCCAGTGATTAAAAGCTGCCAGTCAAAACCCAGATCTTTTGTTATTCCTGAAGGATAACTACTCTTGAACAGCAGTGGTGGCAAGATAGGAACTGCCTTTAACCCCACACTTAAAATCCCAATACTACCTTTGAAGCTGCAGTCCAACTGTTAGTATATTAGATGAGAGAGGCTGACTAAAATTTAACCTTGGAAACAGAAACAAGACTGGGGGCTCAGGGGATTAATGGCACTGGAGATGTCTCTACTCTGGCGGTTCGAGTCCCAACACTGCATATAGGGATGAGCTCCCGTCACTCACCTCAGGTTCTGTCCACCTAACAGTTTGAAAACATGTTACATGCGAGTAGATAAATAGGTACCACTTTGGTGAGGAGACGAGCTGGTGCTCTGTGCAGGCAGTCAGATTCCTGCTGGCTCTGAACCTTTCCGGCACCCGTTTGCAAGGCTGATCCGGGGAAGGGAAGATTGGATGCTGCTGCACTTGTCTTTCTTGTTTGGTGTGAAGCCAGCTTGCCTTCCTGTGACACCTTGAGAAGGGCACAAGCTTTTCCTACAACAAAGCTGATACGTTGGCAGACAAACCCTAACCCTAACCCTGCAATGGCATTGTGGTCTCCAGGCTAATGTAGCAATTATGTGCAACAACAACAACAACAAAAACAATTATAATAATAACAGCAAGATTTGGTTGTGTGATTTCCATGCTTAAATGTATTCTGACATTAGTGACCTACTCAAAGTATGTCTCATTAGAATGATGATTAGAGTTAGTAATTCTAGTAAATACCGATAGGTGGTTCAGTTTTAGTCGAGAGAAAATTCTAGTATTTTCTCCTTAGAGCAGTATTTCTCTCCATTGGCCACCTTTGTGTGGACTTCAGCTCCCAGAATTCCTCAGTCAGAAGGGTGACTAGGGAATTCTGGAACTTGAAGCCCACCCAGCCTAACGTGGCCAAGGGGGAGAACACTGCCTTATAGCAGGGGTCTCCAAACTTGGCAACTTTAAAGACTGGTGGACTTCAACTCCCAGAAATTCCGCAGCCAGAAGTTTGAAGAACTGAAGAAACTTCTTGGATGAGAAACGAAACGTCTTCAAGGAAGAACGAAGTACAGTTGCCTTCTGAAAAAGCACCTTTGGGACAACCGTGGATGATGGAGGATGGAGGATCTCCATAGATTGTAGAGGAACATACATACGGTCTTGAAAAAGGAAGTCATCCAGTCAACCTCCACTGAACTCTGAAGCTGTGGAGGACCTGAGGAAGAAACTCAAGAGGGCCTTGTCTTGACTCTCCTTGGTATAAGAGCAGGACGAAAGAGAATCTCTTAGATTTTTAAGATTTTATTATTATACTCTACAGTAAGAAAGTTGAGTTCCACTGATCCTCATGAAGTCTGCTTCCTACCCTCACCTATCTCGAAGGGTTATAAGTGACTCAGGCTCAGCCAGTGTCCTTGGTGACAAGTCCAAGGATGTCACCAGGCCCGCCATCTGGAGCTACCGTCAAAAAGCCTCCGTGCAATTAACACTAGCGTTCTCCAATGCACAAGAGCATAGACAGGGGGAGATGAGTGTCACAGCAGACTGCAAAGTTTGTTGGTTTTGCAAAGACGCTGAAAACAAAATCCGACACCTTCTCTGTATCTTCTCAATTCCAGCAGCAGGGAGAGGCTGTGGCCAAGGAACTGTATAGCTGGCGCTTCACTATGGTCCTCCTTAATCCCCGGTCTCGATATGTCTGAGATCAAGTTTACCATTAGGAAATTAGGGACGGCTAACATTGGCTTGATTCATCGGATATTTTTTTTTGGTTTGGTTTTGTTTTCAGCAGAAAGTTGCAATTTCAAAGAGAAGGAAGGAGAAGACTGGTGTTAATTGCACTGAGGTCCCTCTATGGCAGCTCCAGATGGCAGGCCTGGTGACATCTAATTTCTGCTGGATGAAGAAATGTTTCTCAGCAGAAAGGACAAGGTGAAGAAAATGCCCAGCCAGTGATATCCATTCACTTTGCTTCCTTCTGCTAGTAGTTCCTTCCTAACTAGTTCCTTCATTAATTGTTGAAAGTTTTCAACAATTTTCGATTTGTTGGGGGGAAAAAAATCAACATTTTATTTTTAAATTCTACATGACCTTGTAGACAACCCTCATTCTGTCAAAGACCTTGGAGTACTCATCTCTAATGATCTAAGTGCCAGAGCCCACCGTAACAACATTGCCAAAAAGGCATTAAGAGTTGTTAACCTAATCTTGCGAAGCTTCTTCTCTGGTAATGTTGTACTACTAACTAGAGCCTACAAAACATTTGCTAGACCAATTCTAGAATACAGCTCATCTGTCTGGAACCCACACTGCATATCGGGGATAATTACAATCGAGAGAGTCCAGAGATATTTCACGAGAAGAGTCCTCCGCTCCTCCACTCACCTTATGCCACCAGGCTGGAAATTTTGGGCTTAGACAACTTAGAACTATGCCGCCTTTGGTCTGACTTAAACGTAGTACATAAAATTATCCACTACAATGTCCTACCTGTCCATGACTACTTCAGCTTTAATCACAACAAAACATGAGCATACAATAGATACAAACTTAAAGTGAACCGCTCCAAACTAGATTGCAGAAAATATGACTTCAGCAACAGAGTGGTCAACGCCTGGAATGCACTACTTGACTCTGTGGTCTCATCCCCCAACCTCCAAAATTTTAATCTTAGGCTGTCTACTGTCGACCTCATCCCATTCCTAAGAGGTCTGTACGGGGTGTAGTGTGCCCACCGTCCCTGTCCTACTGTCCCCATTTATTCATACCCATTTCATGTATTAATAACCATGTTTACACCTAAATCTGTTATCTAATTCGTGCTTGACAAAATAAATAAATAAAACAAAACATTGTTTTCTTGATTCTATCATTCTGTGCCCAGACTTCGTTTCTTGATTGTTGAGTTTTCCTTGGGTTTCTAAGATTTTTATCTGTGCTGAAATTGTGACAAACATGAAACCTACGAGGCCGGAGACTAAGGCATAAGCTCACCATCTCGGGCAAGACTAGAAGTAACAGATGGGATGTGTTCAGTATCTTCAATATTTCTCAGAGGTCACAACTTGCTCTTAAGAAAACTAGAAGTTACAGAACGCAGAGTACAGAATTGCAAGTGTTGGAAGGGACCTTGGAGGTCTTCTAGTCCAACCCCCTGCTTAGGCAGGAAACCCTACACCACTTCAGACAAATGGTTATTCATCCTCTTCTTAAAAACTTCCAGTGTTGGAGCATTTACAACTTCTGGAGGCAAGTTGTTCCCCTGATTAATTGCTCTAACTGTCAGGAATGTTCTCCTGAGTTCCAGCTTGCTTCTCTCCTAGATTAGCTTCCATTGTTTCTTGTCCTGCTTTCTGGTGCTTTGGAAAATAGGTTGACAACCCTTCAAATATTGGAAGACTGCTATTTTATCATCCCATTCCTTATCTTTGTTAGACTAGCCATGCCCAGTTCCTGCAACCGTCCTTCATATGTTTGAGCCTCCAGTCCCCTCATCATCTTCGTTGCTCTTCTCTGCACTCTTTCCAGAGTCTCAACATCTTTTTTGAGTTGTGGTGTCCAGAACTGTTAATTTAGGACTTTTCATTATTGATTTAACGTATTTCTGTCGTGGTTTCACACCCGGAATGGCCACCGTTGGAGAAGCACTATGGATCAGGAGGTTCTTGGCTTTTCAGCTGTGAATGGATTGAAGGAATATCTGAAGGTCCCAAATGGAGTTTGTGATGATTAGCCATTTGGTGGGGAATGATTCCTTAAGGGGAAGATTCCCGAGAGGGCTCTTCTATCTCTCATCATGGAAGCAGGACTAGGGGGAAATTTTAACAGTGATTTTTTTTTAAAGAAGTCCCTCCTTTGGCACCCAGAAACGGTGTGTTGCTAATGTTAGCCACCAGGAGTCAGTACGTCACTAGCTTTGTCCTATTTGGGAGCCATACAAAGATGTGGATTTTCTCCCCTTGTCTTGGAAATTCCCAATGACTTAGGAGTTCAATTCCCAGTGGACAGTTGGAATCCCACGTTCATCTACCTGGCTGCATTAGACGTTGAATCTCAAATACGACAAACTGAGAAAGCTCCTAGAAAGGCTCTGGAGCCTGGGGAGGCCGAAAAACGGGCCTACCGGGTCTTCGCATGCTAAAAGCGGGGGGAGCGCGGTGGGTCATGCGTGCATATGCGGGGGGCAGGGGCGCATTGAGTTATGGGCGTGGGCATGCACACGCGATGGCAAAAAGGTTAGCCATCACTGCTTTAGTCTGCAAGAGTGGTGGGGTGGCTCTCACCTCACAATCAGGAGGCAGTGAGTTCGATCCTAGGTAGAGGCAAATATTTCTCTCTCTGGGCACAATGAGAATAATATCTGCTGAACAAAACTCCTCATTTGCAACAGGAAGGGCAGCTGGCCAGTAAACACTCAGCTCCATTCAGTTGCCCAGACTCCACCCCGCAAGGGATTACGGGATCATTGAAAAAAGATGATGATATAGGCTATAGGCTACAAATAAAGGCCAAAGTAGACATAGAATACCTCTAGTGACATGTGATATGCTTTGCTCTTGTAGATCTTTAATGTGGAAGAAGGTCCATTTTCATCTTGAGATATGACATCACCTTCCTGTTTCAGTTGTTTTAAGTGTAAATTTGACACAGTTCCTTTCTGTATCTACACAATCACACCCACACAAACACTGTTGTCCAGCCTGGAACTAATTTGACAATGAATAAATAGAAGGTATTCCTTGTCATTCTTTTTTTTGGGGAGTGGGGACAATTCGTGGCATAAGGAAAGTCAGCAATTGCCTTTATCTCTGATCGATCTAGTTTTGGTGCAGTTGGAAAAAAGTTTCAAGAAATGCTTAAGCCACCTTTACGATGTTTTTCCCAGGGAGACCTAGGCTTAAGGCTTGAGTAAAAAAATTGCAGTAAATTTTTGACTTAGAACTTGGCTTAGTTCTGCTCTACCTAAGACCCTTCGTAAATTGAAATGTGATACTTTCTCAGAGGCACCCTTGATTTTTGATTCTTTGCGAAGACTATCGGTAGCGATACTCATCCCGGATTTAATTGTTAACATTTGGAGTGGGTTGCAAACCTGCTATTAAATACAAAATCTGCTCATTGCGACTGAAAGTCTGTCTGAATTATTTCAAGCCACTATGGAAAATTTAGCGGAATGATTTGCATTAGAATAGACTAGAATTCTTGATTGGCCAAGTGCGATTGGACACGCGAGGAATTTGTCTTTGGTGCATACGCTCTCGGAGTACATAAAAGAAAAGATGCATTTGTTAAGAATCATACGGTACAACTCTTAATGATAGTCATAGGGAAACAGTCAATATAAATTTTAAGGGTACCAGCAAGTAGACCATTAGTTCATCTTCTGAAGAAGACTTCACCAAGTGTGTTTCACTTTTCTTCTTTATACTGTAACTGCTTTTCTAATAGCAAATCCTTCATAAAAGTTACTACATTCTTGATCAAATTACCTTTCCATTGATATATAATTTTATGGCAGTACTACAAAACAAAACAAAAAAAAAGGTTGTGTTATTAGCTAGTTTTAGAAAATACACTTTTCCCAAAAGGATTCCACAATTTTGGCCACTCCTGTATACTTGAAAGGCTCAAAAGGTAGATGATTGCCGATCGTTTTAAACAAAATCCTTTTTTTTAAAAAAAAAAAATCATTTACTTGCAAAAAGAAGAAAATCTATTACAATAAGTTGATCGTCCATCCCGTCCTGTTTTGTTAAATCCAATAATTCCAGGGGTGTGTGGCTTTTGTTCCGATTGCCAACTCTAAGCAGCTGAAACAGTTGTCTGAATGTACTTCTCTATCACAGTTTCCTCCCCCGACTTACGTTAAACCAGAGTTAAACCCGGTTGAAAAGGGTACAGCCAGAACAAACATTGCATTAAATTTCTCCGTAAGCCCTTCCTTGCCAATCATTTTGTTCCCGGAAGGCCTGTTTAAATAAATAACAATAACAATAACAATAAATAGATCTTCGTTAGTCTATAAATAATTGCAACCTGAGCTGGGCTGACAAATTGCTTTTGGCAGAGGATCCCATGAACAGGAGGGCACCGAGCAGAGAGATCTGCTGACCACCTACAAACAAAACACGCTGGAGATGGGATCTTTCCAGAAAACCGGGAGGAAAAATTGGGACGGGTGTTCCGTTTTTATTTCTCTGCATCCCGCCTTTTTTATTTTTTACAGATAAACTCAAGGCGGTGAACGTAGCCCACACAGCTTCCTCTTCCTATTTTCCCCCCAACAACAATCCTGTGAGGTGGGTTGGGTTGAGAGGGAGGGACTGGGTCAAAGTCACCCAGCTGGCTTTCGTGGCTAAGGCGGGACTAGAACTCCCAGTCTCCTGGAGATTGGCTCCAAGTCACCCAGCTGGCTTTCATGGCTAAGGCGGGACTAGAACTCCCAGTCTCCTGGTGATTGGCCCAAAGTCACCCAGCTGGCTTTCATGGCTAAGGCGGGACTAGAACTCCCAGTCTCCTGGTGATTGGCCCAAAGTCACCCAGCTGGCTTTCATGGCTAAGGCGGGACTAGAACTCCCAGTCTCCTGGAGATTGGCCCAAAGTCACCCAGCTGGCTTTCATGGCTAAGGCGGGACTAGAACTCCCAGTCTCCTGGAGATTGGCTCCAAGTCACCCAGCTGGCTTTCATGGCTAAGGCGGGACTAGAACTCCCAGTCTCCTGGTGATTGGCCCAAAGTCACCCAGCTGGCTTTCATGGCTAAGGGGGGACTAGAACTCTCAGTCTCCTGGTGATTGGCCCAAAGTCACCCAGCTGGCTTTCATGGCTAAGGCGGGACTAGAACTCCCAGTCTCCTGGAGATTGGCCCAAAGTCACCCAGCTGGCTTTCATGGCTAAGGCGGGACTAGAACTCCCAGTCTCCTGGTGATTGGCTCCAAGTCACCCAGCTGGCTTTCATGGCTAAGGTGGGACTAGAACTCCCAGTCTCCTGGTGAGTGGCCCAAAGTCACCCAACTGGCTTTCATAGCTAAGGGGGGACTAGAACTCCCAGTCTCCTGGTGATTGGCCCAAAGTCACCCAGCTGGCTTTCATGGCTAAGGCGGGACTAGAACTCCCAGTCTCCTGGAGATTGGCCCAAAGTCACCCAGCTGGCTTTCATGGCTAAGGCGGGACTAGAACTCCCAGTCTCCTGGTGATTGGCCCAAAGTCACCCAGCTGGCTTTCATGGCTAAGGGGGGACTAGAACTCCCAGTCTCCTGGAGATTGGCCCAAAGTCACCCAGCTGGCTTTCATGGCTAAGGCGGGACTAGAACTCCCAGTCTCCTGGTGATTGGCCCAAAGTCACCCAGCTGGCTTTCATGGCTAAGGGGGGACTAGAACTCCCAGTCTCCTGGTGATTGGCCCAAAGTCACCCAGCTGGCTTTCATGGCTAAGGCGGGACTAGAACTCCCAGTCTCCTGGAGATTGGCCCAAAGTCACCCAGCTGGCTTTCATGGCTAAATGGTTCTAGAACTTCCAGTCTCCTAGACCACTGGACGTTTGACACAATGTTTTACAGCCTCAGGATAAACGGCTGGGAAGTTGGGGCTTTTTTATTCTTTTCTTTTTTGGGAAAAAAAATGTTTCAAAATTGTTTTTAAAATTGAATCACCAGAAATGCTAAAATACCAGAAGGGTTCCATTTAGGCTTTGATTGGTCGTTTCCAGCTGATTTATGGCTTTCCCTGGACAAATTTGGCAAGTTGAGTTCTGTACCTCCAGGTAATTTAGGGCTTCCCTGTAGTGCTGTAGCCATCTTTCCAGATATTAACTGTATCTCTCTCCCTTATGAACCCTTCACCATTTTCTCGCTTCACTCGAAACGTTTCTCTCCCTCTCTCCCTCTCTCTCCCTCTCTCTCTCTCTCTCTCTCTCTCTCTCTCAAAATGCTTCTGGTTCAGGATGGAATCTCTTTGTAGGAGAGAGTCCCACTTTGCAGATTCATTCTCTCTCTCTCTCTCTCCTCTCTTTCTCTCCCTTTTCTTTCTCTCTCCCTCTTCTCTCTCCCTCTGCTCTCTTCTCTTTCTCTCTCTCCCCTCTTCTCCTTGCTCTCTCCTCTCTCTCACTCTCTCACTCTCTCTTCTCTCTTATTCTCTCCTCTCTCACTCTCTCCTCTCCCTTTCTCTCTCTCTCCTCTCTCTCTCCCCCTTCTCTTCTTGCTCTTGTTTCACTCTGTTTCTCCTCTCTCTCCTCTTTTTCCCTCTCTCCTCTCTCTCCCCTTCTCTCTTTGCTCTCCTCTCTCTCTTTCTGTCCTCTCTCTCCCTTTTCTCCTTGCTCTCGTTTTTCTCTCCCCTTCCTCTCTCTCTTTATCCTCTCTCCTCCTCTCCCCTTTCTCTCTTTCTCCTCTCTCTCCCACTTCTCTCTCTCCCACCTCTCTCATCTCTCTCCCTTCTCTCCTTGCTCTCGTTTTTCTCCTCTCTCTCCTCTTCCTCTCCTCCACTCCTCTTTCTCCCCTCTTCACTCCTTGTTCTCTTCTCTCTCTCACTCTCTCCTCTCTTACTCTCTCCTCTCTTTCCTCTCTCACTCTTTCCTCTCCCTTTCTTTCTCTCTCTCCTCTCTCTCCCCTTCTCTCCTTGCTCTTGTTTCTCTCCTCTCTCTCTCTCCTCTCTCCTCCTCTCTTTTCTCTCTCTCTCCCCCTTCTCTTTGCTCTCTCCTCTCTCCTCTCTCTCTCCTCTCTCTCACCTTCTCCCTTTGCTCTTGTTTATCTCTCTCCCTCTCTCTCTCCCCTCATTCTCTCTCTCCCACCCACCCACCCTCTCTCTCCCCTTGCCCCCTCTCTCTCCCCGCCCCTTTCTTTCTCTCTCCTCTCTCTCTCCTTGCCCCCCCTCTCTCTCCCTCTCTCTCCCTCCCCTCCCTCTCTCTCGTTCTCTCCCTCTCTCTTCGACTAATCAATGTATTCTATGATTGTCCCTCTTGAATGGGTCAGCCCACTGCTCCCCAATTAAGGAAGGGCATCCAGTTCTCGTGGTGTGCCTTCTTCCTAAGGATTGTAGGGTGGTGTGATGCTGCATCAGCTCCATCTGAAGACAGGCGGATCCTACGGCAGTTCACGGTTCTGAAGATTACCCTAATTACAAGTGATCAACATCCAGAGATTTCATGTCCTTCAGATTCAGCAGACCCCCCTCCCCACAGTCCCCGGCAAGCCGCAGAGAGGAAATTCACGGATAGGGAAGACTGCACCAGTAGTTTAGCGCAGTAAGATTTATGACTAGCCTTTCCAAATATGTTGATCTCTTTAATTATAATAGTTTGGGCCTGCTGTTAGCTTTTCATTACAATAAGGAAACTGAAATAGAATCGGAGAAGCATTTCACCTAAGGTGGTCTTAGCATCTAATCTGTCCAAAACTGGACTTGCCACATTTGTTATATTTATTTAATCTATTAAGAGAATTGATATGCCCCGCTCAACTCACAGTGACGCTTCTGCCCTCCACGGACTTCGAGAGTTTGTCCAAATTCATTGTGTCGATGACAACATCCAAGCACCTCATCCTCTGTTGTCCTCTTCTCCTTTGGTCTTCCATCTTTCCCACCATCAGGGTCTTCTCTGAGGAGCCCACACTTCTCATTGGGTGGTCAAACGTATTTGAGCTTCAGCTTCAAGATCTGTCCTTCTAAAGGACACTCAAAGTTGATTTGTAGTACCGCTTTGTAAAGCCTTAGTAAGGCCACACCTGGAATACTGCATCCAGTTTTGGTCACCACATTACCAAAAATATATATTGTGACATTGGAAAAAGTGCAGAGAAGAGCAGCTAAGATGATTAAAGGCCTGGAGACGAAAACATACGAAGAACGGTGGCAGGATTTGGGGATGGCCAGTCTAGAGAAAAGAAGGACTAAGGGATGACATGATAGCAGATTTCTAGTATTTGAGAGGCTGCCCCAAAGAAGAGGGGGTCAAATTATTCTCCAAAGCACCTAAGGGCAGGACAAGAAGCAAAGGATGGAAACTCATCAAGGAGAAAAGCAACATGGAATTAGGGAGAAACTTCCTAACAGTGAGGACAATTAACCGGTGGAACAGCTGGCCACCAGAAGTTGTGGGAGCTCCATCACTGGAGGTTTTGAAGAAGAGATTGGATAGCCATTTGTCTGAAATGGTCGAGGGTTTCCTGCTTGAGGTTGGACTAGAAGACCTCCAAGTTTCCCTCCAGCTTTATTCTGATTGATTGACTTTTAACAAGATTTTCTATGTACAATAGAGAGTCTTAATATCTTCAGAGGACTAAAAATAAGGGGGGGGGATCTCAACTGATCTTTTATTTTTCTAACCCACCAGAAGATACAGGTAGTCCTCGACTTTCAACAGCTCGTTTAGTGACCATTCAAAGTTACGACGGCACTGAAAAATTTAACTGAGGACTGTTGTTCAACTTACGACCACTGTAGCATCCCCATGGTCGCGTGATCAATAGTCAGACACTTGGCAACTGACTCATACTTATGATGGGTCATGTGATCCCCTCTGGCCGCTCTCTTACAAGCAAAAGTCCATGGGGGAAGCGAGATTCACTTAACAACCATATTACTAGCTGCAGAGGTTCACTTAACAACGGTGGCAAGTAAGGTTGGAAAATGGGGCAAAGCCTCACTGAACAACGGTCTCCCTGAGCCATAGAATGTTGGGCTCAATTGTCGTCATTAAAATGAGGACAATAACTGCATCTTCTCCTCTTTTCCCATCAACCTCACCCCAATTTAAATCTGACATCAGTCGATCAGGTCCATACATGAAGATCCAATTAAGCTGATTTATTGCTACTCGTGCCTAAATATAAGGATCTTTTCAACTCACCGCGCCTACTTGGAGTTAGATAAGGGACAATGAAATTCAAGGGAGATTGGACTTAATTTGTTGCTACGTAGGGACCAGTGGTGGGTAGCGGCAGCAGGAGGCTCCGCCCACCCGCCCAGATGTCATCAAAAGTGGTCTGAGCATGCTCAGAACCTTCAGCGTATGTGCGCTCCCAATAGCGAATCGATAGCGCTGGGATCTGAAACCCACTACAGTTAGAGACTCTAGGCTCGTTCCTCTTTTGACTCCAACTCCAACTCCGAATTCTGCCATTCCTTCTCCTATATGGGAGTAAAAAGTTGTAGCTCTTTCCAATGTTGTGCAAATACAATTCTTGCTGCTGTTAAAACATGTCATATCAAATGTACATTTCCTTTATCATATTTTTCTGGTATTTTGCCTAACAAAAATTGTTCTGGCTTCAAATCTATATGCCGTCTTAACATTTCTTCTAACCACATGTGCATTTCTGCCCATTTTTTTATTTATTTATTTTGCTTTCAAGCATGTCCACCACAGGTGATTGTATGTGCCTGGTTCCTGATTACATTTCCAAGGAAGAAAAGACAGTCTTTGACGTACTGTTTGACCTCAGATTAGTTACCTAGGTTAAGATAAAGAAATTAAGATAGTAATAAACACTGCAAACAGATGTGTGTTAATGCATGTGTGAATGAATCAGAGATCAAAAAGCCAGTTTGCGGAGCTTTTTTGGAATCTCTGCGACGGAAAGGTGTATGGAGTAACATTTTGAAAGCAGTATTCTTCTAACAACTATACTGGCGTTAGCACTTCTGGCCTTAGATTTATCCGAATATTTTAAACTCTTCTATAGAAAGTACGCTGAGCAATTTCTTTTAAATCTCCCAGTAACGTAAAAAGTCTGCTAAGCAATCCATATAAAACCCACAATCAATGAAAAAGGACATAGGGTATCAATAAATTCAGAGGGCTATTAAATTGCCAACTGAATTGAACAGGCTTGATGATCGTTAAATAAGAGAAAACATTTCAGATTACCAGAATTTGATTTTATAGGAAAGGAGTTTGGGGGAAAAAAAGGAAATAGACGATATTATTTTAGCCGCTGGCCTTCTGCTCTGCCACATTTTAGTTGAGAACAGGGGTTAAAAAGCAAGCTGTGATAATTTCTTTATCTACAAATTAATAGCATACTTCTAAAAATAAAGGTAAAGGTAAAGATTCCCCTCGCACATATGTGCTAGTCATTCCCGACTCTAGGGGGCGGTGCTCATCTCCGTTTCAAAGCCGAAGAGCCAGTGCTGTCCGAAGACATCTCCGTGGTCATGTGGCCGGCATGACTCAACGTCAAAGGCGCATAGAACGCTGTCCCTATTTTTTCTACTTGCATTTTTTAACCTGCTTTCAAACTGCTAGGTTGGCAGAAGCTGGGACAAGTCACGGGAGCTCACCCCGCTACGCGGCACTAGGGATTCGAACCGCTGAACTGCTGACCTTTTGATCGACAAGTTCAGCGTCTTTAGCCACTGAGCCACTGCGTCCCATAGAAAGTCTTTAAAACACAAAATTCCTGATTTTCTGAGTCACATTGATCAAATGCCGGGAGTATCAAAGTTTTGCTATTTATTGTGTTTCCTTAACCAATCGTACGGCCTTTTTTCATGCAGCATAAAAGCCGAGATATTGTCTTTTTTTCATTCCTTTAAAAAAAAAAAGGGGGGGGGGTTACCCAAGGTAAAAGGAATATTAAATTAGATGGGAATGTTTTATGTCAACGGTAACCTTTCTGCTGGGCTCTTCAGATAAAACTGTGAATATTGGGAGGGGGGGGGGAAACCGCAAGCCCATGGCGTAGAGAAAGGAAAAAGATAACTCCCTCTCTTATTCATCTTAGTCTAAAATCTATTCTACCGCTGCGGTTTGTTGGCATTGTTTGATGATACGGCATCCGAGCAGAGTATTAGATTATAAGCAAAAAGGAGATTCCCAATTTAATAGTTACTTGTAGAAATCGAAGTATTCTTTTCTTCCCCTTTAATATCTCAACATCTTTCCCCCAAAGTACCTGCCACATTTCGAATTGTGCTCTCCTCCTCATTTATCATCACATTACGCTTACACGTAGCGGTGCAGACTTTGGGAAGGCCTCTACTATAAGAAGGAGGGGGGGGGGAGAAAGACAGAAAATCCTGTTAGTGAATGGTTCGCATTCTTTCCTACTGTGATTTATTTCCGTCACAAGACTTAAATGTTATATCGCAAGGCAGATGCCTTGTCTGTATCAAGTCACGGCTATCCTTCCGTGCCTTTCCTTTATTTATTTATTTTAACTCGGAGCACATGATGCTATTTTCAGATACGTTTGGGAAGGGCTTTCGTTCTGCGCGTGTCTGTGTGTTGGCAACTCGCGGCGAGTTGCGCTGGTGTTGGGTCACGCATGTCATTTTTTTTTTAACCCAGATTTTTTCCCCCTCCTGATTCTCAACCCTTGTTTAAGGAGATCGGCAACCAAAGGCACAATATTGGATTAAACAGCCCTCTCTGAAATGGAGGGACACTTGCAATGGGGGGTTTCAGCAGGTTCTGACCAGTTCTGGAGAACTGGTAGCGGAAATTTTGAGTAGTTCGAAAAACCGGCAAATACCATATGTGCTGGCCCCGCCCCCATCTATTCTCTGCCTCCCGAGTCCCCGCTGATCGGGAGGAAATGGGGATTTTGCAGTATCCTTCCCCTGGAGTGGGGCGGGAATGGAGACTTTGCAGTATCCTTCCCCTGCCACGCCCACCAAGCCATGCCCACAGAACTAGTAGTAAAAAAGTTTGAAACC
The DNA here is from genome assembly GCA_038048745.1 of Coluber constrictor foxii. Lineage (NCBI taxonomy): Eukaryota > Metazoa > Chordata > Lepidosauria > Squamata > Colubridae > Coluber > Coluber constrictor. The sequence continues at coordinate 74,366,274 of CM075965.1, read as the reverse complement.
CACCACTGGACACTTGGATTCCCACGAGGGACGAATGGCTGCAGGAGTTAAACCAGGCATAATAGCAATAACTGTGAGAGGGATCTAGGAGTCTCAGTGGACAACCAGTTAAAATATGAGCCATCGGTGTATGGCAACAGCCAAAAAAGCCAATGCAATCCTAAACTGCATTAACAGAGGGATGCAATCAAAATCAAGAGAAGTACTAATACCACTCTATAAAGCCTTAATAGGACCACACTTAGAATCCTGCATCCAGTTTTGGTCACCACACTATAAAAAAGATGTGGAGACTCTAGAAAGAGTGCAGAGAAGAGCAACCAGGATGATGAGGGGACTGGAGGCTAAAACATACGATGAACGGTTGCAGGAACTGGGCATGGCTAGTCTAGTCAAGAGAAGGACCAGGGGAGACAGGAGAGCATCTTCCAATATTTGAGGGGCTGCCCCAGAGAGGAGGAAGGGGGTCAAGCTATTCTCCAAGGCCAGACAAGGAAGAATGGATGGAAACTGACCAAGGAGAGATTCAACCTGGAAATAAGGAGACATTTTCAACAGGGAGAACAATCAACCTATGGAACAGAAGTTGTGGGAGCTTCATCCCTGGAGGCTTTCAAGAAGATATTGGACTGCCCTCTGTCAGAAATGGTGTAGGGTCTCCTGCTTGGGTGGGGGTGGGTTCGATTAGATGACCTACAAGGTCCCTTCCGACTAATTTGTAAGTCTGTAAAGAATACATGGACAGATTTAACTGAGTTGATGGAGTTAGCATCATGACTAAAGTGACTGTTTTGATTAAAGAAAAAAAACATAATTACTTTTATTTCTACTTGGAAACCTTTTCTGGACTTTCTGTTCGAGATGGGGGGGGGAAATAAAACTTTGATTTTGGGTTTACCAATGAGATAGGTTTGTTGTTATAGAAATGGCTAGCTTGTACTATTGTGTAAGAGTAAAAAGTTGAGTTTTGATGTTATTATTTTACTGCACCAAAGGGAGTCAGAATTCAATGCCTTTTCTTGCAATTTTCCCTTCCCTTTTCCCTCCCTTATCTTTCCTACTCTTTTCTTTTGCATTTTTCCATCTTATTGTATTAATAAATAAATAATCTAAAAGAAAAAAAAAGAACAAAAAAGATAATCTTTTTAACTGGCGGTTAAAAGTATACCTGATCGTCACATTTCTTGAAATCACCGCCAAGCATGTCAAACAGAATGCAAGGAGGCCGAAATTTCTGTTGTTAAATGAGACATTTGTTAAGTGAGCTTTGTCCCATTTTACCATTTTATCTGTCTTGCCACCGTTGTTAAGTGAATATTGCAGTTGATAAGAAATCTGGTTGTTCAGTGAATCTGGCTTTGCTTGCCAGAAGGGGATCACACAACCTTGGAACACGGTCGTAAGTATGAACCGGTTGCCAAGCGTCTGAATTTTGACCATGCAAGGGTCGTAAGTGTGAAAGCCAGCCATAAGTCCCTTTTTTCAGCATCATTGTAACTTTGGACAGTCTCAAAACAAACCATTCATAAGATGTTGGTGACCTAAGTGTGAAATAGAATTCATTGAGTGGTGGTATTCAGCCGGTTCGGGCAAATTGGTAGCGGCAACTGTGTAATACCATCCTATTTAACCACATTTTCGAGGCCGGGCACATGCATGAGCAAAGTGCACACGCAGAAGGCTGGGTGCATATGCAGAAGACGCGTTCGTGCAGCAAACCAGTGGTGAGGACATGTGAAACGCAGCTCTGAATTTGTTGCTGCAATTTAAGGTACATTAAAAGAAAAATAAAATCCCAGCCCACTTCAGGAAGTTCTTTAAGGCCGTCTTCTCCTCCGAACAGTTTTTTTGCCCCCCTCTTTCACCTGATGTTGTATTTTCCAATATATTGTCATTAGGGGGACCCAGCTCCATCTGTCTGTTGGGCGCCAGCCCCAAATATCAGGAGAGGAAAAAGCCGCCTCCTCCTTCCCTTCTCCTTCGGAAGTCAAAAGTCGAAAGGAGAAAATGTCACCTGGCGGAGCATTTCAATCACCTCTGATTCCATGAGGTTTCCGTTCTGACATTCCGCCTGGAGGCATTTGTTGACGGTTGCTGGTGAGAAGGGAAGGGACTCCTGAACAGTCTTGTTTTCTCTCAGCTGCTGTTTTAACTCCCGTCATCTTTTCTAGCTGGTCTGGTCCTCTGATTTCATTTATGATTCTACTGATCATGTCCCCATACTCCTCTCCTCCTCCTCCTCCTCCTCCTCCTCCTCCTCCTCCTCCTCCTCCTCCTCCTCCTCCTCCTCCTCCTCCTCCTCCTCCTCCTGTTCTTCTCTCCTTCTTCTCTTGTTGTTCTTCTTCTGTTCTTCTGTTCTTCTTCTTCTCTTCTCTTCTCTTTTCTTCTCTTCTGTTCTTTTCTCCTGTTGTTCTCTTCTTTTTTCTTCTGTTCTTCTGTTCTTTTTTCTTCTCTTCTGTTGCTCTTCTCTTTTCTTCTGTTCTTTTCTTTTCTCTTCTCTTCTCTTCTGTTCTTCTCTTTTCTTCTTTTCTTCTTTTCTGTTGTTGTCTTCTTTGTTCTGTTCTTCTCTTCTGTTGTTGTTGTTGTTGTTGTTGTTATTATTGTTCTTCTTCTTCTTCTTCTTCTTCTTCTTCTTCTTCTTCTTCTTCTTCTTCTTCTTCTTCTTCTTCTTCTTCTTCTTCCTCCTCCTCCTCCTCCTCCTCCTCCTGCTCCTCCTCCTCCTCCTCCTCCTCCTCCTCCTCCTCCTCCTCCTCCTCCTCCTCCTCCTCCTCCTCCTCCTCCTCCTCCTCCTCCTCCTCCCCCCTAGTCACTGAACAATAAATTCAGTCTGGATTGAGCCTTTTTGTCTACCTATCCACCTGGACCTGGAGGATAGGCAGATGTGGATGTTTGACGGCATTACAGATATCGTCGCAGGATGGAAGCAGTTCCAAGGAAAGTCTCCTTCTGCAATTGACCGATGGCGAATTTGTCAACACCAACGATGGCGTTCAAGTGGTACACCGGTTGTTTCGGGATGGCACCCAAGACGCCTATTCCTATCGGTACCACCCTTGCTCGCCTTTGCCACCACCGTTCCCTTTCTGTTTGCAGGCCTTTATATTTATATCATCCTTCTTCTTATTATTTTCAGCATGGAGGTCTGTAGCAGATTCTCTTCCCCGGAGTTCCCATTTGGCACCGATGCCATCAGCCAGTTAATTGACAGGAAAGGAGACGGAGTTAATGACGGTTTTCCAAACAGCTGTTGCACCAATTCAGCTCTGCAACCTGAGTTAATTAATCAGCACCTCGCTGGCACTTTAGCGCTTTAATATCAAATATGTTCGGCAACATCTAACGTGGTGATCCCTTCCCCAGAAGAGGTTAGCTCCTGCCAAAGTCATAAAGGGAAGGAGACTTTGGTCGCCTTCTGCGGAAAGCAAAGCCACGTGAACTAAATATGGGGTTCTTGTTCTTTTTTAATCCCTCATTTCCAGGGGTGAAATCCAGCAGGTTCTGACAGGTTCTGGAGAACCAGTAGCGGAAATTTTGAGCAGTTCGGAGAACTGGCAAATACCACCTCTGGCTGGCCCCAGAGTGGGGAGGGAATGGGGATTTTGCAGTATTCTTCCCCTGGAGTGGAGTGGGAATGGAGATTTTGCAATACCCATGCCCTGGAGTGGGGAGGGAATGGGGTTTTTGCAGTATCCTTCCCCTGCAGTGGAGTGGGAATGGAGGTTTTGCAATATCCTTGCCCTGGAGTGGGGAGGGAATGGGGTTTTTGCAGTATCCTTCCCCTGGAGTGGAGTGGGATTGGAGATTTTGCAGTATCCTTCCCCTGGAGTGGAGTGGGAATGGAGATTTTGCAATACCCATGCCCTGGAGTGGGGAGGGAATGGGGTTTTTGCAGTATCCTTCCCCTGGAGTGGAGTGGGAATGGAGATTTTGCAATACCCATGCCCTGGAGTGGGGAGGGAATGGGTTTTTTGCAGTATCCTTCCCCTGGAGTGGAGTGGGAATGGAGATTTTGCAGTATCCTTCCCCTGGAATGGGGAGGGAATGGGCATTTTGCAATATCCTTCCCCTGCCATGCCCACCAAGCCATGCCCACAGAACCAGTGGTAAAAAAATTTGGATTTCACCACTGCACCATACACCATTGTATGACAGTCAACATATAGGTAAAATCCTCGACTTACGATCTGTTTGACGGCCTTTCCTGGTGGCTGTGTGAGCCACTGGCGGCTCGTAAGTTGTAAAGTGAATCTGGTTTTCCCAGATGATGACTTTGCTTGTCAGGACGAAGGGGATCGCGTGGCCCCCTGGGATGCTGCAGCCGTCATAAATAGGAATCTGAGTCAAGCGTCTGAATTCTGATCACGTGACCTCGGGGATGCTGCCACGGTCGTAAGTGCGAAAAACGGTCCTAAATCACTTTATTCCAGTGCCGTTGTAGCTTCAAATGGTCGTTAAGTGAAGCATTGTAAGTTGAGAGCTACTTGTATTAAAGAAGACCCTGGAAAGTGGCTCCCGTACAGTATATTGTCTCAGATTTACCGACAATTTACTGACAATTTTCTTATTCCTGCTTAGATTAAGTGCAAACAGTAGAATGATGGGTTGTTAGCTTAATCTGGCGGGTTTTAGGAAGTGGCTGGACAGTCCTCTGTCTAAAATGGCGTAGGGGGTCTCCTGTTTGAACAGGGGGTTGACTAGTAGACCTCGGAGGTCCCTTCCAGCTTTATTCTGATTGATTAATTGAAATATGCAATACGCTGAAGGTATGTTGTTTTTTATTGTTTTCCCTTTCAGGAGGATGATAATTTAGGAAACCACACCATTCAGTCTCACGAGTGTGGAAATGATGTAAGTTTGGTTTCTTACAACAGACTCCGGCCATCGGTCAAAAGAGTTGTGTGGGGTTTTTTGTTTTGTTTTTGTTTTTACTTTAAAGCTGTTTGTCCATCTTTGGCTTTGAAGAGGAGATGTTTTGAGTTCTGCCTAGTGGGTCAATAACGCATGAATGCTTTATGAGTGATAATGCAAAGAAACCTTAAACCAGTGAGACGACATCTGGATATTTTCGGTAGACTTTGTGCGTTTTGGATTCAGTTCGGAAATGAACGCTGGGAGCGGTTTTTGGTTCTCTTGTTTTCTACGCACCTGTCTGATCATAACACCTGGTTTCAAAGCTGCTTCATCCTCCTTCTCCCACGTGACTGATACATCGGAATTGGAATTAATTTTCAATTCAGAATAGAGCTGGAAGAGACCTCCTGCTCAAGCTGGAGATCCTGAACCATTTCAGACAAATGGTTCTCCAACCTTTTCTTGAAAGCCTCCAATGATGGAGCACCACAACTTCTGGTGGCAAGTTGTTCCACTGGTGAATTGTCCTCACTGTCAGGAAATTTCTCCTTAGTTCTAGGTTGCTTCTCTTCTTGGCTAGTGTCCATCCGTTGCTTCTTGTCCTGCCTTCAGGTGCTTTGGAGAATAGCTTGACTCCCTCTTCTTTGGGGCAACCCCTCAAATACTGGACCACTGCTATCGTGCCATCCCTGGTCCTTCTTTTTTCTAAGCATATGTTCGTTTTTAGGTTTATTTCTCATGTAAGCCAACGTTACACAACCCTACCTCTTTACATAATTTGCCTTAAAAATGTGCCTTGGGAACGCATTCTATTTATTTACTTTATGAGTAAAGGAGAATATTTGCAGCTCAGGGTTGAAATGAGTGCTCTCTGAGCTTTCTTGCTTTTTTGCAAAAGTTTCATGACCCAAACCAGGTAACATCATCATCATCAGGAGGGGTGAAATCCAGCAGGTTCTGACAGGTTCTGGAGAACCGGTAGCGGAAATTTTTGAGTAGTTTGCAGAACCGGCAAATGCCACCTCTGGCAGGCTCTACAACGGGGTGGGAATGGAGATTTTGCTATATCCTTCCCCCAGGAGTGAGGTGGGAATGGAGATTTTGCAGTATCCTTCTTCTGCCACGCCCACCAAGCCACGCCCACAGAACCGGTAGTAAAAAAAAAATGGATTTCACCACTGATCATCCGTACTAGTTGGAAGTGCGGCTGCCAAAGGAGCCAAATGATAGATAAACTGATAGCAAACCTCACTCCTTACAAACACTAGCACTGATGAGGTTCCCTAGTTTGGTGATGAAATGTCTACAAGAAAACAAGCCAGCTCAAAGAGCACCAAGGATCCCATAGTCCTCCCTCCTCTTCCTTCCCCTCCTCACTCCTCCTCCTCTTCCCCTTCCTTTCTGCAAATCTCACTCCCTTCTATCACTGATCATGTTACTTAGTTTGGTAATGAAACGTCTGTAAGAAAACAAGCTCAGAGAGCACCAAGGACTCCTCATTTACATTATTCCTTCTGGGGAGGGGGGAGATTTATTTTATTTTATTTTATTTTATTTTATTTTATTTTATTTTATTTTATTTTATTTTATTTTATTTTATTTTATTTTATTATTTTATTTTATTTTATTTTATTTTATTTTATTTTATTTTATTTTATTTTATTTTATTTTATTTTATTTTATATTTTATTATTTTATTTTATTTTATTTTATTTTATTTTATTTTATTTTATTTTATTTTATTTTATTATTTTATTTTATTTTATTTTATTTTATTTTATTTTATATTTTATTATTTTATTTTATTTTATATTTTATTATTTTATTTTATTTTATTTTATTTTATTTTATTTTATTTTATTTTATTTTATTTTATTTATATGCCGCCATTCTCCCCGAGGACTCAGGGCGGCTTACAAAGACAATCATAAATACAAATCACAATAAACACATTAAAACAAATCAAAATCCGTATTAAAATCATTCTAAAAGAAAACTATATAACCCCACGATCGTAATATTCTTTAAACAGCCATGTCTTTAATCCCCAGCGAAAGGAGAGGAGGTCGGGGGCCGTCCTGAGGTCGGTGGGCAGACTATTCCAGAGGGTCGGGGCTCCGACAGAGAAAGCCCTCCCCCTGGGGGCCGCCAGCCGACATTGTTTGGCTGATGGCACCCGGAGGAGGCCCATTCTATGGGACTGTGGGAGGAAGGCAGGAGGTGGTCCTGTAAGTACCCCGGGCCTAAGCCCAAATTGTTTGGTACTCATTGGTTTTGGTTACTCCTCATGCCTCCACGAGCCACTACTGTAAATGGTGTAGGCTGGTTTTTCTTTGCTTCCTCTCATATAAAAAAAACCCACAAAAACACCAACTGTCTTGGGTACGGCAAAGAAAAACACACTAGTTAATGTGCATTATAAGAGAGACATTCTCATTCATTTATTACCCCCCAAGCTACTAAACTGAAAACATAAATATACATCGCAGGGATCCTTCCAAATTATAATTTCCAATCCGACGAAGGATCCCAACGTGTCCTCCAGCAAATAGATATATAATTATTATTTCATAGTTTTATGTTTATTTATTTTATTTTTGGCTTTGCACGGTAATACCCCTGACTCCTGAAGTCTCTTGGCCCTTTAGCAAAATAATAAAAGACAGTTTCAGCTAAAAGGCATTTTGAAAAGTTAGCTGTTAAAATGACTCATTCAGTCCTAGCCAGAGAGATGTCTCTCCAGGACCTTCTAAAACTAACAGGGAGGAAGGTTGTCCTGGTGCTCACACATTCCCCCCCCCCCTTTGGGATGGGAAGTTCATGATCCTTTTGGGAATTGCTGCGATGTGGGTGTTTTTTGTTGTATTTCCTGGCATTGAGAAAGGGAAATGTATGAATGCATTGATGGAGAATCCACAGGTAGTCCTTGAGTAACGTAGCCCAAAATTTCCTTTCCTTTCCTTTCCTTTCCTTTCCTTTCCTTTCCTTTCCTTTCCTTTCCTTTCCTTTCCTTTCCTTTCCTTTCCTTCCCTTCCCTTCCCTTCCCTTCCCTTCCCTTCCCTTCTTCATCCATTTACTTCCTTCCCTTCCCATTAACTTCCTTTCCTTTCCTTCCCTTCCCCTCCTTCCCATTAACTTCCTTCCCTTCCCTTCCCTTCCCTTCCCTTCCCTTCCCTTCCCTTCCCCTTCCCTTCCCTTCCCTTCCCTTCCCTTCCCTTCCCTTCCCTTCCCATTAACTTCCTTTCCCTTCCCTTCTTCATCCATTTACTTCCTTCCCTTCCCATTAACTTCCTTTCCTTCCCTTCCCTTCCCCTCCTTCCCATTAACTTCCTTTCCCCTTCATCCATTTACTTCCTTCCCTTCCCATTAACTTCCTTTCCTTTCCTTCCCTTCCCCTCCTTCCCATTAACTTCCTTCCCTTCCCTTCCCTTCCCCTCCTTCCCATTAACTTCCTTCCCTTCCCTTCCCTTCCCTTCCCTTCCCCTTCCCTTCCCTTCCCTTCCCTTCCCTTCCCTTCCCTTCCCCTCCTTCCCATTAACTTCCTTCCCTTCCCTTCCCTTCCCCTCCTTCCCATTAACTTCCTTTCCTTCCCTTCCCTTCCCCTCCTTCCCATTAACTTCCTTTCCCTTCCCTTCTTCATCCATTTACTTCCTTCCCTTCCCATTAACTTTCTTTCCTTCCCTTCCCCTCCTTCCCATTAACTTCCTTTCCCTTCCCTTCATCCATTTACTTCTTTCCTTCCCTTTCCATTAAATTCTTTCCCTTCCTCTCCCTTCCCATTAACTTCCTTTCCCTTCCCTTCTTCATCCATTTACTTCCTTTCCTTCCCTTCCCTTCCCTTCCTCCCTCCCTCCCTCCCTCCCTCTCTCTCTCTCTCTCTCTCTCTCATTCATTCATTCATTCATTCATTCATTCATTCATTCTTTCTTTCTTTCTTCTCCCTTAGGTTTTCCAGTTGCACTCAGAACTTTTATTTGTGGTTCAGCTTCAATACGTTTTCAGGGGATGGAGAATGGATGTTTCAGCACTATGGAAGTGCCTGTATGCTAAAAATTATAGGTAGACATTTAAGTCCATGATTAATCTAGGATGAAACTTTTGTTCACAATTGTTCCAGGATCATTTCAGTGAGATAGTTTGGTTGGTTCAAGAATCTTTTAGAGGTGGAATTGGGTAGAAAGTCTCCCTTTAACTGAAATAAATCAGCCAGCAAATGACCAGATCTACCTTCTCTTCCTCTTTGTAATGTTTTCCTGACATCTAATTAAATCAGATTTTAATTAAGTGATTAAAATTAAGTGATAACTGAATTAAGTGATAACTGTCATAACTCTTCCTTGCCTTCTTTGCTTCTGGTTCCTCGAAAGGCCTGGTCCATAAATTATCCGCTTAAAGGTTCCAGCTGAAAAATAAATCGTGACGGAGTAGAATATCGGGCGATGTAATGCTAAACCAGCTTTTAAAAAGGATTGAACCACTTAATGGAGATCATGGGGACCAGTGGCTCTTGATGGCAATGGGATTGTTGAAGGCCATCTGCTGGTGGGCTTCCTTGACCAATTGGTTGGCCAAGGTGAGAATGGACCGCTGGATCAACGTCAGGGCACTATTTATGTCCAAATTCTTTTAATTCTGCTGTAAAACGATACGCCGTTCTGTTTTCAGTTAGCTGGAAATGGAAGATTGGAGAGTGGTGTGGTGGCCTAGAGGTGAAGCTCTCACCTCTAATATGAGAGGTGGAAGGAAGGGGGAGGAAAGCAAAAGGGGATTGCTGGAAAAACTTCAGTGGCGCAATGAGTTCGATCCTAGGTAGAGGCAGATATTTCTCTCTCTGGGCACAATGAGAATATATCTGCTGAGCAAAACTCTGCATTGGCAACAGGAAAGGCATCCGGCCAGTAAACATTCAGCTCCATTCAGTTGCCCAGACTCCACCCCACAAGGGCGTATGAGGATGCTAAAAGAAGAAGAAGAAGAAGAAAAAAAAGGAAATGGAAGATTGGACTGTCAAGATCATCTTAGATTGTTGATGTCCATAAAATTAGATTCACATTTCAAAGGAACAAATAGGCTAGGCTTGCAATGACATTAATTAATGTACGAAACGAATTCCCTAAACAACTTTCGTTCCAGAGGTCAGCCTGCGGGGGTCACATTCAGCAATTAGATTGCTCCTAAATGCATTAATAAGTGCAGAGATCCAGCCACATCTACTGCTAAAGCACTTGTAAAAGATTATTTTGACACTCGCAAGAGGTGGAAACAACACTGGAGAGGAAACTTGCCCCTCAAAATCTCAACGCTTTCCCTACATCATGGAAAAAAACACCTGGATTTGACCAGCCTTGTGTCATCCAGACCAGAGGTCTCAAACTGGATTTCTTCAAGGATCAGATCAGCATTTGTAGTTGAAATGCGGGCTGGATGTGGCAGGGGAGGGAAAGATGGGACAGGTACCACCTTTAGCACCCTGCTGGCCAAAATGGGGCACAGGGGCCCCCATATACAGCCCCCCCCCCGCACTCCATTTTTGGCTGCTAGAGGCACCATTGGCTGCTCCTTGGCTATTTCCACGTTGGTCCTGTGGGCCAGATTTAAGCTGGATCTGGCCCTTGGGCCTTACTTTTGACACCCCTGATCCAGATAATACGGACAACCAAATTCTCATATTCTCGTGATAAAGGCACAGATGTCCTCTCTATAAGTGGGCCAACATAACGTCCCCGAATTGTCAGTGGGGTGGGGACAAAGAAAGAATCTATATAACACATAGTGACAGAACCTACAATGGAGGTTTTGCTGAATTTCCGTCCACAGAAAATGAATTAAGGTTAGATATACATTCGCAATCTTCCGATTAAGATATTTGGATTCCGTGGTTTGAATTGCACCCCTGCATTCCTTTATTTCTTCTTTTACTGGAGCATGATTTCGACACGCATGCAATAAATACATACGTACATAGATAAATAATCATCACAGTGCAGTCATAAGCCATGTTCAGATTAACTATTGAGGGAAAGGAAAGCCGAGGCCAGTGGGACACGGTGGCTCAGTGGCTAAGATGCTGAACTTGTCAATCAAAAAGGTTGGCAGTTCAGCGGTTCGAGTGCCGCGTAACGGGGTGAGCTCCCATGACTTGTCCCAGCTTCTGCCAACCTAGTAGTTCGAAAGCAGGATAAAAAAAATAGAAAAGTAGAAAAATAGGGATCACCTTTGGTGGGAAAGGAACAGCGTTCTGTGTACCTTTGGCGTTGAGTCATGCCAGCCACACGACCATGGAGACATCTTCGGACAGTGCTGGCTCTTCGGCTTTGAAACGGAGATGAGCATCTCCCCCTAGAGTTGGTAACGACTAGCACGTATGTGCGAAGGGAACCTTTATGTGTCCGTGTTAAATTTAAAAGTTTATAACATTTGGGTTCCAAATGTTTATATATCCAGCAAAGGAGGTTATCTGGAATAGCATTCCTATTTTTTGAGAGGGATGGAATTATTATCCAATATAAAGGTGTATGTCAGTGTGTCTGCACATGTTCAACAGTCACCATGTGTCTCTGTGTATGTAATTAAATCTTAATATATATAAAAAACCTGGCTTAAGCTTGCTCTCTGTAGTTGTTCAGGCTACAGTAAAAGCAGGATGCTTTCTTAATCCCTCCTGAGCTGCAGGCTGCTGTGTGTGTGTGTGTGTGTCTTTAAACACCGCAGATAAAACGGGGCTTCTCCTCCTAATCCAGCATTTCAACTATGGCTTATTTTCAAATTTGCACTATATAAATACGTCTCTTCACTCGGCTCCTCCGAGAAGTGTGTTGTGTTGAAAAGAAAGAACAGATTTATTCCCTCTTTGCCGAAAAGGATCCTTGTAACACAGAAAGAGAAAGAAGAAGAAGAAGAAAAAAGCCCTTTGCAAGGGGAACGATCCGCTGTGCTACACATTTATTTACCTTTATTTCAGAAATGTGTTTGTGAGTAGGAGGTACGGAATGCCCACCGTTGTTAAATAGTGGACATACCAATGTCTGCTTTCAGGGAGTTAGTTATGCGATTGGTATATTTCTCTTGCTCTAGAATAGAATAGATACAGGTGAACGGATTAACACCATAAAACCCTACACCATTTCTGATCAAGGGCAGTCCAGTCTCTTCTTGAAAGCCTCCAGTGATGAAGCTACCACAACTTCTGAAGGCAACTTCTGTTCCATGGGTTGATTGTTCTCACTGTTAGAAATTTGTCCTTATTTCTAGGTTGAAACTCTCCTTGATCAGTTTCCATCCATTATTACTTGTCTGGCCTTTGTGTGCTTTGGAGAACAGCTTGACCCCCTTCCTCTCTGTGGCAGCCCCTCAAATATTGGAAGATGCTCTCCTGTCTCCCCTGGTCCTTCTCTTCACTAGACTAGCCAGACCCAGTTCCTGCAACTGTTCATCTTATGTTTTAGCCTCCAGTCATCATGTTTGCTGCTCTTCTCTGCACTCTTTCCAGAGTCTCAACATCTTTTTCATAGTGGGGTGACCAAAACTGGATGCCATATTCTAGGTGTGGTCTTACTAAGTCTTTAAGGAGTGGTATTAGTGCCTCCCTTGATCTTGATTGTATCCCTCTGTTCATGCAAATCATGGCTGGCTCATATATAACTGGTTGTCCACTAAGACTTCCAGATCTGGAAGTGCTGAGGTTGGGATAAGGAAGGGTTGCAGACAAGCAGGGATTTCAACTTCCACCGTTTCCCCATTTTTTGGGGGGAAATAATCGCTGGGAGACCTAATTTGATTAACTCTATTTGTGTTTGCAGACTTTATCCTTTGATATGCGGATTAGGTCTGGATAACTTACTTGGGGGTTTGAGGAAGTTTGAGTAAAAGATTTTTCTCCCGTTTGCTCTTTTTACTTGATTTAGTTTCAGCTTATCTAGTGGAGATGCTGCTTCTCAGACCATTGTGGGTTCTTGTTCATGCTTTAGAGGAAGAGGGAAACAGTATAAAGAATAAAACGTATGTTGATATAAAGCTTCTGACAGGGGAGAGGAGGAGAACTTGAACAAACAATTGTAGAGTTGAAATTATTTCCCCTGAAGAATTGCATTTTGCAGTTGAATAAGAGAGAAATAAAAGAAGCACTGCAGTTGCTTGTAAAGCAAGATTGATCAGACATTTCTTGCCTACGGTTCTTATGGAAATCTGTCTCAAGTTATCTATCATTATATTTTATTTTATTCCAGAGGAGTCGCATTTTAAGGGAAAGATGTCGTATAAGCATCAGGGCAGTGAACTTTTAGGGTTCAGTACAATTTTTGTATAAGATACGCCAGCTGCCAAGGATTAGCAGTAATAATAACAACAGTACTAACTATAATACTGTCACCTCAAACCGGAGCATATAAATTGAATTATCAAATAGTCAATAAATAAACAAACAAACCACCATACCTATGGCTATTGAATCCAAATGCATGAGCTTTTTGTTGCTCTGAAAGATTCATTTTGTTTTCTTTCTAAAATATAAGAAGTTAAGACCATGAATTTCAAGAAGCAAAAAAAATAAACAACAATTACAAAATTCGCCTGTATTTGCACACTTGATACAAATCCATCTCCAGGTTCGATTAATAGCCCAGAGTAGAAGTTACTTTTGAAAGCAAAAGGATATTTTTTTCCTCTTAAGTAAATGGTAGCCTTTGGAGAATGGGGATTAAAGGAAAAGATTAAATAGTTAATTTTAGTTAAACACCGAAGCCAAAAATAACATGTTGAAATTTAAAAAGCATATTCTCAAATAAATGGTAATATTAACAATGAAAAGTCTTCTTATGGCTGTTCAAAATGCCGAAGGGTAAGAGCTGAAATGAGACTCCAATTCCATCATCTGGGGCAACCTAGAGAAGGACCCTCTCATTGTACAGGAGAATGATTGGCTGTCGGAGGTCTCCAGGCTGAGCCCAAGGGAGGAAGCGTCAAGCATGTCATTGGTATTGAGTTCCTTCATGTCTACAAGAGATTTAAGTCCAGCCCATCCTCAAATCCATTGACACTTATCTACTCCCAATTTGCTTTGACTCTTAGTAGGTCAGATTCTTGTCAAGAGCTCAAGATTCATCTGAAGTTGCTTTCATCTTCAGGAGAAATCCAGGGCTCCCACTGCAGACAGAAAACTGCTGCCAGCAGTGGGGTTCACATTTTCTTGCTACCACTTCGCTGCGCGTGCATCTTCCATGCATGTGCCAGTCCTTTTACGCATGCACTTTACTTGTGCACGCACCTCCCGTGCATGCTCCCGGCCTCAGAACTGTGCCTGAATAGGATGGCAAAGAGCCAGGGCAGCGATGTGTGCCCACCCGCGATTTCCGCCACCGGTTCACCCAAACCAGTACGAACCAGATGAATACCACCTCTGACCGCTACCAACGTTCGCATGGATTTATGGAAGTTGCAGGCTAAGATCTTTGAGATATAAGGTTCATCTCATCCTACTTTTTGTTGCCCACTGAAGCATCCAAAGGGAGGACCCAACTGTCAAGTTTAGTAGCTGGAATGTTTCTTGAAATTTTCTAAATTGATGATGTTCGTCCATCATGTTCGAAGAGGACTTGACATCAAACGGGTTGTGGGCTGTCCACGATGTGTCCGTAGGTGAGTGGTAAGGCCTATATGGGCACAAAATGTTCTGCCACATGTGTGGGCACCATTGTTGCAGCATTTCATTTAATCAATCAACTGATTAATTAATTTTCTAATTAATTAATCAGTGGAAGAACTCGCCTCCAGAGGTTGTGGATCAGGGGTGGATTCTACTTACCTTTACTACCAGTTCGCAACAGGATCGTGCATGCGTGCTCATTTCACTCGCGCACGCGCCTTGCTTCTGCGCATTCGCAGATCTCTTCTCATGACGTCAGGGTCAGTGGGCGGAGCCTCCTGCCAGTTTTACTACCAGTTTTATAGAACCGGTCTGAACTGGGGCAACCCACCATTGTTCCAACACTGGAAGAGATCGGACAGCCATTTGTCTGAAATGGTACAGAGTCTCCAGTGTGAGCAGAGGGTTGAACTACAAGACCTCCGAGGTCCCTTCTAACTCTTCTCTTATTCTGAAGACATAATTCCCTATTGTCCACAAAGGCGCTTTTTTTCAAGAGGCAACTGGACTTCATTGAGAAGTGGGAGCCGTGCTTTCTGCAGGATGTTTTCTGCCTTTAGTCCATTTGCCTCTTGGGAAAGCACCTTTGGGATAACTGTGACCTGGATCAGAGGTGGTATTCAGCCGGTTCGTGCCAGTTCTGGTGAACCGGTAGCGGAGATCACGGGTGGGCCTGCCCCTCCCCCTCCACGGCTCTATGACATCCTATTTAGGCACTGGCTGCATGCATGGAAGGCACGTGAGCAAGCAAAGCGCATGCGCAGAAGGCCAGGATACGCAGGATATCAGACCTCCGGACTTTTCATCGGGTCCTTAAAACCCACTTGTTTCATCTAGCAGGGCTGGCTTGATCCCATCCTCTGTTTTAAATTGGAACCAATCTTAAATTTTAATTGTCGGCCGAAAATATTTACTGTTTTTAATTGTTTTAATTTTTGTATATTATGTTTTATTCTGGCTGTTCACTGCCCTGAGTCCGTAAGGAAAGGGGCAGTCTATAAATTGAAACAAATAAATAAATGTGTGGAAGGTGCCCGGGGGGTGAACCGGTAGTAAGAATATTAACTCACCGCTAACTTGGATGACTGAGAATCTCCATAGGCATATGATTCCCTATTAAGCTGTGGTTGACCATTGGGTAGCAGGACATAAATGCTAACTAGGTTGATGCCATCTAGCAATCCTCCTTATTTTTGTGGCCCTGGTCCAGCAACCAAGTTATGACAATCCACCACACTATTTCTTTTCCTTCTAAGTTTCAGATCTATAGAGCAAAAGAATGTTGGCTTTCGATATTGTTTAAGGGTCCCATGAGAAGCACATCTACATAGCTGAACAATTTGCCCGTGTCCCATTCTTCTACTTCTTTCTTTCTTTCCGTGTTTTTCTTCTTTTCCATGATAAGAAGCAGATTTAGATAGCTGGGTGGGTTGGGGAAAAAAATCTATAGGTGGCAAACTCTACAATGTTACAACTCGGGGCAAATTATTAGAAGCAATTCACGAATTAATTGAAATTAAATTTGCTGGCCTTTCTTGCATAGTTCTTATTATGGTTTTGTAGCAATGGAAAATGTTTTTTTTTTAATTTTTTAAAAAATTATGATTATTTTGAGTTTTGCCAGAAGAGAAAATGGTCAGAAATGTACTTGGCTAAACTTCTGCAAGAGAAGAAAGCTTTGCACTTTGCCTGCGAGGCAGCTCACAGATGGTGTCCTGACCTCTCTTGCTTTCCTTGGGATAATCCCCTGCATCTGGATAGTTGGATCCTTCTTGCCAACGTGACTTTTCTTAAATAAGGGCAGCCATGCCATTTGTGCCAAGATGTGCTGAACCAACCTCTTTGTTCAAGAGATCCTGGATTCCATGGTTTTGGAATCGAGCTTGGAGTTGAAGGCAATGTAGGTCAGGGGTAAGATGCACCGGAGTGTAAGACGAACCTACCTTTTGGGGGAAAAAGAAAAACAAGAAAAAGAAATCTGCCTCTACCTCCCAGCAATTTTGCCTCCCCTTGCAGCAAACAGTCTGCTTTACTTTCATTTTCGTTTTGAGCATAGCTTGATTAGCACAAGGGGGGAAAAAATCTGCTCCAGCAATTTACCTCCTTGCAGCAAACAGCAGAGCTCTGCGCAAAACAGCTGAGAGCAAAACAGCTGAGAGTCGGGAGGCCAATCCAATCAACTGGTGCTTATTAGGCTGTGCTGAAGCTGAAAAGAGCTGTTTCTTCTTGCTGTTTGCTGCAAGAAGGTAAATTGCTGGGAGGCAGAGGCCAAAGGGTGGGGGCCAGTGGGCGGGCAGGGCTACATTTGGTGTATAAGACGCACCTAAATTTTCATCCCCTTTTAGGGGGGAAAAAGGTGTGTCTTATACTCCGAAAAATACAGTATATTTAATGTTTTAATCATTGATTAAACAGAAAGATATCATACGTCAGCATCATATTTATTTGCGGCAATGCCTTTGGCCCCACAATCACCCCATTGTTGTGGTGGAGAGAATCCTGTACACCTATTTTTATTTACTCATAAATAACAACTTTCTCTGAACAGACACTCTCCATGGAAGGCAGGTTGGTAGCCATTGTTTTTTCTGCCGTTCTAATTCTCCTCTGAAGTCTCTGTCCGTCTTGTGGGGTTGGAGAACAACAAGAACAAAAATAAGCCATCTTATTTTACCAACAAGCGTTCAAAATCTACACATCCTTCTGATCATCCGTGTCGTCTTGAGTTTGAGATCAGCGGCCTGCAGCTGTTGGTCGGTCTTCAGCGTCGTTCGTAATCAGAGATTCTCTTCGCAGGGAAATTGGTATTAAATTATGAGAAATTGCATGGCTGTCTCATAACCGTGGTCTGCGTTGAGGAGTCCCATGTGAAACGCTCACCAAGTTTATTATTCCCTCCCAGTGTCCGTAGCCGATTCTCAACGTCTCTATCACTTTCATCTCCACGAGCTCAGAAAGACCAGGACTCTAATATAAATCACCAGTGTCCGTGAAATGGATATTTCTCAGCAGGGTCCGAGTCTTTTAAGAAGCACGGGTTGTGTTCTTTGTGCTTTCAAACCACAAATCGAGGCTATTATTTATATTTCTTAAAGGGCAGATGGCAGTTTCTTATCATTAACGCAGTATTGTAGTAATTACTTCAGCAACACAATCTAACTTAATGTGTATTAGTTTTTGCTTTCTATAATCTAATATGCATTAATACTGCAACAGGCTGTGCTTACTAATGACTACATTAATACAGACTATGTGCATATTATAGTACGTAGCTTTTATTTATATTGCATAATTTTCTCTAATGTCTTTTGGGTTGACACTCAAAATCCATAATAAATTACCAAGTGAAGTGGCCTGGCGAGGAGGACCTTGTCTCTTTGGCTGCTCCTCATAAGCTGTCCAAAATTGCCGACTGAAATTATTAATGTCATTTAAAGATTATCCCCAGGCATTTTTGGTGGTCGTTGGGATTTTTCTTTCTTTCTTTCTTTCTTTTTTTGAACCATAAAAATTAATGCTTGTATTTCAAGTGTGAAGTCGTTAAAGAAGTAAGATCACAGCTGGCTCCTTATTTGTGATGAGGTGACTCCTAAAATAGACAGACAGTGGAACTTAAGGAAGAAAATGTGACTTTATTTATTTATTTATTTATTATTAAAATTTATATGCCGCCCTTCTCCTGTAGAACTTGGGCCGGCTCACACAATACAAACAAGAGCAATGAGCTGCTATGCATTATGTAATTCAATCACATCATTGCCTGGATAGTCAAGGAGCCTGGATAGCTCAGCAGACTAAAGCATTGTAATTAAACACTAGCTGTCTGCAATTACTGTAAGTTCAAATCTCCCCAGGCTCAAGGTTGACTCAGCCTTCCATCCTTTCTAAGGTAGGTCAATTGAGGAGCCAGTTTGTGGGGGCAATAAGCTGACTTTGTATAAATATACAAAAGTATGAAGGCTATTGCTTAACGCATTGTAAGCCACCCTGAGTCTCCGGAGAAGGGCGGCATATAAATCGAATTTTTTAAAAAAATCAAAATAGAGCAGGAAGGGACTTTGGAGGTCTTCTAGTCCAACCCCCTGCTCAAGCAGGAAACCCTATATCAATTCAGACAGATGGCTGTCCAGCCCCTTCTTAAAAACTCCAGTGATGAAGCACTGAAAACTTCTGAAGACAACTTCTGTCCCATTGGTTAATTGTCCTCACTATTAGGAAGTTTCTCCTTAGTTCCAGGTTGCTTCTCTCCTTGATGAGTTTCCATCCATTGCTTCTTGTCCTGCCTTCAGGTGCTTTGGAGAATAGCTTGACTGCCTCTTCTTTGGGGCAACCCCTGAGATATTGGAAGACTGCTATCATGCCCCCACAAGTCCTTCTTTTCTCTAGACTAGCCATACCCAGTTCCTGCAACCGTTCTTCATATGTTTTTGTCTCCAGGTTTTTAACCATCTCCAGTTGCTCTTCTCTGCACTTTTTCCAGTGTCTCAACCTCTTTTTTTGTAATGTGGTGACCAAAACTGGATGTGTTATTCCTTACGAAGGATTTATAAAGCGATACTAAAATCACTTCACATGATTTTGATTCCGTGCCTCTGTTTATACAGTCAAGGATTGGCTTGGCTTCTTTGGCTAGGTTTTCGTGGGAAAAAACTCCCCTCCAATTTCCCTTAAAGTAAGATTGTGGGTGCTTGCTTAACAAAACATCTATGGAATGTTGATGGAAGTGCAAATTGAGGCCTCTGGAATTTTCACACGTTGGGTTAAGCGATAGACGTTTTATCTAAAATATGCAGCTGCCACTGAATATTGTTGCTGAACGCTTCACGGTGGTGGAGGAAAGCACAAGAAAGAATTGTCATTCTCAATGAGATGATTCATGCAGTTATGTAGGGGAAGGGGCACAGTAGGACCCCAAGTTATCTTCTAAAGTCATCTGTGGTTGATTCTAGATAAGGGTCATTTTTTATATAAGAGAGATGGTGGAAAGAGAAAAAAAAAAATCTCAAGAGAGAAAGTCTTACATCTGAATTTACAGCCTGCAGGCAAATGACTCCGTTAATCGCTCTACCTCTCCTAAAACATGCACTCCTTTAAACGTGCATGCAACTCAGTGTTTAGAAGTGAAACAAGGCCTCCCTTCCTATATGATTGCAAGAAGGGTTTCTGCAAACAAGCACGATGGAAAAGTTCAAAGAGGAGAAGCTCTATTATTATTTACACTTGTTCTTGCTCCAGGTGTTTGAACCTCAGGGTTCAGGTGGAAGTGGGTGAGGTTTCAAAAAATTCAAACCCAAGAAGAACTTCCACCCAGCTTGTAAGCTTCTGAACCATCCATCCGTCTACCCATCCATTGATCCATTGATCCACCCACCAATCCATTCTTCCATCCATCCATCTACCCATTGATCCATCCATCCATCCACATCTGCAAAATCACCAAGCTCAGAGAGCACCAAGGACCCAACACAGTCCTTCCTCCTCCTCCTCCTCCTCCTCCTCCTCCTCCTCCTCCTCCTCCTCCTCCTCCTCCTCCTCCTCCTCCTCCTCCTCCTCCTCCTCCTCCTCCTCCTCCTCCTCTCCACCAGAGAGCACCAAGGACTTCACAGTTGAACCTTAAACCTACACAAATCCCCTCCTTTTAGAGCTTCCTCTACTCTCCATTAGTTCAGAGGACTTTTCTGATAGTAAGAAAAGGTTCTATAACGTCCTAAAATTTTCTAACAGAATGGATGAATCTAGACAGTGGCTCTTCTTGTATCACCTTGACATACTGTTTAATTCACTTAAGCCTGGGAACATTTATGGATGGATAGATAGATAAATAAATAAGGGATATTTTGACATAGCAGAAGTTGCATAGTCTTGAATAATAATAAAAAACGTGTTCTCTAGGCAGGGAGATCTTTAAAAAGTATTTGAAAAGCCGTATTTTATCTCAAGCTCTTGCTGCTCACAGCCATTTTTGGCACAGTGGGCCTGCTCTATTAAAATCCCTTCCATCATGCCTGCTCACGATTTAGCAACTCATAAAAAGTAGCAGATCAGAAGGAAGCATATCCATCCATTATAATTATTGCACTTTCCTGATCTCACCTTTAAAAAAAAACTATTTTAAATTTTTTCCCCCCCTTATCTACCTCCGTAGTGCTTATTTTAAAGCGCAAAGACTGATGAGATCAGCTTAAAAAACAATTAAAATGCAAAATGCATGGTCCCAAAAGAACATCATTTTGCACGATTTATTGTTTGGCTTTTTTTTTTTGTTTTTTTTGGCTAAGCAACTCCCCGATCCCCATCCCAACATTTGGTATATAACTAAATTGAAGAGTTTTGTCCTGTTTTTGCAAGCCAAAATGACATGTTTGCAAGCCAAAATAACATAATTCTCTGCATGGCTAGATGGGGGAAAAAAAATTCAATAGTATGAGAAGCAGCAAACTGGTTTTTTTTATCAGTTTCAAAATCATTTTTCTTTAAATATTTAACATTAAAAACTTCTCCTAGCTACTGAATATTTAAAGAGGACTGAAACTGCTTAAATACTTGGAGGAAAAAAAATGAAATACGGGGAGTTAAACAGGGTTGGAGGCAGCCTAAACAGTGCCAAATAATGGGGACCGAGCTTTTCACTTATACTAATTTCTACAAAACTCTAACTCAAATAAAATAATAAGACAAATATTTTCTTTTTACCTATTTTGATGTGATTATTGAAAGCCTGGCTTACTCCTGTTTGAATTTGCGTGGACTTCAAAGTTAGCCATGGGGTTTTCACGAAAGCCATCCAGACGGATAAACCTCAATGATGGGCCTATTTTTTCTCTTTAATTTTTTTTTAAAAATCTATATCCTTTTGTGATTATATTCAGGAGTCTCTGTCACTTTTTGAAGTCCCTAGAAGTAGCTATTTGTCCTGAAATAAGAATTCAAATAATAAGTGCACTAACCACAGATCTCTAAAACATAAACCTCAAGGCACGGTCAAGATCAAGGGAGGTACTAATACCACTCTATAAAGCCCTAGTAAGACCGCACCTAGAGTACTTTGGTCACCACAGTATAAAAAAGAGGTTGAGACTCTAGAAAGAGTGCAGAGAAGAGCAACCAGGATGATGAGGGGACTGGAGGATAAAACATATGATGAACGGTTGCAGGAACTGGGCCTGGCTAGTCTAGTGAAGAGAAGGACCAGGGGAGACAGGAGAGCATCTTCCAATATTTGAGGGGCTGCCCCAGAGAGGAGGAAGGGGGTCAAGCTATTCTCCAAAGCCCCTGAAGGCCAGACAAGGAATGATGGATGGAAACTGACCGAGATTCAACCTGGAAATAATGAGAAATTTCCTGACAGTGAGAACAATCAACCGATGGAACAGAAGATGTTCATCACTGGAGGCTTTCAAAAAGAGACTGGACTGCCATCTGTCAGAAATTGTGTAGGTCTCCTGCTTGGATGAGGGGTTGGATTAGATGACCTACAAGGTCCCTTCTGACTCTGTTCATCTCTATCTAATCAATAATACCTCTTAAAAGAAATAGTTGGTACATTTCTCATGGATTCACATTGACTAGAGGTCTTCTAACCCTATGAGATGATTAAGGAGAGGAGAGGAGAGGAGAGGAGAGGAGATGGGAGAAGAGAAGAGAAGAGAGAAGAGAGAAGAGAAGAGAAGAGAAGAGAAGAGAAGAGAAGAGAAGAGAAGAGAAGAGAAGAGAAGAGAAGAGAAAAGAACAACAGAACAGAGCAGAACAGAACAGAACAGAACAGAACAGAACAGAACAGAACAGAACAGAATAGAATAGAATTCTTGATTGGCCAATGTGATTGGACACACAAGGAATTTGTCTTTGGTGCATACGCTCTCTGAGTACATAAAAGAAAAGATACGTTCAACAAGAATCATAAGGTACAACACTTAATGATAGTCATAGGGAAACAGTCAATATAAATCTTAAGGGTACCAGCAACAAGGTTACAGTCATACAGTCATAAGGAGGAGGAGATGGGAGATAGGAACGATGAGAATGGGGCAACCTCTTTGTCATGTTAAATTTGTCAGATTAAATTTCCCTCGTTTGTCATACTAGGATTCCTTTCTGTTTTCAAAATGTGGATTTGCTTATAGTTATGCGTTGAGACAGAGAAAGTTTATTTGAATGGGTCGTGGTGTTGTTGCTTGCAGTTTACACGCTATTTAAGCTTTTTACCTGTATAAATCAAGACACAGAAATAGGATGGCTTGTTGCAACATACCATTCATTCGTAAACTGAACAGGCCAACAAGGATAACGAAAGATCATAGAAAATGTTAAACGAGATAATTGAAAGGAAGAAAGGGGAAATACTTGATCAAAACATAACAGAAAATATAAACAAACAAGAGTTACTTACTGAAGAATGGGGGCTGGGGTTTGGAAATCTGTAAAGAATAAAGGCCTGTTTTAAAGCGGCAGTTATAAATTTTGGAAAGACAAATAAAAATAACAAAGGTTAGGCTAAAAGAAAAGGAACCAGCTCCGCTTTTTCTTAATATATGGATTTTTTTTTTAAAAAAAGAAAAATATAAGCTTTGAGGCATTGGCGGATAATATTAGCATATTAGGAGTAATTGCAATGAATATGGAAAAGGTTAAACAGGAGGAGATTACATTTTATTTTATGGTAATGGCGTACCCAAAAAGAAAAAGAAAAAAAAGATCAAAAGGAAACTTCCCCATTAAAACTTTTGAGGTGAGATGGTTAAAATGTGAACAAACAAGAACTGGGATAGGAAACCTGCAAGGGGAAAATATATATTTCCCCTTGCAGGTTTATATAATTTATATGATTTATATAAGGGGAAATATATAATTATATATATAATTATATATATATATAATTAAATGAATAAGAATAGGAAAATAAACGAAGAATCCAAATTTCTCTAATGAAGGATAATGTAAAAGAGCAAGCAAGGAGAGAAACGAGATACAGAAGAAATGAGAAGTGGAGGGAACAATTAATCTAATCATGGGAAAGAAAAGCAATTTAAAAGAAAGTAGGACAAATACATTTCTATGCATGGTGCACGACAAATCTGGCCCTATAGAAAGAAAGACTTTGGCACAGCCCCAAATCCGAATAGAATAGAATGGAATGGAATGGAATGGAATGGAATGGAATGGAATGGAATAGAATAGAATAGAATAGAATAGAATAGAATAGAATAGAATAGAATAGAATAGAATAGAATAGAATAGAATAGAATAGAATAGAATAGAATAGAATAGAATAGAATAGAATAGAAATAATTGGAATGGAAGGGAAGGGAAGGGAAGGGAAGGGAAGGGAAGGGAAGGGAAGGGAAGGGAAGGGAAGAGAAGAGAAGAGAAGAGAAGAGAAGAGAAGAGAAGAGAAGAGAAGAGAAGAGAAGAGAAGAGAAGAGAAGAGACTAACAAGAGGTGGAAGGGACCTTGGAGGTCTTCTAGTCCAACCCTCTGTTTAGCCAGGAAACCCTACATCACTTCAGCCAAACGATTATCCATCTTGTAAGCAAGCCTTTGTGGCAGAAGATACGTCTCTCTCTAATTAACCCTTACTCAAAGTCTTCCTAAATCCAGACTGTTAGATAGAAAGGAGCATGAAGTAGAATGATTAAACTCAACAAACCAACCAACTGATTTAAGCCAGCAAACCCTACATTTTCATTTCATTTTCATTTTATTAGATTTATATAAGGACCTTCAGGAGTAGGGCAGTATATAAATCAAATAAAGACAAAGACTCAGGGCGGTGAACAGCCAGAGGGATAAAACCCACAAATTACAAAATTTAAAAGAGAATATAAAACCCATTAAATTAAATTAGTTGATTTTCATATCAACTAATGTGTGATGGTAAAATTTCTGGTCGGAGACAGGAAAGTAATGAATTCAGCGACAGAAAGTTTAGCCCTGAAATTAAAGTGAATTTTGATATTGGCCTATTAGTAGCTATTTACCCATGGTAGGTTGGATTGAGTCCACTTGTGACTACGTAGAGATTCTAGGCCAGCGATGGCTAAACTTTTTGCCGTCGTGTGCCAAAAGCGGGGGGAGCATGGGGGGGGGTCATGCATGTGTGTGTCCACGCTGATAATTCAATGCGCCCCGCCCCCCCGCGCATGCATGCGTGACCCCCCCCATATCCCTCCCACTTTTGGCACACAATGGCATGGTAGGCCTGTTAGGCCCATTTTTCGCCCTCCCCAGGCTCCAGAGGCTTTCTTGGAGCCTGGGGATGGCGAAAACAGCCTTCCCCACCCCCCGGAGGCCCTCTGGAGGCTGGAAACAGCCTGTTTGCCAACTTCCAGTGGGCCAGGATGGCCTGAAAATCAGATGGCCGGTGCACACATGCATGCTGGAGCTGAGTAGGGCAATGCTTGCGTGCCATAGGTTCTCCCTCACAGCTCTAGGCTGATCCCTCTTTTAACTCCACCCTAGGTTCTGCAACTTCTTTCCCTACAATAATCTACTCAGAATACACATTTTAAGATTGCCCTTATGACTGCTGAGAGCTTACCGCGTTATCGTCAATAGTGCAGGAAACAATTATGGATTTTGTAACAGAAATCACGCCACATATCATACAGGATCTGAATTTTAGGGCAGCACTCCTTTCAAAACTGATTGGCAAAGTGTGTTTCTGACTTTTCACTTGAAGCAGCCTAACTTTTTCCAGGCGTTCACACATGTCTGAAAAACCCCCAAAGAGATGTCATCCTTTTTAAGTAGGTTAAACGTCTGTAAAGATGTTAGATTCGTTGAACTTAGTAGATAACTGTAATTTTTATGATCCGTTTTATTTTTAGTAACCATCGCATAATACATTTTTCTAGATTGACGTGTTTTTCTGTTCGCCCGGTCTTCTTAAATCGGATCTAAAAGTAGCAAAAAAAAAAAGTCAGAAACCTTTCAGAAAGTACAAAATTCTTCGGGGAAGTTTCTTTAAATGAATTCAAAGAAAATGTAATCTTCAAAAATAGCCAATATCTGTCTTTGGGAAAGATAAAAGTTTTTTTAAAAAAAAAAAAAACCTTCACCTTTATTTTGATGAGAATGATGTGGAAGAGCTAAGATTAACTTGGATGATCCACAATGAGATCGAAGATAATTCTTCAATTAGAAATCAAATAAGACACTGAGCTTGTCGATTGAAAGGTCGGCAGTTCAGCGGTTCGGATCCCGAGTGCCGCGTGACGGGGTGAGCTCCCGTGACTTGTCCCAGCTTCTGCCAACCTAGCAGTTCGAAAGCAGGTAAAAAATGCAGTTAGAAAAACAGGAACCACCTTTGGTGGGAAGGGAACAGCGTTCTGTGTGCCTTTGGCGTTGAGTCAAGCCAGCCACAGGACCATGGAGACGTCTTCAGACAGCACTGGCTCTTTGGCTTTGAAATGGAGAGGAGCACCGCCCCCTAGAATCGGGAACAACTAGCACATATGTGCGAGGGGAACTTTTACCTTTTACCTCAAGCATCGGTAGTAATGTATAACACTGAACTGGAAGGGCTTGAAAACAAATATTGGGGGGGGGGGAGGTAAGGATTAAATGGAGAAATGATAGGTTGGAATGGAGACCCATAAACAAGGAGAGATTTTTATGACTCTCTTCACATTAAAGATTTATTCATCTCGGATGGAACCACTCCTACCACAAACAAAAATCCTTTCTGATTTTGGTGGAAACTGCAGGATCAATCAATGAATATTTGTTGAGGGCTGTAAAATACTTCTGAAATTATCCCAAAGGCACTTTTTCAAGAGGCAACTGGACTTTCTGGTTTTTCCTTGAAGGCGTTTCTCTTCTCATCCCAGAAGCTTCTTCAGCTCTGACTGGATGGTGGGGAATGGAGGGATTGATACTCCTTGCAGACAGCTGGTCATTTGCATCCTTTGAGAGAGTCCTTGAGGCCACTTGGAGCTTTGATTGTGTCTTCAGGATCCAAGTGGCCTCAGCAACTCTCTAAAAACAATGCATAAAAGAGTCAGCAACGACTTAGCAACTGAACAACAACAATTTCCTCCAAGGTACAAACACATGAACAGTAAGAAAGACGACCAAATAAGTTTATGATCTAGATCAAATTAGGATCAACTTCCAAGGAAACCATCTTACTCGAAGACAGTATATCCCTGAATATTTTTTATATCCCAATGCACCGTATTGTTTTATTTGATTTGATATGGTTATTAAACTAATCAGGGAACTAAACTAGTCTGAAAGAATGCAGATTTCTACATTTTCATGTAGGCAAATGCAAGGTGTCACTCCCAGACTTCTATCCTTCCCTTTGCCATTTCAAAAGCATAAATTTAAATATATGGAACAGAACAGAACAGAAGGAGAGAGTAGAGTAGAACAGAACAGAACAGAACAGGAGAGAGGAGAGAGGAGAGGAGAGCGGCACAGCACAGCACAGAACAGAACAGAATTCTTGATTGGCCAAATGTGATTGGACACACAAGGAATTTGTCTTGGTGCATACGCTCTTGGTGTACATAAAAGAAAATATACGTTCATCAAGAATCATAAACTATACTTTATACATATACTATGAAGTATATGTATAAACTATATAAAATATTTGTTTTCGTAGATTTTCACGTTTAGAAGTATGCAAGTTTTGTTGTATTTGGGTCTTTTCCCGTGTAAGATTGAGAGTATCAATTTTACACGGGAAAAGACCCAAATACAACAAAACTTATATAATGTCTCTCTCTCTCTCCCTCCCTCCCTCCCTCCCTCCCTTTCTCTCTCTCTCTCTCTCTCTGTATATGTGTATATATATATATAACTTTTTGTAGGTTTTATATAAAAGAAGGAAAAAAAAACCCAGAAAGTAGTGAATGTGATTTCACTCAACCAGGGTTGCAAAAACATCTTGGTTACATAGGAAAAACCTGGCTTAAAGAAAACACACACACACACACACTTTAAAATGAGCCCAATTCAAGTCCAAGCTTTTGAACTATAAAAAGCTTTTTAATTATTTTTTTAAAAATCCCTATTTGATTCACTTTTATAAAAACAAATACTGGACTATTTAGTATTTAAATAATGAATACATGATTACTTAGTATTATATACTGTAGCATATAATTATGAGTAAAATTTGATCCCATTTCTGATTATTGTCATTAAGAGGATATGAAGTTAAAAAAAATGAAGGAATCATTCTGTCTTGTGTACCTTGACAGAACACTTCGCTATAAAACAAGAAATGTTAGTTTTTGTTGTCAGTTAACTTGGTATGCATATTGTTTAATGAATAACAGACTTCCATTCCTTTTAAATGACATCTTCAAATCAATCTTGGCTCCTAGCAACTTCCTGGATTAGGCCCTGAATTTTTCCTGGCCAGATTTTAGAAGTGATTTGCCATTGCCTCTTTCCTAGGTCTGAGAGAAAGCGACTGGCCAAAGGCCACTCAGCTGGATTTTCTGCCTAAGGTAGGATTAGAACTCACAGCCTCCCGTTTCCAGTCTGATGTGTTAACTGCAGGGAGTCCTCGACTTACAACAGTTCATTTAGTGGCCGTTCGAAGTTAAAACGGCCCTGAGAAAAAGCGACATAGGACAGTTTTTCACAGTTACGACCGTTGCGGCATTCCCCTGGTCACGAGATCAAAATTCAGAGGCTTGGCAACTAGTTCATACTTATGACCGCTGACATGATCCCCCTTTTCTGACCGTCTGGCAAGCAAAGTCAACGGCGATTCATTTAATGACCCTGTCACTAGCTTAACAACTGCAGTGACTCACTTAACAACTGTGCCAGGAAAGGTCGTAAAATGGGGAAAATTCACTGAAGAATCATTTCACTTAGCAATAGAAACGTTGGGCTCAATTTTGGCCATAATTTGAGGACTATCCGTATTACATCAAACTGGTTCTCCATCCAGGCTAGTAGCCCTTATGTTCTCTTCTAGTCCTTGCAATAGATCTTTAAATCAAATCAACCCCAACCATTATCTCTCTCTCTTTTTTTTCCATATCCATCCTTTAAATAGTTTTTAACTTTTTACTGATATCTAGAATACCTTTTTTAAAAAAATACATAAGCAGTGCTCTCTGGTTTTCTATTTGCTGGAGCTGATGAATCTTGGAATCCATCTTTGATCATAGTTTAACACCTTGGACTGGAAACAGGGAGGCTGGGAGCTCTAGTTCTACCTTAGGTACGAAGCCAACAGGGTGACCTTTGGCCAGTCACTTTCCCTCAGCCCTTGGAAAACAGCAACGGAAATGAAAATAAGGATGTAATTCAGCAGTGAGTAGGAATGCGGCATTTTCATGGTTCCTTCTGTATAACATTGGAATAGAATAGAATAGAATAGAATAGCAATAAGAATAGAAATAGAAATAGAAATAGAAATAATAGAAATAGAAATAGAAATAGAAATAGAAATAGAAATAGAAATAGAAATAGAAATAGAAATAGGAGTGGAGTGGAGTGGAGTGGAGTGGAGTGGAGTGGAGTGGAGTGGAGTGGAGTGGAGTGGAGTGGAGTAGAGTAGAGTAGAGTAGAGTAGAGTAGAGTAGAGTAGAGTAGAGTAGAGTAGAGTAGAGTAGAGTAGAGTAGAGTAGAGTAGAGTAGAGTAGAGTAGAATAGAATAGAATAATAGAATAGAATAGAATAGAATAGAATAGAATAGAATAGAATAGAATAGAACAGAACAGAACAGAACAGAACAGAACAGAACAGAACAGAACATGGAGTGGAGTGGAGTGGAGTGGAGTGGAGTGGAGTGGAGTGGAGTGGAGTGGAGTGGAGTGGAGTGGAGTGGAGTGGAGTGGAGTAGAGTAGAGTAGAGTAGAGTAGAGTAGAGTAGAGTAGAGTAGAGTAGAGTAGAGTAGAGTAGAGTAGAGTAGAGAGAAGAAGAAGAAGAAGAAGAAGAAGAAGAAGAAGAAGAAGAAGAAGAAGAAGAAGAAGAAGAAGAAGAAGAAGAAGAAGAATGGAATGGAATGGAATGGAATGGAATGGAATGGAATGGAATGGAATGGAATGGAATGGAATGGAATGGAATGGAATGGAATATAGGCTAGGCTAGGACAGGACAGGACAGGACAGAACAACAATAGGAGACCCTATACCATTCCAGACAAATGGTTATCAACATCTTCTTGAAAACTTCCAGTGTTGGAGCATTCACAACTTCTGGAGGCCAGTTGTTCCACTGATTAATTGTTCTCACTGTCAGGAAATTCCTCCTTAGTTCTAAGTTGCTTCTCTCCTTGAGGAGTTTCCACCCATTGCTTCTTGTCCTGCCCTCAGATGCTTTGGAGAATAACTTGACCACCTCATCTTTGGGGCAACCCTTCAGATATTAGAACACTGCTATCATGTCTCCTCTAGTCCTTCTTTTCATTAAACTAGATATTCCTACAACCGTTCTTCATATGTTTTAGCCTCCCGTCTCGTATAAACCACAGTCCAGAAAAAAAATATGGAGTCCCCTCAGGAAAGACACATGGCAAAGCTGGAATTAGCAGTGGTGAATGTGAGAGATAAGGACAAAGATTTTATCTAACAGCTTTGAAGTCTTTCCTGCAAACAGCATCCTGCTATCCAACTTGGATGACTAATTCTCCGCATTTATATTCAGGCGTTTGACAGAGTTTAATCCCAGATACATCATGGTATAAGCCCGTAGCCGCTTTCCTTTTTTTGATTTTGGAAGACAAAATGGAGAGAAGAACAAACAAGAGACTGCTAAATACAGATTTTTGTTTTAGCCCTTTGCTGACATTCCTAGGCCCTTTTTCTAATTCACGCTTTGATCTCCCTGAGGTTCCTTCTCCCAAGCTGCAAACGTGGGATCTAGTGAGGCTAATGTTTATTCTTTCCCATTTTTTTTTACTTTTTATTCGAAAGGCCCACAACTCTCATTCCATTGTGATATTTGATATCCAAGCTACGCAGGGGTGGGCTTCAAAAATTTTAGCAAGGGGTTTTCTGCCTGGTTTTTGGGTGGGTGTGGCCTAGTTGGTCTCCTGCACCATGGTGGGGGGGCACGTTTTTGCCCTCCCCAGGGTCCGGGGGCTTTACTCGAGCCTCCAGGAGGGCAAAAGCAGCCTCCCCAGGCACCAGAGGCCCTCTGGAGGCCAGAAACGAGCCTGTTTCTTGCCTTCCTGAACTTCTGGTAGGCCCGTTTTTCACCCTCTCCGAGCCTCCGTGTACACCCTGCACTTCCCTGCAAAACGGGCCACTTCGGGACTCTTGGGAGGGGAGAGGCTGGTTGGGCGGGGCCAGCCAGGAGTGGGATTTGGGGGTTCTCTGAACTGCACAGAATCTTAGCTAGCAGTTCCCTCGAACCCCCAGCATCCCACCCCTGAAGCTACGTATTTTGGATGGTTCAGTTTCAGAGCCATGTTTTTCTTTTTTTTAAAAAAAATTAAAAGTTTGTAAAAGCCTTCTGTGTTGAAACTTTGACTCAAAAAGTCATCAGCTAATTGTTGTAGATAATTGGGAAGACTTTCCTCCCCCCCCTCCTCCTTATTTACATGGTATTATCTCATTTAAATGTTTCAAAAGTAGGCAAGCCTTGCCTTAGGCTTTTCAATTAGAACTCAGATCCTGTTTGATGACTTCTCCTTTGATTATTTACTTGGAATCCTCCAGTCCTCGGCGATAAAGAAGAGATCAATCAGGAGGAAGGGGCCAAAAATGAAAAAGTGAGCAAAACCCGCTTGGTTCTCTCTTGAGAGATTTTACCCTTTTTCACACTTTATTTAACATAGCTAGGAACCCTTCCAGGAAGGGCTAACAGAGATAATACTGCCTTGCTGAAGCTTAACAGGTTCCTCCACAAGAATATTATCCTGTCTATACTTTGCTTGTGGTTATTCCGAGACTGAAATCTATATTTTAATGACATGATGGTGCTCAGCAGTTTGCTAAGACTAAAATATTTCACTTGCTATGTTTTTTGAAGATGGTACAGATCTGAAATATTCATGAGGATGCATTGGGCGTTTAAAAGCTGGAGGAGCAAAGTTATTTTCTCAAGCTTTTCTATTTTACTTTAAGGGTCCTTCTCCAGAGCAAATTTCTCCTGTCTCAGAATTACTAACTTTAGGAATAAACATTGTTTTATAACTGTTAATCATTGGATCTTGGAATCTAACGTTTTTAAAGAAAAACTGTTGTAATAGGGAAGATTAAATGAACTCCTCACACTTTATATGACATGCAGTTTAAGACATACCATATTTTTTGGAGTATAAGATGCTCCGGAGTACAAGACGCACCTTAGGTTTTGGGGAGAAAAATAAGAAAAAAAATTCTTCCTCTGCCTTCCAGCATCCATTGGTATTCATCTGGCTAGCGTCCTGTCAGTGTGTGAGAGAGTTGAGGGCTGTTTGGAAGCTAAAACAGTATTTGCTGTGTGAGGAACAAAGAAGGAGACAGCAAGCAGCCTGGGTGTGGCTTAGCTTTGCAGCTCTGAGTCTGTGCTGAACTAGTCTAAACTAGTCTGCTGCTCAAAATTGAAACTCCTCTCCTCTGCTTGTGTTTTGCTTGTATTTACTACCGTGTTGGGAAACCTGTTTTTGGTATTGTATATTTACTTCATGTGTTACAGTATATTATATACAAAGAGAAGTTACTGAATCCTGCTGAATCAGTTACTTGTGTGTGCTTTCTGGATGTGATTGCTGCTGCAAACTCTGACACATACTTGCGGCGAATAGCAAACAGCCAGGTCAGTTTCAGCACATTATTGCAACCTGATTCAGCACCAGCAGCTGATTGGCGGGTGGATCGGCCTCCAATCAGCTGTTCCAGGCTACAGGGATTGCCACAGAGCAACACCTCCTCCGTGCCTTGTGTTTTTGGCTGCATTCGGTGTATAAGACACACTCAAATTTTCACCCTCTTTTAGGGGGGGTGGGGGAAAGTGCGTCTTATACTCCGAAAAATATGGTACTACTTTAACATCCCCTTTCCTTGCCTTTCATTCAAAATGAATGAAAATTGTAAGCATCTCACCAGCTTATTTTAAACGGAAGGCTTTCTTTTTTAAAAAAATTACAGAATGAAATTATCACTAGGACCCCTTTAATGTCTTTTGAAGGACCTCCAGGCCAAACACTCCGAAGTCAATATTTCCATTGGAAAAATATCATTTCAGGTCTTCTTGAAGTCACATGAAGTCTGACAAAAAAAAATAATAATTCTGAGGGCTTCGGAGCTAATTGAGTTGGATCAGAAGAAATGCTAGACTATTTTAACTTTTCAAGGAAAAAAAACCCAGAATTCTAATGGTGCTATTTTAGAGAACTTTGAAGTCTGAAGAGCTTCCAAATTATTCCCGCTGTTATTGTTATTGTATCATTTGTATACTTGGCAGGTTATAATTTAATCAATGGATTTCTGTCACTAGAAGTTTATGATCTAAATGCTGATGGATAGAAAACAGAAATTAAAAAAAGAGGCAGGAGGTACCATACAGCCTATCAGCCTTCAACCGTTTTGTCACCAAGGAGTGTACAGTGATGAAGTCAATTCTATAAAAATGGTAGTAAAGAATAAAAATAGCATACTATTGATAGTATTCTATAAGTATTATAAATAGAATATAATTTATCGCATTATAAATAGAATATTATTAAAGTTGTCATCAGAAGTTGTGGGTACTTCATCCTTGGAGTTTCACTCTAACTACACAAACACACAAAATCTCACAAAACTGTATGTGGCATTTTGGGTGGAAAAAGTGTGAAACTTGGTTTTTGAGCTTTTTTGTGCCTCTGTGCGGTTCCTGCTTGTTGCAGGGGCCAATATGGGTCAAGTGCAACTGCTTTTATATTGTGTGTGAATCAGTTGTGTTGTGTGGTCTGTGTGTAAAGTGTGAAAGTTGGTTTTTGATACCTCTTATTGTTTTGTGTTATTTATTTATTTATTTATTTATCAATCAAACTTTTATACCGCCCTTCTCCCGAGGGACTCAGGGCGATGTACAGCCAATAATAAAAAACATCGATACAAAAGTTGAAACAATTTAAAACTGATTCAATGTTTTGGCCAATATTAAAAACCCCAAGACTAAAAAACCCATTAAAATTCATTAGACCGTCAACCAGCTTGCTGAAATAATAAGGTCTTCAGGGCCCGCTGAAAGGCGCGAAGATCGGGGATGATACGTATTTCTGGGGGCAATTCGTTCCAAAGGGCAGGGGCCCCCACAGAGAAGGCTCTCCCCCTGGGGGTCACCAGTCGACATAATTTGACCGACGACACCCTGAGGAGGCCCTCTCTGTGGGAGCGTACCGGCCGATGGGAGGCTATCGGTGGCAGAAGGCGTTTTTTTGTATATTATGTTTATTATTTATTATTATTGGCCATGCCAATAATTGACTCTGACAACATTGACTTGACTTGACTTGACTTGACTTGACTTGACTTGACTTGACTTGACTTGACTTGACTTGACTTGACTTGACTTGACTTGACTTGACTTGACATGACATGACATGACATGACATGACATGACATGACTTGAAGGGGAGGAGATGAGTAAAGACTTTGATTCCAATAAACATTGACTTGACTTGACTTGACTTGAATGAGAGGGGATGAGTAAAGACTTTGACTCTAATAAACATTGACTTGACTTGACTTGAATTGACTTGAATTGAATGGTAAGGGATGAGTAAAGACTTTGACTCTAATAAACATGGACTGGACTGGACTGGACTGGACTGGACTGGACTGGAATGGAAGGAGATGAGTAAAGACTTTGACTCTAATAAACATTGACTTGACTTGACTCAACTCGACTTGACTCGAATCGAATTGAAGGAGATGAATAGAGAGTACCATCCATTCCTGCCTTCCAAAAATGGTGGCTGGATCATTCTCTGGTTGGACATCTGGGCAGCATAGATAAGTTCTTTTTTTTTCTGTCGTACTAACAAGGAAATTTTAAAAAATGAGGCAGTTTCC
The DNA here is from genome assembly GCA_038048745.1 of Coluber constrictor foxii. NCBI lineage: Eukaryota > Metazoa > Chordata > Lepidosauria > Squamata > Colubridae > Coluber > Coluber constrictor. The sequence goes on along the minus strand of CM075965.1, from coordinate 74,331,824 downwards.
TGTACATACTACTTTGAATTTCTAGGCATATGGATTTTTTTTTAAAAAAACCCATCATAAAGAAGCCCAGTGAAATAACTTGCATTTATCTAAAGGACTATTGTTTATATGGAAGTGCTTTTTTCATGGAAGAGTCACTTTCTGGAAGCAGAGAAATAACACTGTGTACATTAAGAATGTGCAATGGTGTACACTTAGAACAATTACATTTGTAGCAGGATTTTTTTTAAAAAAATGCAATATTCTGGATTTAAATTCACATTGGTTTTCCAGGGTCAGGTTTATCAATCTTCTTGGGATGGTGCAAGGCATTAGAATGAAATTTGCAACTGCCAAAATTAAAATTAATTTTGTTAATCAAATGCTGTTCTTTTCTTTGATTTCTTACTTTCTAACTTTCCCGATAGGAGACTTTTGAAGCTACTTGGTAGAAAATGATGCTTACAACCTGTATAGATTTATCTTGTGTTTTAAAATCCAATAGAAGTCTTCTGGGGCCAGGATCGGTATACATTAAAAAAATGGGGGGGGGAGAGAGGGGGAAATCAGGTTAGTAGTGATAGTTTGAAGAGTTAATTGCTAAACCACCTAAACTGTATAAAGAATGTCATTTTATGCAGTGTAATCCATCATATTTCAGAGAGTTGGGTGATGGATTAATAAACACTGTAAATCTTACATGCAAACAAAATATTTATAATAAATGGACTGAAAGCTAAACAGCCCTTGCGTTAAATTAATATAACCAGGCATCCAGGATGAAGAGGCAAAAGGAAGACAAAATCATGGTAGCATGGATCTTACTGGCCAGGAAGTCACCGTAATTTTCCTATTTGAAAATACCTAACCTTTATGGTGGGTGATCTTCCTTTGATTATAATTCCCATCTCACAAGCCAAAGAAAATGTAGCTTCAGTCTCTCCAAAGCAGCTACATCATCTGAAGAAGCTTCTTCGGTTTGTTCTTGTTCCTCTTTTCTTCCTAAAGGGAAACTACTGTATTTTCCTGCATATAAGACTACTTTCTAACACACAAAAATCTTCTCAAAAGTTGGGGGTCGTCTTATACGCCGGGTCTCATTCTCCTGTAACCAGGCAGACCAGCCCATAAGGCTCTGATGAGCTTTAAATGGCTCTGACGAGCCTTAAATGGCTCTGAGGAGGGTCGTCTTATACGCCCAGTCGTCTTATACGTCAGAAAATATGGTACTTAGGAGGAAAATCCATGAAACATTTACAGAATGATGGCTAAATAGGTGTATCCTATGGGAGGGAGAAAGAAAGAAGGGAAGGAAGGAAGGAAGGGAGAGAGAGAGAAAGAGAAAGGAAGGAAGGAAGACAGGGAGAGAGGAAGAAGGAGTGATGGATGGATGGAGGAAGGAAGGAAGGAAGTAGAGGAGGAAGGAGGAACAAAGGAACAAAGGGAGGGAGGAGAGAAAGAAGGAAAGGAAGGACAAAAGGAAGGGAAGAGAAAAGGAAGGAGGGAGGGATGGAAGGAAAGGGAAGAGAGGGAGGGAGGAAGAAAGGGAAGAAGGGAAGAAAGGAAAAGGAGGGAGAGAAGGAGGGAGGGAGGAAGGAAGGGAGAGGAGGAGGAAGGAAGAAACAAAGAAGGAGGAGAAGAGAAGGAAGAAAAGGAAAGACAAAAGGAAGAAAGGAAGAGAAAAGGAAGGAGGGAGGGAAGGAAGGAGGAAGGAAAGAAGGAAGGGAACAGAACAGAAAATATGGGATGGGATGGGATGGGATGAAATAGAGTAGAGTAGAACAGAACAGAACAAAGAATGGAATGAAAATAGAAGGGAAGGGAAGAGAAGAGAAAAGAAAAGAAAAAAAGAAGAGGAGAGGAGAGGAGAGGAGAGGAGAGGAGAGGAGAGGAGAGGAGAGGAGAGGAGAGGAGAGGAGAAGAGAAGAGAAGAGAAGAGAAGAGAAGAGAAGAGTCAATTCTAGCTATAGCTCGTCATCCTGATTTGTTATTTTCTCCATGGAAGGTCATTTTATACTCTGTTGCAAATACAGTCTGCCTCTCTGTTTGGTTAAGGTAGTGAGATCAGTGCCACTGAAACAAAAAAAAAAATGAACAGTAAAGGGATTAATTCAGGGGTTCAGAATTAAACACTCCACAATTATGTATTTGAACAGAATATACAAAGGCTGTCCCTCTGTTTTTGCAGATGTCCAAAAGCTATACATATATATATATATCAACTGTCTAGCAGTCTCGAATGTTATATTTGGGACATCTGTCTGCAAAAAAAACCCCAGATATATGATATTTGCGAAGAGAATGCACATTACTATTGGACATTCGTGTCTTTAATGTCTGCCATAGACTTACTTACACATAATATTCTTCATTCAGAGACAGAGCAGTATCATTCAGATCAGGATGGTTATTGTGGGTCCCACTTGAGCAGTTAAGTCTCTGCTTTGCCGATGGATCCAGTAGAAATATTTGCACGCCTGCTGCTTCGTTGCGAGAATATTTGCAGATATACACGCTTGCAGGAATGGAAAACCAGGAACATTTATAGTAAGTAGCCTTACGTCTGAGAATAATTCTTTCTTTAGCAACTGACTTAATTTGCCTTCCATGTCCTTGTTGAATTTTCAACAGAACAGGTTGATTCAGGAAAAAATTGTCAGCAAGGGTTCCATCCTTGGTATTGATGAAATGTGGTGAAATCCAATTATTTTTACTACTGGTTCTGTGGGCGAGAGCTTGGTTGGCATGGTGTGGCTTAGTGGGCATGGCTTGTTGGGTGTGGCAATGAAGGATACTGCAAAATCCCCATTCCTTCCGCACTCCTGGGGGAAGGATACTGCAAAATCTCCATTCCCTCCCCACTCTGGGACCAGCCAGAGGTGATATTTGCTGGTTCTCCGAACTACTCAAAATTTCCGCTACCGGTTCTCCGAACTGCTCAAAATTTCCATTACCAGTTCTCCAAACTACTCAAAATTTCCGCTACTGGTTCTCCGAACTACTCAAAATTTCCGCTACCGGTTCTCCGAACTGCTCAAAATTTCCGCTACTGGTTCTCCGAACTACTCAAAATTTCCACTACCGGTTCTCTGAACTGCTCAAAATTTCTGCTACCGATTCTCCAGAACCTTTCAAAACCTGCTGGATTTTACCCTGGTATCAGGGGAAAAATCCTACTCCAATTTAATAGTTCCAAATTCACAGCAGAATGCGTCTTCCCCCAGGCGCAAACTTTGGTACAATCATTGGAATCGGAAAATTCCAATTGGAAGCATTTTGAGAATACACCGTTGTCATTGATGAAGTTCTTGGCCTGAGATGAATGGAAACATTGATTCTCTAGAGAAGTTTGAAGGAAGGCAGCTAAGAATATGCTCTCTGGTTTTTCGATAAAACTGGCTTTTCGATAAAAGTCTCAGCATCCAAAAGGTTTGCAGCTCTCTTGCACTGGTTCAGACCTAATATTACCCGCCCTAAATATTTGAGTGACCTATTCCTTGAAGCATCAAAGATTTCAATAAAAATGGATGCAATTCGAATGATGATTTGGGGAATCTTTAATCCGGCACTGCTATTTGCTACAAATATTTGGGATGTGTAGGAGAAGAAAAGGCAGAGCCTGAGGGTGGAGTCAAGAGAGGATGTAGCCTAGAATCATTGCATGCCCACAAAGGCTCAAATCTAATCCTCCTTGAACTCATTGACTGTTATCTAGCACCAATTTAGTCCTGACTATTACCCTGTTTCCGCCCGCCCCCAAATGAGACATCCCCTGATAATATTTTTTTTAATTTTATTTTTAAATTTGATTTATATGCCGCCCTTCTCCGGAGACTCAGGGCGGCTTACAGTGCTTTAAGCAATAGCCTTCATACTTTTGTATATTTATATTTATACAAAGTCAGCTTATTGCCCCCAACAAACTGGGTCCTCAATTTACCCACCTTATAAAGGATGGAAGGCTGAGTCGACCTTGAGCCTGCCTGGGATTGAACTCACAAGTAATTGCAGCAGCTGGATCTAAAATGCTGCCTTTGTAGGAGGCATTACCCCCCTACGCTACTCAGGCTCTTATAATAAGCCCAATCAGGCTTTTCAGCGCATGGCAATAAGGCCAAACGCTTATTCCAAGGTTCAAAAAAATACAAGACAGGGTCTTATTTTCGGGAAAACATGGTAGTTAGCACTAAATTGTGTAGATTCTTGTGTAGAGGCATGAGCAATATATCAGTTTAACTCAGTGGTGAAATCCGAACCGGTTTGCTACTCGTTTGCTGGCCATGCATGCACACTGCATGCCGAAAGGAGGCTTAGGAAGGTAAGTAGAAGTGAGGGGGGAATCAGCTGTGGATTTCCTGCTTTCTAGCAAAGCTAAACCCCGCTGCACAGCTGATCCTCAGAAATACCAGTTTGGAGGAACCAGTAGCTTTTTTAAACTACTAGTTTAAACTACTAGTTTACTACTAGTTTACTACTAGTTTACTCGAACCGATAGTTTCTATCACAACTGGTTTTATTTATTTATTTATTTGGCAGTATTTATATGCCGCCCTTCTCCCAAAGGACTCAGGGTGGCGAACACAGGATTAAAAACATACAATGATAAAATATGTTTCTCCCGAACCGGAGTTGTCCCAATGGTTCTCCCGAACCGGAGCGAACCGGTAGCATTTCATCCCTGGTTTAACTGAAACTTATGTGTGATCTTCTTAAAAACCTCCAGTGATGGAGCTCCCACAACTTCTGAAGGCAACTTCTGTTCTACTGGTTAACTGCTCTCCCTGTTAGGAAGTTTCTCCTTAATTCCAGGTTGCTTCACTTCTTGATTCATTTCCATCCGTTATTTTTTTGTCTTGCCTTCTGGTGCTTTGGAAAATCAGTTGACCCTTTCCTCTTCTTTGGGGCAGCCTCTCAATAAGTATGAAAAATGGTCATAAGTCACTTTTTTCAATGCCATTGTAACTTAGAATAGTCATTAAATGAAGTAAGTCAAGGACCCCTAACCCTAACCCTACCTTAAATATAAATACTTATTTTCAAATAGAGCAGTATTGATTTGGTTCTGTATTATTATTATTATTATTTTTCTTGAAGCAAACACAAATGGACTCAGCACCAAGGACCTCACAGTACTTTTCCTCCTCCTCCTCCTCCTCTTCCTCCTCCTCCTCCTCCTCCTCCTCCTCCTCCTCCTGTTCTTCTCTCCTTCTTCTCTTTTTGTTGTTGTTCTTCTGTTCTTCTTTTCTTCTGTTGTTCTTCCTCTCTTCTCTATTCTTCTGTTCTTCTGTTTTTTTCTCTTCTGTTGTTCTTCTCTTCTTTTTTCTTCTGTTCTTCTGTTCTTTTTTCTTTTCTGTTGCTCTTCTCTTTTCTTCTGTTCTGTTCTTTTCTCTTCTGTTGTTCTTCTCTTTTCTTCTTTTCTTCTTTTCTTCTGTTGTTGTCTTCTTCTGTTCTGTTCTTCTCTTCTGTTGTTGTTGTCCTTCTTCTTCTTCTTCTTCTCCTTCTCCTCCTCCTCCTCCTCCTCACAGGGGAGAGAAAAGAAGACAATAAGACATGATACTTAGACCCGAAGATAGCGCTGTGAGAATTAGCTGTTCTGTGGAGGGATGGCAGGAGGGAAATAAATGTCCTTGGGTCTAGTGGTTTTGGCATTCAGTACATGATGTACTGAACAGGGTATGTCCATGATATGTACCTGTAATGGCATCCCGAGGGCATTTGGTGTTGAAATGCCTTGGATGTAGCTGAAGTCCATGATGCCAACTATTGCTATAGTCAAGACAAATACATTGTGACAGATTTGCCAAGCTTTGGAGCTGGTGTGTTAATGTCCAGCTGGGCTTTGGGCTTTCTCTCCCCTTCTCCCTCTCTCTCTCTTCTCTTTCTCTCTCTCTCTCTCTCCCTCTCCCTCTCCCTCTCTCTTCTTTCACTCTCCCTCCCTCTCTCTCTCTTTCTCTCTCCCTCTCCCTCTCCCTCTCTCTTCTTTCACTCTCCCTCCCTCTCTCTCTCTTTCTCTCTCCCTCCCTCTCCCTCTCTCTCTCCTATCTATCTATCTATCTATCTATCTATCTATCTATCTATCTATCTATCTATCTATCTATCTATCTATCTATCTATCTATCTATCTATCTATCTATCCCTCTCCCTCTCCCTCTCTCTTTCTTCTTTCGCTCTCCCTCTGTCTACCTCTCCTTCTCCCCCTCCCTCTCTCTCCCTCTCCCTCTCTTTTCTCTCTCTCTCTCTCTCTCTTTCCCTCTCCCTCTCCCTCCCTCTCTATCTCCCTCTCTCTCTATCTCTCTCTTTCTCTCTCTTCTCTCTCCTCTTTCTCTCTCTCTTCTCTCTCTCTCTCTCTCTCTCTCACACACACACACATGGAAAACAAACCCCGAAACTGTCCATGTTCTGGATAGACAGATGGTTGTCTTGGACTCGCCAACCAGCTTGAGTAACAGACTTGTTTGCGCCGCCTAACTCTGCGTAATACTACTGGCATCTCGCGGAACAAGCCATAAATAATGCACCAGCATAAAAACCTCAAGAGTTTTTCAAACTGTAAAATACGAGAGCTCTGTGAAGTCCAAATGGGAAATTTGACGCTATTATTATTATTTTTTTAAAAAAGAGTTGTGAAAGAAATGACTAACACAGAAAACAAATATGCAGTCTTCTATACTATCATATTACCTTACCAATAAATGTTACAAACCAATAAATAGGCTAGGGGCCAACTGATTAACATGGGAAGCATTTTTTTCAAGTCTCAAATTTTAAAAAAAAATGGGGTTCAGTTGTGGTTTTAAGGCGAGGAGTATCGGTTCTTCATTCTGGATATCGTCCCATTCGCCATGATCTGACTTTGGCCTAATAAGAGACTTAATATAAAACCACAGTACTTTTCAGTTTATAGCTGGTGATGCACTATCCTGATGTAGAACTTGAAGTCCAACTGGACCATGGACGAAGCGTTTTTGGTGACTTTTAGGCCAATTTTCTCAGGCAACCTTTGCATCATCTAGAACTGTGGTTCTCCATCTTTTCTTCACCCACGGACTTCCTTTCAAATATCTTTCATAGCCACAGACCACCAAACCATTGAGGCTTAAGATTTAAGTCATAACATTTCTTTAAGCCTTCGGGGACCTCCTGTGACAACATGGCGGCCCTCACCATCATGTTGTTGTTAGTTGCAAAGTCGTGTCCGACCCATCATGACCCCATGGACAATGTTCCTCCAGGCCTTTCTGTCCTCTACCATCCTCCGGAGTCCATTTAAGCTCACTCTGACTGCTTCAGTGACTCCATCCAGCCACCTCGTTCTCTGCCATCCTCTTCTTTTGCCCTTAATCTTTCCCAGCATTAGGCTCTTATCCAGGGAGTCCTTCATTCTCATTAGGTGGCCAAAGGATTTGAGTTTCATCTTCAGGATCTGGCTTTCTAAAGAGAAGTCAGGGTTGATCCCATCTAGGACTGACTGGTTGGATCGCCTTGCAGTCCAAGGGACTCGCTGGAGTCTTCTCCAGCACCAGAGTTCAAAGGCCTCCATTCTTTGGCCTCCTCAGCCTTCCTGATGGTCCAACTTTCACAGCCAGACAGACATTGCAACTGGGAAAACCATCACCTTGACTATACACACTTTTCTTGGCAGGGTGATGTCTCTGCTTCTTAGTATGCCTCACCATCTAGATCTGAAGAAAAGGCATGAGATGAAGGTCATAAGAAATGAACTCCTTCTTAACCTCATCTAAAATGTTCTTGGTCCAAGTTGTTCATTTGCAATTGTTGGGGAAGGAGCTTGGTTTGGTGGTAGAACCTTTGAACTTGGAGCCTCTTGACAGAAGATTGGGTCTAATTCCAGCATCAACCTATAGCCCGTAACTAAACGAATCTCCAAACTAAGTGTCTACTTCTACAACCATGAGCTTTCCAAGGAGAACCTGGCTCTGCTACAAAATGAAATGAGGCCCTCACAGACCTTACAGTACACTCTCAATCAGAATCAGGAGATTGGACCTTGGAGTTTTCTAGTCCAACCTAGTTACCTGGCTGTAACCATTTAAGACTGCTGGCTATCCAGTTTCTTCTTAAAGATCTCCAATGATGAAGCACCTACAACAGGAGAACAAAAGGATACCAGAGTTTGAAGGAACCTTGGAGGCCATTAGTCCAACCCCGTGCTCAAGCAGGAGACTGTACACCATTTCAAATAGATGGCTGCCCAGCCTCTTCTTGAAAAGGTCCAACAATGAAGCACCTACAACTTCTGAAGGCAAGTCCTTCCACTGGTTAATTGTCTTCACCGTTAGGAAGGTTCTCCTTAGTTCTAGGTTGTTTCTCTCCTTGATGAGTTTCCATCCATGGTTTCTTCTGCTGCTTTGCAGAATAGGTGGACCACTTCTCTTCTTTCTGGCAACCCCTCAAATACTGGAACACTGCTCTCATATCACCCCCTCATCTTTCTTTTCTCTTCTCTCCTTTAAATCCGTTGGCGACAGGGGCTAATGACATTAATCCAAAGATTGTTCCTTGAGTACCTTTGTTGGGTGGCCCTTCCAGTATTTATTGTTGGCATGTTTACGTTGAGGAGAGACCTGATTCAGCAAACCGAGCCCATAATGATCCCCGTTTCGTTGCGATACTGCAAGTGGGGAAAGCCAAGCGCATATGAATATGTAATGCTCTCCTCCAGCTTCATAGCCTCGTAATACATTATGCTGGGGAGCTTCAGAGGCATTTATTCCAGAGCTACTGCAGGCTCTGATTTAGAAGGGCCGATAACAATAAAGCAATTGCAATGCGAAAACATCTCAGCTGACCAAACAAATCTCTCTTAAAACTCACCTGCCATATATTTCTTTAGCACGTGTTAATTAAGTCTATATTTTAATTAATATATAATCAGCACATTGAGCCTGAGAATCAATTAAACAGGGAGAGCATCCAGAAACACCGTGGAGCTTCGGTATATTCTTGTTTAATTCCCGTCGTGATTTTGTTCGGAGCTGGAGTTCAGGATCCCAGGCTGATATTGGCAAATGCCACGGTTCGTTTTAACGGCTATTATGAAGCTCCCGCCCCAGTAACTTGAAAACAATTTTTTAAAATAAATGTGAGCTGGGTAGAGCGTTCCAACTTTATTGACGCCAGAAACATTTTCATTTGTTTCTGTTACACCCACCCGGCTTTTAGCTTGCACGCCGGTCCTTACACCTCGACGCACTAATGAACATCTTAGATCCTTCGATCCGTGTGGAAACGGGGCTCCTGCGCAGTATTTACAGCTCTGCTGTATTCTCTAGTTTATATATCAAAGTGTCAATGTATCTCCCAGCCGAGGAATAGAACACGGGCAAGGAAAGAGACGGGGAGGTGAGCTTACAACATCCCAGCTAGTAAATCAGAATACTTGCTCTGCAGCCATAAGATATTGACAAGGAGGCCTAGAGAGAGATGACCATTTTAACTGCCGGCATAATGCGAGATAAATAGCTAGGGGAATTCTTTCTGTATTGGGTACTTCAAAGACCCCCTTTGGTTGATAATTGTCCCAGTCCTTACAAGACAAGAAGAATGGGTTTTGATGCAGGCAGATGGGAGCAATAAAATAAGACACTGTAGCAAGGAAAAAGACCCCTGAAGGCAGGAGAAGAAGCAACGGATGGAAACTAATCAAGGAGAGAAGCAACCGAGAACTAAGGAGGAATTTCCTGACAGTGAGGACAGTTAACCAGTGGAAGGACTAATTGCCTCCAGAAGTTATGGGTGCTCCATCATTGGAGGTTTTTGAGAAGAGATTGTACAACCACTTATCTGGAACAGTAAAGGGTTTCCTGACTGAGCAAGGGGTTGGACTAGAAGACCTCCAAGGTCCCTTCCAGCTCTATCCTGATTGAACACGAGGATGGTGGATTTTCCTTCACTGAACCTCTCAGGCACAGGTTTGACCTCCAACTATCTCTGATGTTTTAATTTGGATTTCTGGACTGAGTCTGGTTCAAGATCTTCACTATCTCTTCCCAACTCTGACTTGAAGCACATGAGGCCTATTGTTATTTTTCTCCTTCTCTCTTTTTTCTTTCAAAAGAGAGGGTGGGAGGGAGGGAGAGAGATGAGAGAGATTATAGATAGAGGTAGATAGATGATAAACAGAGATGGAGAAAGAGAGAGATGAGATAGATAGATAATAGATAGGTAGATAGATAGACGGATGGATGATAGAGATAGATAGATGATAGAGATAGATAGAGAGATAGATAGATGAGAAAGAGAGAGAGATGAGAGAGAGAGATTGGATGGATGGGTGGATGGATGGATGGATGGATGGATGATAAGAGAGATTAGATGGATGGATTGATAGATAGATAGATGATAGAAATAGATAGATGATAGATTAGATAGATAGAAGATAGATAGATAGATAGATAGATAGATAGATAGATAGATAGATAGATGGATGGATGGATGGATGGATGGATGGATGGATGGATGGATGGATGGATGGATGGATGGATGGATGGATGGATGGATAGATAGATAGATAGATAGATAGATAGATAGATAGATAGATAGATAGATAGATAGATAGATAGATAGATAGATAGATGAGAAAGAGAGATTAGATGGATGGATGGATAGATAGATAGATGATAGAAATAGATAGATGATAGAGAGAAAGGTCAGATAGATAGATAGACAGACAGACAGACAGACTGTCTTCCATCACCTGATTTTTGTTTCGAAAGCCAGTTAATTCATTTCTTCTGGTAACTTTCCTACTTTCAGAGTAAACAAACCCTCCTTTGTTTTATCCAACCACTGTTGCCGGTTATATGGCCCTTCAAAAGCAGGCGATTGTGATCCAAGCGTGTCGTTTTTAACTCCCCACACCTCAACCGGCTGCCACGAGAGCCCAAGGTTATATGGGAGAACATGCTTTATAATTTACATGTTTGGGTTACAAATGGTTCATTTTTTTCCCCTCCACTCAGCCCTGCCTGATAATAACATTCCTGGGATTTTAGCAGGAGAACCCAAAATGAGTGGAAATTTCTGCAGGCAAAGCAAAGGCAGCTGAATCATAGCAACAACTTTTGAAAACTTTCCTATCGCTTTTTGTTATCTCTCCACCCCCCACGTTTTTTTTTAAAAAAAAGAATAATCTGTATATTCTGTATACCTTGATAATCACCTGGAATTAAATTCCTGATTCAAAAGACAATCCCATTGTTCTGCTCTTGTTTTTGACAGAAAATATGGATTTTTCTGGTGGAAGGTTTCTCATTAAAGCAGTAGAGATTTTTGTGTGTTTAGGGAGAACTGTGAACCCCACTTTAAAAAGGTTTTTCCATGCCTGATCAACACATATATATTTGTAAATATGTGTTGAGGCCTGCGTGGGTTCTAAAAAGTATTTTTTTTTTCTTTTTACAGCCTGCTTACTCAAATTTCCCCATGGCCTCTTTTATATGTTTTCAAGATCAGTTGCAATAGTGCCACTGTGAAGAATAGGAATAGGATAGAATCAGTGGTGAAATCCATTTCTTTTTTTACTACCGGTCCTGTGGGGGTGGCTTGGTGGATGTGGCCGGGTAAGGATACTGCAAAATCCCCATTCCCTCCCCACTCCTGGGGAAAGGATACTGCAAAATCCCCATTCCCACCCCACTCTGGGGCCAGCCAGATGTGGTATTTGCCGGTTCTCCGAACTACTCAAAATTTCCACTACCGGTTCTCCAGAACCTGTCACAACCTGCTGAATAGCAGCCTCTGCCGTGGTCCATCAAATCTGCTTGTTTTCTTTTTAATTTGTTCATTTATCTTTAAATATTTTTTTTAATTTTATCATCATCATCATCATCGTTTCTCTTATTTTGTTTTCATTGTATTGGTGTTTTAACTTTTGTCAGATTTTAGACTCCTTTTTATACCATTTACAGTATCTGCCGTAGATTTTCTCACATCTGAGCTTGACACAGGAAGACCTCGACTTAAAACAATTCATTTAGCAACCGTTCACAGATGCAGCAGCCCGGAAAAATGTGACCACTTTTCACAATCATAGTGACTCATTTAACAACTGCAGGGACTCACTTAATAACCGAGGCAAGAAAGATCGTAAAATGGGGGTAAAATTCACTTAACAAATTCACTTAGCAGCATAAATTGGGGGCTCAATTGTGGTCGTAAATCGAGGACGAGCCGTAACTGCCCTTTGAAGATCTGAACTCCAGGAGTAATGCGAATGATTTGGAGAACAGCATGTCCTTCCCTCCCACGTGCCCATTTAGAAGATTAGCATTCTTTGATAAGAGACGAAACAAAAATCACATGGCCCGCTTTGAATTGTCAGAGCCTGACCCTGATGTCCCCATCTGGGCACCATTCCTGATTTCATGATGTTGTTAATTAGCTGGCGCAAACGTTGCCAACTAGTCTTAACGTAGGAAACGGATGAATATCTTCTGGGAAGTTGGCATTCTGATAAGCAGCACTCGCTGTCTGGACAGAATCAAAGTCTTTGGCTTCCTTCGGTTTAGCTGGAGTCAAAAGGAAGGGAAGAGGGGATAGGGTTAGAGTTGGGGTTGGGGTTGGGGTTTGGGTTAAGGTTTGGATTAAGGATTAGGGTTTGGGTGAGGGTGAGGGTGACTGTTAAGTTAGGGTTAGGGTTAGGATTGAGGGTTAGGGTTTGAGTTAGGGATTGGAATAAAGTTTAGGGTTAGGATTTGGGTTAGGATTTGAGTTAAGGTTTAGATTAAGGGTTAGGTTTAGGGTTTCAGATGTGGTTAGGGTTTGATTAGGATGAAGTTAAGGTTAGGATGAATGTTTGAGTTAGGGTTTGGATTAAGGGTTAGGGTTAACGTTTCAGTTGTGGTTAGGGTTTGGGTTAAGATTTGGATTAAAGATTAGGGTTTGGGTGAGGGTGAGGTTGAGTGTTAAATTAGGGTTAGGGTTGAGGGTTAGGGTTTGAGTTAGGATTTGGGTTAGGGTTTGAGTTAGGGGCTGGATTAAGGTTTAGGGTTAGGATTTGGGTTAGGATTTGAGTTAAGGTTTGGATTAAGGGTTAGGGATTGAGTTAAAGTTTGGATTAAGAATTAGTTTTAGGGTTAAGGTTAGGGTTGTCATTAGGGTGTGGGTTTGGGTTAAGATTTGGATTTGGATTTGGATTTGGATTTGGATTTAGGGTTTGGGTTTGGGTTAGGGTGAAGGTGAGGGTGTCTGCTTTCCCTATAGAAATTTCCACTTTACTCTTAATCTTCTTTAATTGAAATCCCTGGAAGGTTGAAAAGTACAGATAAATTGATAACCTGGCTGAATCCAAGCCAGTTTATTTTACTAACGATGAAATACCTGATTTCCTATGTCAACTATTAACCTTGCTTTATAAAAACTTAGTGAGACCACGCCTGGAATTCTGCATCCAGTTTTGGTCACTACGATATAAAAAAGAGGTTGAGACTTTGGAAAAAATGCAGAGAAGAGCAACTAAGACGATTAAAGGCCTGGAGACGAAAACATACAAAAAAACAGTTGTAGAAATTGGCTATGAGAAGAAGAACTAGGGGTGACATGATAGCAGTCTTTCAATATTTGAGGGGCTGCCACAAAGAAGAGGGGAGTATTTTACAACAGTCAGAAGTTCTGAGACCCTTGTAACTCTAAGCAGTCGTAAAACAACCTGTAGTAAATCAAGGATGTTAAGGAATATGCACAGAGTAACCCTTGAGTAGCAAGGTTGTGCACATGAGAAATGGCTGAGGCTGATTGTGAATAAGCACTGTCAATACACAGACACACCGAGTTGTGATATTCTTTAGATTTTAGGAAAAAGCAAAGCAAAGTCCAGTAAACAATCCAGGTCATACACAGATAACGATAGTTAAATTGTCAATCCAGGGATATTCCAAGAACAAAGTCTTCTTACCAGTTGTTGTAGTCATACGCAATAAAACAGTTCTTTTTGGAGTTGCAAACAGGAACAAGTACAGCAGTAAAACAATCAGTAAAACGGTAGAAAACAACAAGTAGCAATGATCAAGCAGTGATCACTCAGAGAAAACAGTCAGAGAGGAGCAGAGGTAGCAATAATAATGTAATAAGAAAAAAAAAATAAGCCATGATTCAAGCTTCCTCTTAAGTACATTGGCTACAGAGTTAGCCAATCAGAATACAGTATGATGCAATACAGTATTACAGTCTTAAAGCTATACATTACATTTTGACTGCAAACATGCATTGATGGTTTATATATATTGTCAACTCAACCAGTTAGGCAATAACCATTCCCTAACAAAGGACTACATGGAAACCTATATAAGATTGATCCCTATTTTTGTGATATATCTCTTCCTTTTTCTTTCAAACCAGTAATTTCTTCGCAAGTTGTACTTTCATTCTTCACACCTGTGTGCACTTATGAGTTCCCCCTCCAAAAAAAGTCTCCTAATTTTATGAAAAGGACGCCTTCCCTTTCCACCCATCCTCCGCATTTGATTAACCCAAATTAATTTTTCCACTTTCATGCCAGAGGCAGTTAACGAGTCATTTGCTTGTAAGGGATTTGGATGGATTGTAGAGAAAATTATGATTGCCTTCATTGCTAAATGGGTAAAATATAGAGAGAGAAACGATGGAGCAAATATACCGCCATTTATTGTACAATTAAAAGCTATGCAGAATAATAACCACAGAATTACACAGATTGCAGGGTAAAATTATCGGGAATAAAGAGGAAATAGAATTGTAAAAACGAGAGCAACTCCTATCCATCCCTTTGTTGATTTGTTTTCATTCTTTCATAATTCCTTACTAAAATCTGTTTGCAACCATAATGAGGAGAAAAGCCCAAAATGTAGTGAATTGTGATTTCACTCAGTAGTGGTTCCAAAAGATCTCAGTTATGTAGGAAAAACCTGGCCTAAAAAGAAAAGCATATATATGTATATGTATATGTATATGTATATGTATATGTATATGTGTATGTGTATGTGTATGTGTATGTGTATGTGTATGTGTATGTGTATGTGTGTGTGTGTGTGTGTGTGTGTGTGTGTGTATGTATATATATATATATATATATATATATATATATATATATATATATATATATATATATATATATATATATTGTGCTAGTATAGGATCGTAATAAAAATATCTATCCATCCATCCATCCATCTATGTCACGCCCTTGGAAATCAGATGTTTTGAGCAGTTCAAATGAGCATAAAGATTTATTGAAAGCTTAGGCTCTCTACAAGAATCTGGCCAACTAACAGTCAAGGAAAATGAGCGGGAGATAAGAAAAGCATTCAAGGCAGCAAGATAACTTTATGCACAAAAATGGAAGGACACTTTGATTCCCACAATGGATGAAAGGCTGTGGAAGTTGATGGAGTTAGCAGAGATGGCTAAATTGACTGCTTTGATTAAAGACGAGAATGCAATTATTTTTGTTTCTATTTGGAAATAGCTTCTGGACTTTATGTTCGAGATGAAAGGAGGGGATATAAAACTTTTATTTTGGGTTTTACTGACGAGACAGGTTTGTTGTTATAGAAAGGGCTATTATTACACAATTTATACTATTATGTAAAATAAGAAGTTGAAGTTTGAGGTTGGTATCTTATTCTACTACACCAAAGGAAGTTGGAAGTCTTTTCTCTCCTCACCTTGACTTTTTCTTACACTTTTCCCTTCCCTTTTCCCTCCCCTAACTTTCATATTATTTTTTTTGCATTTTTGTATAATAATAATAATAATAATAATAATAATAATAACACTTATAATTATATTATAATAATAATAATTATACATGTTTAATTAATAGTAGTAGTAGTGAGGCATTCAAAGTGGGCTGGACTTAATTTCTTTTGCGGGCACGCAGGAACTCATGACTTATGACATGTTTAACCTCTCCTTCTTCAGGCCTGGTGACCTCCTACAATCCATCCATCCATCGTAATTGTATACACCCACCTAAAAAGAAAGAGAAATTTAAATTTTAGATGAGTGTCAGTCACATAAACCAAGATTACTGAATATACCAAAATCTAAGGCTTGGCAGTCTATGTATTAGAAACCAAAATATAGGGGTTTTTTTTTTCCCTGAACAAATCTATCCACATTTTATCTTACGCCAAGTCAGACTGCTTGTATTTCAGCATGGATGATACTTGTCAAGAGGGCTTGGAGAGACGATATTGAGTATTTTTATTTTAAACCGAAATATTTAATGTCGTTTATTGCTCTGAGAAATATCCAACAGATTTGAATAGTTTCCCCCGAACTGAACAGTTGGATGAAATTAAGACTGTTAAAAATGAATGTTTTGCTATGCCTAATTTTTTTATTTTTATTTTTATTCTTTTTTTTTTTTTGCCATATGGATCTGCTCTGCAACCCTGAAATATATTTTGGGAAATCCTCTATTCCAACTCTTCCTCCTCAAGCAGGAGAGCAGACAAATGACAGTCCAATCTCTTCTTGAAAGCCTCCAGTGATGGAGCTCCCGCAACTTCTGGAGGCAAGTTGTTCTCATTGTCAGGAAACCTCTCTTTAATTCTAGATTGGATCTCTCTTTGTTAAGCTTTCACCTGTTAATTCTCGTCCTGCCCGCAGGTGTTTTTGAGAGTAAGTTAACACCCCTCCTCTCCGTGACACATTCTGTGACTGTGACACAAAGGAAACCCATGTTTTCGAAACGCAGCTTTAGAAACTCTCGCCTGCATAATTATACGTTCTGAAAACGTGAGTGGAATTAGAGGAAAAAGTACAGCAAGAGATTTTGTGATATCCCAATAGAGGCACGCTGGGTGTGAGGAAGTTTTATTGCCTTCTTTTACATACATTGTCTAAGCACTGTGTACTTGTCGGCTCTTCATAATTCAAGAATAGAATAGAATAGAATAGAATAGAATAGAATAGAATAGAATAGAATAGAATAGAATAGAATAGAATAGAATAGAATAGAATAGAATAGAATATTGGAATGAATAGAATAGAATAGAGCAGAACAAAACAGAACAGAATAGAATAGAATACTTCTTTATTGGCCAAATGTGATTGGACACACAAGGAATTTGTCTTGGTGCCTATGCTCTCAGTGTGCATAAAAGAAAAGATACATTCATCAAGAATCATAAGGTACAACACTTAATGATAGTCACAGAGTACAAATAAGCAATCAAGAAACAATATCAAAATAAATCGTAAGGATCCAAGCAACAAAATTACAGTCATAAGTAGGAGGAGATAGGTGGTGGGAACGATGAGGAGATTAATAGTAATGCAGACTTAGTAAATAGTCTGACAGTTTTGAGGGAATTATTTGTTTAGCAGAGTGATGGCATTCGGGGAAAAACTGTCCTTGTGTCTAGTTGTTCTGGTGTGCAGTGCTCTATAGCATCGTTTTGAGGGTAGGAGTTGAGACAGTTTATGTCCAGGATGCGAGGGGTCTGTAGATATTTTCACAGCCTCTTTTTGACTCGTGAAGTATAATGATCCTCCATGGAAGGCAGGTTGGTAGCCACTGTTTTTTTTGCCGTTCTAATAATCCTCTGAAGTCTCTGTCTGTCTTGTTGGGTTGCAGAACCAAAGTAAAAAAAAATCACTTATACTATATTGAGAAGATAGTATTATGCTTTATAGTTTTTAGTCCCCAATCGTACATTATTAATATATGAATTTGATATATGCTGTCTGATTATCCTCTATGTCGCTTGCTGATTTGTGTTCCTCTGTTCATGGTAGTATAAGATTTCCTGGGTAGTGTTCTCATTTGGTAAATTTGAAGAGGAAAATACATCCAGAGACACGGTCTAGACCAGTGTTTCTCAATCTTGGAAACTTGAAGATGGGTGGACTTCAAGCTACCAAGGTTGAGAAACACTGGTCCAGACTCTAGCCTGTAAATAGGTGGAGTAAGAAAAATGGCATAGGAGGGGATTTGCAGGATTTGGGTCTGGCCAGCCTAGAGAAAAGAAGGACACTAGGGGTGACATGTAAGCAGTATTTCAGTATTTGAGGGGCTGTCACAAAGAAGTTTCTCCAAAGCACCTGAAGGCAGAAGAAGAAGCAATGGATGGAAACTAACCCAGGAGAGAAGTAACCTGGAATTAAGGAGAAACTTCCTAACAGTGAGGACAATCAACCAATGGAACAGAAGTTGCCTTTAGAAGTTGTGGGTGCTCCATCCCTGGAGATTTTAAGACAGTCACTTGTCTGAAATGGTACAGGGTCTTCCGTTTCAGCAAAGGGTTGGACTAGAAGATCTCCAAGGTCCCTTCCAGCTCTATTCAGATTGATTGACTGATTGAATTTATCTGCATATGAGCATCCAGTGAGAATTTCACTCTTCAAATAACTCCAGCAAAGGATGAGGTTTGCTCTTTACTCTAACACAATTATGTTGACATTGGTCGCTGACCAAAAATAAGGAACTTTGGAATTCAGGACTCAACTTAAGAGTTATCAATACACTCACTTAAGATATTGACCAGTACTGATTCTTGTTTGTGTAGGGATCAATGGATCATCTTCATTACCTGAACTTACTGATTGGCTCCCATCAAATATAATTAGATACTCTTTCCCCCAGTAAAGCTTGTGTTGGGTGATAATCAGAATTTAAGGAGAGCAAGTTAGCCCATTTCTTGAGTAAAGTGGCTCTCATAATATCATTATTTTGGATTAACTCAATTCTAAGAAAGCTCATTTAAAACTTTTTTTGCAGAATTAAGAGAGTGATTTACCTCCAGCTGCTTCTTTGCATTGGATTCAATTCAAGGATTTGTTATTCGCCCTCTGATGCTTCTAAAGTTTGAAAGTAGTTAAGGGTTATGAAAGAAATAACACAAGCGTCTTAAGCCCCCTTCCTTTTTTTTACAGGAAGTCAAATGAAATTAAGATCAGTTACTTAAACTATCTCTGCAACAAGGAGCTTGAATGTTCCCTTTTGATAAACCAATGGAGGATTATGGTAAAGAACATAATACGCCTAAAATCTTAAAATGAGCTTCATATTTTAAAAAAGGCTTTCCTTACATTGTTGTTGTAGTAGTTAGTTGCAAAGTTGTGTCCGATCTATCGCGACCCCACGGACAACGTTCCTCCAGGCCTTTCTGTCCTCTACCATCCTCTTGCTTACATTAGATAAAGGTAAAGGTTCCCCTCGCACCTATGTGCTAATCATTCCCGACTCTAGGGGGCAGTGCTCACCTCCATTTCAAAGCTGAGGAGCCAGCGTCTCTGAAGACATCTCTGTGGTCATGTGGCCAGCATGACTCAACACCAAAGGCGCACGGAACGCTGTTCCCTTCCCACCAAAGGTGGTCCCTATTTTTCTACTTGCATTTTTTTTTTACGTGCTTTCGAACTGCTAGGTTGGCAGACGCTGGGACAAGGAAAGGGAGCTCACCCTGTGCCACATGCACTCGGGATTCAAACCGCTGAACTGCCGACCTTTCGATTGACAAGCTTGGCGTCTTAGCCACTGAGCCACCGCATCCCCTGCTTACATTAGACACCTCAATTTAATCAAAAAAGTAGATGATACAACACTGAGAAAAGAGATCTCCCTCAAAATTGGTAGCATTTCTTTGGTACGTTAAAAACTTTGCTGTCTTTTATTATGATTGGAACTATTAATTTTGAAGTTCCGTTGTATTGTTCACACAGTGATTCTCTTCTCCTTCTCCTTCTCCTTCTCCTTCTCCTTCTCCTTCTCCTTCTCCTTCTTCTTCTGCTGTTTGGTTTAATATAAGGAAATTGAAAGTAAGAAGTACAAAAGTCTCAATTCCCATTCTCTGTTCAAATAAGGATTTTTTCGCGCGGAGTTCCAACTGCGGCATTATATAGAAATTCGGATAGGCTATACTAATTTATATGTTTAAATGTCCCAGTTGTTCCCAGTTCTTAAGTAAACTGAATTAATGAGTCAATAAATTGATTATGTCAGGAGAGTAATAGCAATACCTCTTAGACTTATATACCACTTCACAGTGCTTTACAGCCCTCTCTAAGCAGTTTACAGAGTCAGCCTTTTGCCTCCAACCATCCGGGTCCTCATTTTACCCACCTCAGAAGGATAGAAAGCTGAGTCAACCTTAAGCCAGTCAGGATCGAACTCCTGGCAGTGGGCAGAGTTAGCCTGCAATACTGAATTCTAACCACTGCGCCACCAGAGAAGGAAGGAAGGAAGGAAGGGAGGGAGGGAGGGAGGGAGGAAGGGAGGAAAGAAAGAAGGAAGGAAGGAAGGAAGGAAGGAAGGAAGGAAGGAAGGAAGGAAGGAAGGAAGGAAGGAAGGAAGGAAGGAAGGAAAGAAAGAAAGGCAATAGCAATAATACTTATATACCCTCTATAAGCGGTTTATCGAGAGTCAGCCTCTTGCCCCCAACAATCTGGGTCATTTTCCCGACCTCGGAAGGATGGAAGGCTGAGTCAACCTTGAGCGGGTCAGGATCAAACTCTTCCCTGTCATAAAACAGGGCAAAACTCACTGAACAAACGTCTCACTCAGCAACTCAAATTTTGGGCTCAGCTGTGGCCTTAAGGGAAGACTACCTAGATACATATTTGGCACCTGTCTTCCTTTGAAATTGACCTGTGCAAACCCACACCTTACCTTGAGCTCAGAAAGCAATAAAGAGGGAAACCCAACAGCGCCCATTGGTTGAACTCTTAATGACGGTCGCGTAAAACGAGACCAGCCTCTGTGTTTGGCAGGCGCTGAAGACAAAGTCAAGTTTATTTCAGTCAGAGGGAAAAAAAATGTGAATTCTTTTTTCCCCTTCCATCTATTCCGTTCTCATCTATTTCGTCCCCTCTGCGCGTGGGTTATCTGCTCCAAATATCATTTTGAAAAGATAGCCTTTGGCTTCCATGTTAAAAGTGTTGTATTATTTCTCCCTTTTATTTTAAATCACTTCTAAATGGTGTTTTTTGTTCTTTTTTTTGTTTTTAGTCTGACCTGCTGGGCTCTTGTGCAGAAAATTGTACAGATTACCTGAAGTGAAAACTGTAGCCTGCGCGCAAATGTATTCGGCTTTATCGCCTGTGACTTTAAAAGACTTCATCTTTAAAAAGGTTGCAGTAGCTTGGATGGAATTGCACTCTCGACATAAATTGTTTATGTAAATACTTGATGCTCCCAGTCAATCTTTGACTAAGAAAGACTCCGTTTCGGACCTGAACGAAAAGACAACAGAGAGGCAGTTGTGACGGAGGAGTTCGGCTTTTGATTTGCGCTATTATATTTGCTTAAGTCAAAGACAGGATGCAGTTTGCAAAACAGCCATCGTCTCGTTTTGCATAGCATGCGCGAGTTATTAGAGTGGGCTTCTAATGGTGTTGTTTTTAAATTTGCCACTTCATTTTGAGTCCATCTTAGTAGCCTTTGAGTTCCAAATTAGTAGCAATTCTCCCTAACTTCTTCTTAATTAAGTGTTATTTGGAAGGTGAGATCTGCGAGTGATCCTGACAGATGCGAGATAAAGATTGATAAATTCTGACACCCGAGGGCTCGGCTGGTGAAAATAAAGCCTTCCAATAAAATGACAAATGCTTGATAATAGACGAGGGGTATCAATTTTTTTATTTTAGGAATGATTTTTTTTGTTGTTGCTTTTTCTATTTGTGCCAATGCTACAGATTTTTATTTTTTAGTTTTATTTTTTGGACTAGTTTGGCTGTTGCCTTTATCCACGCTGGAGGACCTACGGCTGCGCTCAGTAAATACTGCATTGCAAATAAAAGTCCATTATTCCCCATAAATTGGTTGGTGGGAAATGCCAGGACAGATGGTTGAAGGGTCTCATTAGAGGGGAACAAACAGAGATTTTTCTGCCCTACCTAACTAAATTGCAGAGCCTCTGAGGGTTAAGGAGATTCTAGATTTCCTGTTTTCTAAATCAAGGAGAGAACTTAGAACTAAGGAGAAACTTCCTAAGAGTGAGCACAATTGATCAGTGGAGTAGTTTGCCACCAGAAGTTCATCACTGGAGGTTTTCAAGAAGAAAACCTTCATTTGGCAAATCTTCATTTGTCTGAAGTGGCGTAGGGTTTCCTGCCTAAGCAGGGGGTTGGACTAGAAGACCTCCAAGATCCCTTCCACCTCTGTTCTTCTATTCTAAGAATCAGGGGAATCCTGATTCCCTGAATAGCCGTCTGACTGACTTAACAGCTGCAAGGGTTCCATTAACGACGGTGCCAGGAAAAGTCGCAAAGTGGGTCGAAACTCACTGCACAACTATCTTGCTTAGCTACACAAATTTGGGGCTCCATTGTGCGTGTAAATCGAGAGCCACCTGTATTTCCTGAGGTTAATGTCACTAAAATAATAAATTCTGGAAAAAATACTGCTAAACTGCATTCTTGGTTTTTTTCCTGAGCTGGGAGTTGGTTGTGTGTCCCAAGGGATGCTTGGGACACACAACCTGTGTCCCAAGCATCCCTCCCTCTCCCCATAGGAAAAGCCAGACACCTGGAATGTGAATTTAATTCCCTGCTAGAGCAACGGTAATTAGAATAAAGAGGACAGTGATTTCCAAGGGTTGCAGGGAAGTGGAGTGCTTAAGCCCATCAGTTCTGGCTTCCCACTGACGTCTTCATCCTGTCGTGAGGGAGTCCAGCAGCCGAGATAGGCAAAGCTTACTGACAATAATCCTGCATTTTCTGGGTTACTCATCAATGCCATTTATAGCCAAGAATCTGCAGTGAGAATGCCGATGCCTGCCAACACTTACAGGAGTGTAGCTTAACTCCTGCTGAGGAGATTTGAGAACAACACAGCTTTCCTAAACTGGAGCCTCCAAATATATTTTATGTGACACATTAGAATAACAAGAATCGGAAGGGATCTCAGAGGTCTTCTAGGCCAAACCTCTGCTTGATTAGGAGACCCTATATCAGTGTTTCTCAACCTTGGAAGCTTGAAGATGGGTGGACTTCAACTCCCAGAATCCCCCAGCTGGCTGGGGGATTCTGGGAGTTGAAGTCCACCCATCTTCAAGCTTCCAAGGTTGAGAAACACTGCCCTATACCATTTCACACAAATGCTTGTCCGATCTCTTCTTAAAAGCCTCCATTGATGGAGCAGCCAGAACTTCAGAAGGCAACTTCTGTTCCACTGGTCAATTGTCCTCACTGTTAGGAAGTTTCTCCTTAATTCTAGGTTGCTTCTCTCCTTGGTTAGTCCATTGTTTCTTGTCCTGCGTATTTGTTCTTTGGAGAATAGGTTGGCCCCGTCTTCTTTGTGGCAACCCTTGAGATATTGGAACACTGCCAACATGTCACCTCCTACTCCTTCTTTTCATTCAACGAGACATCCCCTGTTCCTGCAACCGTTCTTCATATGTTTCAGCCTCCAGCCTCCTAGTCATTCTTATTGCTCTTCTCTGCACTTTTTCCACAGTCTCAACATCTTGTTTGGATTGGGGTGACCAGGACTGGATGCAGCATTCCAAGGGTGGACTTACTAAGGCTTTGTAAAGTGGTACTAAATCTTCATGTGATCTTGGCTCCATCATAACCTATGTGGAATTGCAGGAATTGAAATCCAACACATTTTGGGGGGGTGGGGGGGTTGCGTAGTGAGGGGAACTCTTCCTGCTAGAGATCTAGGGGTGTCTCTGGAGCCAAGTATTTTAGAATTGTGCTCCTTAGAAAAACCCATTCTCACGAGACTCTAGTTTGCCCCATCAGTGAGAATCAAGCCTTGGCTGCTGCCTCAAAGGTGACCCTCCATCTAATCCTAGCAATTGATTTCTTTATAAAACAGGGCTCGATGTCTTTTGTTGGGCATTCTGTGTAGCCCCGTGTTTCATAAGTTGAACGGGAAGGTTAGAAAGCACAGAAGCACCGTGCCCCAAGGAGTAGTAGAAGCAACAAGGTTCCCCCTCATACATGACGAGAAAGAAGAGGCGTAGCTGTTCCTTAACACACTCCTGCCAGAATACAGAAGAAGAGAATATCAAAATCAGAAGGGACCTTGTAGGTCTTCTCGTCCAACCCGCTGTTCAAGCAGGAGAATCTATACCATCCTAGACAAATGTTCGTCCAGACTTTTCTTGAAAGCCTCCAGTGATTGAGCAACCACAACTTCCGGAGACAACTTCTGTTCCCCTGGTTGATTGTTCTCATTGTCAGGAATTTTCTCCTGAGTTCTAAATTGGATCTCTCTCTGATAAGCTTCCATCTGTTACTTCTTGTCCTGCCTTTAGGTGGTTTGGCGAATAGGTTGACCCCCTTTTCTTTGTGGTAGCCCCTCAAATGTTGGAAGACTGCCACCCCTGGTTCTTTTCTTCGTTAGCCTAGACATTCCCGGTTCCCGCAACCATTCATCGAATGGTTAAGCCTCCAAATCCATTTCACACAGGTAGCTGTCCAGTCTCTTCTTCAAAACCTCCAATGATGGAGCACCCACAACTTCTGGTGGCAAGTAGTTCCACTGGTTAATTGTTCTCACTGTGAGGAAGTTTCTCCTTAGTTCCTGATTGATTCTCTCCTGGATGAGTTTCCATCCATTCTTTCTGGTTTTGCCTTCAGGTGCTTTGGAGAATAAGTTGAACCCTTCTTCTTTGTGGCAACCCCTCAAATCCTGGAAGGCTGCTATCATGTGCTCCCCGGTCCTTCTTTTCTCTAGACTGGCCATCCCCAGTTCCTGCCACCGTTCTTCATATGTTTTAGTTTCCAGGCCTTTAATCATCATAGTTTTTTTAAAAAAATTAGATTTATATGCCGCCCTTCTCCGAAGACTCAGGGCGGCTTACAATGCGCCAAGCAATAGCCTTCATACTTTTGTATAGTTTATACCAAGTCAGCTTATTGCCCCCACAAACTGGGTCCTCAATTGACCTACCTTAGAAAGGATGGAAGGCTGAGTCAACCTTGAGCTTCGAACTTGCAGACAGCTGAATGTTAATAACAGGCTATTTAGTCTGTTGAGCTATCCAGGCTCAACAGACTATCCATAGTTGCTCTTCTTTGCACTTTTTCCAAAGTCTCAACATCTTTTTTGAGATGTTGAGCATCTCGAAAAAGCAGCAACCGAAACCAGATGCAGGATTCCAAAGTGTGGCCTTAAACAAGGCATTATAAAGTGGTATTAACCCTTCACGTGATCTTGATTCTATCCCTCTGTTAATGCATCCTAGGATTTTGTGGGTCTTTTTGGCCGCTGTGGCACACGGCTGGCTCATACTTAAATGACTGTCCCCTTGTGAGATGGAGAGAGCAAATGAAACTGTCTTAAGCCGTGGGAGGGGGGCATTTTTGCTTGCTTCGCTGGTTATGCCGCAAACTTTTCAAGAGCTTCCATGGAATTGATGCTCATCTAAACCATCTCAAAAAAAAAAAAAACCCTTCCAAGCTGAGTTGTAGCATCTCAAGGGATGCCCCGCCCATTTCAATGTACCTGTGGAAATGGGCGGGGCTTCTGTTGTGACGCCACACCCACCCCTCCAGCTTCCCATCAGTTAAAATAACTTTGCCTCTCCATTTGGTTTGAATTGACCCTTCATGATCTATCAGACTCTCTTCAAATTGTCTCCATCCAGAGACGACAATCCAGTTAGATCAGCCACTATGAATCTCACCTAATATCACTCTTATATATAATCTTTTTAAATCTTTAAATATATTAAAAATGTTTTATTATTTTTTGTAGTTTTATTACCGTATTTTCCGGCGTATAAGACGACTGGGCGTATAAGACGACCCTCCTCAGAGCGATTTAAGGCTCGTCAGAGCCTTATGGGCTGGTCTGCCTGGTTACAGGAGAATGAGACCCAGTGTATAAGACGACCCCCGACTTTTGAGAAGATTTGTGTGTGTTAGAAAGTAGTCTTATACGCAGGAAAATACAGTAATTTTCTATTATTTACATTTTGTAAGTGTTTAATAATCATTGTGTTGTCTGAGGTTATTTTATTTGCTTAGCGGTATGGATTGCGTTCTTAATCTCCACTTCTTTTTTTTCCAACCACTGGTAAAATAAATTCCATGTTTGATAATATTCTGTGTCTTCTTTCTTTTTTAATCTTCAGCGGGAATCTGTCCGTTTCTGCGCAATCCAGCATCTTCCTAATTATCTCTTCATCTCGTGATATTTCTCCATTTTTCCAATATTGTGCGAATACAATCCTCGTTGCGGTTAACACATGCCATGTTAAATATATACTGTATTTTGTTTATCATTTTTTGGGGTGCTGTGCCTAATAGAAAAAGTTCAGGTTTAAAATCTACATGGTTTCCACTCATCTCTTCTAACCACTGAGGTATGTATCTATCTATCTATCTATCTATCTATCTATCTATCTATCTATCTATCTATCTATCTATCTATCTATCTATCTATCTATCTATCTATCTATCTATCATCTATCTATCTATCTATCTATCATCTATCTCTATCTATCTATCTATCTATCTATCTCTATCTATCTATCTATCTATCTATCTATCTATCTATCTATCTATCTATCTATCTATCTATCTATCTATAATCGATATGTGAACAGTCGTCCCCATACCTGCTGACGTTATTTTTCACGTTTGAAAATAAATATGTAAACGGGGCACTTTGGTTTCAGGGAGGGAGAGAAACACATACTCAAAATTGAACCGCAGGATGATAAAAGGGTGGACGGACGAATGGAAATTTCGAATTTAAAGTACGGGAGGATTTGCATATTTAGTTCTGGTTTACGGCTCCTTTTAGCAGTGTGGGATTAATGATCTGCTAAATTATGAGCGTCCGTTGGCACCCATCCGGGATGGTTTGCTCTTTTTTTCTGTCTGCAGGGCCAACTTTTCTTTTCTTTTTCTTTTTTTCTTTTTTTTCTGGAACCTTTGAACGCATACAGAAAACTAAAACTCCAGAGGAATGGTGCGTAGCGTGACAGACGTAGCTACTTGTCATTAGAAGCTGCTGAATCCAGCCCTGCCTCTCTGGATGGCAGCTACGGGCACTGAAAGTTCCTCTTGACTAATGAGATGACTCTGAAGGTTAAGGAGACTTTAAAGGCGCGTGAGCAAGGAGGGTGGGGGGAACTCTCTGAGGTTGCTCGTTGCTCCCAGCCTTGTCCTGACTAATGAGCCTTTTCATAAAATCACACCGCTACGAATCGGTCTTGGAAAAGGTCTCAACCTTTATTGATGTTTGCTGCTCCAAAGAAGGCCCGGATGGCTTGATTTGGAAGGAGAAGACAGAAGACGGAGAGGAGAGGACAATTCTTGCTCCTTGCGCCGTTTGGCTAAAGGACGGGGCTTCCGTCAGGCTGGGAGTCCTCCGCTTAGGACCAGAGTTGAGCTGAAAATTTGTGTTGCTGAGCGCATCATTTCTTCAGCCAGGTTCATCTTATTGTACACCCTCCTTTTCCTCCGTTGTTATCCCTGCAGCTGTTTAGTCAGTCACACGGTTGTTAAATGAATCGGGCTTCCGTGTTAACTTAGCTTGTCAGAAGGTCGTCATGTGACCCCGGGATGCTGCAATCAGAGGAGGTATTCAGCAGGTTCGGGCGAATTGGTAGCGGCGATCGTGAGTGGGCCCGCCTACCTGCTCACCCACCCCAGCTCCAAGTCGTGCTATTTAGGCACGTTTTTGAGACCGGGCGCATGCGTGAAAGGCACACACGTGAAGTGAGCGTGCACGCATGAGGCAAACTGGTGGTAAAGATAAGTGAAACCCACCCCTGGCTGCGACCGTCATAAATATGAGCCAGTCGCCAAGCTTATGAATTTGGATCTCATACCACGAGGGATGCTGTGGTGGTCCTAAGTGTGAGAAATGATGATGAGTTCCTTTTTTGCAGAGCTGTCGCAACTTCGGTCACTAAATGAACTGTTGTAAATTTGAGGACTGCCTGTTTTTGGTCAGGCTCCTTGGCCCACTGGAGGACTCTGTGGGAGTGGGGGGCTCCCCTCCGCCCCTGAGGTGCACCGTCCCAGCCTTTTATGCGCTGTTTCTTTACCTAATGACCTCGGTGGGAGTCCTATCTGAGCACAGCTTCTGAGGCTGAATGATGGAAGAGCTCTCCTTCTGCAGAGTTCTGTGGGAGGTTTTGAACTCGGTGTTTAAATGCCCCCACGGAAAGCATGAGACCATAAAGCTCAGCTCCTGAACTTTCCTTTTGGCCCTGCTGTCTCCCAAATGCTTGGAGGGAAGGGAAGAACATCCATCAGCCAACTGGGCTTTATCCCCCTCACCCCAGGGGTGAAATGCTCCCGGTTTGGACCGGATCGCCCGATCCGCTAGCGATGGCGGCGGGTGGTTCGGAGAACCGGTAGCAAAAATCCCTGCACTTCCTCACCATGCTCAGCTGAGTTGCACAATCATCAGAGGCTTTTTTTCTTTAGTTTTAAAAGCATTTTTTCTACAACCTCTTCCGATGATCGCGCGACTCAGCTGGGATCCTCAGAGGCTTTTCAAAGCATTTTTTTTTCTGCAACCTCTTGGCCGAAGAATTGCCTGATCGTCAGAGAGGCTTTTCAAAGCATTTTTTAAAAAGCCTCTCTGACGATCCTAGCTGAGTTGCCTGATCGCCGGAGGCTTTTCAAAGCATTAGAAAAAACGCTTTGAATTTTTTTTTTAAAAAAAGTTGGCCACGCCCATCCAGTCACATTACTCCCACCACCACCAAGCCACTCCCATAGAACCAGTAGCAACCCATTTTACATTTCACCCCTGCCCCACCCCCCTCAAAAAGTTGAAAACTATCTTGGTGAAGACTTGGGAAAAAATGCAGAGAAGAGCAACTAGGATGATTAAAGGCCTGGAGATTAAAAACATATGAAGAAAGTTTGCAGGATTTGGGTTTGGCTAGTCTAGAGAAAAGAAGGACTTTCTCTACAGGATCTTTCAGTATCTGAGGGGCTGCCCCGAAGAAGAGGGAGTCAACTTCCCCCACTTATGGCATGGTGGGCTTGGTAGGCCTTTTTCTCACCCTCCCCAGGCCCCAGAGGCTTTCTAGGAGCCTGGGGAGGGCGAAAATGGCCTTCCCCACCCCTCCAGAGGCTCTCCGGAGGCTGAAAATGGCCTGTTTCCCGACTTCCGGTGGGCCCGAAAATCAGCTGGCCAGCACGCACATGCGTGCTGAAGCTCAGCAAGGGCAATGCTTGTGTGCCCACTGATATGGCTCCATGTGCCACCTGTGCTATAGGTTCGTCTTCACGGGCCTAGAATACCCCCAAGATTCCTCCCAGCTCTATTCCGATTGATTGATTGAATTTCTTTGGCTTTTTTTGTAGTCCTACCAAATTCCAGTGGAGCTTCCTGGTCAAATGAAATTTCGTGGCGGATATAAGGTGTTGTTTGTTTCACAGCCTCGAGTACGGCCTGTGTTTTCAGTGCCTGGCCTTGAAATAAGGATGGATGGAAGAAGAATGTATTTCTCCCTGAAATGAGTAACTAGGAAGTGTGCTTACACATCAACGATGAGAGAAAAGAGCTTTGAGCGCTCCCGTTTCTTCCTCGAGAACTTAAGTTGGCATGTAACAGATCGTTCACAGAAAGAAAGAAAAAAGAATTTAAGCTCCAAGGTTACTAGAAGTTTCTTCCTTCTGTGCTACAACCTGAATTTAACAACATCTGTCCATCTGCAATACACAATTAACCAAGCATTATGTTTAACACAAAGATGATAGCCGTATAGGTAAATTCATATAGCATAAAGCCATAGCTATTTATTAATTTTTGGTGATCTATATATATATGTATGTATGTATGTATGTATGTATGTATGTATGTATGTAGGTCTTTGGTTATTCGGGTCTTCTCCCGCGTAGAATTGGAAGTATCTTGGCGATGTTTCGACGAAGTCTCATTCGTCATCTTCAGGCTGGTGTTCTCGGCTTCGTGCTTCCAGGAGCAATGCCTTCGTCGAAACATCGCCAAGATACTTCCAATTCTATGCGGGAGAAGACCTGAATAACCAAAGACCTACATACAAACACCCGCGAAAACCTCAGAAAACATATATATATATGTGGTGCAGTGGCCTAGAGGTAGAGCTCTCGCCTCACAATCAGGAGGCTGTGAATTCGATCCTAGGTAGAGGCAGATATTTCTCTCTCTGGGCACAATGAGAATAGATCTGCTGAACAAAACTCCACACTGCAACAGGAAGGGCATCTGGCCATTAAAACACTCAGTTCCACTCAGTTGTCCAGACTCCACCCCGCAAGGAATTATGGCAGGGGTGAAATCCAGCCGGTTCTGACAGGTTCGGGAGAACCGGTAGCGGAAATTTTGAGTAGTTCGGCAAATACCACCTTTGGCTGGCCCCAGAATTGGGTAGGAATGGAGATTTTGCAATATCCTTCCCCCCAGGAGTGGGGAGGGAATGGAGATTTTGCAGTATCCATCCCCTGGAGTGGGGTAGGAATGGAAATTTTGCAGTATCCTTCCCCTTCCTTGCAGTCCTTTGGAATAGAAGGCACCCCCAAAAGTCACACCTACCAAGCCACACCACACCCACCACGCCACGCTCACAGAACCGGTAGTAAAAAAAAATTTCACCACTGGATTATGGAGTCGTTAAAAGAGGATGATGATGAAAATAAATAGATAGATAGATGATAGATAGATAGATAGATAGATAGATAGATAGATAGATAGATAGATAGATAGATAGATAGATGATAGATAGATAGATAGATAGATAGATAGATAGATAGATAGATAGATAGATAGATAGATAGATAGATAGATAGATAGATAGATAAATAGATAGATGATATATAGATATATATGATTGAACTCCTGGAATAATAACATGTGAGTAGTGGTGAGGAGTAGTAGTAGTATTGGGTAGTGATATCATAATACTTTTGTGACAATTAACCCATGGCTGCTTCATCCGTGAAGGTTTTTAAGAAGAGACTGCACAGCCACTTTATCTGAAATGATACAGACCTCCAGCTCTAACTTCCTAGCAGTGAGGACAATTAACCAGTGCAAGACAAGAATCAATGGATGGAAACTAATCAAGGAGAGAAGCAACCTGGAATTTTAGGAGAAACTTCCTAACAGTGAGGACAATTAACCAGGGGAGCAACTTACCTTCAGGATTTGTAAATGCTCCAACTCTGGAAGTTTTTAAGAAGAGATTGGGCAACACATTTGTCTGAAATGAGTTAGGGTCTTCTGTTTGAACAGGGGGTTGGACGAGAAGACCTCCAAGGTCCCTCCCAGCTCTATTCCGATTGATTGAATTGGACCTTGCTCTAGACGTGCGTGCAATGGAAGAGCCACATTTGCATCTCAACGAAGATGGAAGTAGAGTGCCAGTTAATGAGCTGGCAGTGTTTGTGATCTCTGGGCTAGTTGCCAGGGTATTTTGTACGAAAGCCAAACATTGGGCCTGGTTGCCAGGTTTTGGTAATTGTAAAACAGTCGCTGCCTTTTACACCGAGGGTTTCAATTGAGAAGCTCATTAAAGCTAATACTGGAAGAGTTTAGCATTTCCAGATGTCTTATTTGGTGGCATCACCGTTTCAGCGTTTTTCTAGCCATCCAAAAACGTGCGGGCCCTTCCTGGAACTGCTAAAAGAAGTGTGTTGTAGTCTGGAGATAGACGATACAACAGAATAACAGATTTGGAAGGGACCTGGGAGGTCATTTAGTCCACCCCGCCCCCCAAGGAGGAGACCCTGCATCATTTCTGACATGACGTCGTCTCTCTTTGTATTATTCTATTTTTAATTGCTCCCAGCCACCAGAGAGTTACATTGAAGTTGGACGGTCTATGAAATCGGTCACTCATCTCATCCGTCACTCAAATCTATCTTTGGAGACTGGTCTGAGATATTAATTAAAAGAATCTCAAGCTACTCATTTCTGCTTTTCGTTTTCAACTGGAAACCCATATTCATTTTTCCTACCGTTCTACCCATTTCTTTCCTTCTTTGGGGTTAAACTGTTTTTTTTTTTAAATAGCACATTTTTTTTGTTTGTTTCTCTAATTTCCTAAATATACTTTCATCGGTTCTTCCTCCCCTCCTGAACTCTAATTATTTCCAGGTGCATCGTTTAGAGAAAATGGGATAAATTATCTCTGCTACGTCTCTGTGTCATTTATTCCTTGGGATTTCTTTCCTTGCCAGCTAACCAGCTTCTGCATGATATTAAGCTATAATACGGGAGGGAAGCGTCAATCATAGCACGAAATGTTGAACCAATACTTGATGGTTTAATATTGCTGGCAAAACTAAAAATGCTTATTCCAGAAATCAAGCCGGGGATCTCAACAGTGTTGTATTTTAACTCAGCTGCTGACCAGAGAGCTAAAAGATTCTTTATGAACTGTAGGAAAACCAAACAGAGAGACGACATTTCCGTTGCAGAAACGTATGATAGCAGGTTAAGAAGAAGAGATTGGTCAACCCCTTTGTCTGAAATGAGGTAGGGTTTCCTGCCGAAGTAAGGGGTTGGACTAGATGACCTCCAAGGTCCCTTCCAGCTCTATTCCGATTGATTGATTGATTGATTGATTGAACTCTGTTATTCTATTCTATTCTACCAGTTGGACATGAAGGCTCATTAAGAACTCCGTTATTGGTAGTCCTTGACTTACCACCATAATTGAGTCCAATATTCCTGTTGCTATATAAGAAATTTGTGTATCCCTGAAGTTGTTCAATTAGTAATGGGATTGTTCAGCGAATATGACTTCCCTGTTGACTTTGCTTTGTCAGAAGGTCAAAAAACGGGGAATCAAATCGCCCCCGGGACACTGCAACTAGTTACAAATTTTGATCAGAATAACAGAGTTGGCAGGGACCCCAGATATTTATCCAGTCCAAACCCCTGCAAAAGCAGGAGAGCCTATAATGTTCAGGATAAGTGTCCATCCAATCTCTTCTTGAAAACCTCCAGCGATGGAGGTTTTCAACAACTTCTGGTGGCAAGCTGTTCCACTGGGGAATTGTCCTCGCTGTTAAGAAGTTCCTCCTCAATTCCAGGTTGCTTCTCTCCTCAATTAATTTCCATCCGTTGCTTCTTGTCCTGCCTTCTGGTGCTTTGAAAAATGAGTTGACTCTCTCTTCTTTATGGCAACCTTTGAGATATTGGAAGACTGATATCATGTCACCCCCTAGTTGTTTACTATTTCTCACCAACGAATAGTTGATGGCCTCTCCTTTTGCTGTAGCTCTAACTCTCCAGGTCGAACTAATTGCATCGGACAGACCAAAAGGAACTTGCTGGTGTTACTTCAGAGCTCTTTTCTGTGATCTTCGAGAAATCAAGCAGGGTGGGTCAAATACCAGAGGATTAGAGATGGGCAAATGGAAAAAAAAAGAAAAGAAAAGGGGATTTGGGTAACGAGAGAACGGAAAGCTTGAAAACTCTGGAAGAGATTGCAATTGCTTTGCGAGCCATTATGAGGAGTCGCTTTGCATGGCAGGAACAAATGTGGGATTAACAAGAACAAGTCGTGCCATGCCAACTGATCTCCATGTTTGAAAGTCACCAGTTTAGAGAGCCACAGGAATGTAGTGGACATAATGTCCTTTGACTTTTGCAAACCGTTCAACAACGTCCCTCGTAAACTAGAGGAGATGATGAACTGTTGCCTAAATGGCGTAACCGCCAGATGAGTGCAAAGGTGCCTGGAACAACGGTATCCCTCCAACGGATGTCACACTCAATTAACAAATAAAATAAAATTTGAGCGATAGATAGAGTGCAGGTCCTGCGCTGCTCAACGTGTTTGTAAATGGCTTAGGTGACATGGTTAAAGACAGGATTATTAAATCTGAGGGAGGAAAAAAGGAAAAGCAAAGAGACAAGAGGACGAGATCTAGGCAAACTGCAAAATTCTTTATCTCAGTTGAAGAGAACAAAGGCATGATTACAGAATAGGGAAGTCAATATTGAGACCATATGCAGAAAGGATCCAGAACATTATAATGAAGAGGGAGGGAGGGAGGAGGGTGGGAGAGAGGAAAGGAAGGGAGGAAGGAGGGTGGGTGAGAGGGAGGAAAGGGAGGGAGAAAGGAAAGAAGGACAGGGAGGGAGGGAGGGAGGGAGAAAAAGAAGGAAAGAAGGAAGGAGAAAGAAGGAAGTAAGGTGGATGGGAGGGAGGAAGGAAGGAATAAAATAGGGAGGGAAGGAAGGAAGGAGGGTGAGGAAGGGAGGGAGGGAGGAGGGTGGGAGGGAGGAAGGAAGGAGGGTGAGGAAGGGAAGGAGGGAGGAAAAGGAGGGAGGAAGGACAGGGAGGGAGGGAGAGAAGGAAGGAAGGAAGGAAGGAAGGAAGGAAGGAAGGAAGGAAGGAAGGAAGGAAGGAAGGAAGGAGGGTGAGGAAGGGTGGGCGGGAGGAAGGAAGGAGGATGGGTGAGGGAGGGAGGAAAGGGAGGAAGGAAGGACAGGGAGGGAGGGAGAGAAGGAAGGAAGGAAGGACGGTGAGGAAGGGAGGGAGGGAGGAGGGTGGGAGGGAGGAAGGACAGGGAGGGAGGGAGGGAGATAGAGGAGAGTTTTCAAGCTGCACGAATACATGCAAGCCACTCCCACAAGCAAAGTGCATGCACAGAAGGCCATGTGCATGCATGAATGGGGCACGTGCGATCAAAGTGAGCGCGCTCACATTTGCGAACCGGTAGAGAAAGTAAGTGAATAGCACCCCTGGAGGCAGGCCTATGTTGCACCACCAGAAAGACAGTGTTGACCAAATGCCATCATTGTTCTTCTCGGTTCTCCCTTGGCCAGACCCCAGCTGTTCTGGGCCCCACATTTTTGGAAGGGCATGAACCGCCTGGGGTGTGTCCAGAGGAGAGCAGTCAAGACGATGAGAGATCTGGAGGAAAAACCTTTAAAAAAGTGGTGGGGAGTGTTAAGTATCTTAGTTGGGAGAAGACATTGTCTTCAAGTAGCTGAAGGATCATCTTGTAGATGCTGGGGGAAAATGTGGTAGAGATGCTTCAGCACACAGAGCAAGAAATGGGGGTATTAAATTGTAAGAAAGTATATTTTGGTTAGGCCGTAGGGAGGGGAAAAAACATTTCCAGTGACTTTTTGGCAGTACACAACAGGCCTTCATCAGAGACACTTAAGTAGAGTCCGATAGTCATTTGTCAGGATTGCTGATGGATTCCTGCCCTGAGCATTTTAGAAGAGATGATCTCTAAGAACTGTATATTTAGTCTTAACCTGAATGTACTTGTGTAAGTACTTTTTCTGGCCCACAAGAACTGCTCTGTCTAGGGATGGAGGTATAATAAGCAGACGTTGTTGCAAGAGCCAGGTTGCAGATGGGCTGATTGAAGATCTGGAACGTGCGTGAAGAAAACAAACAGGAGGAATCTATTGGAAATGATAACGAAAACCCACGAAAGAACAGTTCTTAGAATGCATCCCTCTTTTAAAAAAACATCCAACTTATTTGCAGGGAGATCCAGACCACTTACATAATCCTTTTCTGACAATTTATTTCGAGTGGAGCTTCGTGTGCAACTTCAAGTGCCTGCCAGTCATGTGAGTGGAACTTCACGCATGAGCTCAAGCACCTGCCATTGGCACCAGTGGATTTCACACGCGAGCTCAAGGGCCAGCTGCTCGTGTGAGTGGAGTTTCACACGCGAGCTCAAGTGTCTCCCACTCACATGAGTGGAGCTTCATGTGCGAGCTCAAGTGCCTACTGCTGACACAAGTGGAGCTTTGCACGCGGGCTCAAGTGTCTCCCACTCATGTGAATTGAGCTTCGCGTGCAAGCTGAAGTACCTGCTACTCAGGTGAGTGGCTCATCGCACAGGAGCTCAAGTGGAGCTTCACATGCGAGCTCGTGCCAGCTTCTTATGTGAGCCTGCCCCTCATACGAGTGGAGCTTGGCACGCGAGCACAAGGACCCTCTGCACAATTTGCACACATGGAGTTGTGCGTTCCTGCGTGTGCCTGCCACTCACACACACCCTCCCTCATCGAGCTGGGCTGCCAAGCCAGACAAGTTGAAGGACCACTGATCTACCCAGAGTAGGGACTTCAAAGACAGAGACAACGATCCACAAAGAGGTGGCTGAGCTCCTACACGGATGTTGTTGGCCCGCGTCCGCTTGCCACCAGGGACCACGTATCGAAGATTTCATTCCATCCGCTAGGAAAGCAAAGCTGGAACAGTCTGCAGTCTCTCGTGAACTGAAGTACTTTGCAATCAGCTGTTGCCGTCCATATGCTTTCTTAATATATTTCCCTGGGAATATTTACTCATAATTGGCCTCACGTGCCTCCTGCCTACTCCCGCTACAGTCTTTTAGGGGAGTTAACCTTCCTCCTCCTTTTCCAGAACTGCTTTTGAAGAAAAAAAGAAATTCGGTCCAGAATAGGCACGAGATGAAGAGGTCCAATTCTCACCTTATGTTTCAAGGAATCGCATCCCTTAATTAGAAAGAATATTAATTGCAGAACAATGCTGCAATCGATAGAGCAACTGGCAGCGTGCTCCCTCATTGTACAGGTAGACTTAGAAAAGTTCAATGGCACTGAAAAAATGTCCGTGGGCATTTCTCCTGACAGTGAGAACGATTAACCGATGGAATGGAAGTTGTGGGTGTTGCATCACAGGTGGTTCTCAAGAAGAGATTGAACAGCCATTTGCCTACAATGGTATAGGGTCTAAGGACCCTTCTAACTCTGTTATTCTGAGATCGTCAATGATCATGCTCAAACTCCGTAAGGGTTTTGTGGCTTCTGTGGCAGTGGTCAGGCTGTCTCCGTTCAAGAAGAAGGTTTGAAGCACGTTGAAAGGAGCACCACAGGCCACCCATGTCTCAGTTCATTATGGTCTCATGAACTTGGTGCCTTTCTCTAAGAATTGTCCTACTCTCAGAAACTGATGGAATCTGGGAGCCCAAAACCTTCCGTGGTGAAGTAATGGAGGCTATGAATGTGATCTCCCTGAACCTCCTTGAATCTTTTGAAGGCCAGAGTTTCCGTGGAACTTCAAGAATGAAACATGAGGAATGCGCCATAGAGAGCTTTAGTTTACACAGTCTCCTGACCTTAAATAGCCACTAGTTAGGAATTTGTAAACTAGTTATCTGTTATCAAAAAGACCGTTATGATAAACTTGAGGATAACGTTCCCTAATCTGTACGGAAAACATGTTTCATGTTTCTGCTGAAACACCCAGTAGGATAAGCTCCCCAGATCTGAGATACCTCTTTCTGTTTATGTACCCTGAGAATAGTGGCAATAGAAAAGTGTAGGCAACTAATTGTTATCTTGACTTTCATTCCTCCTGGCTTATCTTGGGTGGGAAAGCGAGAAAGCTCAGTGAGTTGGCCTTTCTGAACCTCTTAGGCAGTTTTCAGCTGTGTGAACTTCAAGTTCCAGCTGAAGACATCTTTTTTAAAAAAAATTGATTTATATGCCACCCTTCTCCAGAGACTCAGGGCGGCTTACAATGCTACTGTGTTTCCCCGAAAATAAGACCCTGTCTAATATTTTTGAACCTCAAAAAAAGCGCTTGGCCTTATTTTTGGGGGAGGTCTTATTATTTTGGGGTGTGTGGAACAAGACGGGGCTCCTCTTGCCGTCTTACCCGATTTCCAGCTCTGCGTTTAAATATTTTCAGGGAGGGCTTATTTTTGGGGAGGAGGCTTATTTTAGCGCATGCGCTCAAAAGCCCAATTGGGCTTATTATCAGGGGATGTCTTATTTTTGGGGAAACAGGGTAAGAGCTACCAAGGTTGAGAAAAACTGGCCTAGGGAGTGGTTAATCCATCATTTAAAGAGATAGGCCTCTGATGCATTACGAGACCTTCCTGGAACCACCTGTGATGCGTGGTGACCAATATCTCTTTTAGGGGCAAGGGGCTGGAAAGGATGCTATTGTTAGACTAAGAGCTCATGGCTGGTCCTCCTTAGCTCCACTCTCAGTTCAATCCTAGTTCTGAGACAGGTTCAATCTTAGTTCCATCCTGTTGGATGATCCTTTGGTGGGACATTAGAAGATTTGGGGCAAGGTGTGAAAACTGTCCTTTAAATGATGTGCAGTTTAATTCTTACTGACAAAGGGGAATATACGTTTCACAGGATAATGTTGCAGAATCCAATCTGGGGTCAGTCACTGGGGCCAGAGGCTAGAGAGAACTTCCTGCTAGAGAGAACTTCCCTGAAGATAGGCTTCAGCATGAGTCCGAAAGCTCGGAAGACAAAACCTCTGATTCCAGTGACCGACCCAGATTGGATCCTGCAATCTAATTCTTTGCCGTAAATTATCTCTCTCTACTTGCAATTTGCTTGTAGGAGGTTATTACCCTGTAGACTTACAAAAGTGTGTGGCAAGGGCCTTGTAAGGAAGCAAGCCTTCGTACAAACTCATTGTCCTGACCAAGCTCCCCAAATATGATGAACCCCTCTGAAGTTAACCCAAAGATTCCTTTATCAGGAATGCCAACAGCCTCAGCAAAAAGTTTCTTACCACAGGCTAACAAGTATGTCCACCAGGGGAGATGAATAGTTGTCTGCCACACCTATTCATCTCCGAGCCCTGTCTTTGATCCCCAGGGCTAGGGTGGGGCTTCACTAGCTGCGGTGGCTCTTCTGTCCCAAGGACTGGCCCATAGATTTCCACTGCTCTCCTCTCCTCTGCTTTCTGTGCATCTGCATGTCAGGCACTGGACCCAGCTGCTCCTCCTCTTCCTCATCAGCCACCTCCAGACCTGGGGGCTGTTGACTGACCATCTGAGGGCTGATGGATGGCCCAGGCTCCACCTCCATCTCTCTCTCTCTCCCTCTCTCTCTCTCTCTCTGCCAGCTCCATTCCCTCTTCCCCCTCGGAGTTCTCAGGTTGCCTTGATGCTGACCCCAACTCCCATGCTTCCTCCTCTGATTCGGCTGCTGGAGGGACCAGTGGCCGACAGGCCACAACACCCGTATGTCGTACCCACCTGTCCCTCTGTGCAAACCCTTTGACTTGTATCCGACATGAGATTTGCACCACGGTGCCGCGACACATGTTTTGTCGTTTTTCCTCCTCTCATTTTGGCTTGACCGGCTGCCTTGAACGCACCTTCCGCAGAGGAAGAAGCTTAGCGGTGGAAGGGCGACTGGACATTTGGGTGGCTTGGCTGTCTGCCCCTGCCCCCTTGGTCTTGCCGTATGGATGCCAGTAAACCCGGCATGGGATCATCCCGCCTGTGCTGAAAACAAGGCTCAGCTAGTAGAAAATATAGGCAGGTGTGCCCCATCCTCCTCCTCCTCCTCCTTCTTCTACCGTTCTCAAACTTGGCTTGAAGAAGTAGAAGCTTCTTCACGGCCCAGTTCTGTGGTGTTTCAGGACTTGTCCAAACCTCCCACTCCTTTCAACCATTCTAATTTCATCATCAGTAAAGGAAGACGCGAAGTAAACTCCTACCATTCAGCTGCTCCCAAGGCTTTAAACCCAGCTATGAATATCACTCTAAACCAAAGTTCGAATGAAGGGCAGCCTTTGCCGGCAGAAAGTCACGCGGCTCCCATGTTGGTTAGTATGTCACTTTCAACAGCCGTTATCTGATAGTATTATGACTAACCCCGGTGCTGACAGCATGGAGCAGATTGCGAGGGCCCATGTGACGATTATTTAAGGTAACGCTGGGTACACCACCGTTGCTAATATTAACCCATTCTTTCTGCGATGTGTGAATTACAGTCTTGGGAGTTAAAAGGACAGTAAAGCGAAGGCCATACACCGAGGTTTATTTCCGTGAAAACTAAAGGGCCAGCAATATTGACCATGAACTCGTTTGGCCTGCCGTGTGCATTACACTTTGAGAGGCGAGAATAAAGATTTGCAGGCCGAGAGTGCGGCTCAGTGATTTTAAAAAGTTCTTATAAAAGAGCAAAGAAATGCCAGTTGCTTTTGGCAAAGGAAGAATCTTCCAAACTCCATATATATATATATAATAAATACTACTCTGGCTGTTTCAGTGCTTGCTCTTTAAAACAGATTGCCAAGTGCACCTGAGTCACGGAGGGGAGAAATGTTTTCTGAACGTCATAGAAATGTCAGGGTCAAAATGCAAACAACGGAGTTCATGCTTTGTGCATAGAGTAAAGCCAGGGGTGAATGTACACGCTGGAGCCTTAATCAAGTCTCTGGCAGTGAGATAGAGCACTTCAAAAATAAAATAAAATAAAATAAAAATAATGCCAAATGCAGTGGTGTGCAAAATAAGATCGAGGTGAAAAGAGAGAGTTCTTTGCAGAGAATGAGTGCTGTGTATGCAATCCTTCTCTTTGTATTTAGAGGCATGAAGACGTTTCAAGGAAGATGCTATAGGGACGGGAGCTTTGCATGACAACTGGAGGAGTGGAAAAATGCCTTTATTGTTTACCCCAAGCAGTTTCGAATGGTGTTTTTTTCTTTTTTTTAAAAAATGGCAACTTTTAAGATGTGCGGAATTCAACTCCCAGAATTTTCCTTTCTCCCCCACCCCCATCCACCTCCTCATGCTGGCTGGGGAATTCTGGGAGTTGAAATCCACTCATCTTAAAAGTTGGCAAATTAAAAAAAAAAACCTGACTTAGAGAAAAACAGATGGAGGTAAGAGATGAAACAGATAAGAGGAAAGGCAGAAGAAGGCGGCAGGAGCTATTCGGAGGTTCTTCAGAAATTCTGTGTTTTTTAAAGACTTTTTAAAAAAAAAGTTTCCGATTTTGTTTGGTTTTGTTTTCCGACATGTAAAGAAATATTTATTTATTTATTAGTTCAATTTATATGCCGCCCTTCTCTGGAGACTCAGGGCGGCTTACAATGTGTTAAGCAATAGCCTTCATACTTTTGTATATATCTGCTTAGTAGGGCTTTTGAGCGGTGTTCTTTTTTATACAAAGTCAGCTTATTGCCCCCACAATCTGGGTCCTCATTTTATCTACCTCGAAAGGATGGAAGGTTGAGTTAACCTTGAGCCCTGGTGAGGTTCGAACTTGCAGTAATTGCAGGCAGCTGGCAACTAAGTGCTACTTTAACAGCACTTAGTCCACTGCGCCACCAGACCCCTTTGCAAGGGGTCAATTCTCCCCTCCCCCCCATTTTTTGCAAGCTGTCACTAATAAACCTAACAAAGTGCAGGACTGACGGGGATTTCTTAATTAATTTTAATTGTTTTTAAATTCAAAATTTTAATTTCATTGTTATAATGTGGGATTATGCATTTTTATCGTTGTGAGCCACCCTGAGTCCCTGGAGATAGGGGGGCATATAAATTGCATAAATAAATTCCATAAATAAATAAATAAATAAGTGATTCAGTTAACCACCGTGGCAAGAAAAAGGGGGCAAAACTCAGTTGACAAATGTCCCGTTTAACGACAGAAATGTTGGGCTCAATTGTGGCCCTACGTCGAGGACCATCTGTAGAAGTTTCAGGGCTGGAAGAATCCATGCACCCAAACAAAAGAAGGAGAAGGTAGATTTTTTGGAAGTTGTCTTTTTTTTAAATACAAAATTCAAGAAAACGCCACGATATGACGAGTTCAGTTTTTACAGTGGTAAAAACAAAGCTTTGCTGAATGCCAAAACACACAACAAAAGTTTTCCTTTGTTTGCAGGCCCTGTTTTTATAGTTCTCTCCTTTCCACTTTTCCTCCTTAACGTTAAACAAACTTTCTTTTGTGGCTTTCGGAGTCTGTCAATGAGGGCACAGCTTCCACCACCTCCCTGGCTCCTCTTTTCATCACCCGGTCTGTTCCGTCTCAGAAACAACTTCCACTTTTATTAAAAAAAAATGCCAGCCAAAGCTCAATCGTGTTCCAACTCGGAGCTGGAATGTAGGTTGTGTAATCGCTGGAATATAAATGGCAACGACTCTTGTGAGAACTCCCTTTTGTGATAGTGGACGGGCGACGAATTTCCTGTGGGCTCCGGCATGAAGGCGAAGACGCTTACAGTCCCTTCTCTCCCTTCTCTGCTTTGTGTGGCAGGACAAAAACATGGGTTTTCAAGAGGTCAACGCTTCCGGTGGCTTGTAGGGATTGTGCGTGTGTGTTGGGAAGGGAGGGAGGGAGATCGCCAAAAGAATTATGCTTCTTGGGAATTAGCAATCAATACAAACATTGAGCCAACAGATTTCCACACTGGAGAAATTAGATGTCTTTCCTTGCAAGATGTCATTTATATGTTGAGGGAGAGCATTCATAAGACACGTGTTGGGTGCACATAGGAAGAAGGTGAAGTAGATCTGCTTGCATTCTGCACATTGAGGTATCAGAAGAGAGCTGGAGGAGATTCTTGGGGGTCCAACCCCTTGCTCTAGCAGGAGACCCTCTATCGTTTCAGACAAAGAGTTTTCCAGTCTCTTCTTGAAAGCCTCCAGTGATGGACCACCCATAACTTCTGAAGGCAACTTCTGCTCCACTGGTTGATAGTCCTCGCCGTTAGGAAGTTTCTCCTTCATTCCAGGTTGCTTCTCTCCTTGATGAGTTCCATTGTTTCTCATCCTGC
This sequence comes from Coluber constrictor foxii, assembly GCA_038048745.1. Classification (NCBI taxonomy): domain Eukaryota; kingdom Metazoa; phylum Chordata; class Lepidosauria; order Squamata; family Colubridae; genus Coluber; species Coluber constrictor. The sequence goes on along the minus strand of CM075965.1, from coordinate 74,289,438 downwards.
CTCTTGGTGCTTTGGAGAATAAGTTGACCCTTTCCTCTTCTTTGGGGCAACCCCTCAAATACTGACATATTTCTATCATGTCCCCTCTAGTCCTTCTTTTCTCTAGACTGGCGAAGTCTAGTGACGCCTCTGTGACAGCATGGCAAATTTAAATATTAAATATCTCTTGATATAGCAAGGCTCCAAAATACTTTTCACCGAGAAAGTATTGGCGATAGAAGGTTGTAGAGATTCTCAGCCATCCAGGTCCTGGTTGTCCCAAAAGTGATTTTTCAGGAGGAAAATGGACTTTATTGTTTTTTCTTTTGAAGACCGTTCACTTTTCATCCCAGAAGCTTCTTCCGCTCTGACTGCATGGTGGGGAAGGGAAGGATTGATACCCCTTGCAGACAGCTGGTCATTTGCAATCTTTTTAGAGAGTCGTTGAGGCCACTTGGAGATTTGTCTGTGTCCTCAGGCTCAACTGAATGGTGCAAATGGGTGTGGAGACTTCTTACAGTCCTTTCAGTGGTTCCAAGAAGGGTCCATTTGCACTACTCAGGTGACCCTGAGGACACAGGTAAACCTCCAAGTGGCCTCAACGACCCTCTAAAAGGATGCAAATGACCAGCTGTCTGCAAGGAGTATAAACCCTTCCATTCTCCATCATCCAGTCAAAAGGGAAGAAGCTTCTTGGATGAGAAGTGAAAGGTCTTCAGAAGAAAAAAGAAAGTCCAGTTGACCTCCTGAAAAAAAAAATCACCTTTGGGACAATATTGGTGATAAGAAAACTTTAGAAGTTCGGAAGCTGCCAAGATTTTTATGCAGCCCTAGTTCAGTGAAATCACAACCCACTAGTTTCTAGGCTTTTTTTCTTCTGGCAGCCAGCAAACCTTCTGCACATGGAATGACCTCAAGACCAAGTCTTTCCTTTTCTCCATAGACTTGAGGCATGAAATCAGATTTAAATATTTTCAGGTCTCACAGTGGGAGCCGAATTAGAGGAACCGCAAGACTATGCCAACTCATAATTGCCAAGATCTCTCTCACTCAACAAGTGGAACTGGGTATGTCTAGTTTGATGAAAAGAAGGACCAGGGGTGACATGAGAGCAGTCTTCCAATATCTAAGGAGCTGCCCCAAAGAAGAGGGGGTCAAATCATTTTGCAAAACACCTGAGGGCAGGACAAGAAGCAACGGATGGAAACTCATCAAGGAGAGAAGCAACTTAGAACTAAGGAGAAATTCCCTTAACATTGAGAACAATTAACCAGTGGAACAACTTGCCTCCAGAAGTTATGGGTGCTCCAACATCTTAAAGAAGAGATTGGAGAACCATTTGTCTGAAATGACATAGAGTTTCCTGCCTGGGGTTGGACTACAATAGGGGCCAGCGACCTTAAACACTCAAAGAGCCATTTGGACCCGTTTCCCACAGAAAATAAAACACCGGGAGCCACAAAACCCTTTTGACATCTAAAATGAAGATAACACTTCATTTTATAACATTTTTTTTTACCTTTATGCTATGTATTAAAAACAAAAACCGTAATGTGTTGCATTTATGAAATCAATGAACGGCTGCAGAGAAAACAATTTTTTATTTCTGCATGCAACAAAAACATTTTGAACTCCAGAGGGAAAAAAAAAGATGGGTCAAAAAGCTCAATAAATCACGTGCCAGCGAGTGTCATCGATTGGGGGTTATGACGTGTATTTTGAATGACAGGGAGCCGCAGCAGAGGGATGAAAGGGCCGCATGTGGCTTCAGAGCCACATGTTGCCAACCCCTGGACTAGATCCCTTCCAATTCTGTTATTCCGGACGTAGATTTTGGCTCAGAAAAGTCAGGGTTTCCTTAGCCTCAGAATGTGGGAGGCAACACCTTAGTTATTTATGCGGTGTTGCCTCTGGAAATAAAGCTGAAAATTGTCTGAAGAAGAAGAAGAAGAAGAAGAAGATAAAGAACTATTGTTATCTGGTTAGCTTCAAAGAACAGAATAGAGAAGTTCCTAAGAATAGCTTATTGGATGTAGCCACGGCCCGTCTCGCAACGCCTGAGTCGATGCCTTTGGGAAACGAAGATGGAGCCGTATCAATCCCTTGCTATTATTCTCCTGAAATTGATTCTTCTCTTTCCTGATTTAGCCTACAAAATGATCTTCTCCCAGGGGTGGCTTTTCTGCTCGCTTCTGCTTCCATGCAAACGTATAAAAGTCTACAACCTGTCAGGACTGCGACAGAGGAACAAAACGCACCATTTCAAATTCAGAGAGAGGAGACCCTTCTGGAGGGATCTTTGTAGCGGTTCCCCTTCAGCCTTCCTGGAAGGGGTTTTGGTCAAATGAAAGGAAGGACCAGAGGGGACGTAATAGCAGCCTTCCAGTATTTGAAGGGGTTGCCGGAAAGAAGAGAGAGTCAACGTATTCTCCAAAGCACCTGAAGGCAAGACAAGAAGCAACGGGTGGAAACCAATCAAGGAGAGAAGCAATCTAGAACTAAGGAGAAACTCCCTGACAGTGAGGACAATTGATCAGTGGAACAACTGGCCTCCAGAAGTTGTGAATGCTCCCACACTGGAAGTTTCCAAGAAGAGATTGGAGAGCCACTTGTCTGGAATGGCATAGGGAGGTGATGGCGAACCTATGGCACGCTTGCCACCTGTGACACGTGGAGCCATATCTGTGGGCACACGAGCATTGCCCTAGCTGAGCTCCAGTGAGTATGTGTGCACCCGCCAGCTGATTTTCGGGCCTTCCGAGCCCACCAGAAGTCGGGAAAGGGGCTGTTTCCAGCCTCCGGAGGGCCTCCAGTGGGTGGGGAAGGCCGTTTTCATCCTCCTCAGGCTCCAAGAAAGCCTCTGGAGCCTGGAGAGAGTGAAAAATTGGCCTACTGGGCCCACCGTGCCATTGCGTGCCAAAAATGGGGGGAGGGCAGAGTGCATTGAATTGTGAGTGTGGGCACATCCGTGCATGACCCCTCCACATTCCCTCCATTTTTGGCACACGACGGCAAAAAGGTTAGCCATCACTGGTCTAGGGTCTCTTGCTCGAGCAGGAGGATGGACTAGAAGGCCTCCAGGATCCCTTCCAGCTCTATTCTGACAGATTGGCTTTCCAATGAAGAGTGAGAGAGGCAACCTAGAAGTAAGGAGAGATTCCTGTCAATGAGAACAATCCATCAACGGAATTGCTTGCATCCATATGTTTTGGGTGTTCCAACAATGGAGGTCTTCAAGAAGAGACTCGATAGCCACTTTTTTTTTTAATTTGATTTCTATGCCGCCCTTCTCTGGAGACTCAGGGCGGCTTACAATGCGTTAAGCAATAGCCTTCATCCTTTTGTATATTTTATACAAAGTCAGCTTATTGCCCCCACAAACTGGGCCCTCAATTTACCTACCTTAGAAAGGATGGAAGGCTGAGTCAACCTTGAGCCTGGGGAGATTCGAACTTACAGTCATTGCAGACAGCTGGAGTTAATCACAGTGCACAATGCATTAGTCTGCTGAGCTATCCGGGCTCTTGTCTGGAATGGTAGAGGGTCTCCTGCCTAAGCAGGGAGTTGGACTAGAGGACCTCCAAGGTCCCCCCCCCACAACTCTTTTATTCTGTTTAAATAATTCCTCTCCCCATCTTGATGTTTTTTTCTTTTAAATCTGGATTCCAGGTTTTTCCCTCCCTCCCAAGCACGCACAATGTTAGATTAGCCTTATCGTGTTTGGAAAGAACATTTTCTTCTTGCTCCATTAGACCTGAGACAAAGCTGTAAGGTTGTGCATTCCGCAACTGTTCTCTGCATATTTGAGCGCTTATTTGCTATGCGTGATCAGCTTGGCCCTGGGCTCTATCTGGTATCCCCACCTCCCCTATCTGAATCAAGGTTTGATGTTTAGCCATTGATAGCTGCCGGTGCTGAGCAGGTAACGTGCCACACGTTTTGACACCGTTTGACAGCTGATGTTTTATCTGACGCAAACTAAAGGAACCGAGCACTGCCAACAGCTTCGGAGCAGCCAAGCTGGGTGCCCGCCGCGAGCCAAAAAAATGACATATTTTATCCCTGTAAATCGGAGCTTTCGTTCACGGGAATGCAAATAAAACATTGCAAGAGGCAAGGAAGGAAGGTCCAGGGAAGTTGAGGTTGGAAAAAGCCAACAATGTTGTGAACGCATAGTCCATTGTGTGCGGGATTAATAGAAAACTTGACTATCCAGTTATAAGAGCCTGTCACTGTAGGCTTTGTGAATGGGTCCAATGTTTCCGAGCCCCCATTGCATGCTTGGGTATTCTGCAATAAGGGACCAAGAAAAGGATTATCTCTGCTGTACAGTATTTGTTTTATTAAACCAATTAAAGCGTGTCAACCTAGGAATTATTTTTCCCCTTCTTACGAAAACAAAGAAGGGGTAACCGTCCCGAAGAGCAGAGGAAGAGGGTGAGAAGGAATAATAATAATAAAAATCCACGCCGCCATGTACGATCAGTTGAATCAAACCAAACCCTTATACAGCTGGCCCTTCAGTTAGGACCACAATTGAACTCATAATCTCCACTGCTAAGCAAGACCCTTATTTCTTTATTTAGCCTAGGGCGTATCATACAAGGTCATGAAATCTATATTAGCATTTCACCCAGAGCAGGGGTCTGCAATCTTAAACGCTCAAAGAGCCATTTGGACCCGTTTCCCACAGAAAAGAAAACACCGGGAGCCACAAAACTCTTCCTGTGCCTGCCTGTTTTTTGAGCGGCCACAGAACTAGCCTATGTAGTTGAATTAAACGTTCTGTTTTCTTCTGAAACTTTTCTTTTCTTGGATTTATCCATGGCTGGCCTACCGGGGTGGGGGGGTGGGGGGGTTGAAAAGCTCAATAAATCGCGTGCTGGTGGGTGTCACACATTGGCAGTTGTGACGCATATTTTGAGTGACAGAGAGCCGCAGCAGAGGGGTGAAAGAGCCACATGTGACATCCTGACCTAGTTTTTTTAAAAAAAAAACATTAATAAAGTATGAATGTTAAAAAGGTCTATATGCAGATACCAATGTCGAGGCCATCTAGCCATTGAAGGAGAGCACTGTTTATATGGAAAAAAGAAAATCAGATACCAGACTGGTATATGGTCACAGTGTGATCTACGATTTGATGTGGGATCCAGCAGTCACACTGGGGGGAAGATATTGTGCCCTTTTTATACAGAGTGTCCTGGCTACCATCATCATCCTCCTCTTTTAATGACCTCATATTCCCTTGCGGGGTGGAGTCTAGGGCAACTGAATAGAGCTAAGTGTTTACTGGCCAGATGCCCTTCCTGTTGCTAATGCGGAGTTTTGTTTATCAGATAATATTCTCATTGTGCCCAGAGAGAGAAATATCTGCCTCTACCTAGGATTGAACTCACAGCCTCCTGATTGTGAGGCGAGAGCTCCTCCTCTAAGCCACCGCACCACTCCATCCTGGTACATGCTATGCGAGGTGCAAATCCTATTCATGCTGGTGTGGTCGTTCAAAGCCCCTTTTGCGTTGGGATCATTTATGTGTCTCTCTAAGCTATCGATCTATTTCTGGAAAAATTCTGGGCCCCAGAATTATATGTAGCACATGGAGGTGGTTTCAACAATGGACAGCAAAGAGGAATAATGACGGAACATTACTGGTGGCGCAGTAGGAGCCTTGGTGGTGCAGCGGACTAAAGTGCTGTTAAGTAGCACTTAGCTGCCAGCTGCCTGCAATTACTGCGAGTTCGAATCTCACCAGGCTCAAGGTTGACTCAGCCTTCCATCCTTCCGAGGTAGGTAAAATGAGGGCCCGGATTGTGGGGGCAATAAGCTGACTTTGTATAAAAAAGAACACCGCTTGGGGGGGAGGGGCGAAAGCCCTACTAAGCAGGTCTATACAAAAGTATGAAGGCTATTGCTTAACGCCTTGTAGTCTCCGGAGAAGGGCGGCATATAAATCGAACCAATAAACAATAAATCAATAAACATTTCTGGAGGCAAGCCATGTCACTGATTGATGGTTCTCACCGTCAGGAAATTTCTCCTTAGTTCTTATATTGCTTCTCTCCTTGATGAGTGTTCCATCCATCAATTCTTGTCCTGCACAATTCTGGTGCTTTGGAGAACAGCTTGACCCCCTCAACTCTTCTTTGGGGCAGTCCCTCAAATACTGCAAGGCTGCTATCATGTCACCCTCTGGTCCTTCTTTTCATTGGACAAGCCAAATCCAAATTCTACAACCTGAAAGAAGCACGGGATACGTCGACTGGTGGGAAACTGGAATAATTTTGTTTTGTTTTGTTTTGTTTTGTTTGCTAAGGTCTCTCTGCTCAATCTATTGATGCCATTTCGTGTTCAGCTTTCCTAGCCATGCAGAGTGGATACCAGCTCTTCACAAGGGAATAGTAATTATTTTATTTCATCCATTCCAGAGCTGATACATCTCGACTGACGTCAGGGAACTTAGAAATTCATATTAGTAGAATGGAATGGAATGGAATGGAATGGAATAGAATAGAATAGAATAGAATAGAATAGAATAGAATAGAATAGAATAGAATAGAATAGAATAGAATAGAATAGAATAGAATAGAATAGAATAGAATAGAATAGAATAGAATAGAATAGAATATTGGAAAGAATAGAATGGAGTGGAGTGGAGTAGAGTAGAGTATTGGAAAGAATAGAATAGAATAGAATAGAATAGAATAGAATAGAATAGAATAGAATAGAATAGAATAGAATAGAATAGAATAGAATAGGATATAGAGTTGGAAGGGACCCCAGAGGTCTTGTAGTCCACCCCCCAGCTCAGGCAGGAAACCCTAGAGCAGTGGTCACCAACCACTGGTGGTCCACGAGAAAATTTTGGTGGTCCGTAGAAAAATTATTCGCATTTTTTATATTGCACTAAATACTATTTATCTTTTTTTTAAAAAAAAACCATATTAGTGGTCGGCAGGATTTAAAATTATGAATTTAGTGGTCTATGAGGTCCGAAAGTTTGGTGATCCGTGCCCTATAGCATGTCAGACAAATGGTTATCCAACCTCTTCTTAAAAACTTCCAGTGTTGTGGCATTTGCAACTTCTGGTGGCAAGTTGTTCCACTGGTTAATTGTCCTCACTGTCAGGAAATTTCTCCTTAGTTCTAGGTTGCTTCTCTCCTTGATCAGTTTCCATCCTTTGCTTCTTGTCCTGCCTTCAGGTGCTTTGGAGAATAGCTTGACTACTCCCTCTTCTTTGGGGCAACCCCTGAGATATTGGAAGACTCCTAGTACAAGTCTCCTGTGTGAGCAGCGGGTTGGACTAGATATCCTCCAAGGTCCCTTCCAACTCTGTTACTGTTAAATAAACTGTTAAAAAAACCAAGTCATAAGATCTTCAGATAGCAAATAGCAATTCTAAGGACTGTCAGAGTTAATCATGTGAAATTCCAGCTGTTACCTACAGATGTGGGAGAAGTTTTGAGTTAAGTTTTATTTATTTATTTATTTGGGGGGGGGGGGAAGCTGGCTGTGTCTTCAGTAGGCTGTTCTGCTTTACTCTCAGTTCCAAGTTAAAATTTTCAACCTTGAAAAAGAGCAGAGTTTCTTCTGCTCTTTTTACTGAAATGCAACAGGGCCATCATCATAACTAAAAGAATAGAAGCCGGATTTGGGTTCTGGCTCATGCATAACTAATAAAATTGCTAATTAAGGGATAGATTCTGCCTTTATAACGCTCAGCTGAAATTCTCATTAGAGCAGAATAATGTTTCTTTATTTCCTCCTTTTTTGTAAAAAAAAAAAAAAAAAAAAAGCCAAAAAGGCAGGACAGGATTTGAATCGTGTCCTAATTCATCTAGATTTCCCTCTCGGTCTTATTATCAAAAAGTTCAAAAAGGTTGGCGAGAGTGGCGGTAAATATCAGCGGAACAAATTTCATTGTGCATAGCTAAAAATAAGACAGCAACACAGTTTTAAAACCTTTCGCATGGACTACCCTGCGCGTTCCTATTTCGGGTTGGGGACGAGCAGAATTCTGGGAGGGTCTTCATCCCAAGGCAAGACTGTTGAATGGGCCCTTTAGAATACACAGCATAGGGCACCTTGGAGGTCTTCTAATCCAACCCCCTGCTCAAGCAGGAAATCGTCCATCCCACCGGATAAATCACTGCCCAGTCTTTTCTAAAAGATCCTCTCTAGGGATGGAGAAGCCCCAACTTTCAGAATGAAGCAACTCCATTGATTCGTCGTTCTCATTGACAGGAAATTTCTCCTTCCTTGGAGGTTGATAATGATCATCTTACCCATTACTTCTTGACTTGCCCTGGGGTGTTATGGAAAAGAAATCAGTTTCCTCTCACCCCTCCTCCTTCTCCCCTCCTCTTTTTTCCTCCCTTCCCCCTCCCTCTTCTTCCTTCCTTCCCTCCCTCCCTGCACTCCTTCCTTCCTTCCCTCCTTCTTCCTCCCTCCTTCCTTTCCCTCTGTCCATCCTTCTTCCCTCCCTCCCTTCCTCCTTCCATCCTTCCTTCCCTTCCTCAGTCCCTCCCTCCTCCCTCCCTTCCTTCCCTCCCGCCCTCCCTGCCCTCCTTCTTTCCCTCCTTCTTCCTCCCTCCCTCCCTCCCTTTCCTCTGTCCCTCCTTCTTCCCTCCCTCCCTTCCTTCCCTCCCTCCCTCCCTCCGTCCCTCCCTCCTTCCTTCCTTTCATCCCTCCCTCCCTTCCCTCCTTCCCTCCCTTCCTCTGTCTCTCCTTCTTCTCTCCCTCCTTCCTTCTTTCCCTCCCTTCCTCCATCCTTCCTTCTTCCGTCCTTCCTTCCTTCCATCCCTCCCTCCGAGGATCAAAGGAAAGAAATCAAAGTGTGGGTTTAACACCTCTCCTACCCTCAAAGTTTTCAGAACCAAGCAGGATAAAATCAGCTGTGACCAGGGTTGAAATCCAGCAGGTTCTGACAGGTTCTGGAGAACCGGTAGCGGACATTTTGAGTAGTTCAGAGAACCGGTAGAAGAAATTTTGAGTAGTTTGGAGAACCAGCAAATGCCACCTCTGGCTGGCTCCAGAGTGGGGTGGGAATGGAGATTTTGCAGTATCCTTCCCCCCAGGAGTGGGGTGGGAATGGAGATTTTGCAGTATCCTTCCCCTGGCACGCCCACCAAGCCACGCCCACAGAACTGATAGTAAAAAAAAAATGAATTCCACCACTGGCTGCTTGGAGGCTGTGCGATTGCATGGACGGAAGGAGTGTCGACTGCTGTTCCCCTGGGAATGATTAGTAACGGCAGAGTAACTCCTTACAAGGCAGAGGAGATAAAACCAGTCTCCCTCTTCTCTTTTAAAGCTAAGCTTAACAAAATGCCCTTCTTGACATTATAAAGGATTTTGCTTATGGAACAAATGAATGAGAAGGAGATGAAAGAAACTGGGTTTGGCCAGTCTGGAGAAAAGAAGGACCAGGGGGGACATGATAGCAGAATTCCAGTGTTTGAGAGGCTGCCACAAAGAAGAGGGGATCAAGCTATTCTCCAAAGCACCTGAAGGCAGGACAAGAAACAATGGATAGAAACTCATCAAGGAGAGAAGCAACCTGGAATTAAGGAGAAACTTCCTAACCATGAGGACAATTAACCAGTAGAACAAGAAGTTGTGGGTGGTCCATCACGGGAGGTTTTTAAGAAGAGACGGGACAACCATTTGTCTGAAATTGATACAGGGTCTCCTTCCCCTGATGCAGGAGGTTGGTCTAGAAGACCTCCCAGGTCCCTTTGTTTTTTTCTGAATTCTGAATTGTTTATATAGCAAAGTAGGCTTCAGAAAGAGATATCCACCGCCTGAAACCCATGTCAGCAAAAGCAAAGTTGAAACTCTTTACTTACCTCACTTTCTCTCTCCTCCCTCTCCTACTCCTACATTCCACCCAGAGGCGTCATAAACCTGTTGGAAAAACCACACGTGACGTTGCATGAAAGTTACTCCAGGTTTCTATCTATCTGATTTGGAAATTTGCAGGACACAATCCCCTCTGTGCTTCTCTAGTATCTATATTATGACCTTTTCTTTTTCATGTGCCAGGACCATGCGGTCAGGCTCTCTGTCTGTCACACCGGAAACATGTGCCTTAACACAAGTTTGGAAAGTGTGTGACTCTCTTATATAACGCTGTTTGATCTGCGATGTGGTACTCTCTTTGCTGCAAGCTAATTTTCACATTAAGCAGTGGAATATTCTCTGGGACTAGCTGATCTTTTAAAATAGAATATATATATTTTCTGAGGTTTTTGTGGGTATTTGTATGTAGGTCTTTGGTTATTCGGGTCTTCTCCCGCGTAAAATTGGCAGTGTCTTGGCGACGTTTTGGTGAAGTCTCATTCGTCATCTTCAGGCTGGTGTTCTCGGCTTCATTGCTGCCAGCAAAAAAAGCCTAGAAACTAGTGGATTGTGATTTCACTGAACTAGGGCTGCATAAAAATCTTTGTTTACATAGGAAGAACCTGGCTAAAGAGAAATACATACATACATACATATATACATACAAACATACATACATACATACATACATACATACATACATACATACGCATCATTCTTTATGCCAGGCTTTTCCTACATAAATCAAGATGTTTCACAGCCATAGTTCATTGAAATCTCATTCACTAGTTTCATCGAAGCAGCATTTTGCTGTCTGTTTGGAGATTTACGAGAGACTAAGATAGATCTATTTCTGGCTTATTTGCCTTCATCGGTCAGCCACACCCCCATCTCATGATTCCACCCTGTAACAGTCAAATATTTATTTTATATATGTAGATGTGTATGTGTCTCAAATTACTCGCACTATATTTAAACAGGCACATCTGCCTGTTTAAATAACGTGCACTTGAAACTAGAGACCCTTTTATTGGGGATATTGAACAGAAATATCTCCAGTAAATAAATTAGATATTGGATTTTGCATATAATTACAGTGGCAGGGATAGTCTACGCACAGTCCTGGAAAAACGAAAAGGTACCAACAGAGGAAGAAACAATTAAGAAAATCCTGGACTGTGCAGAGATAGATAAATGAACGAAAGAAAGAAAAGAAAAGGAAGATGCAGAATATTATTAAGTAGGGTCACTAAGTGGTACAGTTGGCTCGAGATTAGGGAAAGTCAATGTGAATAAACGATGGAGAAAAGAATATTGTAAAGGAACAAAATTAAAAATAAAGGGACAATAAAGATAATAAAGGATGAGAAAAATGGGAAATGGAGAAGGTAGAAAGTAAGAGGAATGAAACTTACGTAAAAAGAAACACATATTATGTCTTTGTGTTTTGAATGTTGTGTTGTTGTTGTAAAATTAATTATAATTTTTTTAAAAAAATAAATAAATGACGGGGGAGGGAGGTTCGAGGGAACAGCCGTAGCCATTGTGGTTCAATTGAGGCTTGTTGACTCCTTTCTGCCTTAGAGGGAACATTAAGGGTAAATGGATAGTCCTTGATCTACGACAGTTCGTTTAATGACTGTCCGAAGTTACAACAACACGGGGAAAAGGGACTTTGAACTGTTTTTTCATAGTTATGACCGTTGCAGCATCCCCAGGGTCACGTGATCAAAATTTGAATGCTTGGCAACTGACTCATATTTATGACGGTTGAAGTAAAGGGGCGTCATGTGATACCCTTTGGCGAGCTTCTGACTAGCAAAACTAAGGGGGGAAGCCAGATTCACTTAACAACCAGGTTACTCCTTTAAGAAATGACAGTGATTTGCTTAAACAACTGTGGCAAGAGAGGTGGGAGAATCGGGCAAAACTCACTTAACAAACAGGTTAAATTGACCAACGAAGGTTGACAGGTTAACGGTTATAGAAATAAATGATATTTGCTACCCTCTCAAGTTGAAAAGTCAAATTTTTGTTTTAAAATACTGGTCGTATGTTTGAAGGGTGCTCTTGCGAATGCTTTATAAGCCCTATGTGATTTTAAAAAGCATCTTTTTTTAAAAAAAATGTATTTTCTGTCTCTTGGGGTTTGAAAGTTATGAGATAGAGAGAGAGAGAGAGACGGTTAGATAATACATAGATGAGTGTCACAGATAGAAGATAGATATAGATGTAGATATAGATGGATGGATGAAAATAGAGAGATGATGGATGGGTGAGTGAATGGATAGTTAGATGATACATAGATGAGATAGATAGATAGATAGATAGATAGATAGATAGATAGATAGATAGATAGATAGATAGATAGATAGATAGATAGATAGATGGTTAGATAATACACAGATGAGTGACACAGAAGATAGATATAGATATAGATATAGATATAGATATAGATATAGATATAGATATAGATATAGATATAGATATAGATATAGATATAGATATAGATATAGATATAGATGATATAGATAGATATAGATATAGATATAGATATAGATATAGATATAGATATAGATATAGATATAGATGGATGGATGAAAATAGAGAGATGATGGGTGGGTGGGTGAATGGATAGATGACACATAGATGAGATAGGTAGATAGATAGATGATAGATAGATAGATAGATAGATAGATAGATAGATAGACAGACAGACAGACAGACAGACAGACAGACAGACAGACAGACAGACATGGATGGATATAGATGGATAGATGGATGGATGGACGGATGGAGATAGGGAAATAGATGGATGTAGGTTGATGATTGAGATAAGTAGGTAGGTAGGTAGGTAGGTAGGTAGATAGAGAGAGATAGAGAGATAGATATAGATGGATGGATGGATGGACAGACAGACAGAGACAGATAGAGAAATAGATGGATGTAGGTAGATGATTGAGAGAGAGAGAGACAGACAGACAGACAGACAGACAGACAGACAGACAGACAGACAGACAGAGATGATAGAGAGACAGATACAATTGTTAAAAAACTAGAGCCAGGCATGTTACTCAAAACTCCCTAGCTGGAATTTTTTTAAAGTCCAAAGAACCAGAATAGACCTGACTCCAAAGAGAAGGTTTGACTATAGGAAAAAAAAAATCCCCTTTTAAGAATCGCCAGGAAAACCTCAGAAATTCATCGTCCTAGTAAAGAATACAACAATTGGCATTTCCAGCCCAAATTCACAATTTCTCCACTGTAAGCTGAACGGGCAATTTGATCTAATTTCTCCGACTGAAGTATTCCCCTAATAATCCCTCGTATCTGAAAATCACAGTCTTCTAATAATAAGGAGAATGTGTAAAAAAAAAAATCTCTTATCACGCTTCCCATATTCTAAAAATGCTGCTTAATTGACAACTGGCAAGTTGATGGCTGCTATTTCCAACCGTCTTCTCCTCGGCTGCCAAAATCACTGTAATTCCATGTACCATTTTGGGCTCCCTTGCCTCCTCCTCCATCCTCCTCTTCTAAGGGATGATGGATGCAAATGAGGTTGCTTCAAAGTGCCAAAATCTTCAACTCAAGCTGAAATAGAAATAAATAGATCGCCACATCTTAAAACATTTATGAACTGGGAAAAGGGGTGTCACAAGAAGCTCTGAAATGGCCTTCGCGTTGAATAGTTAGTCGCATTGTTTTGCAGTTCCTCTTGCACATATCTGCTAGTCGTTCCTGACTCTAGGGGGCAGTGCTCATCTCCATTTCAAAGCCGAAGATCCAGCGCTGTCCAAAGACGTCTCCGTGGTCCTGTGGCTGGCATGACTCAACGCCAAAGGCGCACGGAACTCCGTTCTCTTCCCACCAAAGGTGGTCCCTATTTTTCTACTTGCATTTTTTACCTGCTTTCGAACTGCTAGGTTGGCAGAAGCTGGGACAAGTCACGGGAGCTCACCCTGTTACGCGGCACTCGAACCGCTGAGCTGCCAACCTTTCGATCGACAAGCTCAGCTTCTTAGCCACTGTCAGAATATATATATGTGTCTTAAATTACTCACACTGTATTTTTATCTGCCTATTTAAATGACGTGTTGTTGTTTTTTTTGAGAAAACAATAGCAGCCGTTTAATTGAGGCTTGTTGGGGTTTAATTGAGGTTTAAACCTCAATTGAGGTTTAATTAAGGCTTGTTGACTCCTTTCTGCCTTAGAGGGAGCATAAGGATATATGGATCGTCCTTGACAGTTCGTTTAATGACCGTCCGAAGTTACAACAGCACTGGGAAAAGGGACTTGTGGCTGTTTTTCACACTTACAACCACATGATAAAAATTCAGGTGCTTGGCAGCTGACTCATATTTATGACGGTCGCAGTGTCCCATGGTCACGTGATCCCCTTTTGCAACCTTTGGACAAAGCAAAGTCGATGGGGAAGATGGATTTGTTTAATGACGGGGTGACTAATTTCAGAATTGGAGTGATTCGCTTAACAACTGTGGCAAGAGAGGTTGCAAAAGGGGGCAAGACTGACTTAACAAATTTGGGGCTTAGTTGCGGCCATAAGTCGAGGACTACCTGTAACTTTTTTTTAAAAAAATTTGATTTACATGCCGCCCTTCTCCGGAGACTCAGGGCGGCTTACAATGCGTTAAGCAATAGCCTTCATACTTTTGTATATTTATACAAAGTCAGCTTATTGCCGCCACAAACTGGGTCCTCAATTTACCCACCTTAGAAAGGATGGAAGGCTGAGTCGACCTTGAGCCTGGCTAGGATTGAACTCGCAGAAATTGCAGGCAGCTGGATGTTAATAACAGGCTTTAGTCTGCTGAGCTATCCAGGCTCCTGATAATTTGGTTACAGTGCTGGTGAAGAATAAAACATAGGACACCTGGCATAGTCCAGTTGCCTCCCGAAAAAGCATCTTTGGGGTAGCCTAAAATGGTGCTTATTACTTCAAAGACAGGGAAGGAAGGAAGAAACGAAGAAATATGTTTAACTGATTATATTGCTTATCCGTAAAATCTGGGAGAAGGGATCAAATGTTAACACAGATTTTTTTCCAGGGGTGGCTGAAGTCATGCTAAAGGCCACATGGGGGTCTTTGAAAGTAGAACTAATCCCCTAAAATTAGGAATACAGTTTAACGTTTGCCAGCAGCGAGATTTAAAAGGCGCTCAGTGTTGTTAGGATATTTTTGAAAAATTACAGAATTACAGAATACAGGCAGTATTCGATTTAGGACCACAACTGAGCCCAAGATTTATGTTTGCTAAGTGAAACATTTGGTAAGCGCGTTGTGTCCCGTTTTTACAACCTTTCTTGCCACTGTCATTAAGTGAATCACCGCCGTCATTAAATTAGGAACAGGGTTGGAAGTTGCACAGTGTAAGGCTTCCGAAGTTGTTCATTGCATCTTATGTTGACTTTTGTGCCTTCCTGTTTAAAACATGAAATTAGTTCTGTTCTCTTCTGTTTTCTTTGATTCTAACATTCCTTCTTGACTGAAATAAAATTCCAAACTGGAATTTTTGTCTAAAAATAAGGCCACACACACACACACACACACACGATTTATGAATGAATATATAGAATTATATATTATTAGAATATCTAGAATAATTTAGATTAGAAGAGCTGCAAAGCCATTTCCAGCCCTGTGCTGGAAATGTTATGTTATGTTATGTTATGTTATGTTATGTTATGTTATGTTATGTTATGTTATGTTATGTTATGTTATGTTATGTTATGTTATGTTATGTTATGTTATGTTATGTTATGTTATGTTATGTTATGTTATGTTATGTTATGTTATGTTATAACCATGCTATTAAATATTGTTATAATGTTTTAACAATAATACTATTGTATTAACGATAATAATTAACGACAATTGTTTTACGTAATGCATTGTTTTTTAAAAGTGCCTCCTCGTTAAAGAATCATTCTTTTTTGTCAACCAATAACGTATTTTTAGCACTTGATGTTTCTCCTAAATCAGCATGTATTGTACTTTCCTGCGTGCTCTTTGAGAACTTCTGCTGATTTGGAGAAATGGCTTAAAAGTTGACCAGAGCTTTAGCCCAACTGTAATTTTTGTGGCAATTGACACGATAATGTTTATCATTAAACAAAATCTGTACCGCCAAATGAAATCCGAAATGGATTTACTATTTTCTTCTGGATGAGGCAAGTTTAAATATGTTTACTGGACAGAAGTGAATATTTGTAAGGTGAGTTTTTGCCTTGGGGCACCCGAAGAGCAGAAAGTTTAAATCGTTTCTTTATACACCTTCAAGTTATCTCAGCATCGTAACAGCAAGGAATATGCTCAGGGTTTGTACCTGCTCCATCCGTTCGGGGCCAAGGACATCTGCAAACATTGCGATATTAGATTTAATTGAAACAAACGTTCCCCCCCGCACCACTTCTTTGTAAATAAGGAACATAGATAGACTCATGGAACAATTGAAGTTATACCTCTAAAAAGTGTCTTCTGGTAACAATTATTTCTCATCATATGAAGACTTGATGTAATAAATTGGAAATAATAATATAAAATGTATTCACTTTCCCTCCTTCCTTACTCACTCCTTTCTTTCTTTCTTTCTTTCTTTCTTTCTTTTTCTTTCTTTCTTTCTTTCTTTCTTTCTTTCTTTCTTTCTTTCTTTCTTTCTTTCTTTTTCTTTCTTTCTTTCCTTCCTTCCTCCCTCCCTCCCTCCCACCCTCCCTCCTTCCTTCTTTTCTTTTCTTTTCTTTCTTTCTTTCTCTTCCTTCCTTCCTCCCTTTCTTTTCTCCCTCCCTGTTTCCTTCCTTCCCTCCTTTCCTTCCTTCTTTCTTCCCTAACTTCCTCCTTCTTTTCTTTCTTTCTTCCATTCTTTCTTTCTTTGTTTCTCTTTCCCTGTTTCCTTCCTTCTTCCCTCCCTCCCTCTTTTCTTTCTTCTTCCTTCCTTCCTTTCATTCTTCCTTCCTTTCCCCTTCCTTCCTTCCTTCCTTCCTCCTTCCTTCCTTCCTTCCTTCCTTCCTTCCTTCCTTCCTTCCTTCCTTCCTTCCTTCCTTTCTTCCTTCTTCCCTCCCTCCCTCCCTCCCTTCCTCCTTCCTTCCTTCCTTCCTTCCTTCCTTCCTTCCTTCCTTCCTTCCTTCCTTCCTTCCTTCCTTTTCTTCTTCCCTCCCTCCCTTCCTCCTTCCTTCCTTCCTTCCTTCCTTCCTTCCTTCCTTCCTTCCTTTCTTTCCTCGGATACTTTTTCATATTATTACATGAAGACTTGGAGTCGGGTAGGATGTGCTTGAAATTTTATCCTCTGAAATGACAAGAAAGATTCCCGTAATGAAGCATCATCTTCCAGGAACTTCTCCTCTGAAAGAAATCCAGATTGGGAAGCTCTGGGAACCTTTCACCTACTAAGTCGGAGTATTTCAAAACTGGAGGCCTCCACCTCTCCTCATTTAACTCAGAACACAGTCCCAGAGTCTTAAAAGTTGGATTTAGAACCTAAACTCTTACTCAGTGGAAGAATCCAAGTCAAGGCTGATTCTGCTTCGTCTGAGCCTATTAACTGAAGCTGTTGGGAGGGAAAACATTGGGGTATCGATAGAAGAGGATATTTGTCACTTAGGGTTGAACTCTGGAGTCCTTCGTGGTCTCTGGGCTTGGCAGACGTTCCGTGAGAGACACTCTACAGCACAAACCCCACTCCTTTTAGAAGAACGCATGATGTTATCTAGTTGGGTAATGAAACCTCTGAAAGAAAATAACGAAGCTCAGAGAGCATCAAGGACCACACAGTCCTCCTCCTCCTCCTCTTCCTCCTCCTCCATTGTTGTGGCCCGCCAGCAGCCTGCATGGATTGTGCGTGCAGGAAGAGGAAGCTGATGTGGTGTCATGCCAGCAGCCTGTGCAGCTGGCGTTCGAGTCGGACAGTGAGGAGGCTTAAGAGGATGTGCTGCCAGAGGCAGCGACTTAGGCAGGGCCTTCAGAACCTCCAGAGGCTCCTTCAAGTGGAGAGAGTGAAGTGGAGGAGCCTCTCCTCAATGCTCGAGCACACAGGGCTGCCAAAAGGCAGGAGTGGTTCCTCAAGAGGAGGATAGGGCTTGGGGCTAATTGGCCACTCCCTTAGCCTATTTAAGTTCACACACAGCTGGCAAATGTTGCTGGAAACAATGTTTAATTACTACGCAGAGCATTTTGAGTGTGAGTTTCTTGTTACATCGGGGTTTCTGGGCTGATTGCCAATCCTTGTCGGACTTTGTTTATTCTCTGTAATTCATAGCAGGATAATAAGGACATTTGCACTGGAAGCCTGCATTTTGAAAGGGGTCTGTTTGTATTAAACGGAGTTTCTGGAGCTTTGTGTGTGTCACAGTCCTTGGGATCCGGAGGTGGGGCAGAACATCCATTCCACAAACCCCACTCCTTACTAGCACTGAGGATGTTAGCTAGTTGGGTAATGAAACCTCTGGAACAAAACAAACAAGCTCAGAGACCACCAAGGAACCCGCATGGGGAATGGGGATTTTGCAGTATCCTTCCCCTGGAGTGAGGAGGGAATGGAGATTTTGCAGTATCCTTCCCCTGGAGTGAGGAGGGAATGGAGATTTTGCAGTATTCTTCCCCCGTCATGCCCACCAAGCCACGTCTACCAATCCACACCATGCCCACCAAGCCATGCCCACAGAACCAGTAGTAAAAAAATGTGAATTTCACCACTGACTGGGGGCATATGATAGCAGTCTTCCAGTATTTGAGGGGCTGGCCCCAAAGAAGAGGGAGTAAAGCTATTCTCCAAAGCCCCTGAGGGCAGGACAAGAAACAATGGATGGAAACTAAGCATGGAGAGAAGCAACCTGGAACTAAGGAGAAACTTCCTAACAGTGAGGACAATTAACCAGGGGAACAACTTACCTTCAGATGCTGTGGGAGCTCCATCACTGGAGGCTTTTAAGAAGACACTGGACAGCCACTTGTCTCAAATTGTACAGGGTCTCCTCCTTAGAGGTGTAGACCTCCTCTAAGGTCCATTTCAGCTCTGTTCCGATTGATTGATTGATTGATTGATTGAATGATTGAATGATTGAATGATTGAATGATTGAATGATTGAATGATTGAATGATTGATTGATTGATTGTTTGAATGATTGAATGATTGAATGATTGAATGATTGATTGAATGAATGATTGATTGAATGATTGATTGATTGATTGATTGAATGAATGATTGAATGATTGATTGATTGAATGATTGAATGATTGATTGATTGATTGATTGAATGATTGATTGATTGATTGATTGATTGAATGATTGAATGATTGATTGATTGATTGATTGATTGATTGATTGAGTGATTGAGTGATTGAGTGATTGAGTGATTGAGTGATTGAAATGATATAGGATCTCCTGTTTAAGCAAGGGGTTGGACTAGGAGACCTCCAAGGATCCCTTCCAGCTGCATTCTGATTGAATCTTGAAATGGCATTTTCTCTGTGATTACGTGCCGAATGTTTCTGAAATCAGAACCGGTGGTTTCATAAATATTGTCCTTTCTTTCCTCATCAGCCATAAGACGGGGATCCCACTCACAGGGTAAGCTTGTGTTTTAAAAGCCCAGAACACACAGAGGAGGGGGGAGGGGAAGTCAGTCAGGCTGTCCTTGACTTACAACAGTTCATTTAGTGACCACTCAAAATTACGACGCATTGAAAAAAAGCAAATTACAACCATTTGAATAACCGTGGCACCCTCCCCGTGGTCACGTTT
Organism: Coluber constrictor foxii; assembly: GCA_038048745.1. Classification (NCBI taxonomy): domain Eukaryota; kingdom Metazoa; phylum Chordata; class Lepidosauria; order Squamata; family Colubridae; genus Coluber; species Coluber constrictor. The sequence continues at coordinate 74,269,859 of CM075965.1, read as the reverse complement.
TCAAAATTCAGGCGCTTGGCAACTGACTCACATTTATGATGGTCGTAGTGTCCCGTGACCCTCTTTTGTGACCTTTTGACAAGGAATGTCACCGGGGGAAGCCAGATTCACTTAATAACCGTGTGACTACCTTGACAAGTGCAGTGACTCACTTAACAACGTTGGCAAGAAAAGTGCCGCAAAACTCACTTCACAAATGTCTCCCTTAGCACCAGAAATGTTGGGCTCCGTTGCGGTCGTAAGTCAAGGACTTACCTGTATAACATTTTTAAACCGTTTCTTAATAAACCATGCAGAGTGGAAGGATTAGTTGCTGGCATTAGAATTCCTTCCTTAGGCAGGTATTTTTGAAGTCATTCCTGCTACTAAGGTAACATTTTAGACCTGGAATTTTCCATCTTGGGAGGGGCCGATATTTGTAAATTGCATTATTTTTGCTTTAGCTGTTTTTATTTATTTATTTATTATTAGTTCAATTTATATGCTGCCCTTGATATTTGTAAATTGCATTATTTTGCTTTAGCTGTTTTTATTTATTTATTTATTTTTTATTAGTTCAATTTATATGCTGCCCTTGATATTTGTAAATTGCATTATTTTGCTTTAGCTTTATTTATTTATTTATTTATTTGTTCAATTTATATGCTGCCCTTGATATTTGTAAATTGCATTATTTTGCTTTAGCTGTTTTTATTTATTTATTTATTTATTTATTTATTTATTTTTTATTAGTTCAATTTATATGCTGCCCTTGATATTTGTAAATTGCATTATTTTGCTTTAGCTGTATTTATTTATTTATTTATTGGTTCAATTTATATGCTGCCCTTTTCTGGAGACTCCGGGCGGCTTACAATGCATTAAGCAATAGCCTTCATACTTTTGTATACACCTGCTTAGTAGGGCTTTCGGCCCCCCCTAAGCGGTGTTCTTTTTTTTATACAAAGTCAGCTTATTGCCCCCACAATCCGGGTCCTCATTTTACCTACCTCGGAAGGATGGAAGGCTGAGTCCACCTTGAGCCTGGTGAGATTCGAACTTGCAATAATTGCAGGTAGCTGGTGCTATTTAACAGCACTTTAGTCTCTTGCGCCACCAAGGCTCTTTTGGCAATGGGGGTGGGTGGGAGCGGGACAGAAAGAACAAGGACAAATTCATTTCACTTGTTGCCTGGCATGTTATTGTGGCTTGAAAGTAGAAATGCCCTTCAAATTCTGTATTTTCACCACCACCCCCCCCCTTTTGAAATTCAGAGCAATATTACTATTGGATCGTACATGACTATAGAGTGACAAATGTACAGAGCGTTATGGTACAACTGTGAAAATAACAGTTACAACTATGACGTACAATATTATGTATTTGAAAGAGGCTACAATGTATGATTACGAGAACAATGGTTATAATCAGGGTGTATAATACTATGTATACATAAAAAGGACTTGATACAGTCAGTACACTGTCGTTGCAAAACTGGAAATGCGATGCATCATAAAAGGAAAATGTATAATAATTAAAAAAGAAAAAGAAAGAAATTCAGAGTGGCATGCCAGAAAGTATTGAAGGGACACTCGGCGTTTACTGAATACGAAACAAACGAAATGTTTAAAAAGTTTCGATGTTGACGTACTTAAGATACCAAGCACATCAGGGGTGGTTTCTAATTTTTTTTACTACTGGTTCTGTGGGCGTGGCTTATTTTGTGGGCGTGGCTTGATGGTCATGTGACAATTCTTTAGGATTTAGCAGATTTAGGATTTAGATTCTATCAGGCTTTTAACTGCTTGCAGGCCCACCGGAAGTTGGGAAACAGGCCGTTTCTGGCCTCCTGGGGGTGGGGGAAGCTGTTTTTGCCCTCCCCAGGCTCCTAGAAAGCCTCTGGAGCCTGGCAAGAGCGAAAAATGGGCCTTCCCCTCTCTCCAGAGACCCCCCCAGAGGCCGGAAACAGCCTGTTTCCCAACTTCTGGTGGACCTGGAAGGCCCGAAAATCAGCCCACGCTGGAGTTGAGCTAGGGCAACGCTTGTGTGCCCAGCCATATGGCTCCACTTGCCACCTGTGGTACGTGTGCCATAGATTCACCATCACGGAGCTAGGAGAATGCAGACAATTTCTCTGACTTGCAGATTTCACTTGGATCATCCTTTGAAAAAAAGAAAGAAAAGAAAAGAAAAGAAAAGAAAAAAGAAAAGAAAAGAAAAGAAAAGAAAAGAAAAAAGAAAAAGACACTTCTGTGTGGATTAGTGGAAGACAAATATGTAAATCTCCTACTCTGCAAAACGGGAGTGTGTGTTGGCAAAACAGAGTGTGCAAATATTAGCCTGTATTTATGAAGCAGGAGTAGCTGCAAAAGACATATTTTAACACTGTTTATTAATAACAAGCATTAAAATGCCATCGTATATATGTCTCTTCCCAAGAATGCCCCAAGATATTCAGGGAGGGAACTTATCCCACCGATGTTTTCAAAACATTCTGACATTAAATTAAGGAACGTATCAAAAGATATTTAGGCCAACGATCTTATGCAGATGGAGCAGGAGTGAAATCCAGAAGGTTCTGACAAGTTCTGGAGAACCGGTAACGGAAATTTTGAGTAGTTCTGAGAACCGGCAAATACCACCTCTGGCTGGTCCCAGAGCGGGAGTGGGAATGGGGATTTTGCAATATCATTCCTCCAGAAGTGGAATGGGGATTTTGCAATATCATTCCTCCAGGAGTGGAGGGGGAATGGGGATTTTGCAATATCATTCCTCCAGGAGTGGAGAGGGAATGGAGATTTTGCAATATCATTCCTCCAGGAGTGGGGAGGGAATGGAGATTTTGCAATATCATTCCTCCCGGAGTGGGGAGGGAATGGAGATTTTGCAGTATTCTTCCCCTGCCATGTCCACCAAGCCACGCCCACAGAACTGGTAGTAAAAAAAATTGCATTTCACCACTGAGATGGAGCCACTGAATTGATGAGCCTAATCTATTGATAAGGCAGGTGTGGAAATCAAAATGCCAGAAATAAATGAGCCAGCCAACCTACTGTTCAAATAAGAGACCTTGTACCATTTTAGACAAATAGTTGTCCAGTCTCTTCTTAAAAACCTCCAGTGATGAAGCTCCCACAACTTCTGAAGGCCACTTCTGTTCCACTGCTTAATTGTCCTCCCTGTTAGGAAGTTTCTCCTTAGTTCCAGGTTGCTTCTCTCCTTGACGAGTTTCCATCCATTGAATCCATCCTGCCTTCTGGTTTTTGGAAAAGAAGTTGACCCCACCTCTACTTTGTAGGAGCCCCTCAAATATTACTAAGCTTCTTCTTGGTTCTAGGTTGCTTCTCTCTTTGTTCAGCTTCTATCCATGGCTTTTGTCTTGATCGTTGATTTTCCAATCTTCATGACCAGGAAAGATTAAGGGTAAGATTCATAGCGGTTACCCATTGCCATTTTTCTCCTTAAACAGTCCTCCCCACTAAATTCCAAGGATTGGACTGGACATTTTAACATACCCCCCTTTTGATGTCATCACCCTGTAGTTAAAGTATAGCAAACCCATACAGTTAAAGTATAGATTCTCCCTCCCACTATTAGGCCACGTCACTTTGTCCAATGGTGTTTCTTAATATTGCTGTGAGAAAGTCTGTTCGGCTCTGGCAAACACCTGTTGAAGTGTCCTTGGTTCCTATGGCTGTTTTCTCATTGCCAAGAGTGTACATTCCATTCTTTTTCTCCCTCGGGTTGTTGGCAAGTTGAGAATTGCCACCCTACAAGCCCCACAATTGGGAAGCTGAGTTTCAAAACAGTAGTAATTGCTAGTAGGTATGCCTTAGTTATCACTGAGGGGGAAACTGGTCTCATTCCTATCGTACGGTGATTCTCAACCTGTGGGTTGGGACCCCTTTGGGGGTCGAACGACCCTTTCACAGGGGTTGCCTAAGACCAAAGATGTTGGAATTTTCCTTTCCTTCTATCCTGTCCTGTCCTGTCCTGTCCTGTCCTGTCCTGTCCTGTCCTGTCCTGTCCTGTCCTTCCCTTCCCTTCCCTTCCCTTCCCTTCCCTTCCCTTCCCTTCCCTTCCCTTTCCGTTCCTTTCCCCTTCTTTCCCCTTTCTTCCCCTCTCCTTCCTTCCTTTCCTTCCTTCCTTTTCCATTTTTGTTCTGTAATCAAAGGATTTAAAAAGAAGAAGAAGAAGAAGAAGAAGAAGAAGAAGAAGAAGAAGAAGAAGAAGAAGAAGAAGAGGAGGAGGAGGAGGAGGAGGAGGAGGAGGAGGAGGAGGAGGAGGAGGAGGAGGAGGAGGAGGAGGAGGAGGAAGGACTAGAGTCCAAGTTTCCATCATTATTGATTCTGAGCATTGCCTGACCATCTTGGATCTTCTCAAAACCAATGTTGGCATATATTTTGTTTGGTGTGATCTCTCTAGGATGATTGTTTGGTCCTCTTTTCCTCCCCCTCTTTGGATCCCTCCCAAATAAACTAATGTGAAGTAAAGAAACATATGGAAAGATCAAACAGAGAAGAGCAGGCTGAGTCTTATTGCCCAACTAGCTACGACTGTGGAGCAGGAAAAGAGAAATCGATCAGCTGCTGGCCACCATTCTTTCCAGGGGTTTTGGGAAGTGGTTGTGGGGAGACTAATGGAATCTGATGCCTATGGGGAAACTGCCAAATAAACAACAGGCGCCTGGCTTTTCTTTTTCTCCAGATAAAATAGAGGAGATTTGCTCCCTTGCGTTCTGTAAAATTGGGAAGAACTGAGTTATGTTGCTGGAACAGTAAGAAGGAAAACATGTCCCATCTGAAAGGGATTTGGAAATCAATCAATCACTCAATCAATCAATCGGAATAGAGCTGGGAGGGACCTTGGAGGTCTTGTAGTCCAATCCTTTGCTGAAACAGAAGACCCTGTACCATTTCAGACAACTGACTGTCCAGTCTCTTCTTGAAGACCTCCAGTGATGGAGCTCCCACAACTTCTGAAGGCAACTTCTGTCCCACTGGTTGTTTGTCCTCACTGTTGGGAAGTTTCTCCTTAGTTCCAGGTTGCTTCTCTCCTTGATGAGTTTCCATCCATGGTTTCTTGTCCTGCCTTGGAAAATAAATTGATCTCCTTTGGGGCAGCCCCTCCTAGAAGACTGCATCATTCGCATCACAACATTTTGTTTACATGATTTAATAAATTATTGGGGAGAAAATGATGTTGTTGTTATGCTTATTATTACTTGTTTAAAAAAAAAACAAAATTGGAGAACTCAAACAAGGAACGATCCAGTTTGCACTTTCAGCTGATTATTTTGGCTGCAGAATTGGGGAAAAAAATGCAACAGTGCATGGATGGTCAGTTAAAAGCAATAGCACTCAGACTTATATCCCACTTCACAGTGCTTTTTCAGCCCTCTCTAAGCGGTTTACAGAGTCAGCCTCTTGCCCCCAACCATCTGGGTCCTCATTTTACCCACCTCAGAAGGATGGAAGGCTGAGTCGACCTTGAGCTGGTCAGGATCAAACTCGTGGCAGTTGGCAGAGTTAGCCTTCAATGCTGCATTCTAACAACTGTGCCAGCATGAAAGGAAGGAAGGAAGGAAGGAAGGAAGGAAGGAAGGAAGGAAGGAAGGAAGGAAGGAAGGAAGGAAGGAAGGAAGGACTAGCAATAGCAATAGACTTATATATGCTTCACATTGCTTCCTTTACAGACCTCTCTAAGCAGTTTACAGAGTCAGCCTCTTGCCCCCAACCATCTGGGTCCTCATTTTACCGACCTTGGACGGATGGAAGGCTGAGTCAACCTTGAGCCTGGTGGGATTGAACTCCTGGCAGAGGGCAGAGTTAGCCTGCAATGCTGCATTCTAACCTCTAAGCCACCACAGAAGGAAGGAAAGAAAGGGACAATTATTTTATTGTAAATCAACAGGGAACCATAAATATAAATACATGTTTCTACCGCTGATCCCCAGGCTTAAATTCTAGGCCCCTTTGTTCCACTTTTCAAGTTAAACAGGCTTTTTGGGCTGATCATTTTGCAACCTTGATGGATTCTGACACCTGTTCCTTATCCCTTCTCTAAGACATGAGGATCTCTTAACAGAATAACAGAATAACAGAGTTGGAAGGGACCTTGGAGGTCTTCTAGTCCAACCCCCTGCTCAGGCAGGAAACCCTATGTCATTTCAGACAAAAGGCTGTCCATTCTCCTCTTAAAAACCTCCACTGTTGCAGCATTTACAGCTTCTGGAGGGAAGCTGTTTTTCAGCTTTCCCTCCTTCTGAGGTTGGTAAAATGAGGGACCCAGATTGTTGGGGGCAAGAGGCTGACTCTGTAAACTGCTTAGAGAGGGCTGTAAAGCACTGTGAAGTAGTATATTGCTACTCCTTCCTTCCTTCCTATCTCCTTCCTTCTTTCCTCTCCTCCTTCCTTCCTTCCTTCCTTCCTTCCTTCCTTCCTTCCTTCCTTCCTTCCTTCCTTCCTTCCTTCCTTCCTTCCTTCCTTCCTTCCTTCCTTCCTTCTTTCCTCTCCTTCCTTCCTTCCTTCCATTCCTCCCTCTCACTGTCCTTCCTTTTTCCTTCCTTCCTTGGTGTGCAGTGAAGCAGGATATAAGTAGCAGAGATACATGCTTGTAGCAAATTTGTTACAGTTTTGGCAGAGATACAAGCATGTAGCAAATTCTCTAGTGACTTTTTGATCCAGAGATATGACTGATTCCCTCCCCCCCCCCCACTTTAAGAGAACAAGTCAAGTGATTTTTATTTTATTTTATTTTATTATTTATTTATTTCAATTTATATGCCGCCCTTCTCCGGAGACTCAGGGCGGATTACAATGCATTAAGCAATAGCCTTCATACTTTTGTATATTTTTTATACAAAGTCAGCTTATTGCCCCCACAAACTGGGTCCTCAATTGACCTCCCTTAGAAAGGATGGAAGGCTGAGTCAACCTTGAGCCTGGTGAGATTCGAACTAGCAATAATTGCAGACAGCTGGTGTTAATCACAATGCTTTTAGTCTGCTGAGCTATCCAGGCTCCTTTTTTTTGGGGATATGTAGCCTTTTGGATAGGAAGGCTTATCTTTTCATAAGGCTTCCAAATTCTAGCCTTTTTCACGAGGCCCAGCTCTGAATCCTGCACGGTTTAGAATCTCAACGTTTGCAATCCACCCACCTCCAAAAGAAAAGAAAAGAAAAAGAAAAAGCATCCGTGAATTAATATACCCTAAATTAATTAATGGCGAAGTGTTATTCTGGTTCATTTATTTTGAATGCCTTGTCTTCGATGCTGGAGCTTTTAATAGGAATGCCAGGTCTTTGCTATGTAATGGGGGTTATGACTATAAGGAATAGCCGCGGCTCGAATGGTTCACGTTAGAAAGTTGTTTCTGGAAAAACTTGGTGCCTATTTCCAGGGCTCGGGCATCCATCGTCCTCACCTGATCATTGCAAAATTAAATAATGCTTCTGGGAATTCCCAGATGGGACGTTGTATCGGGAACTATCATATCTTTCCAATATATTTATTTTTTTAAAAAAAAATAGGGAGTGCAGGAATTGTAATTGTAAATAAGGGGTGTAGGAATTGTAATGTTATGTCAGATTAAAGCCAGGGAAACCCATTATAATATTAATTATTATTAATAATTTATTAATAATAATACATTATTATTATTGCCGAATCTTTTCCAACGTTCACAAGGCTGACAATAAAATGGAGAGGCTCTCTTGAGTCAAAGGCCGGGAATGAAAATGTACAAAATGCAACTACTCCGGAACAGCAGTGGGTACGGATACGACTCAACTTATAACAGTTCGTTTAGTGACTACTCGGAGATACAATGTCACTGGAAAAAAGGAGAGTTAGGGCCATTTTTCACACTTACGACCATTGCAACATCCCCGTGGTTACGAAAGCAAAGTTCAGACGATTGGTTCATATTTATGACGGTCGCAGTGTCCCTTTTGCAACCGTCTGACCAGCAAAGTCCAGGGGGAAGGCAGATTCGTTTAATGACTGTGGCCACGTATAACGGGGCAAAACACACTTTACAAATGTCTTGCTTAGCAACAGGCCACCAGTTGTGGTCGTAAGTTGAGGACTTCCCTGTGTAGGGAAACACCAAAGGGTTATACTGCACGTAGGTTTTTGAATATGCATTTCCCGTGTTTTTATTTATTTTTGTAGTTTTTAACTGTTTTAATGGTTTTTCCTGGTTTTGCTTGAATTCTCCCATCTGCCCATATATATAGGTAGTCCTTAACTTATAACAATTTGTTTAGTGACCACTTGAAGTTACAATGGCACTGAAAAAGTGATTTATGACAATTTTTCATGCTTAAGACAGTTACAGCTTCCCTATGGTCATGGGATCAAAATTCAGACCGACTCGTACTTATGACTCGTACATATGACGGTTACAGTATCCAGGGGTCACATGATTCCCCTTTGCGACTTTCCGATAAGCAGAGTGAAGGGGGAATCCCGATTCACTGGGAAGCAAAGTCGTAAAATGGGGCCAAACAAATTTTCACTGAGCAACGTAAATTTTGGACTCCGTTGTGGTCATAACTCAAGGACTACCTATACTAGAGTTGAATAGCTATATAAATGTCATAAATAAAGAGAATGGCAAGGACTCGTACAGTTGGTAGAAGTTAACTCTTCCTTTCCAACCTTTCCTATTGTAGCCTAAGAAATCCACAGTTTTGTGTAAAAAAAAAAAAGTGTGAGAGAGAGCCAAACGTTTTTTCAATACGATTCGGCACCAAAATTGTGATATTTTTTTCACTCCTGTGTGTTTTCTTTGTCGATCAAATTTTACTCGGGTCAGCCATTCCCAACTAAACCCCTTCTGGATGTGATGGAACAAAACTTGTCATCTTGTTTTGAAACATCTGGAAGAGTTCCTTTAAAAATCAAATAAAAATAAATCAAATAAAGACTAAAGACTAACAAGAAAAAGGAAGGGAAATCACCTTTTGTGGAGCTCTTGCTGAAATTAGGTAATTCCCCACCCCACCCCCAAAAAAGAGAAGAGATGGACTTTGTCCTTAACTCAGGATGGGCTCAAAACAGCCCCTCTCTCTGCGAATAGTCCTTGATTATTCACTTAATCCTGGTTTTATTTGGTCAGGCCTGGCCTGCAGGAGTTTGCCCACGAATTCTGAGTAAGGTTATCCGTCAGCTAATTTGGCAGGAAAGCCATCCATGCGGAATGGCAGAAAACCATGGAGAAAACAAACAAACAAAAAACCCCACACCATAACCTTACCAAACTTCTCACCGGAGAAGTTGCAACACAAATGCCATTTTATCCAAGGTAGTGGAGGCAACTTGAAAATAAATAAAATAAAATATAAAATAAAATAAAAAAAATCTGGGGATTAGCCACAGTCAAGTGAACTCAATTATAATTTGGGATCGCAGAAGGCTTTTCCGCCAAGGGTGAACCCACTCGAAAATTATTCATCAAACTTTACCGCCCATATTCTGCAGGCAACGGCTGTGCTGCTTCACAAAGGGCAAGACAAAAAAAACAACACAAAACAACAACTTGGTGCCAGATTCTTTATTTCCTGCTGTTTTTTTTATTTATCATTAAATCAGCATAGAATTGGGTGACAATCAGAGGTGGAATTCAGCCGGTTCGGGGCCGGTTCAGACCGGTTTGGGAGAACCGGTAATAGTAACCTGTGGATGGGCCCTAAGTATTATTGCTGTCCTATTTAGCCACATTTTCAAGCCATGCACATGCGTGGAAGTTGTGTGTGTGAGGAAAGTGTATGCCCAGAAGGTTGTGTGCATGCTCGCATTTTCGGTGCTGGGCAAACTGGTAAGTAAATTATCTGAATCCCACCCCCTGGTGACAATCTACTTCTTGGCCTGACTTTCTTGGTCTCCTCCGAAGCAATCATTTTCTGGGAACGGTGTTTTGGTTGTTTTTGGTGGTGGTGGTTTTTTTCAGTTGCATCAAAGAAAATCGTTTATTATTTGCTTTGGGTGAAAACACAAAGAAGGGATGTGAAAGGTAGTGGAAACGCACCCAAAGGAGGCAGGGAAACATTACCTGTTGGGAACTTCCAGCGAAAGGTTTGGTAGAGTAGATCCTGGCGAAGGAGAGTCATAAAAGAGTTAAACATTGACTTCCACTCGTATTGGAGCGGACAGAAAAGGTAAGGAGGGAGTGGGGGTGTGTGTAGGGGGTGGGGGGAACGAACCCAGGCTGCTTCCTGCCTGTCAGCTCGACTCTGTCACCGGATAATAATTGTATTCATTTAGCATTTAGAACCCTCAAATTTGCAAACGACAATCCGAATGAATATTTCATCACAACAAAGAGAGGGAAACGATGATCTATTCGGGCGAGCTAGCTAGCGTGAGACTCCCCAGCCCTCCCACCCCAATTGTGCATTCTGCATTGGTCCAAGGAGGTTGCGTGAGTGTGTGTGTGTGGGGGGGGGGCTAATTAAAAGTGGAGGGGAGGTTTTCATCTTACAAAGCCGAGCCAAAGGGAAGAAATTTAAGGCACCAAGGGGGTCCCGTTTATTGTCGATGGCCATGAAGACGCCTTGTGTTTTTTGGGTTGTGTTCCTGCCAGGTACAGAAGCACCTGTAAAAAAAAAAAAAAGTCTGCAAAGGGGAAACAGCCTGGGAGTGCAAAAAACGAAGGACGGTGTGTTTGTGTGTGCTTTTGGCGAGTCGCTTGCAAAATCCACAGCCCGGGTCAGTTGGCAAGTGTGAAGCAAGTTGTGGTGTTTATATCAAAACGGCTTCTAAGGCAACAGCAGGGAATGCGAGGAGTGTGTGTGTGGGGGGGGGAGGGGGGGTTGTCGGGGAAACGCAAACAGACTTCTGTTTGATTTATTGTGGGCAACAGAGACCCACAAGAACTTATGGGGAGTGTTCAGATTTTTTTAAAAAGAAAGAAAAAAACACCTGATATTCCTTAGAAAGGAATTTCCCTTTTTCTTTTCCTTCAGGCCTTGAGCCCTTCTTTACCCACAGCATGCATGCTAGCTAGAGAGTTTTAAAAGCGCAGGATTAAAAATGAAAATAGAGGTAAGCATCAATGCTTTTTTTTTTTAATGTAAACTAAAGCTGAAATGTTTTCCTTTGGTTGACATTCCCCTCCCCACTCCTCCCCTTTTCCAAAGTGTGATTCCAGCTGACTGCAGCAGTCATGCAGCCCCCTCTCTCTCCCCCACTACCCCCACCCACTGTCCGCTCACTGGGGTTAAAGAGAGCTCCCTTGAATAGGAGCAGTGTATCTGCACAATGGAAACAGACAGGAAAAGCTTAACCAGGTCGGTGAAAAGGATTTGCCCCTGCACTTCCAGGATAGGCTAAGCTTGATTTGGGGAAGGGGATTTATATTTGTATTGAAGCTTCACTCGAAAACTGTTTCTTGGATGAAGCTGGATTTCCTACTGCAGGGTGAAAAAAAATCAACCCTCCCTTCGGTCTGTCATTTAAAAAGCAAAATTCAGGAGTGTTTTTCAGCTTTTTATCTCCTGTTTTTGTCTTTGCTGCCAGGAGCAATTTTAAACTTTTCTTTTCAAATTTGGGGGCTTTTCATTAGCAGAGAGCAGTGGGGGTTTTTTTCCCCTTCCTTCCCTTCCTTCCTTCCTTCCTTCCTTCCTTCCTTCCTTCCTTCCTTCTTCCTTCTCCTTCCTTCCTTCCTCCGTCCCTCCCCTCCCCTCCCCCTCCCCTCCCTCCCAACCTGTAAGGATCAAGCTTCCCCTTTTGGCATCTCTATGTTGGCTTTTCTATTTGGCAGCTGCCTGGCGTGCATGGCATGAGTTGGAAAAAGAAAGAAGGGGGAGAGAGAGAGAGGGAGAGGGAGGGTGAGAGATAGAGAGAGAGGGAGAAAAGGGAGAGAGAGGGAATGATGGAGGGAGAGACATAGGAAAGAAGGAGGGAGAGAGAGACAGAGAAGGGAGACAGAGGGAAAGAGGGAGAGACATAGGAAAGGGAGGGAGGGACAGAGGGAGAGAGGGAAGAGAAAGGGGAGGCAGAGGAGGGAGAAAGGAGAGAGGGGGAATGACAGAGGAGAGACAGAAAGAGAGAGGGAGGCAAGCACAAAGAGGCAGAGAGAGGGAGAGAGAGAAAGAATGATGGAGGGAGAGATATAAGAAGAGGGAGGGAGAGAGGAGGGAGACAGAGGGGAAGAGAGAGGGAGAGGCATAGGAAAGGGGAGGGAGGGAGAGAGATTGGAGAGAGAGAGGGAAGAGGGAGGGAGGGAGAGACAGAAAGAGAGAGGGTGACAAGCACAAAGAGGGAGGGAGGAGAAGGAGAGAGAGGAGAGAGAGGGAGAGAGAGGAGAGAGAGGGAATGATGGAGGGAGAGACATAGGAAAGAAGGAGGGAGAGAGAGAGGAGGGAGACAGTGGGAAAGAGAGGCATAGGAAAGGAAGGGAGGGAGAGAGACCAGAGAGAGAGAGAGAGAGAGAGAGAGAGAGAGAGAGAGAGAGAGAGAGAAAGAGGGAGGGGGGGAGAATAGGCAGAAGGAGACAGACAGAGAGAAGGAGGGAGGGAGGGAAGTAAAGAGGGGAAGAGGAGAGAGAGAGAGAAAAGGAGGGAAGGAAAAGGACGTGGGGGGAGGGGGAAGGACCATTTCAACCTCCCTCCCAACCGAAGTGAGAATTGAAGGCTCGCCCATCTCCCCCTCCCCTCCCCTCTCTCTCCCCCCCCCCCTCCCAGCCCACAAGCGCAGCCGGCGCGCGGCTCGGGCACGCGCGCTCCCGCCTCCCTCCCCCCTCCCTCTCTCTCTCTCTCCCCCCCCCCGCGCCGAGCCCTTGGCCGTGACGTCATCCAGCGGGCTCTGCCCCCTCCCCTTGGCGGCCCCGGCGGGCGGGGGGCGGGGGTGGGGGGGGCGCGCGTGGCTCCAGCCTCCTTCCTCCCGGCCGGCTCACGTGAGCGGCCAGAGTAGTAAGCCGGCTGCCTCGGGAGCCCGCTCCGGGAAGGGCTGCCCGGCTCCCTCGCCTCCTCCGCCCCGCCGCCGCCTCCGCCTCCTGCTGGCTGGCTGGCTGGCTGGCTGGCTCCGCCGGGGGCCGGGGGTCCGCAGCGCTCCGCCGCCGCCGCTGCCGCCGTCCTTCCGGAGCTGGATGGCGTGGGACATGTGCAGCCAGGACTCGGGCTGGAGCGAGCTGGAGGTGAGCCCGGGGAGGCTGTGGGGGGGGGGCGCTTTCCTTCCCTCTCCCTCTCCCTCTCTCAGTCTCTCATCCTTTCTCTTTCTCCTTCTTATTCTCTCTCTCTCCCTCTTTCCTTCCCTCTCTCTCTCATTCTGCCCTCTCTCGGTCTCTCTCTCTCATTCCCTCCCTCTTGCTCTCCTTCTCTCATCCTTTCGCATTCTCATTCGCTCTCTCCTTCTTGTCCTCCTCTCTCCGTTGCTCTCAGGCTTTCATCCTTTCTCATTCTCATGCTCTCTCTCTCATTCCCCTCTCTCTTTCCCATTCTCTTTCTCCTCGTTCTCTCTCTCTCTCTCTCTCATTCCCCTCTCTCCCTCTCTCTGTTGCTCTCATTCTCTCATCCTCTCTCATTCTTATTCTCCCCTCTCTCTCTCATTCCCCTCTCCTTCCCTTTCTCCTTCTTGTTCTCCTCTCTCTCCTTCTCCCTCTCTCTGCTGCACTCATTCCCTCATCCTTTCTCATTCTTATTCTCTCTCTCATTCCCCTCTCCTTCTCCTTCTCGTTCTCCTCTCCTTCTCTCTCTCTCATTCCTTCTCTCTTTCTCCCATTCTTTCTCTCCCTCCCTCCCTCCCTCTCTCTCTCAAGATTGGTCTTCGATTGCTCTCAGCATCTTTTTTATTTCCAATCCCGTCTCCTGTCGCGGGGGCTTGGTGGGGGGGGAGCGGGTGGAGGGTGGGGGGCGTCGGAATTTCCTGCACTAGCAAACTCTTTAATGGGTGGTGGGTTCCCCCTCCAGCCGTCGCCAGAAGCCGGCTGGGGCCTCCCGAGAGGACCGGAGCTCCTCTCAAAAAAAGAAAAAAAAAGAAAAAAAAAAGAAAAGCCTTGGCTTCTGATGGGCGAGAGCCCCCCTCCCCCGGGGACCTTGACCCCCTCTTCAACTTGATCCCCTCCGCTGCGCAGATTCAGCTGGGCAGGCGGGCAGGCGGCGGGGCGATCCGCTCCAGGGGCGCCGATGCTGCGCGGCCGGGGATGGTGGCAGGTTGGGCCGGTTGGATGGAGATCGTTTCGGCCAGAGAAATGTCGGTGGTGGGGAAGGGGCTGGAGGGGGGGGGGGGGCTGGGCTGGGGGGTCCGGTTGGCTGTTCATCCAGACGGCCAAAGGCTGCTGGCCCGTCGAGAACCGCAGGATGCCGGCCGGAAGGTTTTTCCTGCTCCCGATCTTGCTGAATTAAAACAAATAATTATAATCATAATAGAGGACCATATTGCAAAACTGCAGCTGGCTGCGATTCATCATTGGTGTGTGTGTGTGTGTGTGTGTGTGTGAGGGGTGGGGGGGAAGAGCACCCCCTTTCTGGAGGCAAAGCTGGCAAAGAACCCCACGCGCGCCTGGAGAGACACGCAGGATTCGCCGCCCCGGCTTGAAGAGGTGTGGGCTGCCCCCGAAGTTCTCCGAACTTGGAGAAACTTTTTGACCCCTGATTCTTCTCCCCCACCCCCACCCCCACCCCCAAAAGCCTTAAACCCTGGCTCCTTTCCTGGCCCACCTCTTTTCTGTGAAAAGGGGAAGAAGAAGAAGAGGGGGGAAAAAACCCCCCACCAACCGATCACCCGCGGGATTTAGTGTGGATTTTTCTGAAGCGAGTCTTGAAAGGTTCTCTGGACAGGAGAAAATCTGTTGTATGGAGTAAAGAATATATGGAGTGATCTTAGGCAGAAGACTTCGTGATTTTCAACCTAGTCATTATTTTCTCCCTCCCTCCCTTTCCTTTCCTTTCCTCCCTCCTCTCTTTCCTTCCCTTCCCTTCCCTTCCCTTCCTCTTCCTTTCCTTTCCTTTCCTTTCCCTCTTCCCTCCCCTCCCCTCCCCTCCCCTTCCCTTTCCTTTCCTTTCCTTTCCTTTCCTTTCCTTTCCTTTCCTTTCCTTTCCTTTCCTTTCCTTTCCTTTCCTTCCTTCTCCCTCTTTCTCTCTTTTAAATATTTTAAGATGTTTTCACTTTGCCGAATAAGTTCTGTTTGCTTGCGAAGGGCTATTGCTCATCTCTTGGTTTTGACTTGCAAGTAAGGCGAACGAACATCTATGGATAATTCATAGGTCCTGTAGCTATTCCGGCTCCTAGCTCTAAGTGGGTGACTTTTACGGGGCTCCAAATGTTCTCATTTGTTTCCGAATAGCTGGGAGTAAGCAATCGATTATTGTCCTGCTGTGATTGTGTGTGGCTCTGCTGTGGCTTCTTTTTCCACCCCCCCTTCTCTCTCCCCCCACCTTCTTCCTCCTCTCTTTCCATCATGCATTATTCCTAATGCTCCTAGGAGCTTATTTGAGGAACCAGTAGCTGTGGAAATGTGTGATCATCTATTTTAATCATCAGCATTCCTGCAGGAATTCCAGCCTGGTAGCCAGAGAGAAATTGTAAATGCACGCTCAGTTGTTTGGAAAGGAAAAGGGGCTGGGGTGTTTTCAAATGGCAGATTGTTTTAGAACATTGTGTGTGTGTGTGTGTGTGTGTGTGCAAAAGATACCCTCTATCTATGCAGCTTACTATCTCTTTGCCTCTGCTGCTGCTGGTGAGGAATCACCTTTTCGGTTCTTAAAAGTACTTCTGGCTTCACACCAGAGTGGTTAAAATAGTTGGCATGGACTTACAGCACAGAAGAAGACTCCATGGAGGTGGGGGGGTGGGGGTGGGGGGGCGGGAGGATCAGGAGGATAGCTTATATCCCAACACTGAATCAACCTCCGGGAGGGTTTAAGGATATCTAAGGAGGTTGGAAATATTGCAAAGGAGATTTCTACAAGTACAGAGTTGGCCTCTTCGCTCTCTCTCTTTTGAAAAACCTTGTTAAATACAGATTATTGTTTTCATTAATAAGCAGAAATTAGCCCTGCCTTCCCCCACCCCCAGACCCAACACACACACCTCCCCTCTTCCCCAAATCGCTTTATTTTTTTAAAAAAAATACCTTCAAAGGCACTGGAGCCTCTCTAAAGGTTATGAGAGAAATATGTTTAATTGTGAGGATTCATTAACATAGAGGATCATTGGTTGTTGGGTTTTTCACTAAACCCAGGGAGGGGGGAGGGGGGGGTCCACAGAAAGACCCAATAACTAGCCTTTGCATTTCGGGGAAGGCTCTCCCTGTTCCCTGAGTATAGTTGGGAAATCCTGCCCCCTTTGCTGGGAGCCATGAAAGGGGGGGAGGGGAGTGCAGAAAGTGTACCTTGTGAGAGAGAGAGAGAGAGAGAGAGAGAGAGAGAGAGAGAGAGAGAGAAAGAGAGAGAGAGAGAGAGAGAAATAGAGAAGCAGAGAAAGAAAGAGAAGGAGAGAGAGAAAGAAGAGAGGAGAGAGAGAAAGAAGGAACAAGAGAGAGAAACAAGAAGAGAGAAAGGGAGAGAGAGAAGAGAGAAAAGGCGAGAGAGAGAAGGCAGAGAGAGAGGAGCAGAGAGAGGAGAGCAAGAAAGAAAGAGAGAGAGAGAGAAAAGGGGAGAGAGAAAGAGAAGCAGAGAGAGAGAGAGAGAAGTGAATGCCAAATATCTGGAAGTCAAACGAGGACAGTTATGAGACTTAGCATGTTCAACCTGGCGTTCACCCAAAGGCCAAAGCTAAACTAATAACAGGAACACTTGCTCCTAATGTGTCTGGAGTCAGAACTGCGAGGCTCTCTCCAGAAGGATTAATTTTATGACCATGTCAACATGGACAAGAATGGCTGAGGTGTTTTCTCCCCCCCCCCCTCTCTTTCACTTGGACTTCTCTCTCTGATCTCTCCCCCTCTCTGTTCCCTAACTCTCCCTCGCCCACCAATTTCCCCCCCCCCATCCCGTTGTTGTTACAGGCGACACTGCAGTCGGTCAACCTAAATGAAAATCCGTCTTATTTTACAAGCACACCATCACGAATGCTACTTACTACATAGTTATTTCTTACTTGGCTTCAAAATGGCCTCTGCAGGCCATTTTTCCTGTGTGTGTGTGTGTGTGTTTGTGTACTTATTGTGAGATTGCAGAGAGGGAAGAGGAGGAGGAGGAGGAGGAGGAAGGAAGAGGAGAAGGAGAGGAGGAGGAGAAGAAGGCGAAGAAGAAACGGAAGAGGAAGAAGAAGTAGTGAAAGAGGAAAAAGAAGAAGGCGAAGAAGAAAAGGAGGAGGAAGAAGAGAAACGGAAGAGGAAGAAGAAGAAGAGAAGGAGGAAGAAGGAAAAGATGGAGAAGAAGGAGAAGGAGAAGAGGAGGAGGAAGGAAGAGGAGAAGGAGAAGGAGAGGAGGAGGAAGAAGAAAAAGAAACAGAAGAGGAGGAAGAAGAAGAAGAAGAAGAAGAAGAAGAAGAAGAAGAAGAAGAAGAAGAAAGAAGAAGAAGAAGAAAAAAAAAGAAGGAAAAGAAGGAGAAGGAGAAGAAGAGGAGGAGGAAGGAAGAGGAGAAGGAGAGAAGAGGAAGAAAAAGAAGACATGAAAGAGGAAGAAGAAGAGAAGGAGGAAGAAGGAGAAGAAAGAAAAGAGGAGGAGGAGGATATAATTTGACAAGCTATTTTGCACAACTCCTGGGTTTTCAGCTTTTAACTTCCACCAAACCCAACCTGGAGAAGAGTTCTAAGGGTTTGGGGTTCTTTTAAGTTTTTCGGACAAATTACAGATTTTCCTGCAATCAACTATTTTTATTTGTGTATCTGGAAAATGATACTTTTCCTATTCGCCTCCCCAAGCCCGACGTGCTGTAATGCCAATGGATCTTTTTTATTCCTTTGAAGGTGATCTGAGTATGGAGAGTGCATGGGTACCTCAAATAACCCCTGGTTATTACCACTTAACGCTCTGAAAGGATAAGAATAAAGACGCTATTATATACCAAAGCCTTAACTTTCCTCCTCTTCTACTCTCTGATCTGTTTACCTGCTTCCTACCCGTATCCTCTTTGGCCCAGGAATGCTGGCTTCGAAATGGCAGCCTAAATAATCGGTTGGGTGTTGAAATCATTTCTCGGTTCAAAAAATGTCTATTGGAATTGCAATGGGATATGCAGGAATTCCACCCCCCACCACCACCACAAGATTGTATTTTTTATTTATTTTATTTTTATTTGATTTATATGCGCCCTTCTCCGGAGACTCAGGGCGGCTTACAATGCGTTAAGCAAAGCCTTCATACTTTTGTATATTTATACAAAGTCAGCTTATTGCCCCCACAAACTGGGTCCTCAATTTACCCACCTTAGAAAGGATGGAAGGCTGAGTCGACCTTGAGCCTGGCTAGGATTGAACTCAGAGAAATTACAGGCAGCTGGTGTTAATTGCTGCCTTTAGTAGGAGGCATTAGCCCCCTACGCTACACAGGCTCTTATAGGTAGGTATAGGTATAGGTATAGGTAGTCTTCCACTTGCAACAGTTCATTTAGTAAGCATTCGAAGCTACAACATTATTGCAAAAAAAAGGGGCTTCCAGTCATTTTTCACACTTACCGTACACCCCTGCGGTGTTCCCCATGGCCTCGTGATCAAAATCTAGACGTTTTGGCAACTGACTTGTATTTATGACAGTTGGGTTGTGGCCCATCAGCGGCCTGTGCAGCTCGTAGCTGATTTCCGACAGCGAAGAGGCTGGTGTGGTGTTGCGCCAGCAGCCTGTGCAGCTGGGCGCTCGAGTCAGACAGTGAGGAGGCTGGAGAATAGGTGGTGCCAGAGGCGGGGATTCAGAAACTCCAGAAGCTCCTTTAAGTGAGAGGACGAAGAGGAGGAGCCTCTTCTCGATACATGGGCACGCAGAGCTTCCAAAAGACAGGAGTGGCTCCTCAGGAGGAGGTCTCCTTGAGAGTAAGTCTTGGGGCTAATTGGCCACTCCCCTAGCCTATTTAAGGAGGAACTCCGACTGAAGCAATTTGCAGGGAACAACTTTAGTTCATTCTCCTTCGCGTCTGGATTCTCTGCAAAATTTCTTCTGGGCTTTCTGCCAATCTTAGTAAGATTGCGATTACTTTATCTTTGGTTTCTTGTAGGCTGTTAAGAAAGTTTATTAACAGCCTTTGTTTTGGAAGAGTTATTTTAGTAAATTTAAGTTTGGTACAGAGTTTGTGTGTGCTGTGTCCCTTTGGGGTCCGTAGCTGGGGCAGAACAGGTTGCCATGGTGTCTCCTTCTTTAACCTTCTGACGAGCAAAGTCAAACCGGATTCACTTAACAACGTGTTGGTAGCTGAACGACTTCGCTTTGCGTAAAATGGCTGTAAAATGGAGCAAAATTCACTTTACCACTTAGCAGCAGAAATGCTGGGCTCGGTTGTACCGTGTTTCCCCCAAAATAAGACCCCTGTCTTATATTTTTTTGAACCCAAAATAAGCATTTGGCCTTATTGCCATGTGCTCAAAAGCCCAATTGGGCTTATTATCAGGGGAGTTCTTATTTTGGGGGAAACGGAGTAGGTTGAGGTCTACCTGTATTTTAAATGTTTCTAGAAAGTTTACTCCACTCCAACTTCAGAAAGTAACCTCTGCTTAGGTCATAGGCCTGATAGATTCATGAGTTGGGAGGGGTTTGGGGTCACCTTAGTTGACTTTGCTCAAGAGCCCGGAGGAAGACTAGAACATGAGAAAACACGTGTCATCTTTGCCATCCGGGGCCCCTGAAAACTGATCGTCATCCTAACCCAACCGTTTTTGGATTACCTGCCATTCTCACCCACCCACCCACCCCAAAAAACCCCCACAAATAAATCTAGCAAATAAAGCAACTTGGTTGAAAACTGGAGTTTTCATTATGGATGTAATTCAGGTGGTTCTCGACTTACAACAGTGTTCAATTAGTGATCATTCAAAGTTACCACGGAGCTGAAAATATTGACCTGTGACATCATCATTATTATTATTATTATTATTATTATTATTATTATTATTATTATTATTATTATTATTATTATTGCCTGTAGCTGTCACCGTCTATAACCTCGGTTCTTCCTACGTAAACCAAAATTTTATGCAGCCCTAGTTCAGTGAAATCACAATCCACTAGTTTCTAGGCTTTTTTTTCTTCTGGCAGCCAGTAAACACTCTTCTGCCTATTGGGAGACTAAGATAGATCTATTTTGGGCTTATAAGCCCTCATCAGTTAGCCACACCCTCATCCCATGTATCCTCCCTGTAAAGGTACAGTATTTGTTTTCTTTCTTTTTCGTAGGTTTTATGTGTATTTCTCTTTAGCCAGGTTCTTCCTACATAAACCAAGATTTTTATGCAGCAAAGGCTCTGCTGGCTGCCAGAAGAAAAAAAGCCTAGGAACTAGTGGATTGTAATTTCACTGAACTAAGGCTGCATAAAAATCTTGGTTTACGTAGGAAGAACCTGGCTAAAGAGAAATACACATAAAACCTACGAAAAAGAAAATAAACACTGTACCTTTACAGGGAGGATACATGGGATGAGGGTGTGGCTAACTGATGCGGACTAATACGTTTGAAATAGATCTATCTTAGTCTCCTTAGTCTCCCAATAGGCAGCAGAGTGTTTACTGGCTGCCAGAAGAAAAAAAGCCTAGAAACTAGTGGATTGGGATTTCACTGAACTAGGCTGCATAAACTCTTGGTTTACATAGGAAGAACCTGGCTAAAAAGAAATACATACATACAAACATACATACATACATATCTCTTAAGTGATTTCTCTCGAGGCACCTGGTCTACCCCGGCATATGGGAGGGAGCATACTGCATCCCTTTCACCTTTCAGCTCCAATCCCAGGAGCCCTCAGGAGTCGCATTCATGACAAACCATTTTATACCAAAGTTTAAAAGTTTAAAGGAAGTTTCTCCTTATTTCTAGGTTGCTTCTCTCCTTGCTTAATTTCCACTCATTGCTTCTTGTCTTCGGGTGTTTTGGAGAATAGCTTGACTCCCTCTTCTTTGGGGCAGCCCCTCAAATATTGGAAGACTGTTATCTTGTCACCCCTAGTCCTTCTTTTCATCAAACTAGACATACCCAATTTCGGCAACCGTTCTTGGTATGTTTTAGCCCCCAGTCTACTAATCCTCTTTGTTGCTCTTCTCTGCACTCTTTCTAGAGTTTCGACATCTTTTTTTACATCGTGGCGACCGAAACTGGATGAAAATATTCCAGGTGTGGCCTTACCTTGGAATACAGAAAGAAATGCTATAAGTGCCACAAATTCTAATGCATTGTGTAGATGGCTTACATGTCCCCAGCATCATAGCTGTTGCGATTCATATCTACCTGTCCCATAGGAGGCAGATGCAGACAAGATGAATATTAAATACACTAGAACTGTCTAGTGACGGTGGGCAGGGTGGATTTGATTTAAATCAAGTCGATTTAAATCACGATTTAAATCGCTAGTAAAAAGGCTTGATTTAAATCAAGTCGATTGAAATCATCATTTTTAAAGAGCAACTGTCATCTCCACCCCGCAGCGGCTCTTCCTCTGACCCACTGTTGACTCACCGAGAGTCCTAATATGGCAGAATATACAGCCTCGTATGCTACAGAACTAAGCTCCATTTCATGTCGAATAAACTAAATTACGAATGTATCTTAAATAGAAAACTATCTTCAGATAGATTTTTTTTACTCCAACAGCATTTTATTAAAATGAATTTGATAAAAAAAAATGTTTAAAAATCCGATTTAAATTTTTTTAAAATCCCATTTAAATTAAAAAAAAATCTGATTTTTTTTAAAAAAAATTTTTTTTTAAACAAAATCATTGATTTTTATCCACCCTGACAGTGGGAGAAGAGTTGGATTCTTGGTTGTTTTTAGTCCTTGGTGTCTACCAATTCATCATCTGGGTCCGGTTCCCTATTGTTAAAAGTTTAATAGAGAGGTCTTCAAACTTGGCAGCTTTAAGACTTGAGGACTTCAACTCCACAAGTCCACAAGTCTCAGAGCTGCCATGTTTGAAGGCCTCTGGTCTAATAGAACTGATTGGCCTCTTCCAGTTACTGCTAATATGAGGAAGTGATTCTGTCCTTAAGAGAGGAACAAGCTATATTAAAAAAACAATAATACCCCAATTAATGATCCCTGTAAGCTTGGTTGAAAGGCAGCTATCTGTCAGCAGTATCTAGAGGCCTTATCAGTAGAGCTGATCTAAATTGGGGGATTCCATAAATGGAAAGTGACGTTTATAGATACTTGGTCATTCTTTGGCAGCTCTCCTCTGCTTTCTCGTGCCATGAACTTATTTCAGCACCTGTTTCTTATGACCAAGGGGTGGCTTAGCTGCAGAAGTTTGCTCTTATCTGTGTTGGGTTTAATAATTTTGGATGTGATTGGCAGAAGAAGGGAAAAGAGGTAGCCGGGTTTTGCCCTGGCGACATTTCAGATGCTGCTTCCGTTGGTGCACGGGACAGTTATGACTGGAGATGGACCGACTCCAGCATCATCCCTCTGGTCTCCAAGCCGGTTAAAATCTGGCTTGGAGGAAGGAGGGAGGGTGGAACATGGCATAACATCTATCTAATTCTCTACTTCAAAGACTGCGGTTGGTTGGTTGGTTGGTTGGTTGGATGGATGGATGGAAGGAGGGAAGGAAGGATGGAAGGATGGATGTATTCTAATAAAGTCTGTTTGTTTTAGAACTGTTTGCATCTAATACTACCTATTTGTGCCAGGGTCACAACAGGATGGTGGGTGGGTGGGTGGGTGGATGGATGGATGGAAGGATGAAAGGAAGGATGGATGGAAGGATGGATTGTTGGTTGGTGGATGGAAGGAAGGAAGGAAGGAAGGAAGGAAGGAAGGAAGGAAGAGGAAGGAAGGAAGGAAGGAAGGTGGGTGGATGGAAGGATGGTTGGATGGATGGATGGATGGATGGAAGGAAGGAAGGATGAAAGGGTGGATGGGTGGGTGGGTGGGTGGATGGAAGAAAGGAAGGATGAAAGGGTGGATGGAGGGAAGGAAGGTGGGTGGATGGAAAGATGGATGGATAGATGGATGAAAGGAAGGATGGATGGTTGGTGGATGGAAGGAAGGAAGGAAGGAAGGAAGGAAGGAAGGAAGGAAGGGAAGGAAGGTGGGTGGGTGGGGTAGGATGGAAGGATGGAAGGATGTTTGGTGAGTGGGTGGGGTGGGTGGATGGATGGATGGTATAGAAGGAAGGATGAAAGGGTAGATGGGGTGGGTGGGTGGATGGATGGAAGGAAGGATGACAGGATGGATGGATGAAGGATGGAAGGAAGGAAGGAAGGAAGGTGGATGGAAGGATGGATGGATGGATGGATGGAAGGAAGGAAGGAAAGATGGATGGGAAGGAAGGAAGGATGGATGGATGGATGGGTGGATGGTGGGTGGGTGGGTAGAAGGATGAAAGGATGGATGAATGGTATAAGGAAGAATGAAAGGATGGATGGATTGGATGGATCCATCTTCAATTAAAGAGTGTATCATCGGGTATCTATATACAGTATCTTTATACAGTAATAATCAAAAATTTACAACAATACTCATTACTTTTAACATTAATTCTATAGTATTAAAATGATAATATTAAACATAGTAATCATAATATTTGCTTCTCTTTCTTAACGTATCTTCTTTATTTCACTAATCTAGGTTAAAATGATCTTTTGTTTCCCTGTTTCTAACTTCCTTTTTTTAAAATTGTCTAACCATTGATAAAATAAGTCCCATGTCATGTAATAATATTCAATTTGTTCTTTTTCCTCGATTGCTAGTGTTAGTCTATTCATTTCTGCACATTCTAATATTTTCCTAAATCACCTTTTCATCTGTGGGAATCTCTTCATTTTTCCAACTTTGGGCAAACACAATTCTAGGCTGGCAGTAATATATGAATAATTAAAGATCCATTCCCCCTTTATATTATCAATTATCAGTAAAATTCCCCAAAAAAGAATATTTCTGGCTTTAAGTCAATGTGGGTTCTAAGCGCCCGATTTTTGATCACGTGACTATGGATACTGCAACGGTTTTACGCGTGGGAAAACGTTCATCGGTCACTAAGTGAACTCAAGGACTTAGAACCGGTGTAAACCAGGGGGCCACCCACCACTGATTCCCACCCCACTCTGGGGGCCAGCCAGAGGTGGTATTTGCCGGTTCTCCGAATTACTCAAAATTTCCACTGCTGGTTCTCCAGAACCTGTTAGATCCTGCTGGATTTCACCTCTGCTATATAGCCAACTCTGCTTGATTTATCAGAGGAAGGAAGTGAATTAGCCAGAGATGCAGTTATCTAGAAGAAGTGCTGTCCTTCTTGGTTTTATCTTCTATCTATGAGCCATGGTAGCCCAGTGGATAGTACTACAGGCTAACTTCTGCTGATCACCGACTGCCAGCAGTTTGGCAGTTCGAATCTCACCAGGTTCAAGGTTGACTCAGCCTTCCATCTTTCCGAGGTGGCTAAAATGAGGACCCAAATTGTTGGGGGGCAAGATGTTGACTCTGTCAACCGCTTAGAGAGGGCTGTTAAAGCACTATAAAGTGGTTATAAGAAGTCAAAGTGCTATTGCTATTGCTAACTCGTCTTTCTGCTTCTCCACAGTGTGCTGCTGCTTTAGTCGGGGAAGACCAACCTCTCTGCCCAGATCTTCCAGAACTTGATCTCTCCGAATTAGACGTGAATGATCTGGATGACAACGGGTTCCTTGGTGGGCTTAAGTGGTACAACGACCAATCCGAAATCATCTCCCATCAGTACCCTACTGAGACGGTCCAACATATTTGAGAAGTGAGAGGAAATAAACGGAGGGACGTTTAGAGTTCTTCTTGATGATGGTTTTTTTCTCTGCTTTGATCTTTGATCTGAGATGTTCTCCAGTTGTTCAGAGTTCTTGGATTCTCTTTCTTGGTGGTGTTTGAGTCTGCAGATGTGAAATTATGGGCCAGGAGAAGGAATTCACCCATTGATGGAAACCCAACGTCTTATGTATGTCAACTTGGGTTAGGAGGTGCTATCCGGAAACTTTACAGAGGGTGATTTAAAAATCAACTCTCAGAAATAAATAAATATGAATCTAGTTTGGAAGGTAGAACCCGGGAGGGGCGGGAAATGTGACATGGACAATAGAATTTAGTAGATCTGGTGCATGGATCCTGGCGGAATCTGATTCATTAAGCAGGTAGTCCTCGACTTACGACCACTCTCGAGCCCAATATTTCTGTAGCTAAGTGAGATATTTGTTAAGTGGTTTTTGCCCCGTTTTACGACCTTTCTGGCCACCGTTGTTAAGTGAATCACTGGAGTGGATAAGCTAGTAACCCGGTTGTTAAACGAATCTGAAAAACGGCCGTAAGTCACTTTATTCAGTGACATCGTATCTTCAAACGGTCACTAAATGGACTGTTGTAAGTCGGGGGACTACCGGTACACGTTTTGCAGCTCTGCAAATGCATAAGATGTAGGGGAATCAAATTTGGAGGGGGAGTAGGGAGGGAAACACGTAGACAGATGGAAATTAAACTGTGAATGGGATGAAGCCACGTTTGCTTCCTCTAATGGCCCCTCTGCGAAGAGTTGCGGTTTTATCAGGATTTATGGTGGCCCCGGTGAAGCTAACCATGGTCAGCCCTGAATAGGAACCGTGGCAGTCTGGAAATGCCAATTGCTTTAGTGTCTTAATTCATCATCCGTTGACTCTTGGAAGTTCTCTGCTGCCATTTGGTGCCCAAAAGAACTTGCAGCTTTCGGCGGTGATTCCTCTTGTAATGTGATTGATCTTTGATGGTCCCAATGAATCTGGATTTGAATTCAGTCTGCGGAAACCTCTTTTGGATGTGCACGAAAGAGAGGTCATATTTTGGGGAGGATGGGCGAGGAAAGTTGACCTGTGATCTAAACCCTTTCTCTAATACCGTTGTTTTTTATTCCACGTTTTCAGCCCTGGGAGAAAATTTCCTCGGGCTGCTTACTGAAGATCAATAGAGATCTTGTCTCCTTTTTTTTTCTTCTCCAGGCTAGGAGATCTACTGTGGCCTACAGAGGTAGTAGCAATCTTAATTTGTGGCAGCTAAAAGGGCAAGAAGGTCCTGTAGCCACTTAAAAGACTTCACAAGTATCCTGAAGATCTTAGTTATTTTTACTGGGGCCCTTAAGATTCCTTATCGGTCTGATTTACGGTGTGTGTGTGTGTGTGTTTTGCAACGAGGATCTGCTTTGTTGTGTTGTTGGGAAACCCATCAGCCAGATGGAGGTTGCCAGGACAAACCTGAAATTCCTCTCATTCTCGCAGATTACGTTTAACATCGCTGGGAGTAATGTTAAAGTAAGCTGCCCGGAGGAGGTAGAAGGAAGGTGTTTTTTTTTTTTCCTTTTGTAATGGTCGAAGGGAGAAATGTTACACGAGGAGGCAGATTCTTGGGAATTGCTATTGTTATTTTTCTTTTCTTTGAAGCGGGCTGTTAAAATACCTTTGGTCTCTTTGAATGAACATCTATTTGCATGTCAGAATGACCAGATATAAAGATAGTGTCCCCCACCCCCCACCCCCCGTGCTATCACTCTGCTCAATGCTTAATTCTTTGCACATTGTGGTCTCAGCCTCTCATCTTCTCCTATTCGTTTCTTGTGATTTGTCCATTGTGGTTTGTAACTTATGATTGATGGTAACTAGGTTTATGACCTATCACTTTGCTGTTTATATGCACACTGAGAGTTTATGCACCAGAGACAAATTCCTTGTGTGTCCCATCACACTTGGCCATGAAGAATTCTATTCCATTCCCTTCCCTTCCCTTCCCTTCCCTTCCCTTCCCTTCCCTTCCCTTCCCTTCCCTTCCCTTCCCTTCCCTTCCCTTCCTTTCCTTTCCTTTCCTTTCCTATCCATCCCATCCCATCCCATCCCATCCCATTCTTCTATTCTATTCTATTCTATTCTATTCTATTCTATTCTATTCTATTCTATTCTATTCTATTCTATTCTATTCTATTCTATTCTATTCTATTCCATTCCATTCCATTCCATTCCATTCCATTCCATTCCATTCCACTCCACTCCACTCCACTCCACTCCACTCCACTCCATTCCATTCCATTCCATTCCATTCCATTCCATTCCATATTCCTCTCTTCTCTTCTCTTCTCTTCTCTTCTCTTCTCTTCTCTTCTCTTCTCTTCTCTTCTCTTCTCTTCTCTTCTCTCTCTTCTCTTCTCTTCTCTTCTCTTCCTTCCCTTCCCTTCCCTTCCCTTCCCTTCCCTTCCCTTCCCTTCCCTTCCCTTCCCTTCCCTTCCCTCCTACCCTACCCTACCCTACCCTACCCTACCCTACCCTACTCTACTCTACTCTACTCTACTCTGTGGGAAAAGTGTGAAAAGGGGTTAAAGGTCACTTTTTTCAGTGCTGTTTGAATGGTCACTCCTCTCCCCTCCCCTCCCCTCCCCTCTCCTGTCTCTTCCCTTCCCTTCCCTTCCCTTCCCTTCCCTTCCCTTCCCTTCCCTTCCCCTCCCCTCCCCTCCCCTCCCCTCCCCTATTCTATTCTATTCTATTCTATTCTATTCTATTCTATTCTATTCTATTCTATTCTATTCTATTCTATTCTATTCTATTCTATTCTATTCTATTCTATTCTATTCTATTCTATCCGATCCTTAAAATAAATAATAAAAATCACATTTCATTCTGGCCCTCCTTTTCCGTCCTTTCTTTATTTTATTTCACCATTTCTTTAATATTAGTGTAACTCTTGTCCCCACCCGATGAGTTGGCTGCAGCATGTTGGTTGTGGTGAGTTGACCACGACAAATTGTTGTGGGCCCAGATTGCTCTGTGTATGTGTGTGTGTGTGTGTGTGTGTGTGTGTGTGTGTGTGTGTGTAGACGAGAGAATTTAGTATTTGTCCGCAGGAAGAATGCAGACTATGAAACTTGTCACCTGATCTTTCAAGGAGCAATTTGTCATCGCTGGCACGTAACTTCTTCTCCAGGACCTTAAATACTTGCACTGTAACCACCGAGGCCTACTCATTAACCGAACGTAGAGGTTATAGCTGGAAGCGAAGCCGGAGGAGGAAGCTGTATTATGGAAAACCCAATTTTAGATCTATCCTTATTAGCTAAATAGACTGGATAATCACTTTGACTCCATTTTCACATGCTGATAAACTCAACCGGGCGAATTCCTTGGGTTTTTTCCCCCCTCCTTTTTTTTTTCAAGCTCAGGATGCCGGTTGACTTTTCTCCTTGCTTTTCTCCTACAAGATTCAAAGAAGGTGTTGTCAGGTGGCTTTTGATCAGGAAAGGACCTTTTGCTTTTTGTTTTTAAAAGAAAAAAGGGCAGGGCTATTATTCTGCTTAAATTCAACTGCTCCAAGCATGCATTCCATTCAGAATGGGGAAAAAAATCCACAGAGAGGTAAAAAAATAAATAAATCAGACATATTCTACTAGAGGCTTCAACTTACGGCCGCTATCGAGCCCAACATTCCTGTGGGTGGCTACGCGAGAACGTCGTTCGGCGAGTTTTGCTCCGCTTTGTGACTTTTCCTGCCACCGTTGCTAAGCGAATCCCTTGCCGTTGTTAAATTAGGAACACGGTTGTTAAGTGAAACACCCCCCCCATGGACTTTGCTTGTCAGAGAAGGTCGCAAAAGGGGATCGTGTGACTACGCGATTCTCCAACTGTCATAAGTACATGCCACTTACAAAGCCTTTGAATTTTAACTATGTGACCATTGAGGAGGCTGCAATGGTCGTAAGTGTGAAAAATGGCCATAAGTCCCCTTTTTTTCACTGCTGTTGTAACTTTGAACAGTCACTAAGCAGACTATTATACTGTACCTGTATTGTACAGTAGTTCACAGGTAATTCTCCCTTAGGATGACCCAACTCCTACCTTGAGATAACTCCTTCTTTCCAAACAGTTGCAAAACTAGTGCTTCCTTCTTCTCCCAGCCCTTCTAAGCAAGAGGTATCCACCCAATAGCATACTACACGACGGAGAATACACCTCGGTGCTCCACCTTGTAGGAGGACGTTGTGTAAGTTGAATGTAATGCCAAGATTAACTGATGTAAGATTTTGTTTAGGATAAGGCTGAGGAAGAGGAGAGAGAGGGAGGGGAAGTCAGGTTGACTACACAGACGCAAATTACAATGCGAGTCAAGATTGCAGCTACCTCTCTCGATTGTGTTAAAAACTCGTTGTGTACCTCTTGAGATGGCCTGATGCATTTTGGTGGATGTGCCATCAATCTCTTGTGCAGTTGTGCTATACGGGTTTTTTTTTAAAAAGTGATCTTTTTCCTATTGGTTTCTTATGATTTATCAATTGCTGTTTGTAACTTATGATTAATAATTGTAACTATGATTTATGAGCTATCACATATTACTTGCTGTTTATATGTACACTCTGATCTTCTGCCCTGGAGACAAATTCTACTCTATTCTGTTCCATTCCTTTCCATTCTGTTCTTCATTTCTCCTCTCCTCTCCTCTCCTCTCCTCTCCTCTCCTCTCCTCTCCTCTCCTCTCCTCTCCTCTCCTCTCCTCTCCTCTCCTCTCCCCTTCCCTTCCCTTCCCTTCCCTTCCCTTCCCTTCCCTTCCCTTCCCTTCCCTTCCCTTCCCTTCCCTTCCCTTCCCTTCCATTCATTCTTCTCTTCTCTTCTCTTCTCTTCTCTTCTCTTCTCTTCTCTTCTCTTCTCTTCTCTTCTCCTCTCCTCCTCTCCTCTCCTCTCCTCTCCTCTCCTCTCCTCTCCTCTCCTCTCCTCTCCTCTCCTCTCCTCTCCTCTCCTCTCCTCTCCTCTCCTCTCCTCTATTCATTTTTCATTCCATTGTTCTGTTCAGTTCTGTTCTGTTCAGTTCTGTTCGCTTCTGTTCTGTTCTATTCTACCCTACCCTACCCTACCCTACCCTACCCTATTCTATTCTACCCTACCCTACCCTACCCTACCCTACCCTACCCTACCCTACCCTACCCTACCCTACCCTACCCTACCCTACCCTACCCATCTTTTAAAAATTGCTAATGCATTTGGGTGTGTGGGCTCAGTCTATCTTTGGATGACAACTCAGTCAATTGCCTTACATTTTTTTTTAATTCCCTGACAAATTTGCAACTGGAATATATATAGACTGGAATATATATATATACATACGGTGGCTCAGTGGTTAAGATGCTGAGCTTGTCGATCGAAAGGTTGGCCGTTCAGCGGTTTGAATCCCTGGTGCCGCGTAATGGGGGATTCTTGTCCCAGCTTCTGTCAACCTAGCAATTCGAAAGCACATAAAAGATGCAAGTAGAAAAACAGGGACCCCCTTTGGTGGGAAGGGAACAGCGTTCTGTGAGCCTTTGGCATTGAGTCATGCCAGCCACATAACCATGGAGACGTCTTCGGAAAGCGCTGGCTCTTCTGGCTTTGAAACGGAGAGGAACACCGCCCCCTAGAGTCAGGAACAACTAGCACACTTGTGCGAGGGGAACCTTTACCTTTACCTTTTAAGACTTCCTTGATTCTGCAGCTAGGAACAGAAATATTTGAAGAGTCAACTGCAAATGAGATAAAACAACCTTTATTGCTTCTTTGTGCTTAGGAAGAAAAAAATACATTCCGTAAGCTACAATCTGTCCATATGGTGAAAAGAGCGCTGAAGTTCATTGTATGAATAAACATTGGGGTGGGGGGGGGGGAGGAAATTAAAAATAGCAACGCATACAAAGCACCAAAATACAAAATATATGAAGTCTAATCAGATGATTGCATCAAGCTAAATAATACAACAACTAATTGCGGCCTTCCTACGTACTAATCTGTTATTATTTCCATTACTAATGCAGAAAATATACCACCTGTAATGCCAACGACCACGTGCTGAAAATTTGTTCATTATGAAGGTCAGTTCTACCTCCGATGAAATTTGGGTAGCAGGAAAGGAACAAAGCACATTTTTGGCAAATTACAGGACGCAACTGAGCTGCTCCGGAGTCAGTATAACAGAATAACAGAATGGGAAGGGACCTTGGAGGTCTTCTAGTCCAACCCCCTGCTTAGAGCAGGAAACCCTACAACCACTTCAGACAAATGGTTGCTCAATCTCTTCTTAAAAACTTCCAGTGTTGAAGCATCCAGAACTTCTGGTGGCAAGTTGTTCCACTGGATAATTGTTCTCACTGTCAGGAGGTTTCTCCTTAGTTCTAAGTTGCTTCTCTCTTTGATTAGTTTCCACCCATTGCTTCTTGTCCTGCCCTCAGGTGCTTTGAAGAATAACTTGACTCCCTCTTCTTTGAGGCAGCCCCTGAGATATTGGAAGGCTGCTATCATGTCTCCCGTAGTCCTTCTTTACATTAAACTAGACATACCCAGTTCCTGCAACCGTTCTTCATATGTTTTAGCCAATTAATATCGCCTAGATCTGTGTTCGCTTTTTTGATGGCTGCCGCACACTGCTGGCTCATATTTAAGTGATTGTCCACTAGGACTCCAAGATCCCTCTTGCAGTTACTACTACTGAGCCAGGAAGCACCTATCCTATACCTGTGCATTTGGTTTTTTCTTGCCTAAGTGAAAAATCTTACTTTTCCCTACACTGAATTTCATTTCATTTCATTTCATTTCATTTATTTTGTTAGATATTTATTTTATTTTATTTATTTATATGCCGCCCTTCTGCGGAGACTCAGAGCGGCTTACAATGCGTTAAGCAATAGCCTTCATACTTTTGTATATACCTGCTTAGTAGGGCTTTCGGGGCCCCCCTAAATGGTGTTCTTTTTTATACAAAGTCAGCTTATTTCCCCCACAATCCGGGTCCTCATTTTACCTACCTCGGAAGGATGGAAGGCTGAGTCAACCTTGAGCCTGGTGAGATTTGAACTCGCAGTAATT
Source organism: Coluber constrictor foxii (assembly GCA_038048745.1). Lineage (NCBI taxonomy): Eukaryota > Metazoa > Chordata > Lepidosauria > Squamata > Colubridae > Coluber > Coluber constrictor. The sequence goes on along the minus strand of CM075965.1, from coordinate 74,237,998 downwards.
GCAGGCAGCTGGCAGCTAAGTGCTATTTAACAGCACTTTAGTCCACTGCGCCACCAGGCTACTACTTTGGATAGAGCTCAAAGTTGAAGTCTATCAAGATCCTTCTGTCTCTTGAGCCCATCTTCTGGAGTGTTGGCTATTCCTGACAGCTTGGTGTCATCTTCAAATTTAATGAGTTCCCCATCTATCCCCACATCTAAATCATTGATGAAGATGTTGTAGAGTATTGGGCCTAAGAGAGAGCCTTGGGGCACCCCCATTGCCAATATGTTTTCTGAACTATGCTTTAGAGCAGGGGTGGGCAATTAATTTCCCCAAGGGAACCTGGGACTTTTGTGGAGTTGTGAAGATCTGTAGGCACGCATGCACAGACGCACATAAATTGGAAAAAAATAATAATAGCAGTGACCTTCAAAAGAAAAACAATTCAGCGGTATGAATTCAGTACATGGTATACATATTATTTACATTTGATTTCTAATTTCTGATTGACCCTCACCGGGGCTGGACGGGGATAGCCAAAGGGCCAGGGGTGGCCCAGAGGTCATAAAATGCTCTTGGAATTAGCAGATGGTTTGCCTCTTATTTGAAAAAAACCAAATGGATTTTATCTCCTCCAATTCATGCACCATGGACTAGATCAGCGTTTCTTGCCTCCCTGCATCTGTGATCACATAGGACTGAGTTGTTTTTTAAAAATGGATTTGTTGTGGCCTGTTGGCCACCAGCCCCTCCAACAGATGAGGAGGAGGTGTGGGAGTTAGGGTCAGCATCAAGGTAACCTGAGAGCAGAGGGAATGGAGCTGGCAGAGAGAGAGAGGGGGGGGGACAGAGTCTGGGCTGTCCGTCAGCCCTCAGATGGAGAGTCAAGAGCCCCCAGGTCTGGAGGTGGCTGATGAGGAAGAGGAGGAACAGCTGGGTCCAGTGCCTGATGCGTGGATATACAGAAGGCAGAGGAGAGGAGAGCAGTGGAAATCTATGGGCTGGTCCTTGGGACGGAAGAGCCACCACTGCTAGCGAAGCCCCACCCTAGCTCTGGGGATAAAAGGCAGGGGGCGGAGATGAATAGATATGGCAAATACTATTCATCTCTCTGCCGGGCAGACTTGTTGGCCTGCGGTGAGAGATAAACTTTTTGCCGTGGCTGCTGGCGCTCCTAATAAAGGAATCATTGCTTCACCTACCGAGGTTTTGTTGTGTTTGGGGAGCTGGCTCAGAACAGGGTTATTTTCTTGCAAAAGCACATAAAGCGACAGGAAGCATTGCCTTCTTATAAACACCAATGCTTTGCTGCTTATTGACTTGAAGGAAAAAAAGGGGAGGGGAAATATATCCACTCGGTACGGTGAAATCTGCCCCTATCAAAATGAAAATGAGATTGCAGTCTGGAAGGGCTCAAAGACAGTAATCCAATGCTCTCCCCCGCTTGCCCATCCAATTAAAAAAAAAAAGCCCCAAAATTCTGCAAAATTTGCACTCTTGCAAAACCCAAGTGCCCCGGTAACGGCAGAGCTGCTCCACCAGTTTCGACACAATGTTCATAATACCCATTCGATGCGTAATGGACTCGTCTTTCTCTGTTATTAACTTCAGAGTCTAAAATTGGGCAACGGAACTGGCATTGCATCTTGCCAGTCGTCCTTAATGATCACCGTTGAGCTCAAAGGTCCTGCTGGTAAGCAAGACAGCGGTGAAGCGAATTTTGCCCCTTTTTACAAGCTTTCGTGTCCCCGTCGCTAACTGAATCCCTGTGGTCATTCAGTTAGTGATGGGGTTGTTAGGTGAATCTATTTTCCCCCGTCAACTTTGCTCATCAGAAACTTGCTAAAGGGGATCATATGACCCCAGGACACAGCGACTGTCATAAATACGAATCTGAATTTTAATCTCGTGACCACGGGGATGCTGCAACAGTCATAAGTGTGAGAAACGGTCACTTTTTTTTCCGGTGACATCACTTTGAACTGTCACTAAATGATATAAGTCGAGGAGTACCTGTATTGACTATCCCTCCTGTTTTTAAATCCCCTCTATCCAGAGGCGGGATCCATTTACCTTCCCAACCGGCTGAATCCCATCATTGCCTCTATATCTATCTTGTTTTTCCTCTGTGCTCCAGAAGAACTCAGAAACCCTCCAGAGATGTGGCCTCCAAGAGGATTTAACTTTTCGCCTGGCTCTCAAGACAGATTTTGGCCCGAGACTTCACCTTGGTTCCATTCGGTGATTTCTCTTTCCTGCCAGATTGACTATAAATGTCATCCTTCTGCTTTTTTTCTATTTAAACCACCAGCCAGCCCGCTAGCCGGAGAATGAAACACGCCGCTCATATTTTCAATCCGTGCTCCTGGATGAAAATGGGAATTGAGGAGACCCCTGTAACCATCACGGCCGGGAGCTTGTCGCCATAAAATAATCAGGAGTGATTTCTTGAGAGGCAAAATTTTGCTTTTTGGCAAGCCTTGTCTCACGTACGGTATATACCCCCTGGATCTTGAAATCGGTTTTCCACATTCCGCAAAAAATGTTAAGAAGGTGAAAGCATAATTTTGAAAAGATATCGGAGAGCACAGCAACGGTGCTTTTCGGTTATTACTAAGCAACAGTTACCCATGTCTACATACTTACCTCTGACGTCCCATTTTTTCTTGTGTGTTTCTTTGAAAAAATAAAGAGGTCACTTTAATTCCACGGCAAAGCTGGATGTATTTATATTTTTCTGTCTGTGGAGAAGCAGGAAGTCAAGTGAGCCAGCCCTCATCTTACAGACAGAAAGGAATGCCCACATACGGGTTTGTCATTTCAGAGAAAGCCAGGTTTAGGATGGGGGTTAGTTACACAAACAGAGGGACACAACAGTCATATTGTTGTTCTTCGACTGGGTTGGGTTGCAGGGATGTTCCTGGATTCTAGACATCCCAAAGGTGCTTTCTCAAAAGGCAACTGGACTTTGTTTTCCCTTGAAGATGTTTTGCTTCTGATCCAAGAAGCTTCTTGGGTTCTGAAGAAGCTTCTTGGATGAGAAGCAAAACATCTTCAAGGAAGACTTTTCAAACAAAAGTCCAGTTGCCTTTTGAAAAAGCACCTTTGGGACAACCGTAACCTGGATGATTGAGAATCTCCGTAAACATCTGGATGCTAGACTTTCTTGGTGAATTGAACTTTTCCTACTCTTGCACAACCATCCTTTTAATTTTAGCACCGAGTTGACAGCTGGTGGCATCTGGCAAGCTTGGAGTTCAGCAGCTGAAAGGTCCGGGGTGATGAAGAACATGAATGGGACACCCCTAGGATTTTCCCAGACTTCCAGCTAGAAATCAGGGGTCAGTAACCTGCAGCTCGGGAGCCGCATGTGGCTCTTTCACCCCTCTGCTGCAGCTCAAAATATGCGTCACAACCTCCAATGTGCAACACCTACTGGCACACAATTTATTGAGCTTTTTGACTCCTGGTAAGCTAGCCATGGATAAATCCAAGAAAAGAAAAGTTTCAGAAGAAAACAGAACGTTTAATTCAATTACATATGCTAGTTTTGTGGCCACTCAAGAAATACTCAGGCACGGGAAGGGTTTTGTGGCTCCCGGTGTTTTCTTTTCTGTAGGAAATGGGTCCAAATGGCTCTTTGAGTGTTTAAGTTTGCAGACCCCTGAGCTGGGTGGAGAAATTGAAAGATCTCCCAGATGAAAACAATGTATGTTGCTGCAAAACAGAAGGAACAAATATGGCTTTGTCATTTGGGAAAGAGTGATTATGTGGGCCTTTTTTCTAACAATGGGCCCTGGGGTGACCAAGATTGTCAGCTAATACTCCAATTGAGCTGTGTTGAACGTTGAACAGAAAACCTGGTTAGCATAACTCCTTAGGAGCTGAGCCTAAGGGGTGAAATCCAGCAGGTTCTGACAGGTTCTGGAGAACCGGTAGCGGAAATTTTGAGCAGTTCAGAGAACCGACAAATACCACCTCTGGCTGGCCCCAGAGTGGGATGGGAGTGGAGATTTTATGATTGGTTTTATGTTTGAAAATGTTTTTGCTTCTCATCCAAGAAGCATCTTCGTTTCTGACTGGGTGGTGGGTGAATGTCCCCACCAGCCAGTTAGAACGGAAGAAGGCTGGCCAGTCAGAGGTCGTATTTGCCAGTTCTCTGAACTGTTCAAAATAAGAGCCTGGGGGTGCAGGGGACTAAGCGCTGTTAAAGTAGCACTTAGCTGCCAGCTGCCTGCAATTACTGCAAGTTCTAATCTCACCAGGCTCAAGGTGGACTCAGCCTTCCATCCTTCCGAGGTAGGTAAAATGAGGACCCGGATCGTGGGGGCAATAAACTGACTTTGCATAAAAAAGAACCCCGCTTAGGGGGGGCCAAAAGCCCTACTAAGCAGGTATATACAAAAGTATGAAGGTTATTGCTTAACGCATTGCAAGCCATCCTGAGTCTCCGGAGAAGGGCAGCATATAAATCGAACAAATAAATAAATAAATAAATACAATATTCAGTTCCGGGCGAATTGGTTGTTACAGTACGTGATGCCCACTTCTGCCCCTATCCATCTGGCACTGGCTTTGTGTGGCAAAGCCGGGGAGGGGGGTGGGCGTTTAATAGCCTCATAATTCTCCGTGGATGGATTCCTCCCGTAAAGCTCCTGTATTCTGCTGGGGCCTCGGTTGCTACTGCAAAGTTACTCATTCAACATTTGCAGCCTGGTTGATTAATGAATGACCAGATCCTGCATTTTTTTTTAAAAAAAGGACTTTTAAATAACCCCCCAGTGTTTTCTTCGCAGGGGCCTGTGACTGAGGTTAGTGAGTTCCTCAGGTTCTGAATTTTCTCTAGTAGCTCGCTCAACCGGCCTCAGCTGGTCCCCATGGATGGAGGTGCGGGAGTGTATTAATGCCATTGCTTAATTTCCCTGCTCCTCCACCCCAAAACCTATAACCTCAAGGCAAGCCGTTAAGGGGCAAGATAAACATCTCGGAAAGGCTATCCCCAGAATTGGGGGGGGGCATGTGGGTAGCCAGATCCCTTTTCATGAGGTCCAGTCGGCCTGATTTATCTCAGCCATCTATTCAGCCCAAAGAGCTTTGTGTTCTTCGCACACTCGAAATGCGTAACTGGAGTTCTGGATCTTGACGGAAACTCCTCCGAGCGCTTTTGCAAAAAAAAAAAAATCCGTGCGGTTGCTTCATGAATGCTAAATTGCACGGAGGAAAAACCCTCGTTATGCTGCATTTTTATTCTCGCCCCAGACACCTAAATCAGGGAACGGTAACATTTCAAGAGATTAGGGAAGCTAAGATTTTGGGTAGCCTCCAACACCCGTAATAGGATCAGAATTTTAAGGCTCCCTCTTTTTTATTTTTTATTTTTACAATCGCCAATAGTCCCTTACTTACCACTGCAGTCCTCATCGTCTTCTTCTTCTTCGCGGGGAATTACAGCTTTTGCTAAAAAGATTAAAATGCTATTATGCAAATGATTGCAGTGGGTTATTATGTTTACAAATTAACATCCGTGGCTCAACACACAAATTAACCGAATAGTCTATCCTATATTATTAAATATTTAATAATAAAATGGCGGATAAATAAGAGAGAAGTGATTCGGATTGAGAATAAGCGTTGACAGCGATGTAGGAAGTCCCCGACTTACAACATTTGCTTGTTTAGTGACCACTCAAAGTTACCACAGCACTGGGGGGGAAAAAGTGAGATGCGACCATTTTTGACACTGTCATGGAATCCCCATGGTCACAGGATCCAAATTCAGAACTCTTGGCAACTGACTCATATTTATGACGGTTGCAGTGTCCCGGGGTTACTCAATCCCATTTTGCGACCTTACGACGAGCATGGGGGAGTCCGATTCACTTAACAACCATGTTGCTAACTGAACAACAGCAGGGCTTCACTTAGCAACGGTGGAAATTGAGGTCGTAACAATGGGGCAAAACTCACTTGACGAAGGCCTCACTTAGCAACGGAAATTTCGGCCACCGTTCTGGTCATAAGTCGAGGACGGCCTGTTCAAACGACAGCCATTTTCTCCTGAGCTCCAAATCTAACAATTGCTGATTCAGAGAGAGAGAGATAAATCCCACATAATAATCACACCTTTAGCTACGATTACAGGATGAGGTCATGCCCTCTGGAGTCTTAAAGTTTACTAAATAAAGTTTACTAAATAAGGAGACCGCGTTTCCAACAATATGTTTTAAGAAAAACAAACTCTGTTTGGCTGTTGTATATAAACCTTAGCACCCTCAAGCTTGTCTTTCACCGCATGATCCTTCTCCAAGAATTCACTACACTTCACCCACATTTTGGATTTTCACATTTGGGAATCCATCAATCAGAACGGAGCTGGAAGGGACCTTGGAGGTCTTCTAGTCCAATCCCCTGCTAAAGCAACCCCAGGGATGGCTAACCTTTTTGCCATTGCGTGCCAAAAGCGGGGGGAGCACGGGGGAGGGGTCACACATGCGCGTGCCCACACCCATAATTCAATACTCCCCGCGAATATGCACGTGACCCCCTCACGCTCCCTCCGCTTTTGGCACGTGATGGCCCGGTGATCCCGCTAGGCCCATTATTTGCCCTCTCCAGGCTCCAGACACTTTCTAGGAGCCTGGGGAGGACAAAACCAGCCTTCTCCACCCCTACCCCCCAGAGAGCCTCCAGAGGCCGGAAACAGCCTGTTTCCCAACTTCCGGTGGGCCCGGAAGGCTCAAAAATCAGCTGGCTGGCGCACCCATGTACTCTGGACCTGAGCTAGGGCAACTTTTGTGTGCCCACAGATATGGCTCCATGTGCCATCTGTGGCACACGTGTCATAGCTTCATCATCATGGCCCTATACCCTATACCTGTGATGGAGAACCTATGGCACATGTGCTGGAAGTGGCACGCAGAACCATCTCTCCGGGTACACAAGCCATCGCCCATTGCTCTTCCGGGTGCCGAAAGGTTTCACCAACACTGCCTTATACATTTCAGGCAAGTGACTGTCCAGTCTCTTCTTAAAAATACTTACCTACTTCTCTTTCCTTGTCAAGCTTTGGCAAGGTGTGTTCTCCTGGGCTGGCTAAATTTTAGTCCAGATGTTCCAGGGTTAGTCCAGATTTTTTCCCCCTCTTTTTTTTTTCTTGTTGAAAGCAAGCCCACATAAACTCTCTATCCAAAAGGACTCGGGGTGCAACCTTGCTGGGATGGTGTGTGTGAGAGCATCAAATATCCAAGTCATCCAATGTCCAACATAATCCTGTTGGGCAGTTCCTCAGCAGTCGTCTTGATCTATCAAGATTAAAGTTGATGCCTGGAGGGTGGAACTTGGTAATTGAGTCTCTGTGACAAAGTATGAGAGTGGTCAGCCTGCTGACAAGGACCAAATGGCTGTGAAAACGAAAGACATCTGGGGCAGAGGGAGAAGAAGCAAGCAGGCCAGTAATCTGATGGGGTTCAGGGATTGTTCCATAGCTTTCATCATGGTTGAAAGTCCAAGATGAGGAACATCACCTGTTCTGGATCCCAGGGTTACAACTGCCTCGAACAGCAAGTTCAGGCATCCAGGCATAGTGCCAGAAGGGGCTGCAGGAAGTAGGCAGGCCAGTAATCTGATGGAGTTGAAGGATCATTCCATAGCTTCCACCAGGGTTCTGAAGAACATCACCAGTTCTGGATCCCGAGATTACAACTGCCTTGAACAACAAGTTCAGGCATTGTAGCATACTGCTGAAAGTGGCTGCAAGAAGTATGCAGGTGTTGAGGGATCATTCCATAGCTTTTGTCAGGGTTGAAAGTCCAAGATGAGGAACATCACCAGTTCTGGATCCCAGGATTGCAACTGCCTTGAATTGCATGTTCAGGTATCCAGGCATAGTATAGGAAATGGCTGCAAGATGTAAGCAGTAATCTGTTGGGATTGAGGGATCATTCCATAGCTTTCATCATGGTTGAAAGCCCAAGCTGAGGAACATCACCAGTTCTGGATCCCAGGATTGCAACTGCCTCGAACAGCAAACTCAGGCATCCAGGCACAGTGTAGGAAGCGGCTGCAAGAAGTAAGCAGTAATCTGTTGGGATTGAGGGATCATTCCGTAGCTGTCATCATGGTTGAAAATCCAAGATGAAGAACATCACAAGAATTACGACTGCCTTGAATGGCAAGTTCTGGCATCCGAGCATAGTGCAGAAGACAACGGTAGTTGGGGTGCAGTCTCTGGTCAAAGACCTGACATTCAGAAGAGAAACATTCACCCAGGATCAGGCCGTTAAGCTCTCCTAAACGATGAACATCCTATCTTGGCTTGTGTGTGGAAGCAACTGTCCTGAGGACACCGTGTTCTTACAAGTCAGATTTCCAGATACAAATTGGAGTCAGCTGTCGTGCAAGCAAAAAAAACCCCCGAAAACACCCTCCAGTGTATTAGCCTTCCTTCTCATAGGTCACCACAAATCCACTTCGGTCACAGTTGTGTGTGGCACATCTGTTTGAGTGAAATGTAACCTTGGAAGCCTGCTACACACAAACAAGCCAGCTATAAATTGCTCCTGGAGTTATTTTGAAGAAGTGTGTCCTGTTTCATATTTATAATGGCGAGGCTTCCTAATATTCACAGCGAATATATAACACAGATCAGTTCAACAAGCATGAAATTGTATGTTGTCAGGTTGTCACATAAATAGAGCCATATTCTGTGTTACAGTAAGATTGGACGGAATATTTTCATTGCTTCGAAATCGTACGAAAGGAAAAGGAAAGAATCAGAATCTTCCTTTTCGGATTTAGGAGCAAATGCTACCTTATAATTATTGTCATCATCATCATCATCATTTTATAGGTAATCTTGGAGGATGTTTTTTTATTCCTTCAGCAATGAACAGGGGAGGAAATACTTACTTCAATAAATGCTAATCGGGCAAGCTATTTTTTGAGCTCCGTAATGGTTTCATTTCCATTTGTGTTTTTTTTGTGTGTGTTTTTTTAAACTTTCTATTTTTGTGTTTCGCATTGGCGCTAATTGCTGCTAAATGCTGCAATTCAACCTGGGCAGGTGGCCTCCACGTTGACAGCATCATTAGAAAATGATAGAAAATATAGCGGCCACATCTAATTTAAGACATGATGTATATCTGTGTAGTGTGGATGAGGTTAGAATAGAGGAAAGAGGAATCTCTCTCTCTCTCTCTCTCTCTCTCTCTCCCTTTATCTAGATATCTCTCTCTCTCCTTCCCCCATCTCTCTCCATCTGTCTGTCGTCTGTCTGTCTGTCTGTCTATATCTATCGAGCCATCTATCATCAATCATCCATCTCTATCATCTTTCTGTCCATCTATCTGTCTGTCTGTCTGTCTACCCATCTATACCTATTTATCCATCATTTATCTGTCTCTATCATCTCTCTGTCTATCTCTCTATCTGTCACCTAGCTATATCTGTCTGTTTGTCTGTTTGTCTATCTATCTATCTATCTATCTATCTATCTATCTATCTATCTATCTATCTATCTATCTATCTATCTATCTTCTCTCTATCTCTATCACTATCCATCCATCCATCCATCCATCCATCCATCATTTATCTATCTCTCTCACCTCTCTCTATTTGCCTATCTCTCTCTCATCGATCTACACCTGCCTGCCTGCCTGTCTCTCTCTCCATCCATCCATCCATCCATCCATCATCTTATCATCCATCTCTATCATCTCTCTGTCCATCTATAACTGTCTGTCTACCTATCTATACCTATTTATCCATCATTTATCTGTCTCTATCATCTCTCTGTCTATCTCTCTATCTATCACCTAGCTATATCTGTCTGTCTGTTTGTTTGTCTGTCTGTCTATCTGTCTGTCTATCTATCTATCTATCTATCTATCTATCTATCTATCTATCTATCTATCTATCTATCTAAAAATAAGTCTATTTACTCACAAAGTAAAAATAAATAAATAAACCCACCCCACCTCCTTTTCTGAGCAACTTATGTCCAGGGAAATGTTGCTCTTGGTTAGTGCTGATCATTACCCAGGTCTGAAGAGCTGCTGTAGAAGGTCAGTAGTTCTCAGCTCAACCTTGACTGACAGGACTGGGGCTCCATGGGCTGTCTTAAGCTCCTCTGAGGAAGAAGCCAGAAATAAATCTAATTTTGAAATGCTTTGCGGGTATTTACGATATAAAAAACAAATCCCTAGCCAAAAAAAAAAAAACACAGTAGGAAAAACAGGGGAGGGAAAAAGGAAGAGAAAAGTGTAGAAAAGAGAGGAAAAAGAAAGAAAAGCTCCCTTGGGTGCAGTAGAATAAGATGATCACATCAAACTTCAAGTTTTTACTTTTGCCCTTTCTGCTAACTTTTGCAGCCGTTCCTCCATTGTGGGAATCGAGGTGTCCTTCCACTTTGCGTGTCAACGAATGTTGCTGCCATCAAGTTCCAATTTTTGTTTTTCACAAGATTTTTTTCCATGAAACCCAAAAGAACAGTTTCTGGTTTTATCTTTCTATTCCCTTTGAGAATCTTCTGTATTAGGATGTGAATCCTACTCCAATATTTCTTTGCTTGGGCACATATCCACCGTTAATGATCAAAAGTCCTTTCTTTACATTTGAATTGCCAACATTCGTTTGAAATACCTTTATACATTTTCGACAGCTTGTCTGGTGTTAAATACCAGTGATAAATCATCCGATAGAAATTTTCTTTTAAATTATAGCCGAGTGTAAATTTTAAACCTTTCGTCCACGTATCCTCCCATTGTTCAAGCATTACATTATATCCAAAGATCCTGGCCCGCTGAAGCATTGCAATGTTTTACGTATTGCATCCTGGAACATATCAAGTCAATCGGGGAAGATCAGCCCACACAAAGCAAGTAAGATGCATAATAAGATTCATTTTTAAGCGTTTTTGTCTAACTTTGTCTAACTCACGGGTCTGCAACGTTAAATACTCAGAGCCATTTGTCCCTTGGGAGTTGGGCGGCATAGAGGCAGAGGAACAGGAGGAGCCTGGTTACAGTTAAGAACAGTTAAGACAAAAGGGGCGATTCGGGAGTAAGGCCTGGAGATGATTGGTCCCTCCCATAAGACATAAAGGAGGACCAAAGGCACGTGAGACTTTGCAGGAAGCAACTTCGTTCGTTCTGGTCAGTTTAAATTCTGAAGCTCCGCTTTGACTCTGTGCTGCGTGTGGCCTTGCAAAGCTAATTGCCAATGAGGTCTTTGGCAGCGTGTCAAGGGAGATAAAGGTGGGTGCTTATTAGCCTTATCTGAAGGACTGTGGCAGACTTCTGTTGGATGTTTTACAAACTATTTGTGACTCATCTGTGAATGAACAGAATTCACAGCCGTTGAAATAAAGAAGGTTTTGGGGACTAATTGTGTGCTTTTTACTGTCTCAGGAATCCTAGGTCAGAACTCATCCAAATAGAAACCATGCAACTGTGGGGATGCTGCAATGATCATAACTGTGAAAAACAGACACTTTTTTATAATACTGTTGTAACTTCAAACATTCACTGAATGAACTATTGTGAGTCATTGTCAGGGATGTGGTGGCTCAGTGGCTAAGACGCTGAGTTTGTCGATCGAAAGGTCGGCAGTTCAGCGGTTCAAGTGCTGTGGAACGGGGTGAGCTCCCGTTTCTTGTCCCAACTTCTGCCAACCTAGCAGTTTGAAAGCAGGTAAAAAATGCAAGTAGAAAAATAGTGGTGGGAAGGGAACCGCGTTCCGTGCGCCTTTGGCGTAGAGTCATGCCGGCCACAGGACCATGGAGACATCTTCGGACAGCGCTGGCTCTTCGGCTTTGAAACGGAGAGGAGCACCGCCCCCTAGAGTCGGGAACAACTAGCATGTATGTGCAAGGGGAACCTTTACCTTTAAATCATTGTCAACCAGTTTAATTTTCTTGAGTCCACAAGGTAAATGTGACAACTCTTGTAAAACTAGTTCTGAATGTTGATTATTCCAGTGGCATTCAAGCATAAATGAACAAAAACTAAATATGAAAACACTTATGAAGAGTTACAGATAAGAAGGATTGTCTACATACCACACAGCTAAATACCCTCAGCACTTCTGCCTTCAGGTTAAAATTCCCTGCCAAACAAGTTTATGGGGCTCATAAACACGGATCAAGAGACATCCAGCCGCATCTTACAACCGTTCCAGCTTTTTTTTTTTTTTTTTGCAAAGACTGAGTTAGTTGGGAGGGCTGTAATCTATTTGTATTTGGGTGTTTGCAATTCCAGGAAGGATCCGTGTGAAAGTCACGCTGTCCTTATGAGATCTTTCCAGCTTGTTGCAAAATAAATAAATATACATACTTTAACATTGAAATGGTCGAAGTGTATTTTAGAACGAAGGTGCGATAATAAAGCACATTTATTCATAAAATGTCCTTCGGATTTCATTGAGGTGTCTTGGATGCACTCAGGCCCACGAGTAATAATTGTGTCTGAAATAGGCACCTCACGGTGATAACTGTGGCTGATTCTGTACTTTTTCCACTACTGTGTGAATTCTAATTCTGCCTTTGCAAATTCAGAAGAAGTGCTTCTGATTGGAGTAAATGCACCATTGCTCTCCTGGTTATTAACGCATGCCTTTGTCATCATTCACCTGAAAAAAAGACAAAGCTGCTTTAAATAGCCGAGACAATGGATAAAAGACAAGATTGCTTTAATGAGAAGCTGGGAGGCACTATGCTCGTGAGCCATTTTTTTGAATTTATCTTTAGTGCTTAAAAATGGATTAAATTTACCTCTATTTTTTGGGTGGGGGAAGGGAAATCTAGCTAAAGATGAATTGTTTTGGGAGGGTGTGGTTTGGTTCACTTTAAAGGTTCCCCTCGCACATATGTGCTAGTCGTTCCCGACTCTAGGGGGCGGTGCTCCTCTCCGTTTCAAAGCCAAAGAGCCAGCGCTGTCCAAAGACATCTCCATGGTCATGTGGCCAGCATGTCTCAACGCCAAAGGCGCACGGAACATTGCTACCTTCCCATCAAAGGGGGTTCCGATTTTTCTACTTGCCTTTTTTACATGCTTTCGAACTGCTAGGTTGGCAGAAGCTGGGACAATTAACGGGAGCTCACCCCGTTAGGCAGCACTAGGGATTCGAATCACTGAACTGCCGACCTTTCGATCGACAAGCTCAGCGTCTTAGCCACTGAGCCACCACGTCCTTTTAAGTTTAAAAGGAAGTTATATTTCTCAGAAATACATGTATGTTGGCATTATTGTAGTCTCTCATGGTTGAATTTCCTAACATTTGCGCTCATGTCTTCTTTGTGCATTTTTATGAGACTGTCAATAGTTAGTTCTATAGGTGAGGATCTGAGACCATGAACATCTTTTGGGGTTGTGCCTTACTGAAAACATAAACAGAGAGTAGACTGTTTGTATCCTTTGAGTAGCCCTTAAAAGCTCCCACTTTTCTTTCCCCTCAGAAATCTAATTGAACCTACTGATTGAAATCACTTCCCTTTTAAACAAACCTTGAAGTGCTTTACAATTAAAAATTACTTTTCCAGCTAAGCCAAACTCATTAATGAAAGCCTACGTAAAGATGTTTGATAAAATAGAAAAATAAAATCGGCAGAATAAACACTAGAACAATAACAGAAAGGAAAAGCCACACCAAAAGAATTAAAGCACCCCAGCAGGATTAATACATTATTAAGAATCCTGGGATAGATAGAGAGATGATTGATGAAGACAGAGAGAGAGAGAGAGAGAGATGATGGATGGATGGATGGACGGACAGACAGACAGACAGACGGGTAGATGGGTGGGTGGGAAGATGTGGGGAGAGATATGATGGGTGGGTGGGTGGATAGAGAGAGATGAAGATAGAGAGAGAGAGAGAGGATGGAGGGGTGGATGGGTGGATAGAGAGATAGATGATAAATAGTTGAGTGATACAGATGATAGATAGATAGATAGATAGATAGATAGATAGATAGATAGATAGATAGATAGATGATACAGAGATGAGTGACAGATGGGTAGAAGGGTGAGTGGGGAGAGGGGGGAGAGATGTGATGGATGGGTGGATTGATAAATAGATGATACATAGATGAGTGATACAGATAGATAGATAGATAGATAGATAGATAGATAGATAGATAGATAGATAGATAGATAGATAGATAGATGATACGGAGATGAGAGATAGATAGATAGATAGATAGATAGATAGATAGATAGATAGATAGATAGATAGATAGATAGATAGATAGATAGATGATAGATAGATGAGTGATACAGATGGATAGATAGATAGATAGATGATAGATAGATGAGTGATACAGATGGATAGATAGATAGATAGATAGATAGATGATACAGAGATGAGTGACAGATGGGTAGAAGGGTGAGGGGGGAGAGGGGGGAGAGGTGTGATGGATGGGTGGATTGATAGATAGATGATACATAGATGAGTGATACAGATAGATAGATAGATAGATAGATAGATAGATAGATAGATAGATGATACAGAGGTGAGTGATACAGAGATAGATAGATAGATAGATAGATAGATAGATAGATAGATAGATGATACAGAGATAGATAGATAGATAGATAGATAGATAGATGATAGATAGATAGATAGATAGATAGATAGATAGATAGATAGATAGATAGATAGATAGATGATACATAGAGAGGGAGGCAGACAGAGAGACAGACAGACAAACTGACTGACAGACAGACAGAAATAAAGATTAGACAGATAAATTGTGAAGGGCTGTATAAAGTGAAACCGGTCCTTGGAATTGGATTAGAAATGAATTGAGTTGGTGGAGAAATGCAACAGCATAATGGCTTCACAGCACCCAGTTTCCAGCCTCTGCTTTTGCTGGAAACATTTTGTACTAGGTGAAGTTCCTCAGCCATCTTCAGCGACGGTTTCATTTCATGGTGGAATAATCCACGCAAGAATTTAAGGCCATGGATTATGGTAGTCAGGTCAATCCACGGATTATGACCACCAGGTTATTAGCTGAGACACCATCCTATCTGCTGAAAGATTAGGTGATGATAAGGATGATGGGTCCAGAACCCCTCCAGTTGTAGAAGTGACTTAAAACCGGTTGACCCCTACTCATCTGGATGGCAATAATTACGGGTGGGTTTATGTAGATGTGGAACGCCGGAGGAGATAAACCTGGAATTGTAGATTCCATGGGATCTAAGAAGTCTTTCCCCCACCAGCAACTCTCTTCTGGAAACATCTAAAACAGAATTGGAGCGGGCAGCCTTGAATATCTCTGCAGATTGAACATCCCAACCTAAGGTTATGTCCTAGGTCTTATATCAAATTGGATTTGCATTTGAAGAAGGATGATTTAATAATAGGTAGAAATTATTAAAACCCTCTCTTTCTCTTGCTCATTAGAGCTTTGTCTCTGGTTTGGTTTCTCCTAAACTTTAATTATTATTATTTTTTCTCTCTGCCTCTTTAATGTGTAAATTTCCCATTATAATATGCTGGCAATTAAATCCCAAGACTGATTCTTGGCCAGATGTTCCCGAAATCTAAAGGAAGCGTTCCCACATGGAGTTTTCATCTACCCACCGCTACTAAACTTTCTCCTTCCTATCTGACCGCTGCAGATAGCAAAATAGATCTTCTTAAAATGCACCTTAATATCGCAGGTGGGTTGTTAAGTGAATCACCTCAATTGTTATGTAAGTGATGAAGTTGTTAAGCGAATCCGGCTTCCCAGAAGGTCACAAAAAGGGATCACGTGACCCGGGGCACTGCAAACCGTCATAAATATGAGCCAGTTGCCAAGCATTCGAATCTTGATTACGGGACTACACACGACGGTCGTAAGTGTGAAAAACGGTCATTGGTCACTGTTTTCAATGCCGTTGTTAACTTTAAATGGCCCCTGAATGGAAGGATTACCTGGAGATTCATTATTGTATAATTATACGCCCAGAGGAATTGAACTGGTGCAAAATGAATGAATGGGTGTAAAAAGTATTCTAATTTTTTTTTTTTAATGTGTTTTCCACATTTTCTTCTCATGAAATAGGAAGGCCACCCAACAACCCTTCTCAGCTTCAAAATCAGAAATGTTTGCTCAAGTTGTCAAAGGGAAGAAAGGAATATCCACTTGAAAGAGATCTACAGAATATATGTTTTGCCTACCTTAAATCGTTGGTTTCTTTCTTTCTTTTAAAAAAGGATTTTTAAGTATCATTTGCGTTAAATCTTCCTTTCGAAAAAGAAGATTAGAACTAATATAAAGGAAGGGAAAAGAGAGAAAGCCAAAAGTACGAGATAGATGGGGAAAAAAGTAAAAAAAAGATAGGAAAGATAGAAAACAGATACCAAGAAGTGGCTTCTTATCTCCTTTACCTCGTTTTATAAGTAAAATATATTTTCTTTCATGACTTATCTTTAAAGGACCAATGTGTAACTCCAATGATAAGTCAGCCAAAGGGAATTGACCTACAAAATCTGCTTGGCCTCAAAGCTGCTCTTTTCCATGAAAAATGGCTAAGTTTCTGCTCGCTCGTCTCTTCAAATAATTATCGTAAAGTGATATTTAAATGGAACTACAATGGAAGTTCCTTGAGCAGATTCCCTTGGAATTCTCCATACTCCAGAAGGATCAAAATCCTTTTTTTTTTCCCTTCCTTACTTTTCCAAAAAAATGATCCGTTTTCACTTCTAGTAGCTGGTGGAAACGGTTATTTCGTTTGCATTTTTAAAATGAATCAAGCAAGAGTGAAACGTGCAATTTTTAAAATTGCTGCAGGGGGGAAAAAAACCCTGTCCTTAAGCTACATATTTAATAAATCTTGATTGCTCGCTATGCATCCTACATATTTCTGGTTGCACATATAAACCGTAATACGTTCCACATTCGAAGAATCCTGTCGAGTAGAATTTGTAGCCTTCCAACCATCTTTTGATTTTTATTGATCGTTTTTCGCGGGTACATCACTAGATCTCTTCGAATATTCGTTCGAAGGGAAGATTTTCTAATTCTGCTTTTTGGATATGGAATAACGCGCGGAAGCGATAATAAAGTCCTATCGTCACATTTGTTTCCTTAGCTCTGGAAGATTTGAAGATTGTGTTTTGCTGGAGTTTTGTGGCAGGGAAAAATTTATTTATTGTCATAAAATGGGATAGCTTGGGGGAAAAAATCAAGAAACATGATATACGTGAGAAAATCAGTGGCATAATAGCTATTCTGATTGTTAGCAAGATCTAGATTTAGCAGAGTTTGCAAAGAACTGTCCATCTAGGTTCAGTTCCAAGTGGGGAAAAAGACACTGGAAATATGGAGACTGCTTAGAAAGATGGTTTAATGGTGGACAGGATCACATGGTTTGAGGTCCTGGGGGGAGAAAAAGGGAAGAGATGCTGAGAGTGCCCCAGTTTTATGCCCTCTCTGGTCTTTTGAATTTGAGCTTGTATTCTGATTGGTTGTCAGACTCCCGTGGGGCCATGCTGGAGCAACTCTATAGGTTGTCTGAGTGCTAAGCTTGGTTGAGCCTTGCTGGGTGATGCAATCTCCCCAGGTGCCATGTGGGGAGTTCTATTGCTAGATGGGTAGAGGGCTAATCAGGGGTGAAATCCAGCAGGTTCTAACAGGTTCTGGAGAACCGGTAGCGGAAATTTTGAGTAGTTTGGAGAACCAGCAAGTACAATCTCTGGCTGGCCCCAGAGTGGGGTGGGAATGGAGATTTTGCAATATCGTTCCCCCAGGAGTAGGGTGGGAATGAGATTTTGCAGTATCCTTCCCCTGGAGTGGGGTGGAAATGGAGATTTTGCAGTATCCTTCCATTGCCGCGTCAACTAAACCACGCCCACAGAACCTGTAGTAAAAAAAATTGGATTTCACCACTGGAGCTAATCCTATCTTTGTTGTATCTTAGGTGAGGACAATTCCTACTATGGCTCTGCCTGAAGGAGGTAGATTTTTGTTATGTAGAATAGACTGGCCCAGGCCTTAATGACCCATTCTGCGTCCCTTTTAGGGGAAATATTCTGCCCTTTTAATATTTCCTAAAATATCTCATTTTCCTCGGAGAGGGGTGGGTTGTAACTTCCTACAGGACTATTATAAACATTATCTTTTGCAACTGTTTGCCTGATCCAGATTTTGTTAAAAATCGAGGACAATCGAACTTATGCAGAGAAGAAGTAATTAAGGAGAATAAGTCACCTTATTGTTAAAATTGTGGTGTGTTGTGCAGGATGAGAGCTGAAGACTGTACGAAGCTCTCCAGCCTATTTTGGTCAAGTGGTGGTTATTTTATTGCAAGTTGGGTTAATCAGCCTGTTCTTTTGAATATATTTGCCTTAATGTATGGAGTCGTTGAGCGCCATGTCAGTCCTAACCAAAAAATAAACCTTCAAAACTGGGTAAAAAAAGAGAAGCAGATTTAGCCACATTTCTGAAATATTATGCTGAATGCCTTATGTTGAAGGCATGTACAGAAATATTAAATCTAAAGGACACACGAAGAATTCTTGAAACAAATCCACCCAGTTGGGTGTTGTTTTTTTTCCTTTCAAATTTGGAAGCAAATCTACGATTTGTTTCCAAAACCTGGCAACAAAATATTCCTATTTAATATTCATATAAATGTACGCATGTGTCATATATCATCGTGTATAATGGATATATCCATGTATCTTATCTTACCCTATATTTGGAGGAAATTTAAGATTTCCCCCTCCACAAAATTCTTGGCTCCAACTGCCCCAGTTCCTGACACAACAAAGCTGAATCTGCTTATATTTTATATGCTTTCCTGTTATTTTGTGAAACAGTTCCGCAACAATTTAAAAAGGAAAAGTTAGGCCAGACTGGCCTCCTGGAATAAGAATATTTTGAGGGCACGGCGGAAAGTGCGTAGATCGGGGATCCTCCGTATCTCCGGGGAGAGCTCGTTCCAGATGGCAGGTGCCCCCAACTCCACCATCATACCTATATGATATGATATAATATTCCAATATTTGAAGGGCTGCCCCAAAGAAGAGGGAGTCAAGCTATTCTCCAAAGCACCTGGAAGCCAGGACAAGAAGCAATAGGTGGAAACTCATCAAGGAGAGAAGCAACTTAGAACTAAGGAGAAATTTCCTGACGGTGAGAACAATTAACCAGTGGAACAGAAGTTGCCTTCAGAAATTGTGAGTGATCCATCACTGGAGGTTTTTAAGAAGAGACTGGACAGCCACTTGTCTGAAACGGTCTAGGGTCTCCTATTTGAGTAGGGGACTGTACTAGAAGATCTCCAAGATCCCTTCCAACTCTATTCTGATTCAATGGATGGAAACTAATCAAGGGGAGAAGAACCCTGGAACTAAGGAGAAACTTCCTAATAGGGAGGACAATTGACCAGTGGAACAGAAGAAGTTGCCTTCAGAAGTCTTGGGTGCTCCAAGGTTATTCCAAAAGAGACTAGACAACCACTTATCTGAAATGCCACAGGGTCTCCTGCTCGAGCAGCTTGTTGGACTAGAAGATCTCCAAGATCCCTTCCAACTCTGTTATTCTGTTAAAATAAAACGATGTGGAGTTTTCTTCTGCACTCACTTTACACGGATCCCCATCATGCAGTCTCAAAATTTCCAACCCATGCGATTGTGTGTTGGTTCAAGGCACTTTCCCCTCCTATCTTGGGGTTCATTAGTTTGCTAATGAGAGGTCCTTCTCATTTTTAGCCTTTGTTTGCAAGAGGTGAACTCCTTTCTCCAAATATTTCCTGATAGACGGAGCACATTGCGTTTGAAAGCCATCTGTGCTGGAGAAATATCCTCCAGAGATATGACCTTCTTGAAAGCAGATGTCGCTTTGCTTCATTGTCTTTTGCACCAATCTCTGATGTGCTCTGTCACACCAAACTGTTACAGTTTTTTTCAACTGGTGCTCCAATCTCGTCAAAGATAAAGGTTTGGGCCTCTACCAATCCCGGGCAATAAACTTGATGATTCTCAAAAGAGCATCTGGGCTAGCAACAGTGGAAGGAGAAATTAAAACGATGCCACTGTTCGTTTTGATGGTCACCCACACAACGAAGGATTAACAGAGTTGGAAGGGACCTTGTCGGTCATCTAGTCCAACCCCTTGCCCAAGCTGGAGACCCTACACCATTTCTGACAGAGGGCAGTCCAGTCTCTTCTTGAAAGCCTCCAGGGATGAAGCTCCCAGCAACTTCTATTCCATGGGTTGATTGTTCTCACTGTCAGAAAATTTCTCCTTATTTCTAGGTTGAATCTCTCCTCATTCAGTTTTCACCCATTGTTCCTTGTCTGGTCTCTGGGTGCCTTGGAGAATAGCTTGATCCCCTCTTCTCTGGGGCAGCCCCTCAAATATTGGAAGATGCTATCCTGTCTCCCCTGGTTCTTCTCTTCACTAGACCAGCCATGCCCAATTCCTGCGACCGTTCATTGTATGTTTGAGCCTCCAGGCCCCTCATCATCTTGATTGCTCTTCTCTGCACTCTTTCTAGAGTCTCAACATCTTTTCTATAGTGTGGTGACCAAACTGGATGCAGTAGTGGAGAACAAGGCTTCTTAAAAAGCAAGATGTCAGGATTCCAAGTGATAGATCCATAGCAAGCAAAACTCCGAGGCAGGTAGATTCTCTCAAAGAATAGCTTTATTGGAAATACCATATTGGCACAGATACAGTGAAAACCGACTCTAAAGGTTTTCACCTAGTTAAAAGAGAAAGTTTTCCCACAACCCCAAACAATGAGTCACATGGTCCGATCAAGATGCTGTCTGGTCGTCTGGTGACCTCCTCCTCCTCCCACGGTCCAGGTGTGAGAATGATCTTGGGTCTCAAGAGAAAATATTTTGTTTTGGCCACAGAAAGCCCTCTATCTCTAATCCCCCCCCCTCTCCTACAATTCCAGTGCTGCAACATTGAAGCTCCAATATGGCTCCGGTCAGGCCAAAAAGCATGAAGTAGTCACAAAGGCCCTGACATCTGTTGGGAGCAGACTTCTCCCCAACTCGCCACAGCCAATTCCCTACGGCCAACTCATCGTGGCCGCTCACTACATCCAACTCACTGCGGGATAAGAGTTACACTAGTATCTTATATTCTTATTAGGGATCGTACCGGAGATATGTAATAAAGGAGTGCAATATTTAATGGTAAATCTCTTGACTGCAGCCAGAATTGTATTTGCTAAAATACTGGAAAGGAGAAAAGTTACCTAACGATGAAGAAATTATTAAGAAAATGATGGATTGTGCCGAAATGAGCAAATCGACATTTGAAATAAGAGAACAGGAAGATAGACAATATTATTTGATATGGGATTTATTTTATCAATGGATAGAGAATAAGAATTGGAAATAATTACGATATAAATGATGTTGAAACTTTTTGAAAATAAGTTAGAATAGAATAGAATAGAATAGAATAGAATAGAATAGAATAGAATAGAATAGAATAGAATAGAATAGAATAGAATAGAATAGAATAGAATAGAATAGAATAGAATAGAATAGAAAATATGGAATGGAATGGAATAGAATAGAAAATATGGAATGGAATGGAACAGAACGGAACGGAACGGAACGGAACGGAACGGAACAGAACAGAACAGAACAGAACAGAACAGAACAGAATAGAAAATGGAATGGAATGGAATGGAATGGAAAATATGGAATGGAATGGAATGGAATGGAATGGAATAGAATAGAATAGAATAGAATAGAATAGAATAGAATAGAATAGAATAGAATAGAATAGAATAGAATAGAAACAGTTGGAAGGGACCCTGGAGGTCTTCTAGTCCAACCCCCTGTTTAGTCAGGAAACCCTACACCACTTCAGAAAAATGGTTATCCAATCTCTTTTTAAAGACTGCCAGTGTTTTAAACTGATAGCAGTTCCTGTCCTACTTTTCTATAGCTTGGGATACGGAAAAGTTGTCCCTCTGTAGGGAATTTTAAGTATATATTCCCATTCTCGATGTTCGGAGCAGAGAGGCAACAAACGTTAATTTCTTCATTTTTGTTTTTAATACTTATTTATAATCTATAAGCTTGTCTAGAGCTGTGATCCTTCGAGCAGCTAAGGATGACTAAGAGCGATGTTGTTCAGAAGGATGAGGCAGTTATGCCAACATGATTATTTGGGGGATAAAACTCTTCGTGACAACTCGTGAAAATGAAGTCCATACATTATTTGTGAATGTGTATTTTTAAAATCTTATCCTTCGATTTTCGTGGCCTTTAATAATGACATTTCAAATATCGTTTATCTGCCATGCCCTGAAATCTGAGGTTTTACGTCACTTCGGTGCTTCAATTAATTGCATATGAATTTGCCAAAAAAAGTCTGAAATTTGGATTTGGCAGAGAGATGTTGACAAAGATGAAGGAAGAGGAATGCCCCAGTCATTTTAACTACTGATTATGCTCTGCATATCTAGATAAATGGACATTTTTGTTTTTAGGGAAGAATGAACTTCTGGCTGAAAGAAAGTAAGCTTTTAAAACAAAGACATGTGGGTGGTTTTAATGAAAATTGTTTGCAGAAGAGAGGAGGAAAGGGAAGGAAAGGAAAGGAAGAAGAAAAGGGGGAAGAAGAAAGGAAAAGAGGAGAGAGGATGGAGAGAAGGAAAAGAAGAGGGGAAGGGAAGGAAGAAAAAGGAAGAAGGAAGGGAAGAACAGGAATAGGAAAGGAAAGGAAAAAAGGAGAGGTTTTAGTCCTGTGTATAAGTGTTCCTATGTTTTGCTTCTTATATTGCTTTTCAATTATTATTGTGTATTAATTTTATTGCAAATATTTATATTTGTAAATAAAATGAAAAAAGGAGAGAAGGGAGGGAGGGAAGGAAGGAAAAGAAGAGAGGAGGGGAAGAAGAGAAAAGGAAGGAAGGGGGGAAGGGAAGGAAAGGAGGAGAGGAAAGGAAAAAAGAAAGAAGGGAGGGAGGGAAGGAAGGAAAAGAAGAGGGAAGGTAAGGAAGAGAAAGGAAGAAGGAAGGGAAGAACAGGAATAGGAAAGAAAAGGAAAAAGGGAGAGAAGGGAGGGAGGGAAGAAGAAAAGAGGGGAGGGGAGGAAGAGAAAAGGAAGGAAGGGGGGAAGGGAAGGAAGAGGGAAGGAAAGGAGAGGAGAGGAAAGGAGAAAAAGAGAGAAGGGAAGGAGGGAAGGAAAAGGAAGAGGAAAGGGCCCAAACACAGATATACAAAGAGAGAGACACACAGAGAGAAAGAGATGGAATATGGTTGTGTGAATTCAATATTCACATAACTCCTTTCTCTAAGAACTTTGGAGGGAACCAAAATAAAAATGGCATCTTGCAGGACATCAATATATGTAAAAAAAAAAAAAGTGTTATTTCTGAGTGAATGCAAATCTCTTCCTTAACTCCTGCGCAGCACATTTTCTTCTGGATTTGCAGCTCCTCCTGAGGTACAGGTGCCTTGCTACGTATTTTCAAAGTTTTATTTGGTTCAAGGATTTTGTTCAAAACAGACTTGCCAAGACTCCATTCAAACCTGAGGAAAGAGGGTGGAGATTTAATGAGTTGACTTCTTAAAGCGGCAGCATCTTTCTTCTGGCTCTCACGGAATGCTGGAAGAAGACGGGGCTGCTTTAATGAGAAATAGGGACCTGTGAATCACGTCTCAAACGCAAAGGTGCCTCACAGCTGGGTCTCAAGGTACCCAGCTGTGAGGCACCTTTTCTTGGGAAAGGTCTTCCTGTTGTCTATGGAAGGAGTGAAGTGCTTGGGTACCTACCACAGGATATAGAATTTACGATTGCACAGACTCTCTGTAGGTGAAGTATTGAGGTCCTCTGACTGTCCCTAGCTTTTGCATTGAATTTGGGATTTTTCAATTCTCCCGCATCATTACTATTAACTGTGTAACAAGAAACGCAGATGTTCTACTATAGCTAGTGAAGCTAAAGGCATGGAATGTTGAAAGTCAACAGTTGTTCCTTCTTCCTTCCACTTCAAAATTTGAAATAGGACCATCTCCTCCTCCTCCTCCCCTCCCCTTCTTCCTCTTCCTCTTCCTCTTCCTCTCATTCTTCCTCTCCTTGTTCTCCTTCTCCTCTTCCTCCTCTTCTTCTTCCTCCTCTTCTCCTCCTTCTTCTTCTCCACCTCCTCCTCCTCTTCCTCCTCTTCCTCCTCCTCCTCTTCTTCTTCTTCTGCTTCTCCCCCCACTCCTCCTCCTCCTCCTCCTCCTCCTCCTCCTCCTCCTCCTCCTCCTCCTCCTCCTCCTCTTCTTCTTCTTCTTCTTCTTCTTCTTCTTCTTCTTCTTCTTCTTCTTCTTCTTCTTCTTCTTCTTCTTCTTCTTCTTCTTCTTCTTCTTCTTCTTCTTCCAGAACATATCATTAAAAGCATCATTATTTATTAAGATACGGGATGAAACAGGATCTTCCATTCGAGGTGTGGAAGCCGACCAGGCAGGAGAACACCAGCTCAGCTTTTTGCTCAAACAGTAGCCAGGACTCCTGGGTAGACCGTCTGAAAGTTGCTGACGTGACCTCTTTTGAGCCTTCCGTGCTTTCTTGAACGTGCTGTGTTTATATGTCTCCGTCTATGTATTTCTGTAAAAGAGAAGAGCGGCTGTAAAAATAGACAAACCATTAAATTTTCATAGGAACATATAAAACCCATCAAAGGAATCAAGAGTAACCTTCCCGTGCAACTGCATCATTTCAGCGCCCCGGGGAAACATGGTACAAACGCATGTTTGAACAGGAATTCACGAGGTGTTGTGATCTCAACGATCGCTTGTAATCCCGTCTTTTGGTTTTAAGATACTAAAGCTCCGGAGGGAAGCTACGAGATAGAAGGAAGCAGCCTGTGGAGGCACAATTCTTGGTTTGCTCACAGGCTGTGGCAGCTGATGATGGGTCCAGGGGCATTGGGAGATGATAGAGCCACAGGAGGAGGGGGAAATCCAGTGATTTCTGGCCGCCTTCTCTGTAGCAGGACCCATTGTCCTTCTTGAAGCTGTTGGTGATAGGAAGGGGACAGGCTAAAATTTGAGGGGTCCTTGATGTTCTCTGAGTGGTTTCCTTTTTAGACGTTTCATTACCGTTCATTCATTCATGCAAGACTAGGATTGTGATGATTCTACCCTCAATTTTGGGTTGTAAAAATGTCCGTTAGGAGTTGAAAGAAGAGAAAGAAGAATCCCTTCTCAAGTATTAATTAGTGGGCAGGAAGACCCGGGTTGCAGAGCCTCGTTCGAACGTCCCCTTCGGTAAGAACAAACGGCATGCCCACCAGTAGCGGGTTTCACTTACCTTCCCTACCGGTTTGCTATTGGGAGCGTGAGCGCGTGGCACTTCTCCGACTGCCTGTGATGACGTCTGGGCAGGTGGGAGGAGCCTCCCACCACCGCCGCTACTGTTTCGCCCAAACCGGGATGAACTAGTAGCAACCCACCACTGATTCCCACCTGGGCTACATCATTCCTCTCGAAAGCTTAGTGTTGGGTTTTTAACCCAGAAACAGAAGTCTCTCTGTGTAACATAGGGCCAATAATACCCTTTAGTTCAGCATTTCCCACGGATGGGATATTATTATTTTCTCTTGGAAAGTATACTTGAGCTTTTGGTGGGGTTTTTTCTCTCTCTCTCCTTCGGCTCTTCTCCAGAGACCTGAAGTCCTGGAGAGGAAATGCAATATCAGGGTTTCCCTTCTGAGATGGGGAGGGAAGTAGGGAAGCGACCCAGCTTTGAGGCTGCTCTAAATTACTTCTCCGGCATTTCTCAGTTGGAGAAGGAGATGTTATGGTTGATGATGATAAAACGATGGCCATGCTGGGACTCCTCTCTGAATTCCACCCCGCTGTTCCTTCATTAAGCTTGCTGTCTTAGCCCCATCGCC
Organism: Coluber constrictor foxii; assembly: GCA_038048745.1. Taxonomy (NCBI): domain Eukaryota; kingdom Metazoa; phylum Chordata; class Lepidosauria; order Squamata; family Colubridae; genus Coluber; species Coluber constrictor. The sequence continues at coordinate 74,212,166 of CM075965.1, read as the reverse complement.
TCCTTCCACGCAAGAGGGGGAAATTAGGTTTTCTGAATAATGCAGCTCAGCCATGGGGGAGCCATTCGTTGAAGGGATCGAGAGCTGGAAGGGGCCTTCGGAGGTTTTCTAATCCATCCCCCCCTACGCAAGCAGGAGACCCCGTACAATTTCAGAGAAGCGAGAGTCTATCACAACCTGGACAAATGGGTTGCCCAATCTTTTCTTACAAAGCTCCAGTGATGGAGCACCCACAATTTTTCCTTTCCAGAGATTCATTGTTCCACTGAAATTAATAACACCATCACTCCGCTAAACAAATAATTCCCTCAACCCTGTCAAACTAGTTATTAAGTCTGCATTACTATTAATCTTCTCATCATTCTCACCACCCATCTCCTCCCGCTTATGACTGTGTGACTGTAATTTTGTTGTTGGTATCCTTAAGATTTATATTGATATTTTTTCCTGATTGCTTATTTGTACCCTATGACTATCATTAAGTGTTGTACCTTATGATTCTTGATGAACTTATCTTTTCTTTTATGTATACTGAGAGCATCTGCACCAAAGACAAATTTAATTGGTTAATTGGTTTCAGTAGGGGTGTTTTAAATTTTATTGGGCCAATATTTGTTTAATTCTTTTAAAAATTTTAAATTTTGTATGTGATGTTTTTTATCTTTGGCTGTTCACCGCCCTGAGTCCAGTCCAGAATTCTATTCTATTCTATTCTATTCTATTCTATTCTATTCTATTCTATTCTATTCTATTCTATTCTATTCTATTCTATTCTATTCTATTCTATTCTATTCTATTCTATTCTATCCCATCCCATCCCATCCCATCCCATCCCATCCCATCCCATCCCATCCCATCCCATCCCATCCCATCCCATCCCATCCCATCCCATCCCATCCTCTATTCTATTCTATTCTATTCTATTCTATTCTATTCTATTCTATTCTATTCTATTCTATTCTATTCTATTCTATTCTATTCTACTCTACTCTACTCTACTCTACTCTACTCTACTCTACTCTACTCTACTCTACTCTACTCCACTCCACTCCACTCCACTCCACTCCACTCCACTCCACTCCACTCCATTCCATTCCATTCCATTCCATTCCATTCCATTCCATTCCATTCTATGCTATTTCTATTCTTCCATTCCATACTCTCTTCCCTTCCCTTCCCTTCCCTTCCCTTCCCTTCCCTTCCCTTCCCTTCCCTTCCCTTCCCTTCCCTTCCCTTCCCTTCCATTCTATTCCATATTTTCTATTCTATTCTATTCTATTCTATTCTATTCTATTCTATTCTATTCTATTCTATTCTATTCTATTCTATTCTATTCCATTCCATTCCATTCCATTCCATTCCATTCCATTCCATTCCATTCCATTCTAATTGTTCTAATTGTCAGGAAATTTCTCCTTAGCTCTAGATTGTATCTCTCCTTCGTAAGTGTCAATTTGTTATGTTTTTAGGTGCTTTGAAGAATAGCTTGACCCGCTCCTCTTCTTTGTGGTAGACCCTCAAATATTGCAAGACCGCTATCATGTCTCCCCTAATCCTTTTCTTCATCAAACTAGACATACCCAGTTCCTGCAACCATTCTTTAGCCTCCAGTCCCCTAATCCTCTTTGTGGCTCTTCTCTGCACTCTTCCTAGAGTCCCAACATCTTTTTCTCCTTCCTCCTCTTCCTCTATGATCTCTGTGGACCACACCTATGGATTCCAAGATTGCAGTGGGACATTTTGTACTTTACTACTAATGTACATTCAGTGGCTCTTTGTTGCTCTTCTCTGCTCTCTTTCTAGAGTCTCAACATCCTTTTTGTATCCTGGTGACCAAAACTGGATGCCGTATTCCAAGTGTGGCCTTACCAAGGCATTATAAAGTGGTATTAACACTTCATGTGATCTTGATTCCATCCCTCTGTTAATGCAGCCTAGGACTGTGTTGGCTTTTTTGGCAGCTGCAGCACACGGCTGGCTCCTATTTAAATGATGGTTCAAGACAATTGTTTAAAAAGTTTCCCTTTTGGCAATGGAGCACCCAAATTGTTGGCCAATTAATTTCAGATCTTTCAGTGTTAAATAACAACCCTAACCCTTATAATATGGTAGTCCTCAACTTACAACAGCTCATTTCAGTGGCTGTTTTCAACATCAGTTAAAAAAAAGTGACTTATTGTGACCGTTTCAACATCCCCACAGTCACATGATCAAAATCCAACACTTGGCAACTGACTCGTATTTATGACAGTCTCGGTGTCCCGGGCTCATGTGATCCCCTTTTTTGACCGTCCGACAAGCGAAGTCAATGGGAAAGCCAGATTCACTTAATAACCAGGTTACTCACTGAACAATGGCAGTTCATTCGCTTAACAACGGTGTCAAGAAAAGCGGTAAAATGGGGCAAAACTCGCCTGACAAATGCCTCACTTCGCAACAGAAAATTTTTGAGGGGGGGGGTCCGTTGTCGTCATAAGTCGAGGACTACCTATGTTACAAAATGGGGGAAACGGTTTGGCTTATTGGACATCGTAGGGAATGCAGGCGAAGTTTGGATTCAGTCCCCTTGGACTTGGAGATGAAATTCAGGAGATAATTAATACTCTAGTTTTATTTTATGATTGCCACTTTTAGGGCTGAGAAACTGGCCTCCACCAAGGTGAATTTCTCAGGCCTGCGGGCACTAAACAAATCACTGTGCATCGATGGACAACCTGCCCCTGATTCCTAGCAGTGGAACATTGATATGTACCGCTTGTCAACATTTAAATTAAATTTTTCTGAATTCCTTTTGACAAAGGGGCCAGGGCACAGGAGCCTTTCCAAGGAACGCGATCGGATCTTTTTGAAGTTGTGTTTACAACGTAATTATCCAGGCCTTTTGTGTCCTGAATTCTGTGAATTAAAAGGGAGGAAAGGGATTCTTTTTAAGCCCAGTCCTTGATAATTGTATGGAAGTGGTTTGCTGCTGATTTTTTGAAAATTAAAAAAAAAAGAAGAGTATAAAGTCCAAAGCCTTTGCTGATTATCTGGTTTTTATTTTAGAACAACCAATATTGACCAGACCCAGGGGTGAAATGCTCCCGGTTCGGACCAGATCATCCGGAGAACCAATAGCAAAAATCCCTCCCCCCCCCATTGCCCAGCTGAGCTGCGCAATCATCAGACGCTTTTTTTTAATTTTTAAAAGCATTTTTTCTACAACCTCTTCGGCTGAAGAGGTTATAGAAAAAGTAAAAACGTAGTAAAGTGTTTTTAAAAGTAAAAACAAAGCCTCTGCCCATCAGGCAAGTCAACTGGGATCGTCAGTGGCTTTAATTTTGAGTGGGACTCAAAATTAGTAAACTCAAAATGAAGGCATTAACGAAAAATCTCACCAAGAATCAGGAGAAAGAATTAGAAGATAAAATGGGTATCCAAACGACTAAAAAAAATAAAATACTTAGGAAGATGGTTAACAAATAAAGGTTCATCAATAAAAGAAGACAACTATAATAAATTCATACTACAGATAAAGAAAGATTTGGAAATCTGGAAAAAATTACAATTATCCTTCTTAAGAAAAATAGCATTGATTAAAATGAACGTTCTACCACGAATAATATTCTTATTTCAAGTAGTACCCATCAAATTAGGAAAAAAAATCTTTAAAGATCTAAATAAAATAATAGCAAACTATATCTGGCAGGGGGAAAAAAAATCAAGAATTAAAATACAATCATTACAAGATAGTAGGAAAAAAGGAGGTTTTGGACTTCCAGATTGGGAAAATTATTATAAGGCAACATCACTTATCTGGAGTAAAGACTGGATGGAATTAAGAAATAAAAGAATGTTAACATTAGAGGGGCACGATTTACAGAGAGCGTGGCACGCTTTTTTACAGGAAGGAAAATATGGACAGCTACATTCATCTTCCAGCCTGTTTTACAATCCTGCTAAATTACCTAGTAGGTTTCCATCCATATCTTAACTCTGTTTAGTTTTCAGCAAGTCCAGCAACGAATGTCAGATGCTGCTATTTCTGAAAAGTTTATTTATTTATTTATTTATTTATTTTTGGCCTCTAACTGTGAAGTAAAAAAGGACTCGCTGAACTTTCGTAATTAGCTTGATCCAATAAAACGATGGAAATAGGACGAACTCCTTAGCATGAACCTTAGCCTCTAAATTTGGGACGAATTTTCAAATCTGTGCTCAGACCTGGGATATTTGTGGGAAGGAGAAGGAATGAGAACTCTTGAATTCCTAGTTGGTCTGAAGATTAGGACCCTAACCTGCTTCGGTTCATGTTCAAACAAGTGTCTTGGACACTATGAGTTGAAGACAAATGCTTCATCTGTAGACTTCTTCAACTGTAGATTTCTGTGTTGTTACTTCTGCCCATAACTTGGGTCATCATATCTTTTCATCAGAATAGAGCTGGGAGGAATTTTGGAGGCCTTCTAGTCCAACTCCCTTCTCAAGCAGAAGACCGTAGACCAGTGATGGTGAAACTAGCGAGAGCCCGTACCATTTCAGACAAGTGACTGTCCAGTCTCTTCTTGAAAGCCTCCAGGGATGAAGCTCCCACAACTTCTGAAGGCAACTTCTGTTCCATTGGTTAATTGCCCTCACTGTCAGGAAATTTCTCCTTAATTCCAGGTTGCTTCTCTCCTTGATGAGTTTCCATCCATTGTTTATTCCCTTCAGGTGCTTTGGAGAATAGCTTGACTGCCTCTTCTTTGGGACAGGCCCTCAAATACTAGAATTCTCCTATCATGTCCCCCCATTAGTCCTTCTTTTCTCTAGACTATCCAAACCCAAATCCTGCAACCGTTCGCCATACGTTTTAGTCTCCAGGCCTTTAATCATCTTCATTGCTCTTCTCTGCGCTTTTTCCGAAGTCTCAACTAGGTGCACCATTCCAGGTGTGGTTTTACTAAGGCTTTATAAAACGGTGCTAATACTTCACGTGATCTTGATTGTATGTTATCTTGTGAGCTTGATTCTTTCTAGGAGGAAAGTCTTGGTGTCCTCTGAGCTTGGTTGTTTTCTTGGAGACGTTTTTTGACCCAACCAAGTAACATCATCAGTGCTAGAAGGGAGAGGAGTTTGCAGAGAGGAGGCAAAAATTGTTGTCCCCGGTGCTCTCTGAGCTTACTCAGGGACTTCTCACACACCTTTATACTTCCACTTTCCTTCGACGATCTTTTTAACTTCCCATCGGTTTTTTTTGTTTGTTTGTTTTTTAATCAAACCCAGATATTTGAACGGGGCAGATCCTTGTTAAAAAAAGCCAAGACTGGATGTGTAGGTAGATCTCATCCTTCACACACAAACCCCTCCAGTCCCCACGGTGGAGGGAGAGAGAGGGGTGTGCTGAACAGAAATGAAAACTAATTGAAGAGCCGTTAAAGCGCTAAACGCTTCCCCCGAAAGGAACCTTCCTCCAGTTATCTGCATTCGCAGCACAGAACAAGTTGGCGAGTATTTAAGATAATTCCCAAGAGCTGGCTATTTTTAGTTCCCTCCTAAGCTTCTCTAAGAGCTTTTTCAGCTGTGCTTTTTTTCCTTTAACCTGGCCTTACAAGCTAAACCATTAAGCTGTCCGATTTCCGCCTTACACCAGGAGAGGAGAGAGCTCAGCAAACCCTCCACGGTGGTGAGAGTATTTCAGCTTATCTAGATATTTTAAGAGAGGCCCTCCCAATATGGGTTCTCTTTTTTTCTCCCCCCTAAACATCACTCTCCGGCTGGCCGCAGAGTCGGGAGGGAATGGGGATTTTGCAATATCCGCCATCCCGCCCAGGAGTGAGCGGGAAATGGGGAGGGAATGGAGATTTTGCAGTATCCTTCCCCAGCCATGCCCACTAAGCCACACCCACAGAACCGGTGGTAAAAAAAAATGGATTTCATCACTGATACACATACAGTATATACATACATACATACACACATTGACTCTAGGGGGCGGTGCTCCTCTCTATTTCAAAGCCGAAGAGCCAGCGCTGTCCGAAGACGTCTCCGTGGTCATGTGGCCGGCATGACTCAACGCCAAAGGCGCACGGAACGCTCTTCCCTTCCCACCAAAGGTGGTCCCTATTTTTCTACTTGCATTTTTTACCTGCTTTCGAACTGCTAGGTTGGCAGAAGCTGCGACAAGTCATGGGAACTCACGCCGTTATACACGGCACTCGAACCGCTGAACTGCCGACCTATCGATCGACAAGCCCTGCTGTTTTTGAACCTGTCGAAAAAAGGGAAAATCAAAATACTCGGCTGTTTCTAGAAGCCGCTTAAAGGAAGAGGAATTGCTACAGGTGTTCCTCGATGTACGACCACAACGGACTCCCAGATTCCGTTTGCAGTTGTTCAGTGAGTTGTGCCTCATTTTATGACCCGGTTTTGGCTGCGGTTGTTTCAGCTAATCCCAGCAGTTGTCAAATGAATCACCGACAGATAGTCCTTGGCTTAACAATGGTTCATTTAGCGACCGTTTGAAGTTACGCCGGCACCGAAATGAAAAATGTTCCTCTTAACATTCACACTATCAAATTCATTTTCAGTTAGACCAGTGTTTCTCAACCTTGGAAGCTTGAAGATGGATGGACTTCAACTCCCAGAATCCCCCAGTCTGGCTGGGGGATTCTGGGAGTTGAAGTCCACCCATCTTCAAGCTACCAAGGTTGAGAAACGCTGAGTTAGACCAATAAAACTCCCAAATGGCTCCAATTAACTCATTAAATGTAAATCTCTCTCCTTCAAGTGACCCTCATAAAATAAAAAGGATTCCCTTCTCATATACATCCTTTTTAAAACTCTATGTAAACTTTTCTTTACGCCAATACATCTTTTTCTTTAACTTTCTCTTAACGTAGATACTTCCAAATACACTTTACAAGCTTTAAGGATTACTCGAGCATTATATGTAAAAGGGAGGAGAAAATGTGCATTTTTAGATCCACTCTACCTTAAAGCATTCTTTCAGTGACAAATATCAGGCCGGATAAAAATCCATCCTAATGCCAATTGACTCATGAAGTTTCAGGCACTCCTTCCAGTTTATCTTCACGAAATGAAATTTTCTTCTTCTCTGGAATCCCAAAGCTGCTCTCCCTCCACCCCCCAAGAAGCAGTTGGACTTTCTGGTTTTTCTTTGAAGATGTTTCACTTCTCATCCAAGAAGCTTCTTCAGTTCTGACTGGATGGCGGGGAGAGTTTTCCAGGCAGTTGCCTCTTGAAAAAGCACCTGGATGGCTGAGAATCTCCATCAACGTTCTTCTCTGGAATAGTTTATATTGTGTAGTTATAAACTTCTCTTATAAACGTATTGAGGGCAATAGGCTGATGTTGTAAACCACTTAGAGAGGGCTGGAAAGTATATAAATCTACGTGCTATGGCTATTCCTTCCCTCTCTCCCTCCCTCCCTCCTTCCTTTTGATTCCTTCCTTCCCTCCCTCCCTCCTTCCCTCCTTCTGTTTCCTTCCTTCCTTCCTTCCTTCCTTCCTTCCTTCCTTCCTTCCTTCCTTCCTTCCTTCCTTCCTTCCTTCCTTCCTTCCTTCCTTCCTTCCTTCCTTCCTTCCTTCCTTCCTTGATGGCACATTGGTTGGAAATGTAGTTTTGCAGGCTGACTCTGCCCACTGCCAGGAGTTCAATCCTGAAAGGGGTCAGGGTTAACTCAGCCTTCCATCCTTCCGAGGTGGGTAAAATGAGGAGCCAGATGGTTGGGGAACAAGAGGCTGACTCTGTAAACTGCTTAGAGAGGGCTGTAAAGAAAGCACTGTGAAGCGGGATATAAGTCTTAAGTGCCATTGCTATTGCCCTTCCTTCCTTCCTTCCTTCCATCCCTCCATCCTTCTGTTTCCTTCCTTCCTTCCCTCCCTCCAGTGATGGGTTGCTCCCGGTTCAGACTGGTTCTATAGAACCAGTAGTAAAACCGTCGGGAGGCTTCACTCACTGACCCTGATGTCAGGAGAAGCGATCTGCCCATGTGCAGAAGAAAGGTGCATGCGCGAGTGAAGTACATGTGTGCGAGATCCTGTTGCGAACCAGTAGTAAAGGTAAGTAGAATCCACCCCTGCTTCCTTGCCTACCTCCTTCCTTCCTTCCTTCCTTCCTTCCTTCCTTCCTTCCTTCCTTCCTTCCTTCCTTCCTTCCTTCCTTCCTTCCTTCCTTCCTTCCTTCCTTCCTTCCTTCCTTCCATGGTGGCACAGTTGTTAGAATGCAGCATTGAAGGCTAACTCTGCCAACTGCCACGAGTTTGATCCTGACCGGCTCAAGGTCGACTCAGCCTTCCATCCTTCTGAGGGCAGTAAAATGAGGACCCAGATTGTCGGGGGCAATATGGTGACTCTTTCAAACCGTTTAGAGAGGGCTGTGAAGCACTTGTGAAGCGGTATATAAGTCCAAGTGCTATTGCTATTGCTACCTTCTGGTACACAGGTGCTTCAGATTGTATTGGTGTTGTAAGCAAAGATGTAGTGACTCATGCATGACCTGATGGTACAAATAACATGTTATGTGTAAACTAACAAGGGAGGATCTTTTGGGAACCAGCTAAACAAGACTATCCCAAGCTGGTGGGTTCCAGCTATGTTGAACTTCAACCCATCCCATTCCCAATAACTTGCTGTCTTTTATTGGTGTGTAGCTGTGCGAGCGATTCTGTAGAATTTACAAAACGCCCATTTGCTGTTTAGGATAAACATCGGCTCCTGGCCACACCCGAGAAATAGTATCCCTGCTCCTTGTTTGTGGTAGATAAGACGTAAGACCCCGCTCCTTTTAGCTGAACTCTTCCAGCCAACTCTTGCCGATGTGTCAGGCTTCATGTTTGCCTCAGAATGGAGTGCTGATAAAACCCGAGCTGAGTGGGGAAGATATTTTGACATATTAAAACAGGCCCCAATCTGTTTTAAGAGTCGCAACGAAAGCTGGAACATCCAACCGCTTTCAAGAAAATGTCACCCAAAAGCAGAATCTTTTTTTTGTGCCAATAATAAGAATTAGAAACAATTTGTCATGTCCTCTCCCAAGAATTGGAATCACGTAAAGGTTGAAAGAGATCTAATCCAGAGGTCTGTAGAGATTCTCAGTCAAGAGACGCGGTGGCGCAGTGGTGAGAGTGCGGTACTGCAGGCTCCTTCTGCTGACTGCCGGCTGCCTGCAATTTGTCACCAGGCTCAAGGTTGGACTCAACCTTCCGTCCTTCCGAGGTGGGTAAAATGAGGACCCAGATGGTTGGGGGTCAAGAGGCTGATTCTGTAAACCGCTTAGAGAGGTGTTTTCTTAAGGGGGAAAGCCTGAGGAACATGAGACCCTCCTGATGTTTGCAGCACTTCTCAAGACTTCTGTTGGGGGCTTCCATTTGAAAATAAGCAGTGCTGGACCACTTTGACAGCAGGCGGGGCCGAGCCTGTCACTCTGCTTTTGAAAGGCTATCAGAGAATTAGACGACTGTTCAGCTTTGCCCATACAAGTAATCTCAGGATATAAGGAGTGTCGCTGTGCCACATGTCCCAAACCCTGGGCTATTAGATCAAGTGTGAGTGATATATCGCCACTTGAAAAGTCCTGGAGTCACATGAGCATAATTCCTTGGTGCTGTTTAGCACAACACGTTTAATAAGCCATGGTTTGCTGTCTCCATCCACCCCCAAAGGCTACGTTTGGAAGAATGACGTGCCAAGGAGGGGGACCCCGCCCCCTTTAAGAAATACTTCTATCATTCATGATGGCTGTGTTCAGAAAATTGAAAAAATATTGTTAAAAAATTTAAAAAAATTGGTTGCAGGAAATAACCGGAGCTCAACTGGAATATACACTGGAACTGTTCCTTTTGGGGATGATGAAAAAAACTTAGGATAAGAAAACAAGACATCTGATCCTACATATAATGACCGTGACAATATTGGTCTTTGCGCAACGTTGGAAAAATGCAGAGACGCCCTCCGATGGCTTAATAATCAAAAAAATCTTTGCGCTGAAATGGACAAACTAACATTGGAATTGAAAGGAATGACAGACTTGGAGTATAGTAGATACTCCATTTGTACCATTTCTCCCATGGATTAAAAACAGAAAAATAAAATAGACTCAGATATAATAGAATTCGATGAAGTTAAGTGCATAGAGTATAAGAACTGAGTAGCGATATATCGTGTAAAAGGTCACAGTTTTTTGTATTTTTGTATTTTTGTAGTTATGTTTTTAGTTTGGTTTGTTTGACAATTAATAAAATATGGGTTTTTTTTTTTAAAAAAGAAATTCTTCCTAAGTAAGAAACTTTAATTCTCTTCCCGAATATCTTTCATCTCTAACGTTCCCTCCGTTGGGCACCAAACCAGCTCATGTCATGTTTTCCAGCTCTTCAGATGTTTGATAACCTTTGTTCCTAATTTGATAGCCATAAAGGCAGAGAGCAAAATTAAGGAGGATTGAGTTCCTTGGAAGAGAGAAACCAACATATGTCAGGCACTTCTCTGCTCAATTAAACACACCAATGTGTGTTATACAATAGTATAAATTCAAGATTGATACAGGGAGGCATGAGATAATTAAAATTCTTATTGCTAATGTTTTTTTAGAGTAGAGTAGAGTAGAGTAGAGTAGAGTAGAGTAGAGTAGAGTAGAGTAGAGTAGAGTAGAGTAGAATTCTTTATTGGCCAAGTGTGATTGGACACACAAGGAATTTATCTTTGGTGCAGAAGCTCTCAGTGTACATAAAAAGAAAAGATACATTCATCAAGAATCGTAAGGTACAACACTTAATGATAGACATAGGGTACAAATAAGCAATCAAATCATATTAGGAAACAGTCAATATAAATCGTAAGAATACCAGCAACAAGGTTACACTCATACACTCATAAGTGGAAGGAGATGGGAAGTGGGAACAATGAGAAGATTAATAGTAGTGAAGACTTAGTAAATAGTCTGACAGTGTTGAGGGAATTTTTTGTTCAGCAGAGTGATGGCGTTCAGGGAAAAACTGTCCTTGTGTCTAGTTGTTCTGGTGTGCAGTGCTCTATAGCATCGTTTTGAGGGTAGGAGTTGAAACAGGTTATGTCCAGGATGCGAGGGGTCTGTAGATATTTTCACAGCCCTCTTTTTGACTCATGCAGTAGACAGGTCCTCCATGGAAGGCAGGTTGGTAGCCATTGTTTTATCTGTAGTTTTAATTATCCTCCGAAGTCCATGTCTGTCTTGTTGGGTTGCAGAGCCAAATCAGACAGTTACGGAGGTGCAGATGACAGACTCAACAATTCCTCTGTAGAACTGGATCAGCAGCTCCTTGGGCAGTTTGAGCTTTCTGAGTTGGCGCAGAAAGAACATTCTTTGTTGCGCTTTTTTGATGATGTTTTTGATGTTGGGTGTTCATTTTAGATCTTGAGATATGGTAGAACCTAGAAATTTGAAGGTCTCTACTATTGATACTGTGTTGTCCAGTATTGTGAGAGGTGGAAGTATGGAAGGGTTTCTCCTAAAGTCCACTACCATTTCTACTGTTTTGTGTGTGTTCAGTTCCAGATTGTTCTGGTCGCACCACGAGGCTAGTTGTTCAACCTCCCGTCTGTATGCGGATTCATCATTGTCTCGAATGAGACCGATCACTGTTGTGTCATCTGCAAACTTCAGTAGTTTATCAGATGGATCATTAGAGAGACAGCCATTGGTATACAAAGAGAAGAGAAGTGGGGAGAGCACACAGCCTTGAGGGGCCCCTGTGCTAATTGTACAGGTATCTGATGCGATTCTGCTTAGCTTCACCTGCTGCTTCCTCTCTGTTAGGAAGCTTATGATCCACTTGCAAATGTGTTCAGGTACCTGTAGCTGGTTTAACTTAGAAGAATGTCTGGAATGATGAGATTGAATGCTGAACTAAAGTCTACAAAGAGGACCCTTGCGTAGGTCTTTGGAGATTCAAGATGTTGTAGGATGTAGTGCAGAGCCATATTAACAGCATCATTTGTCAATCTATTTGCTCGGTATGCAAATTGCAAGGGTTCTAACAGCGGATCCGTGATGGGACAGCACTAGCCTTTCAAAGGTTTTCATGACTACAGATGTTAGAGGAACTGGTCTGTAGTCGTTCGGGTCCTTGATGGTGGGTTTCTTTGGCACTGCGATATTGCCGCCTTCGGGGGGAAAAAAACCCTCCCAGATGCTTCAGATCAGGGGTGGGTTCTAAAATTTTTGGCTACCGGTTCTGTGGGTGTGGCTTATTTTGTGGGTGTGGTCATGTGACAATTATTTAGATTTAGACCAGAGGTACTGGTCTACCAGGCTTTTAACTGCTTGCAGAGCTGTACTGGTCTACTCATTTATTTTAATAGGCACTGGTCTACTCATTTGTTTTTGCAGGCACTGTTTTACCCATTTGTTTTTGCAGGCACTGGTCTACCCATTTATTTTTGCAGGTACTGGTCTACCCATTTATTTTTGCAGGCACTGGTCTCCTCATGTATTTTTGCAGGCACTGGTCTCCTCATGTATTTTTGCAGGCACTGATCTACTCATTTGTTTTCTTTTAACACTGATCAGCTGTAGGGCGGCTCTTTGAAGCACCACGGCAAGAGTTTAAAATGTTTTTTTCCCTCTAGCCATCAGCTGGGACTCAGGAGGCAGCAATAAATTGGGGGTGGGGACAAATAAAAGGTAAGAATAATGCGGGGGGTGGGAGGGGCACGGGGGGGCAGGATGGCAGAACCGGTTCGGTGATGTCATATCGTCACTGCTATATCTGAGCCCCTCAGATATTGGAAGACTGCTATCATGTCTCCCCTAGTCCTTCTTTTCATCAGACTAGACGTACCCAATTCCAGCAACCGTTCTTCATATGCTTTAGCCTTCAGTCCCCTAATCCTCTTTGTTGGTCTTCTCTGCACTCTTTCTAGAGTCTCCACATCTTTTTCTCCTTCCTCCTCTTCCTCTATGATCCCTGTGGACCACACCTCTGGATTCCAAGATTGCAGTAGAACATTTTGTACTTTACTACTAATGTACATTCAGTGGCTAAGACGCTGAGCTTGTCGATCGAAAGGTCGACAATTCAGCGGTACGAATCCCTAGCACCGCGTAACGGGGTGAGCTCCCGTGACTTGTCCCAGCTTCTGCCAACCTAGCAGTTCGAAAGCAAGTAAAAAAATGCAAGTAGAAAAATTGGGACCACTTTGGTGGGAAGGTAAACAGCATTCCGTGCGCTTTTGGCATTGAGTCGTGCCGGCCACATGACCACGGAGACGTCTTCAGACAGCACTGGCTCTTCGGCTTTGAAATGGAGATGAGCACCGCCCCCTAGAGTCAGGAACGACTAGCAAATATCTGCCAGGGGAACCTTTACCTTTACACTAGTACAAAGGAATTACACATCCAATCTATTTATTTATTAATTTTTATGCCGCCCCTCCCCATCTCCCCATCTTGGGTGGCTTACAAGGTAATAAAAATAGAATTACAATAAGGATTATAAATGGGTAGCTTACAATGTAATGAAAATAGAACGATATAAAAATGATTATAAATCTAAGAACAATTAATATTGTTCTTATTATTAATGCAACGGTCCAAGGAGTGTTCTACCTGTGTTCCCTTTTGAGCATGACATGCAGAAAGTTTCCTTTGAGTTTACTATTATTACTTACTATTAACCGCGAGAAGCAAGTACCCCGAGGGAAGTGAAGGCTGAAGAAATGAGTCTATCCAATTTAGAGGCCGTATCAGACAAAGAAAGCAAAATGAGCAATTAGCTTAGCTGCATGTAGGCTTAGTCACAGCCAGGTTGTCAAGGGGAAATCGGGAAACCCAGGCAGTTCAAAAGAATATAGAAATTTGTTCAAGTTTAAGCTCTCTACAAAAATCTGAACTACTAATGGTCAAAGCAAATTGCTGGTAGATAAGGGTCAATGGAATTCAAGGATGGCTGGAATTTGGTCTCTTGAGGGCACGAAGGACTCAAGACTGATGATGCGTTTGGCCTCTCCCTCACCTTCAGCCTGGTCATCTCCTACACAGATGATGCGATTGTCAGGTTTCGAGGTCGTCTCAAATAAATTGCATTTCAAACAGAATCTTTGATGAAAATCTTTCATTTATTGAGCACGACATTCCTTCTCCGACTCCTTGTAGCCAACACTGACTTCCCGGCGCGAACCCCTCCCTTCCTGTCTCCACTCCTCTGGTCTCATTGGCCATCTTCCAAATCACTCTTTCCCTAATCTACCGCTCCAGCTCAAAGGAATTTCCCCCCTCCCATCCCATCTCCTAGGGGATATTATCTCCAGGGAAAATAAGTAGGTGAAAAATCAAAACGTCTCTTTCCAGATGCCCTTCTTCTCCTTCTTATGTCAGCACTAGAGTGAATGCGGCTTGGAGTGCTGACAAGGATGCTGTGTAAACGCGTTGAAGCTTCAACTCTTAAAACTGTGAGTGGACAATATTTTTGATAGTGGCTGTTTCTATTCATCTGGTAGGAGAAGGCCAGCTTTTAGATTTCCAAGAGGCTTTAATCTTTCTCTCTTGGTATTTCCAGTAGATATCCTCATATATTGTATGTTTTTCATTGCTAAAATTGGGTTGGTTATTTATTTAGCTTTCCTCACTACTATTCTCTGGATTTTTATCACGTACCGCCATATTTGTCCATGCTTATCTGCTGGTTTCCTTCCTTCCTTCTTCTGCACCACATCTTGATTTTTATTTTTATTTTTTAACTCCGGCAGAGTTTAGCTGTTTGAAAACTGAGAATGAACTGTGGTTGTCCCAGATGATTAGAAAGAGCTAGTAGATTAAACATTTTTTTAAATAGGGAAGGCAGGCCCTGGGATTTGCAGGCCTATTCACCTGACCCTTCTTCTTCTTTTTTTTTTTTACTTAAGAAGTACTATATCATCTTAAAACAATTAAATCGTACAGTAGCTGCAGGAAAGTGGGGCAGGAACTAGCAGGGGAGGAAAACTAGGGTTAAGCTGACTTTACAGAAATGAAAAGCGTGGAGAGAAATGATGATAAAACTTGAAAGAGCAACATATTTTTTTTTAAAAAAAAATCATAGCTCCCTCAAGGATATGTAAATGACTCCAACCCACCTTCTAATTAAATATATCAACACATCTTTACAAGGCGTTTCAAACGTCTTTAAATAATTAGCGTTCTTAATTGTTGATGACAACAGAATCAAAACAAGTTGATTGTTTTGTGGGACTATCTTGGGGAAAAAAAATAATAGCTGGTTGACTTTGTTTAAGAATCAGAGGGGTACCGGGTTAGAAAAGGTATTTCCACATCATCTTGATGAAGTGATATCTGAAGAATAGAGCAGAGCAGAGCAAAACGAAGAATGGAATGAAGAGTAGAGTAGAGTAGAGTAGAGTAGAGTAGAGTAGAGCAGAGCAGAGCAGAGCAGAGCAGAGCAGAGCAGAGCAGAGTAGAGTAGAGTAGAGTAGAGTAGAGTAGAACAGAACAGAACAGAACAGAACATGGAGTAGAGTAGAGTAGAGTAGAGTAGAGTAGAGTAGAGTAGAGTAGAGTAGAGTAGAGTAGAGTAGAGTAGAGAATGGAATGAATATAGAATAAAATAAAATAGAGAATAGAATGGAATGGAATGGAATCTTGAGTAGAGTAGAATAGAATAGAGTAGAGTAGAGAATGGAATGGAATGGAATGGAATGAAAATAGAATAGAAATAGAAGTAGAAATAGAGAATGAAATGAATAGAGAATGGAATGGCATGGAATAGAATAAAATAGGAACGGAACAGAAGAGAACAGAAGAGACCTGAACAGAATAGAATATAGAATAGAATGAAATATAGAATAGAATGAGAATGCAGAATAGAAGGGACCTCGGAGGTCTTCTAATCCAACCCCCTGCTTAGGCAGGAAACCCTATACCACTTCGGACAAATGGTTATCCAACCTCTTCTTAAAACCTTCCAGTGTTGGAGCATTCACAACTTCTTGTGACAAGTCGTTCCACTGATGAATTGTTCTCCCTGTCAGGAAATTTCTCCTTGGTTCTAGGTTGCATCTCTCCTTGGTTAATTTCCACCCATAGAATAGAGTAGAGCAGAGTAGGGAACAGAATAAAATAGAGAATAGAATGCAGAATGCAGAATAGAATAGAGGAATGAGGAATCTCTCTCTCTCTCTCTTGTCACTAGGAGGCAAAATGACTTAATAATGCAGACTCAATTGATCAGTTCGCACATATGTGCTAGTCGTTCCCAACTCTAGGGGGTGGTGCTTCTCTCCATTTCAAAGCCGAAGAGCCAGCACTGTCAGAAGACGTCTCTGTGGTCATGTGGCTCAATGCCAAAGGTGCACGGAACGCTGTTCCCTTCCCACCAAAGGTGGTCCCTATTTTTCTACTGGCATTTATTTTTTACGTGCTTTCGAACTGCTAGATTGGCGGAAGCTGGGACGAGCAACGGGAGCTCACCCCATTATGCGGCACTTGGGATTCGAACCGCTGAACTGCCAACCTTTCGATCGACAAGCTCAACGTCTTAGCCACTGAGCCACCACATCCCTTCTTCTAGGTGTTGCTATGCCTGGACAGAAAAACAAGCATAGCGCCTGAGCATTTGGAAACACCGTTGTTAGGCTAGTGATCAAAATCTTGGGCCGCTCTGTTTATCCATCCATCAAGCTCTTGACACCTTCCAACTATTTTTTGGGGGGTGGGAAAAAAACACACTGGATGTATTTCTTTTGCAGTGTTGTGGGGGCCCAAAAGTTTCATCTCTTTTTCTTTGCACATCACCTCCTGTTAGAGGCAACAATAATTTGATCTTCTTTGAATACTGTACAGCTAATCATCAATTTGCAACGGTACTTGAGTCCAACATTTATGTTCCTAAGCAAGACATTTATTACGGGAGTTTTTACTCCATTTGGCGGTCGGTTGTTAAGTGAGTAAGATGATTGTTAAGCGAATCCGGCTTCCCCATTGATTTTGCTTGTCAGAAGGTCACAAAATGGAATCACGTGACCCCAGGACACTGCAAACGTCATAAATGTGAACCAGTGGCCAAGCGTCCGAATTTTGATCACGAGACCATGGGGGTGCTGTAACCGTTGTAAGCATGAAGAATGGTTGTGTGCCACTTTTTTGTTTGCTGTTGTAACTTTGAATGGCCACTAAGCGAACTGTTATAAGTCAAGGACTATCTGACCTCTGCAGAAACTACAAGAGTGACCTTTTCAACCAATTATATACATTTCACCTGTATGGAGCTCTCACCTCACAATCAGGAGGCTGTGAGTTCGATCCTAGGTAGAGGCAGATATTTCTCTCTCTGGGCACACTGAGAATATATCTGCTGAACAAAACTCCTCATTGGCGACAGGGAAGGGCATCCGGCCAGTAAAACACTCTGTTAGCTCCATTCAGTTGCCCAGACTCCATCCCACAAGGGATTATGTGGTAATTAAAAGAAGATGATGTTATATATTTCACCTGTATGAGTTTCATCATGATATTATCTTATTTGGGGTCTTGTAACCCCATGTTGCTGAATCATTGCGGCCTTTCAGTCTGCCTTCACCTCATAGCTTTGTTGCCAAAAGCAGAGCTTACACTCACGATGTCTCGGGGTTTAGGGGTTTGCAACCGCTTGGAACAATGGTTGGTCAAAAGATGTAAAGTGTTTCACCAGAGGTTGTTAGCAGGATGCTGTATTTCTGGGGCAGCCAGTTGATGCTCAGTTTGTGAGCAACTTAATTGTAATGGAATTCCTGTAAGTAAACATAATGTAAACTTGTGAGTTGCAATAATTCATCAGCAGGGGGAAAAACAGACACTTGTTATTTTGCCAGAAGACTTACAGCTTCTCCTAAAATGACTAATAACAAAAAAAAGGCAATTTTATTCCCAGAACAAAGGAACAATTTCAACAAGAGACCTCAATGTTGTTGTTGCTCCTCTTCCTCCTCCTCCTCTTCTTCTTCTTCCTCTTCCTCATCCTCTTCTTTTTCTTCCTCTTCCTCTTCCTCCTCTTCTTCTTCCTTCTCCTCCCCTTCCCCTTCCTCCTCCTCCTCCTCCTCCTCTTCTTCTTCTTCCTCCTCTTCCTCTTCCTCCTCAACTTCTTCCTCCTCCTCCTCCTCCTCCTCCTCTTCTTCTTCTTCTTCTTCTTCTTCTCCCTCCTCCTCCTCCTCTTTCTCCCTCTTCTCCTCCCTTCTCCTTTTCTTCTTCTTCCTTTTCTTTTTTCCTCCTCCCTTTCTCTTTCTCTTCCTCCTCCTCCTCCTCCTCCTCCTCCTTTGGAAGGGAACTTGGAGGCCTTCTAGTCCAATCCTCTGCTGAAGCAAGATACCCTATATCATTTCAGACTCTTCTTAAAAGCCTCCAGTGATGGAGCATCCACAACTTCTGAAGGAAACTTCTGTTCCATTGGTTAATTGTACTCACTGTTAGGAAGTTTCTTCTTAATTCCAGGTTGCTTCTCTCCTTGGTTAGTTTCCATCCCTTGTTTCTTGTTCTGCCTACTGGTGCTAGAATTGCTATAGAAGCTTTTCCAAACAGATAGTAATTCTTCTCATGAAAAGAAACTAAGGATCCATTTTCTGTTTAAAAAGTTGATAGAAAAGGAAATGGAGAGATACAGAGGGAGAAGAATATTTCACTGAGCCAATCTTAAAAGTCCATAAGGAAGGTAGTTGAATGGCACAAAAAAGAAAGAAAAAGAGACTGGAACTTTTGGGACGCATAATTGAACGCAGACTGACATCTTCTTTATTAGATTTTTATCCCGTCTTTATTACTTTATATAACTCAAGGTGGTGAACGTACATAGGACACCTTCCTCCTCCTCTTCTCTTCCGCCTCTGTAACCAGGAATTTAGCCATAGTATAGTCTGTGATACAGATTTCCATACCTACAATATGAGTATGTTTTCAATCAACTGAATTATTAACGAATTTTGGGGTGTGTGTGATTTTTTTTCTTGTTTTGGTTTGAATCTTTAAAAAAACACCTTTGTTGCTTAATCTCTGAGATTAAGAAAGTCTGTCTATCGATCGATCTATTTTTCTACTGTATCCATCCATCCATTTTGTAGCTATTATGTCTGTCTGTCTGTCTGTCTATCTATCTATCTATCTATCTATCTATCTATCTATCTATCTATCTATCTATCTATCTATCTATCTATCATCTATCTGTATCTAACATCTATCCATCCATCCATCCATCCATCCATCCATCCATCCATCCATCCATCCATCCATCTATCATTTATCTACTGTATCTGTCCATCCATCCATCCATCTTGTAGCTATTATCTATTTATCTATCTATCTATCTATCTATCTATCTATCTATCTATCTATCTATCTATCTATCTATCTATCTATCATCTATGTCTATCTCTCTATCTCTAACATCTATCTATCTATCTCATTATCTATCTATCTATCTATCTATCTATCTATCTATCTATCTATCTATCTATCTATCATCTACCTACCAGCCCGCCTACTGTGTGTATAGACCTTCAGGTAGGTCCAAACTCCCTTTTCCTTCTGGATAGCTAGAAAAGCTATGGAACTCCAACAAGAGTCAGAGTTAGTTTAAGGAAACCCAACAGTTTGCGTCCCCATGTACTTCAAAGCCCCCCCTTTTTTCCCTCCCTTTTTTTTTAATTCCAAAGCACTCCTCACTCCTGACATCACTTCGCTGCAGTTTTTCAGCCAAAGCGAAAAGTAGGCAGTCAACTGTAGGGCCGGGAATGTGTTGAAGTCAAGACTTCCTGGGGACGCAGCTTCAACCAGCAGGCAAGATCAGATCCAATTAGAGAAGCTCTTAGGAATCCAGGAAGGTCTGATGGGATAAGCCAGAAGGGAAGCCTTTTGCTCACTGCTGCATTTTAAGAGCAAGGCCTACGCAATGAATCAATGTTTAAACCCTCTTTGTCTCTCCCGCCCTATGTCATGGGATGCCCAGCTCCCTTTTCCGGATGGGAGGTCTGGTTCCATCTGTCCCTTGTTTTTGCAATGGTCAAATCTGCTGTCGGGTTATTTTTCTCTGACTGTGTGAATGCAGTAACTCTCTCGCCAGGGTATTTAGACCAAAAGGCCATTTTCCATGCTGAGTGGTGCCGTTTTCTGGCTTCAGAAATTCAGCGCAACCTCCGAATTCTCAGAAAGATTCGCTCCATCTGGTATCCATTTCAGGTTGTGTCAGTCGGAGCAGGAAAGTGTCTATTTCACATGTAAAATGCCACTTTTCCCTTTTGTGGCTGCAACTTTTGGGTTCTGTGCCAATTTGAGAAAAACTTCTCTCTTTTCTTGTTGTTTTTTTGTTTTAATATCATTTAATATCACTTCGGGATGAAAGGTGAAGCTCAGAAAAATTTTATTTTTTATTTTTGGGGGCCGCTGTGAGAATGGATCGGCGAACCGTGCCATCCTGACTAAAATATATATGGAATATTGTGAGAAGATGCTCGTAACTCCTCTTCAAAATCATGGCAGGGAATACTATCCCTTGTGGATAATGAGTGACAATATCGGAATAATGAAATTTGCAGCTTCTGGAGGCCACAGGGCTCTCTGTCCTTGGGTTGTCAACACGAGATCTCGTAAGCATCAAGCCGGGAAGAGATATTTAATAAAACAGTTAAAACTTTGTAATATCATAGTTAATGGTTTAGAGCAATGACCTTGTAAATTGTACCAACTAAAATGGCGTCCCTTGCATCCTGCTGGAACTCCTGACTGGAATTTGTGACCTTCCTTAGAACTGCGAAGAAGAGTGTTTAAAAAAGAAAATGGCTCTTAAAATTAGGAGGAGGTAGAAATAGGAAACCAAGATTGCTTTCATGACCAGCAAACCAGAAGTGCTACCATCCTTTGAAGTCACTCCTCTCTTTCTCCTGAACGGCCTTCTGAATCATGTCAGTGCCATTTTCCTCCTCGTCTTTTTCTTCACAAATCCTCAAAAGTTTGTGCCAGACCTCAATCTGGTCATCTTCTACCCTGATCCTGCTTCTAAAGCATCCGATTCATAGAATAACAGAGTTGGAAGGGACCTTGGAGGTCTTCTGGTCAAGCAAGAGATTCTATACCATTTCTCACAAGTGGCTGTCCGGTCTCTTCTTAAAAGCCTCCAGTGATGGAGCTCCCACAACTTCTGAAGGCAACTTCTGTTGATCGTCCTCACTGTCAAGAAGCTTCTCCTTGGTTCTAGGTTGAATCTCTCCTTGATCGCTTTCCATCCATTGTTCCTTGTCTGGCCTTCAGATGCTTTGGAAAGTAGGTTGACCCCCTCATCTTTTCTGTGACATCCTATTGGAACACTCCAAAGCTCCAGAAGGCAAGACAAGAAACCATGGTTGGAAACTAATCCAAGAGAGAAGCAACCTGGAATTGAAGAGAAACTTCCTAACAGTGAGGACAATCAACCAGATTGTGAGGATTGTGAGGACAATCAACCAGACAATCAACTGAAGTTGCCTTCAGAAGTCACTCCTGGTCCTTCTCTTCACTAGACTCAATGTATCCCATTCCTTCAACCATTTTTCCTATGTTTTAGCCTCCAGTCCCCTAATCGTTTTTGTTGCTCTTCCCTGCACTCTTTCGCATGACAATTTCTCATGAGTATCAAATGAGTAGAAACTGGGTTCTTTCTCCTCTCCCTTTTGTCAGCCCCGTTCTTGCTATGTTGACTAATAAAAACACTGGGCGTGAAAATATTATTTAAAAGCAGGCACGTGGCTTAGCTCCACCAAGGTTATCTCCCGACCATGTCATTTTAAGTCCTGGAGGCAGTTCTGGTCCTGTGTGTTGGATATGTATTAGCCGGGTAGCCTGCCATCAGCTGTTGTGACTTTGATTTATTTGCTCTGTAAATTGGGACCCCCGCACAATAATGAAAAACGACATTAATTGTTTTAACGGAGTTCTCTTTGTCACCTCCTTTGCTTTTCCTCTGGGGGAACGTTTGAAACTCCTTGCGAGAGGAAAAAAAAGACAACACAACACTAATCGAAATTGCCGTGATGAGTAAGACCAGTGTCCAGTCTGCGTGGAGACGTTGAATGTCAGCCTGCTTCACTCTCCTTGAGGGGTTTTTTTTCTCCTTTTTTAAAAAAATTATCTGGTTTTTTTAAAGTGCAAACCGCTGGAATCAGGAAAGCCGAAGGGTTTCTCTAAAAGTCCATATTACCAAAAGAAAGAAAGAAAGAAAGAAAGAAAGAAAGAAAGAAAGAAAGAAAGAAAGAAAGAAAGAAAGAAAGAAAAGAAAAAGATAGCCAACTTTCTTTTTCAACATACCGTATTTTCCGGCGTATAAGACGACCCTCCTCAGAGCCATTTAAGGCTCATCAGAGACTTATGGGCTGGTCTGCCTGGTTTCAGGAGAATGAGACCCGGCGTATAAGATGACCCCCGACTTTTGAGAAGATTTTTGTGTGTTAGAAAGTAGTCTTATACGCAGGAAAATACAGTAGTTTTCTAGATGATTGTGAGATTTATTTGGGGTCAGAGTACTTGTGACCCAGTGGACATCATTTTGTCAAGGAATAGAATTAGCTCTCGACTTACAACAGTTTTGTTTAGCGATCATTCAAGGCAGTGGTGAAATCTAAAATGTGTTACTACCGGTTCTGTGGGCGTGGCTTGGTGGGGGGCGGGTTGGTAATGTGACTGGGTGGGCATGGCCAACTTTTTTTTTTTTTAACTTTTGGAACCATTTTTTCTACAACCACTTCGGCGAAGAGGTTGTAAAAAAATGCTTTTAAAGCCTCTGACGATCCCAGCTGAGTTGCCTGATCGGCAGAGGCTTTTTTAAAAACTCAGCTGGGATCGTCAGATGCATTTAAAAGAAAAAAAAGGGTTTTTTTTCTTTTAAAAGCCTTTGACGATCCCAGCTGATCATCAGAGGCTTTTTTTCTTTTTTTTTACTTTTAAAAGCATTTTTTGGCCAAAGAGGTTGTAGAAAAAATGCTTTTAAAAGTAAAAAAAGAAAAGCCTCTGAAGATTGTGTGGCTCAGCTGGGCATGGGGGAGGCAGGGATTTTTGCTACTGGTTCTCCGAACCACCCGCCACTATCGCTACCGGATCAGGTGATCCGGTCCGAACCGGGATCATTTCACCCCTGATTCAAGGGTTACAACAGCACTGAAGAAAAAGTGACTTACAACTGTTTTTCACACAGCCGTGGCACCCTCCCTGTGGCCACGTGATCAAAATTCAAATGCTTGGCAACTGGCATGGACTTATGACGGTTGCAGTGTCCCGGGAGGGGGATCACATGACTATCTTTTGCAACCTTCCAATCAGCGAAGTCAATGGGGAAGCCGGGTTCACTTAACAACCAGCTGAGTGTCCCTTTTTCCAGGAGGCAACTGGACTTTCTGGTTTCTTTCCCCTTTTGAAGACGTTTTGCTTCTCGTCCAGGAAGCTTCTTCCGCTCAAGAGCTCAAGAGTTGAAGAAGCTTCTTGGATGACAAGCAAAACGCCTTCAGAAGAAAAAAACCAGAAAGCCCAGTTGCCTCCTGGAAAAAGCACCTTTGGGATAACTAGGACCTGGAAGACAGAGAATCTCTACAACCAGGTGACTCATTTAACACCTGCAGTGATTTACTTAACAACTGTGGCAAGAAAGGTTATAAATGGGGGTTAAAAGGAAGGAAAGAAAGAAAGAAGGAAGGAAGGAAGGAAGGAAGGAAGGAAGGAAGGAAGGAAGGAAGGAAGGAAGGAAGGAAGGAAGGAAGGAAGGAAGGAAGGAAAAGAAAGAAAGAAAAGAGGGAGAGAGGAAGGAATGAGGGAAAGAGATAAAGAAAGAAGAAAAAGGAAGGAAGGAAATAAAGAGAAAGAAAGGAAGGAAGAAAGGAAAGAGGGAGAGAGGAAGGAAGGAAAGAGGAAGAGAGGAAGGAAGGAAAGAAAGAAAGAAAAGGAAGAAAAGGAAAGGAAAAGGAAGGAAGGGAGGAAAGGGAGAGAGGAATGAAGGAAAGAAAAAAGAAAGAAAGGAAAAGAAAGAAAGGAAAGAGGGAGAGAGGGAGAGAGGAAGAAAGAAGGAAAGGAAGGAAAAGGAAGGAAGGAAAGAGAGAAAGAGAGAGAGGAAGAAAGGAAAGAAAGAGAAAGAGAGAAAGAAAGAAAGGAAAATGGAAGGAAGGAAATGAAGAGGAAGAAAGAAAGAAGGGAAAAAGGAAGGAAAGAAAGAAAGAAAGGAAAGAGGGAGAGAGGAAGGAAGGAAAGAAAGAGAAAGAAAGAAAGAAAAGAGGAAGAGAGGAAGGAAGGAAGGAAAGAGAAAGAAAAGAAGGAAAAGAAAAGAAAAGAAAAGGAAGGAAAGAAGGAGAGAGGAAAGAAAGAAAGAAAGAAAGAAAGAAAGAAAGAAAGAAAGAAAGAAAGAAAGAAAGAAAGAAAGAAAGAAAGAAAGAAAGAAAGAAAGAAATCAGGCAAAGCAAAGTGACTGAGTTCAGTCATTCTGATTGGAGACCTTATTTTCCATGCGAAGACCTGACCTCCTCATAGATGGTCCCAGGGCTGCATTGTAGCCCAGGTCACCTTGTGGTTTCCTTGTTACTTCATTAACACCCCATAACCACAACTGCTAAAATCTCTAGAAAGGAAGTTGGCACGTCATCTGCTCAATTCATGTTAGGCTTTTTTTTTTTTTTTTTGAAAGGGCGAAATGGTGCCGCTTGCTTGAAATAAGTAAAAACAAGCATTATAATTGTGTTTCTGTTTAATTGTTTCCCGAATTGCTAGAGGGTAGGTTTAACGGAATCGGAGTTAATCCAGTTACGATCAATCTTAACTAATCCCTATTGGGAAAATTGTTCATTCGGAGTTTTACACTGGGTTTAGATGCCATCCCATTGTCGTCCTGGCTGGAGCTAAAGTATTTTAGTACAACATCTGCAGAGATCTTGGCAGCTTTCCTTCTTTCTTTCAACTTTTGGGGAGAAGTGGATTTGGCTGCCCTCAAACCCTTCGCATGGACTCTACAGAGAGTCTGGGTGTTCAATTCAATCAGAATAGAGCTGGGAGGGACCTTGGAGGTCTTCTAGTCCAACCCTTTGCTGAAACAGAAGACCCTATACCATTTCAGACAAGTGACTGTCCAGTCTCTTCTTAAAAACCTCCAGTGATGGAGCACCCCCAACTTCTGAAGGCAACATCTGTCCCACTGGTTGATTGTCCTCACTGTTGGGAAGTTTCTCCTTAGTTCCAGGTTGCTTCTCTCCTTGATGAGTTTCTATCCATGGTTTCTTCTCTTGCCTTCTGGTGCTTTGGAGAATAAGTTGAACCCTTCCTCTTTGTGGCAGCCCCTCAATTATTGGAATTCTACTATCAAAGAAGAAGAAATTCTTCTTTGATAGTAGAATCTTTGGTCTTCTAAAGAAGACTAGCCAAACCCAGATCCTGCAACCGTTCTTCCTATCTTTTAGTCTCCGGTCCTTGAATTGTCTTAGTTGCTCTTCTTTGCACTTTTATCCAAAGTCTCGGCATCTTTTTTGTCATCTGGCGACCAAAACTGGATGCTGTGTTAAGTTTTTCCAAACTTGAGTCATTAATAACAAATGCAACAAATCTCTACGATATAATATTTTGCTTTTGTTTTTCTCCCTCCCCAAAATGCTAATTGTGATGTATTGTGTCGCGGAGTGCGAGGGTTCTTATATGCATTTTGTTTTACACCAACAAGACATCTAATGCAGATTAATGTTACAGCCACATCTGATTAGAAATTAATCTGCTTTTAATAATTGCAACTCGAATCGGATAAAAACTTATAAATAATTCTGTTTGAATTTTTTTTTTTAAAGCACATCCCTGAGAAGGCTGACTTCAAAGCCAAAAGGATATATTGCTAACAACAGCCTCGGTTTCTTTTTCTTGAGATTCCTAGAACTACAAATCCTATTGTTTAGAAACGTTGAGAGCGGGGTTTAAGTAGAAATTATTCTATCAGGATTTTCTCCCTGTAACGTTCATCGCAGCTGTCTAATGTAAGGATAATTGCAACTTCAAGTAGGTAGTTACAAGTGTGTGGAGGTCACCATACGCTTCTAACCTTCCTGGATTTGCAAGTTTGCAGATGGCTTCCGTGGGATTAATGGGACCAAATGTTAATGTTTAAGGCTGTAGATTCTTAGTTTCCTAGCCTGAGTCATGTTTTTTTTTCTCTCCTCTCCTCTCCTTTCTCTCTCTCTCCCTCCCTCCCTCTCTTTTCCCCCTCTCTTTCTTTCCCTCTGTCTCTCCCCCACTCTTTCTCCCTCCCTCCCTCTCCCTCCCTCTCTATCTTTTCCTCTCTTTCCCTCTCTCTCTTTCCCTCTCCCTCCCTCCCTCCCTCTCTCCCCCCTCTTTCCCTCTCTTTTTCCCTCTTTCTCGCTCCTTCCCCCTCTCTCTTTCCCTCTCTCCCTCCCTCTCTTTCTTTCCCTCTCTTTTTCCTTCTTTCTCCCCTCTCACTCTTTCCCTCTCTCTCTTTCTCCCTCCCACTCTCTCCCTCTCTTTCTCCCTCTTTCTCCCTCCTTCCCTCTCTTTTCCCTCTCTCCCTCCCTCTCTTTCTCTTTCCCTCTCTTTCCCTTTCTTCCTCCCTCCCTCTCTTTCTTTCCCTCTCTTTTTCCCTTTCGCCCTCCTTCCCTCTCTCCTTCCCTCTCTCCCTCCCTCTTTTTCCCTTTGTCCCTCCCTCTCTTTCCCTCTCTCTCCCTCCCTCCCTCCCCCTCTCCCCCTGTATTCTCTGCATGAGTAGAAGATAGATGAAGAGAATGAAGCAAACTTGCTAGCGGTCCTCACAGAAACGTTGGATAGCATCCCAGTGGATGAAGATGGATTGCCTTCCTTCGATGCCCTGACAGATGGAGATGTGACCAGCGAAAATGAGGCTAGTCCTTCCTCGGTGCCTGGCAGCAGCCCTCCAGCCCAGGAGGCAGAAGAGACGTCCCTAGTAAGAATCCACTTTCCTCGGGTTTCTGGGAAACGGAGTTGCCTTCTGATTGTACAAAACAGGGGTTATGAAGTCACGGTCTGGTTTGGTTTCTCTCCATGAGTTGCAACGTCAAGAAAGCTAAATTCCAACTGGGAGATGTCCTGAGGGGATGAAATCTCTGGAAGAGGGAAAATTAGTCTCTTTCTGAAGGAACTCTAGATGCTTCTGAAAGGATTGGGTCGTTGTCTTCTTTGCCTTCGATTAGTGTTGGGGAAAAAAAAGGCAATAATGTTCACGCATGCAGAGTTCATTACTAGGGATCTTCTGGTGCCTTCATAGGCATTTCCTTTCAAGCATAACTTGCTTATTTATGGAAGTTGGTTGAAGATTTTGCTGACATTCGGACATGATTAAGGTTAAAGGCTCTCTGTGGGATAACCAGCTCAGGTCAGGTCCAGCTCAGTGAATAGGTCCTGGAAAAAGGGAGGGAGGGAGGGAGGAAGGAAGGAGAAGGAAGAAAGAATGGGAGGAAGGAAGGAGAAGATAGAAGAGAGGAAGGGAGGAAAGGAAGGAAGGAGAAGGAAAGGAGAGTGGGAGGAAGGAAGGAAAAGATAGAAGAGAAGGAGGGAAGATAAGAAGAAGGAAGGAAGGAAAAGATAGAAGAGAAGGAAGGAAGGAAGAAAAGGGAGAGTGGGAGGAAGGAAGGAAGAAGGAAGGAAAAGTGGAGGAAGGAAGGAAAAGATAGAAAAGAGGGAAGGAAGGAAGGAGAAGGAAGGAAAAGTTAGAAGAGAAGGAAGGAAGGAAGGAGAAGGAAGGGAGAGTGGGAAGAAGGAAGGAAAAGATAGGAGGGAGGGAAGGACGGAAGGAAGGAAGTTGAAGGAAGGAAGGAAAAGATAGAAGAGAGGGAGAAAAGGAAGGAAGAGAGAGTGGGAGGAAGGAAGAGTTACAAACCTTCTGCAATGAAACAGAGCAACCCTTAATGTACTATAACTCTCCTAGATCAGCTTTCTGATTCAAAAATCACGGGGTTTCGAGGTGATATTTCATGAGTTTTAGTTGGGGAGGTTCAACATAAATCATCCAACCCATTAATCTGTTGTAGATCTCACACATGATTGGAACAAGTGTGTAATGAATGTCCTTCAGATGGAAGATTTGTGAGAAGTTACAGAACAAAATAAAAGAGAGAAAAGTTCCTCTCTCAACTCTTAACTTTAGAAAACCCAATTCAGTTGCCCGACAACTTTAATCTTTCAGGCATAATGGAACTGAGAAGCTCAGGATCTCATAACTGGGACTATCAAGATAAACTTGTAAAGTACACCTCCTAGAAGATGTTATCAGCTACAAGGAAGATGCTTGCCAAAGCCCAGATGTTTCCTTTGAGATAGAAGATTGCATTGTGCATTGGCTCCGGGAGTTTTCTTATTAAAACCAGTGAGGTCTTCAGTTAGAATAGAATAGAATAACAGAGTTGGAGGTCTTCTAGTCCAACCTCCTGCCCAGGCAGGAAACCCTACACCACTTCAGACAAATGGTTATCCAACATCTCCTTAAAAACTTCCAGTGTTGGAGCATTTACAACTTCTGGAGGCAAGTTGTTCCCACTAATTAATTGTTCTCACTGTCAGGAAATTTCTCCTTAGTTCTCTCCTTGATGAGTTTCCATCCATTGCTTCTTGTCCTACCTTCAGATGCTTTGAAGAATAGCTTGACTCCCTCTTCTTTGGGGCAGCCCCTGAGATATTGGAAGACTGCTATCATGTCTCCCCTGGTCCTTCTCTTCATTAGGCATGAAAGTTTGAAAGTTTCATTTGGTCCACTCTAAGTACAGCTTCAAATCTTCATACGCTGAGTTTTAGAGATCTCGTCATGATAGGCAAATGTTCTCTTATGCCTGACACAGTTTCGGTAGGACAGGACAATCACAAAGGAAAGCCCCAAATTTTTCTTTTTCCCTTTGCACATGAATGACTGTGGACCAAACGATGGTTGATCATCTCAGGATCGTGAGTTAGAAAGGTGATTTATGTTCAAAAATGGGTATAGGTTTTGGGTGCCTGGAATACACAGACAGTAAACCACTGAATCCTCTTCATTGCCACATCTTGTTAATTTAACAGAGAAGACCATTAGCTTATTGTTGTTAGTCTCAAAGTTGTATCCAACCCATCGTGACCCCATGGACAACGTTCCTCCAGGCCTTCCTGTCCTCTACCATCCTCCGGAGTCCATTTAAACTCACACTGATTCCATCCAGCCACCTCGTTCTCTGCCGTCCCCTTCCTCTTTTGCCCTCCATCGTTCCCAGCATTCAGCTCTTCTCCAGGGAGTCCTTCTCATTTGGTGGCCAAAGGATTTGAGTTTCCTCTTCAGGATCTGGCCTTCTAAAGAGCAGTCAAGGTTGATCTCCTCTAGGACTGACCGGTTGGATGGCCTTGCAGCCCAAGGGACTCGCAGGAGTCTTCTCCAGCACCAGAGTTCAAAGGCCTCCATTCTTTGGCTCTCAGCCTTCCTTATGGTCCAACTTTCACAGCCAGACATTGCAACTGGGAAAACCATCGCCTTGACTATACACACTTTTGTTGGCAGGGTGATGTCTTTGCTTTTTAGAATGCTAGATTTAGATTTGCCATGGCTTTCCTCCCCAGGAGCAAGCGTCTTTTAATTCCTTGGCTGCAGTCCCCATCTGCGGTGATCTTGGAGCCCAGGAAAATAAAATCTGTCACTAACCATTAGCTTACTGGATATAATACAGCCTTGTAGGAATGTTGGCTAAACAAAATAATAATGGTTAACTGTTTTTTTTTTTAATCTAAATCTTGTCATCATTGCATCTTCCCAGTCTGTCTTCTCTTTTTCATCCTTCTTTCCTATTATCAGATTCCTGAGCCCAGAACATCTGACTTTGCAATGATCAGTTACCCAGGTCCTTGGAAATAACACAAAGAATCGCATTTTTTTGCCAACTTAAATAATTATTTGGAGCCCTTCTGAATGGGTTCCAACCAAATCCTGGGAAGGGAAAAATGTAAATCTCCTTGTATATGTACGCGAAATGAAGCATGTTCTTTAGTGCCTGTCTGCACACAATAGCCAAGGCTGATGGCCATGAATTTATCTTGGACACAACCTGCATTTAAAATTAAAACAGGCTTCCCGTTGCTTTTATTTGTAAAATGATAAATGACTAACAGTATACCTTTTTAAAAAATATATATATAAATATTGGCCTGGGCTAACTGCTAATATATCACTTTCCAGGGGTGTAAAATGGTTTTGTAATACTTCTGTTGCTCATCTTTTTTGACAATTCTAGGAAGCTTTTTCCTCTTGTTTGAAAAGGACAAAGAATTCTTCTGGGCCAAACTCCATTGAAAGTGAAACTTTGTGTAGCTCATTTACGGGGTGAAGAGGAAACTCCAGAATTGGGGTGGGGGGGGGACCTTCTAGATTTATAAAAGGGACGCAGTGGCTCAGTGGCTAAGATGCTGAGCTTATCAATCGAAAGGTCGGCCGTTCAGCGGTTCAAGTCCCGAGTGCCACATAATGGGGTGAGCTCCCGTGACTTGTCCCAGCTTCTGCCAACCTAGCAGTTCGAAAGCAGGTAAAAAAATGCAGATAGAAAAATAGGGGCCACCTTTGGTGGGAAGGGAACAGTGTTCCGTGCGCCTAGAATAACAGAGTTGGAAGGGACCTTGGAGGTCTTCTAGTCCAACCCCCTGCTTAGGCAGGAAACCCTACACCACTTCAGACAAATGGTTATCTAACTTCTTAAAAACGTCCAGCGTTGGAGCATTCACAACTTCTGGAGGCCAGTTGTTCCATTGGTGAATTGTTCTCACTGTCAGGAAATTCTTCCTTAGTTCTAAGTTGCTTCTCTCCTTGATGAGTTTCCACCCACTGCTTCTTGTTCTACCCTCAGAGAATAGTTTGACTCCCTCTTCTTTGTGGCAACCCCTGAGATATTAGAAGACTGCTATCATGTCACCCCTAGTCCTTAAACTAGACATAGCCAGTTCCTGCAACTGTTCTTCATATCTTTTAGCCTCCAGTCCTCTAGTTGTGATACCGACTCCCGAGCCTGTCCTAACAGAGGAAGAGGGCTCAGAAGGTGATGGGGAGGATCTGATAAGGCCTCCCTCTCCAGGACCCTCCTCTCTGGCATTGCCTCAGGTTCCATCCGAAGGCCAAGAGGAACAGCCTGGGATGTGCCAGGAGGAAAGCATATTGGAACAACAGATAGGGAGTGAGGATGATGAATCCTGGCTAGATCCCAGGCAGCATTGGAGGGAGAAGCATGCGCAGCAACGAAAGAGGTGTGGGAGGGCCAGAGATTGAGCTGAGTCACTGAGCCACACCCCATAAGGGATAAAAGGGGGGCATGATTGCTCTTCAGGCTTTGTGACAGTCAAAGTTAAAAACCTGAGAGTCACATCGCGTTACCTGAAATCTGACATGTGCATGTTTTGGATTGGACCTTGGCTAAACTCTTGCTTTGTGGATTATTTTTTGCTACTGAACCAGACTGAGGATAAACTCTCTCTTGCTGACTGTGAGTGAAAACTGACTTGCCAGGCATTTCGCAGTTTACTGCCAAAACTCTTATCTGCGAGGGTTTCTAGTCTGATTGCTTAATAAAATATTGGCAGGCGTGCCTGGTTGTGTGTTTGCCTGTGTGGGGAAGGGGGACAGAACACCCCTAATCATCTTCGTTGCCCTTCTCTGCACTCTTTCTAGAGTCTCCACATCTTTTTTTTTTACAACTTCTGCCTTTGCAACGAGGCATTTAGACAAATCTAAATCAGATCAGACTTGCTTAATGGGTAAACTATGCACAGACCGTATCTCCATGTCCAGACTGAACTCAACGAATCGAAGAGTATGAATTTCAAAGAAGAAGGAATAAGAAACAAGAACGCCTAACTCCTTCCTTTCTTTCTTTCTCTTCCCAACCTTTCCCTCCTTTCCCAACCACCAATTATTTCTTTTCGTTATTCCTTGCAGCTTAAGAAGCTCTTGCTGGCTCCGGCAAACATCCAACTAAATTACGATGAATGCAGCGGCCTTGGCACACGCAACCATGCCAACGCCAATCACCGGATCAGAACAAACCCCACGGTGGCCAAGGTACCGTCTTCACCTCTGTAAGGCGTATGTAGAGATGAATTTGCAAACGCTCGGTCCTTGCAGTTTCGGCACAGAGCACAGCCCAGTATTGACAGATGTCAGATCTTGGCACGAGGAGAAGCAGCTGTCCCATTTTTGTGCTATATAGGACACAATAGGTGAAAGCATCTTTCCTTTCATGAACCTACTTAGGGCTCACTGGGCATTTCATAGCTCCCAGGCCACATCTGACCCTTTGGCTCTCACTGTCCTGCCTGGATGAGGTCAGTCACAAACTAGAAAGCAAATGTTAGTAAGTTGTAATAAGTGTACCACGCATGCAGTGGTGAAATGTAAAATTTGTTACGACCGGTTCTGTGGGCGTGGCTTGGTGGGGAGGTGGTCATGTGACTGGGTGGGCATGGCCAACTTTTTTTTTTTACTTTTAAAAGCGTTTTTTCTAGAGGTGGTAGAAAAAATGCTTTTAAAAGGCTCTGACGATCAGGCAACTCCGCTGGGAGCCTCAGAGCCTTTTAAAAGCAATTTTTCTACCGAAGCCTCTGATGATCCCAGCTGAGCCCCGCCATCATCAGAGGCTTTTTTTTTTTAACTTTTAAAAGCATTTTTTCGGCCGAAGAAAAAATGCTTTTAAAAGTAAAAAAATAAAAGCCTCTGATGATGGCGCAGCTCAGCTGGATATGGGGGCAGGGGTGGGGGCAGGAATTTTTGCTACCGGTTCTCCGAACCACCCACAGCCATCGCTACCAGATTGGGCGATCCGGTTCAAACCGGGAGCATTTCATCCCTGCAAGCATGCAATACAGCTGCATTGCTTTTCTTTTGAAGGCGGCTGTTATTTGTTTGCATGTATGTATGTTTGTTTGTTTAAATTTATGCCTGGGCATGCCTGCGTGCCCACATACTTTCACAGCCCAACTGGTTCAGCCAGGGGTGAAATTCACGTACCTTCTCTACCGGTTCTCAAATGGGCGCGCGCCACACGGGCGTTTGCTTTGCTCGCACACGCTGTCGTTCGTGCATGCCCAAAGCCTTCTGTGCATGCTCAGAGGCTTTAAATCATCGCAAAAAAGTGACATCATGATGGTGTGGGTGGGCGGAGCCTCTCGCAGCCGCCGCTACCAGTTTGCCCAAGCCAGATAGAACTGGCTGAATTCCACTCCTGAGTTCTGCCCCTTCATCACAGTCCCAGTTTCTCCTGTGGCTTCTTGGAAAAATTAATTGCCCACCCCTGGCGAAGAGGTTAGCCCACAGATTTTCTAAGCCGGGGTGAGTGGCATACTGGCTTCAAGATAATCGTACCTTTGTAGAGAGAGGGAAAGAAGGAGCATTGGAGGGGTTGATTTATTTTCCATCTGAAACACCCGTGCCTAGTTTGTATTTAGTAAAGGGTCACGATGGCTAAGCATTTAGACACTGAGATTGTGAGCTGGAGGTTTGAGACCCGAGTACTGCGCGACAGGGTGAGCTCCCGTCCTTGCCTCAGCTGCTGCCCACCTAGCAGTTCGAAAGCATGCAAATACAAGTAGGTAAAATAGAGCCCTCCTCCACATCCCAAGATTTTTAGGTAGCATGTGAATATGCCTTTTAAAATTAAAGTCGCTACTATTGTTATAAGGGGGTGCGATGGCTCCACAGTTAAAAACACTGAGTTTGTCAGCTGGAAAGCCGTCCCAAAAAAATGCTGCTTTTTCAAGGAGCAACTGGATTTTCTGTTTTTTCTCTGAAGAGGTTTCGCTTCTCACTCGACGAAGCTTCTTCAGCTCTGAGCTGAAAGTATATTGGCATTTTTACAGCCCACTCTTCGTTTTTCTATGCGCAGAGTAGATGTAGTTGCCCTTAAAAGTATAGCCCTGATTTGACCTGTTTCGCTCCTCTGCCAGCCATCCAGCTCAAAAGAAGATTATGCTGGCACCTTAGAAGTAAGCTCCGTGGTGGCCATTGATTGCTTGAGTTGCTGGCAGCGAGTAAATCTGTTAGCAACCTGTATTAAACAATGTTTGTCTTGCCATTCACTGTAACTGAAAACAGAGCATTTAGGGGTACTTAAGAGAGTTGCGAACAGGTTGTAAGACTTGAGCAATCAGCATCAAATTAAGCTTTAAACTCTTTCTCTTGTCTTTTTTCCTTTCCTGTTGGTAGCAGTCAAGGAATTATAGGACCTTATGAAGTATATTAATTATTAGTATTAATTAGTTATTTGGTTTAAAATGGGATTTTATTGTACGTGTTTCTTAATTTGTGTTCGCCGCCCTGAGTCCTTCAGGAGAAGGGCGGCATATAAATACATGTAATAAATAAATAATAAATATATATAGTGCTGCCTAGAAACATTGAAAAGAATGTGGTGGCTCAGTGACTAAGACACTGAGCTTATTGATGGAAAGATCGGCAGTTCAGCGGTTCGAATCCCTAGTGCCCCGTAACGGGATGAGCTCCCATGACTTGTCCCAGCTTCTGCCAACCTAGCAGTTCGAAAGCAGGTAAAAAATGCAAGTAGAAAAATAGGGACCACCTTTGGTGGGAAGGGAACAGCGTTCTGTGCTGTTGGTGTTGAATCATGCCAGCCACATGACCACAGAGGCGTCTTTGGACAGCACTGGCTCTTGGGCTTTGAAGCAGAGATGAGCACCGCCCCCTAGAGTCAGGAATGACCAGCACATATGTGCGAGGGGAACCTTTACCTTTACCTTTAGAAGCATTGAAACGTAGGAGGACAGAAATAAAAAGCAGCATCGAAGCCATTTAGGAATTTTAATGTCATTTTCCTTCTTTATTCTGCAAATAATTATTCACAGCTCATCGATCTAGTGGCTTAGACTCGACCCTTCACTGCTAATCAATCTCTCTCTTTCTTTTTCCTAAACAACAACAATGCTCGGTATCCATCCTGATAAGGTTCAGCTCCCTAATTTCACCCTTTTTCCCCCCCTCCTCTTTCGCTGTGACTCATTTCCCAAGACTGAGAATTCATGGAGCAATAAAGCGAAGAGCATCTGCCAGCCTCAAAAGGCACAAAGACGTCCCTGCTCAGAGCTTCTCAAATATCTGACTACCAGTGATGACCACGGTCAGGCCAAACAGACAGAAAACAGCAACAGGAACCGGGACAAGTACACTTCTAAAAAGAAGGCGCTGTTGCATTCTCAGATGCATCATTTACAAGGTAGGTAGCTGACGAGCAGAAAGCATTTTCGGGGGGGAGGAGTGTCTCATTTGTCATAGTAGCACGTGGGCTACTATGAAGCATAGATGTAAAGTGATGTAAGTGCAGAAGAAGTAGACAGAAGAAGCAGACAATTATCTCCAACTCCTGTTGGAAGAGGTTTCTTGGTTGCTCAGACCCACCGTTCTATCCCGATGTGTTCACAGATGTTGGGAATCATTTTCTTCTCGGGCATGGTGGCTCGGTTAAAGACACTGGGCTTCTCAGATGGAAAGCTTGGGTTCGAGACCCAAAGCGCCACGCGACGGGGTGAGCTCCCGTACCTAGCTTCAGCTCTTGCCCATTTAGCAGTTCGAAAGCATGCACACAGATCTCTTTAAGCCAGGGTGACCGGTGTACTAGTTTCAAGATGAAACTAAGCGGGATATGTTTGTAGAGAGAGGGAAAGAAGGAGCATTGGAGGTGGTGACCTCTTTGCCATCTGAAATGCCTGTGCCTAGTCTGTATTTAGCCAAGCGGTTAAAGGCGCTGAGTTTGTCAGAGCTGGAAGCTGACAGCCCGGGTTCGAGACCCAAGCGCCGTATGACTGAGTGAGCTCCTGTCCTTGCCTCAGCTGCTGCATACCTGCAGGCAGAAAGCATGCACACGCGAGTAGATAAATAGGTACCACTTTGGTGGGAAGGTAACAGTGTTCTGTGTGCCATTGGTATATAACTATGCTGGCCACATGAATACAGACGTGTTTTCGGACAATACTGGCTCCTTTGGCCAAGAAACAGAGGTGACCACTGTACTCTAAAGTTGGACACCACTGGACAGAGAAATCTGTACCTCTTTCTTTATTTTCTTATGGATATCTCCACCATTAGGCAGAGAGAAGCAACTGCCAGCAATAGCTCATGCATAGATCTGGTGGACTAACCCTGGCCGTAACCCTCAGAAGGAAGATATGGATTGTCAGGTTTTCTACTCTTTTGTACCCATTGGGCAAGCTGGAACAGCTGCTTCTCCCCGTGTGTGTATTTTTAACCAAACTAGAAGGCAAAAGGATTGTTTAAACCAGCAATATATTCCTTCAGAGACCCTCAAAAACTGCTTTCTTGCAGCTTTGGAATAGGCGATAAACGTATCATCCCTATTACATCTAAAAACTCCTCGCCAT
Source organism: Coluber constrictor foxii (assembly GCA_038048745.1). Classification (NCBI taxonomy): domain Eukaryota; kingdom Metazoa; phylum Chordata; class Lepidosauria; order Squamata; family Colubridae; genus Coluber; species Coluber constrictor. The sequence goes on along the minus strand of CM075965.1, from coordinate 74,175,856 downwards.
TTTATTGCTTTCTTTTCTAAGCCGTGTCAAGTTTAAGAACTAAAATAACTACACAAGGGTTTCTTTATGGCCAACTAAACATCTGTAATGAAGTTTAGTATCCTCTGGTGTGAAAACGTTTGTTACTATTCCTTAGTATTGTAAAGGGGGAGGTTGCAAATGTTGGAGGCTTTGCTCCCCTCCCGGTGTATTGTTCTGTTTCTACAGCTAATTTCCCCTGCCCCGCCCCACCCCCAGCAACTTAGGACCCCCGAGAAAAGCTCCATTTACAAATATTGCTTCTTGAGAAATGCCTCTCCTTTTTTCCCCTCTGCTTCCGAAGTCATACTCTTGACACTTCAGCACAACATCTGGAGCTGCAGTGTCATTGATCAAGAGAAATTGCTCTGCAGTTGAGCGTAGTGGCTTTTTCTTCTTTCTTTCTTTCTTTTTATGAACTCTGAGTTAGGAGCAACCAAAATTCACATTTCATGCCAGGCCCATCCACCCTGGTTTTATGGTGTCCCAAATGGTGATGAAAGACGAATGCGTTTTTTTTTTTTCTAGAGCTAGGAATCTATTAAATCAGGGCAGCACTGAGTCCTGCTGTAAATGGTACATCATGACAGTTGTATCTCTCTAAAGCCAGCAACACTGGGGGTTTTTATTATTATTATTTACTTTATTCACTAAACATGAAACTCGGTCAACTGAACATTCAAAAATGCATCACAAATGCCATTGACTGGTGCTAATGGTTGATACGGGTTGTTGCAAATACCTTCTTAAGATGTACGATGTTCCGAGTAGCGCAGTTTTTTGCAGTTCTACGGGTGTTATTGCAAGATGATGATGATTATGATGATGATGATGATGATTACCTTTTATTCATTAAACAGGAAACTCAGTCAACTGAACATTTAAAATGTATCACAAATATCATTGACTGGCGCTGATGGTTGATAAGAGTTGCTGTATTATGGTTCTTATTTTTATTATTTTTATTTATTATTTAAGATTTCATCTCCAAGTCAATTCAGAGTCTGGGGCTAGTAAAAACTTAACAGTTGAAATCCTAACCAAAGATCTAAGAGCTGTTAAGGTAACGTCTGAGTATATAGGCAGTTCAAGGCACACTTAATAATTACAGGACACAATTAGTCTCAAACAAAATTATTTTATTATAACAGCTAAGAATTACTTCATTCCCAGCTTAGTCCAAATTAATTCCAAAACAAGCCTTTCAGAAAAAATCCTTCGGGCTTATCACAAACCTTTATCTTCTTTGGCAACCTGCCAAAGGCCTTTCTTGGCAAAGCCCCACAAAGTTCAGAAACAAGAGATGCCGACTGGAAAACAGATTTAGCAACGTTGCTTTCCTACAAAGAGCTCAAGAGCCTTTGCTGCTCTTTTAAGCCTTATGGGAGGGGCCAATCATCTCCTGGCCTTACTCCTGAGTCATCCCTTTTGCTTTAGCTGCTCTTGCCTTCTGGCAGCTCTGCGCATGCGTGCACTAGGAACAGGCTCCTCCTGTTCCTCTGCCTCGCTGATGTCCGACTCTGGAGGCTCCGGAGGCAGCACATTCCTCCCAGATGGCCCCATCTCTGCTTCCGACGCAGAAACCTCATCTGTACCTTCCACAGACTCCAGGACTGGCCCATGGTCCTTCCCAGCCTTCTCACTGTCTGACTTCACTGCCAGCTCCATAGGCTGCTGGTGGATCACAACAGTAAAGTGGGTTTTTTTTGCAAAGTCAGAATATTCAGATCTGATAAATTCAAATTTTCCAGGTATCCTTTAGGTATTGCTCCAAGGGCTCCTATTACTATTGGTACAACCATTGGTCCCTTCCTCCACAATCACTCAACTTCTGTTGTTATTGTTGTTGTTTGTTGTTTTCACAGTTTGCCAGATTTGTAGACTGCATTTGGGCATTTTTCTCCACTCTAGTGAGTCTTTCTCGAGAAGCTGGGATGGGCAGATATTGTTGTGTGATGGTATTAAATCATCATTTGGAGCCTGTAAACCACCATTTCCCAACCTTAACAATTTGGAGATATGTGGACTTCAGCTCCTAGAACTCCCCTTGCTATTGTTAATATTAATATTTTAATATTTTTCCCTAGCAGGGCATATCAGATCTTGGCTGCAGAAATCAGGAGAACTTTTAGTTGGGGGGGGGGGAAGATTTTCAATTCACTTTGCTAACTTCAGGATAGCGGTCATTCAGGATTTTTTAAGCACACATGTGATAACCATCCTTAGAGGAAATGTCCTAGAATCAAAGTGGAATCCGTTTTTACTGGCTTAAATTATTGCTGTGTTGATGGGCAAAAAAATGTCCATGGAATGAATTCCCTTGCTGATAGAAGGCAAGAAAGAATAACAAGTTGTTGTATTTTTTTAAAAAAAATATTTTAATTATTGTATTTATGTGTTGTTTAGAGAACGAATGTTATGGGGCTCCTGCTAAGCAGAGTAAGTATTTACTAATTTATTGGCTTCATTTACTTCACAATGAATCCTCTCTTCTGAACTGTTCAATTTGGGGAAAACTGTTGGTAGCTGTTTTAAAAATACACTGTTTCCCCGAAAATAAGACCTAACCTTAAGAAAAGTCCTAGAGTGATTTTTTTCAGGAAGCTTGTAATGTAAACCCTACCCCCCAAAATAAGCCCCAGTTAAAGTTGTCATCCAGAGGGATGCATTTATTTATTTATTTATTTATTTATTTATTTATTTATTTATTTATTGGTTTGATTTATATGCCGCCCTTCTCCGGAGACTCAGGGCAGCTTACAATGCGTTAAGCAATAGCCTTCATACTTTAGTATATTTTATACAAAGTCAGCTTACTGCCCCCACAAACTGGGTCCTCAATTTACCTACCTTAGAAAGGATGGATGGCTGAGTCAACCTTGAGCCTGGGGAGATTCGAACTTACAATAATTGCAGACAGCTGGTGTTAATCACAATACTTTTTGTCTGCTGAACTATCCAGGCTCTAAGCAATAGCCTTCATACTTTTGTATATACCTGCTTAGTAGGGCTCCCCCCCCCCAAGCAGTGTTCTTTTTTATACAAAGTCAGCTTATTGCCCCCACAAACTGGGTCCTCAATTTACCTAGCTTGGAAGGATGGAAGGCTGAGTCAACCTTGAGCCTGGTGAGATTCAAACTCACAGTAATTGCAGGCAGCTGGCAGCTAAGTGCTAATTGACAGCATTTTAATCCACTGCGCCACCAAGGACATAGTACCGTATTTCCCGCAAAATATGACCTAACCAAAAAATAAGCCTTAATGCATCTTTTGGAACAAAAATTAATATACCACCCAGTCTTATTTTGGGGGAAACAGGATAGATAAATATAAATATTTTTTATACATTTATACATTTCTCATGCCCCCAGTGTAATGTATCTGTGTGCCAGAGCTAATACAACGAATCCTCGACTTAAAATGGGTCACTTAGTGACAGTTCAAAGTTACTACGGCACTGAAAAAAGTGTCTTATGGCTGTTTTTCCACACTTATACGACCATCGAAGTATCTCCACGGTCAGGTGACCCAAAACTGAAATGCTTGGCAACTGGCAGGTACTTATGACGGTTGCAGTGTTCTGGGGGAAATCATGTGATTTTGCGACCTTCCGGCAAGCCAGAGTCAAGGGGGAACTCCGGAATTGACTTAACAACTGCGTTACTAACTTTACCAAATGTAACAATTCACTTCAGAGAATCGTTCAGAGGAGAAAAGTCGTAAAATGGGGCAAAACTCACTTCACAAGTGTTTCACTTAGCAACCTAAATTTCAGGCTCCGTTGCGGTCGTACCTCGAGGACTACCCGCGTAACACGGGTTGTGCGGCCTGCTTCTGGAAACTTCTTGCTCGTGCGTTTCTTGCTGTTGGGTTTGAGTTACAAACGCCGTCGATTTTTTCTCCCCACAAGAAGAGCCTTCAGCAGACATGGAGGAATGATTGAATGCAGGGTGTAGGCAGCAAACCCCACATCCCTTGTACTGAGGGTGTTACCTAGCTGGGTAACGAAACGTCAGCAAGAAAGCAAGCGAGCTCAGAGAGCACCAAGGAGTTCCTACATCGTGTCATTTCTTTGGAGAAAGACGAACTGAAAGGCTCAGCTTTGTTTTTGGCTTAACGACCACAATAGGAGCCCTGAATTTCTGTCACTAAGTGAGACGCTTGCTAGGGGAGATTTGCCCCATTTTACGACCTTTCTCGACCCCATTGCTTAAGTCAATCGCTGCCGTGGTTGAAGGTTGTTAAATGAATCCGACAATTGCTGGTCAGAAGGCTGCAAAAGGGACCATCCCGCCACTACCATCATAAATATGAGTCAGTTGCCAAGCGTCCGAATTTGGACTGCAGGGACGCGGCATGTAAGTATGAAAAGAGGGCAGAAGTCACTTTTTCTTCAGTGCCGCCGTAGCTTCGAACAGTCATTAAATGAACCGTTGTAAATCAAGGACTACCTATCTATTGTGTTCGGGCAAAATTCCATGCCTCCTCGTCAATAAACCTCAGGTGCTGATGTGCAGTGTTTCATATTCTTTCTCCCTCTCTCTTTTCCCAACCGCCTTTCAGCCAAATCAATGAATTTATCACTTCCTTTGACGCCGGAGTCGCCAAAGTAAGTATCAAGAATTGCAAACGTGTCTAAGAGGGTGGGGGGGTTTTTACACCTAATTTGGCTACAGCAACTCCATTTCAGCTTGTTTTTATAAATGCGGCCTATCTTACAGTGATCCGAAGGGTTCTCCATTTGAGAAGAAGACTATGGAAGAAACTTTGAATGCTGAACTCTGTGGAACTGCAGGTGAGACACACCTTTCTCTGCCTTGGCCGAAGGGTTTTTATGGACAGCTTGACGTTAGGAAGCCCGCAGCGATGCGTTATGATCGCCTTGTAAGAAATTAACTTGGATAACATTGAAGAATCACTTCTCTTCCCAGCACAATTCTCTGTGATGAGATCTGCTTTAAAAGGGACGATTCCCTTACTTGACTAGACAAGGCTAGACTAGAATATTGAAGAATAGAATATGGGATATAGAATATAGAAGAATAGAATATAGAATACTAGCTGGACTCCTGTGCTTCACTACGAAACTATATCGGGCTTGATAAATTGACGTTTGCAGCCTGAAACTTAATGTAGAATGTGTAATTCCTTAGCATCAGAGTGTGTTAATATAATGCAACTGGCAGTTGGAACAGAGGTGGAGGGGGAGTAGAATGTCCCAACCCACAGCATCCATCGATATTCATCTGGCTAGCATCCTGTCAGTGTGTGAGAGAGTTGAGGGGTGTTTGGAAACTCAAACAGTATTTTCTGTGTGAACAAGAAGAAGACAGGAAGAAGGCTGGGCGTGGTTTAGCTCAAGTGTTCTGTAGTAAAGCTGCTTGCTGCTGTGAAAGTAAAACTGAAAGTGAAACTCCTTTCCTCTGCTTGTGTTTTGCATTTAGAACAGATTTCTTTTGAGGTGGGGAGGGGGAGTAGAACTCCTTAGCATCACAGTGTGTTTATAATAATATAGGAAATACTAATGCTCTGATGGTCATTTCGAAAAATCTTTTCTTAGTGAGCACCGAGAAGCAAAGAGGAACATACATAGCAAATTTCAAGTTTGTAGGCTTTACGGTTCTGGAGAGTTTGTGATTAATGTGTGAGTGGTTTTCGCTTTTATATATATGTGTGTGTGTGTGTGTGTGTGTGTGTGTGTGTGTGTGTGTGTGTGTGTGTAGAGAGAGAGGGGGGGGGAGAGGAATAGAATATAGAGTGGAGTGGAGTTTAGAAGAATTAGAATATGGAATGGAACAGAACAGAACAGAATAGAATAGAATTCTTTATTGGCCAAGTGTGATTGGACATGCAAGGAATTTGTCTTCGGTGTATAAGCTCTCATTGTACATAAAAGATATAAATGATAAATCATGATCATAAAAATACATTCATCATAAATCATAAGATACAACACTTAGTGATAGCCATAGGATACTAAATAAGCAATCAACCTGAATCATACTAGGAAACTAAATAAAACAATATAAATCATAAAGATACAAGCAACAAAGTTATAGTCGTAAGTAGAGAAGGAGATAGGTAATAGGAAAGGTGAGAAGAAGAATATTAATACAGTCTTACTAAATAGTTTGACAATGTTGTGGGAATTAGTTGTTTAGCAGAGTGATGATATTGGGAAGGAAAAAAACTCTCCTTGTGTCTAGTTGTTCTGGTGTGCAGTGCCCTAGAGCATCGTTTTGAGGGTAGAAGTTGAAACAATTTATGTCCAGGGTAATGAGGGGTCTGTAGAGTGGTTCAGTGGTCTAAAGGTGGCGCTCTCACCACACGATCAGGAGGCTGTGAGTTTGATCCTAGGTACAGGCAGCTATTTCTCTCTCTGGGCAACCTGAGAATATATCTTCTGAACAAAACTCCGCTCTGGCAACAGGAAGGGCATCTGGCCAATAAACACTCAGCTCCATTCAGTTGCCCAGACTCCACCCTGCAAAGGATTAAGAGGGTCATTAAAAGATGATGATGATGATGATGATGATAATGATGATATGAGGGATCTGTAGGTATAGTGTAACATTAGTGGAGGGGGTTCATTTTAACGGTAAAGAGTTTGTGGCTCCTTTGCGATGCCAAAAATATATTTTTGTGGAGTTTTCCTTTGCTGTCCATTTTTGGGACTCTTTCGGCTAAGTCTCCACATGCATGTTGGACAACATGGATAGAGAGGATCTGTTTGTGTGATGAGCCATGAAGGATTACTGACGACCAAGTTTGGATTTTGATGCTTTGGGCTCTGGTGCGTCAGAAACTTAGATAGAAATTGTATATTCTAGACATACATACCTACAGGTAATCCTTAAGTTACAAGAGTTCATTTAATGACGGTTCAAAGTTACAATGGCCCTGGACTTATGATCATTTTCCACATTTACGACCGTACGTACAGTATCCCTAAGGTCACGCAATCAAAATTCAGATGCTTGGCCAAGGACTAGTATTTATGACGGTGGAAGCATTCCTGGAGTCATGTGATTCCCCTTTTTGTGACCTTCGAAGTCCAAGGGTTCCACTTAACAACTGCGGCAAGAACGATCGTAACACGGGGCAAAAGCCAGTTAGCAATGTCTCACTTAGCAAAAGGAATTTGGGGCTGCATTGTGGTCATAAGTTGAGGACTTCTTGTACAAAGTTGAAAGTTTTCAGTGAATTAGATTTGAGGAGTTCTTAATCTGACGATAACTATCCAGAAGCATCCATGGGAGACGGGGGTATCACAGATTCACGATGGTGGCCATAATTATTGAGCCAAATTCCAAACTCTTGTTATGTGTATTGTAATTGAGATCAGGGTGACGTCACAGATACATTGCTAGTTTTCTTGGTAGTAATGTGGAAATGTTTTATCGTCTTATTCATCATTGTTAACACCAAAGGATCGTGTCTATTCGCCTTCCTTCTTTCCTTCCTCTCTCCTTCCTTCCTCTCTCCTTCCTTCCTTCCTCTCTCCTTCCTTCTCTCTCCTTGCTTCCTGCCTTCATGCCTTCCTCTCTCCTTCCTTCCTTCTTCCTCTCTCCTTCCTTCCTTCTTCCTCTCTCCTTCCTTCCTTCCCTCCTTCCTCTTTCCTTCCTCTCTCCTTCCTTCCTTCTTTCTTCTCTCCTTCCTTCTCTCTCCTTGCTTCCTGCCTGCCTGCCTTCCTCTCTCCTTCCTTCCTCCTTCCTTCCTTCCTTCCTTCCTCCTTCCTTCCTTCCTCTCTCCTTCCTTCCTTCCTCTCTCCTTCCTTCTCTCTCCTTCCTTCCTTCCTTCCTTCTTCTCTCCTTCCTTCCTTCTTTCTTCTCTCCTTCCTTCTCTCTCCTTGCTTCCTGCCTGCGTGCCTTCCTCTCTCCTTCCTTCCTCTCTCCTTCCTTCCTCTCTCCTTCCTTCCTTCCTCTCTCCTTCCTTTTTTCTTTCAAAAGTGTTTTTCTTTCACCTGTCTTTTGCAGGTGAAGAGGTTTTCCGAATGCGGCTCTTCTTTCTTTCTTTCTTTCTTTCTTTCTTTCTTTCTTTCTTTCTTTCTTTCTTTCTTTCTTTCTTTCTTTCTTTCTTTCTTTCTTTTCTTTTTTCTTTTTGTAGTTTTCAGTTATTTTTAAGCCAAGGGGCATATTTTTAACAACGGTCTCCTGGTTTATCTAGGTCAGGGGTCAGCAACCTGCGGCTCGGGAGCCCCATGTGGCTCTTTCACCCCTCTGCTGCGGCTCCCTCTCACCAGTCAGCTCCACAATCGATAAGACTTTCAGTTAGGACAGGTAGAGGAAAAAGGATGCCACTCTAGGAGGAGACTTTATGGTGGGGGAACCGGACTTCTGGTCAGCTTCAGAATTGAATGGGAGGGGGGGGCTTCCGGTTAGGACCTTTGTGGCTCTTTGAGTGTTTAAGGTTGCCGACCCCTGTCTAGGTCCAGGTAAATAAGTACCAATGCTGCACGTTTTACATCCCTTCCTCAACTCTGCCGCTTCTCTTAAGACGCTGCTAGGAAGCTTATACAGCTGCTTCCATCCCCTCCGTTTGGAAGAGCAAATGTCTTGGGTAACTCCCACTTTAGCTGAAAAGCAACAACCACACACACACACACACACAAATATAAACACACACACCCTTCCCAACCCGACCAAAATTAGTTTTGACAAATGATAGAGGTCACAGGTGCCCCGTGCGAGTCCAAATTACAGCTGCAAAGCTCTCTTGCGTCCTCAGATTGTGTCGTTCTGGTGCTACGGTGGCTCTATTTATAACAGTTTAAATAGCAGTTGCCTTGATCTCAGGCTTGAACTGAAAAGGCCATTAGCCAGCCTGCTCTGTTCATGCCATCAAAGCCCAAACTATGATAATATAAATAGAAACTTCCTTGATTTTGCTTCTCTCTCTCTCTCCTCTCATTTCTCCCTCCTCTCTCCTTTCTCTCTATTTCTTTTCTCTCTTCTCTCTCTCTTCTCTCATTTCTCTCTCTGTGTCATTCTCATTCTCTCTCTTTCTCTCTTCCTTGGTGTCATTTTCTCTCTCTCTCTCTCTCTTTCTGTCTCCCTTTCTCTCTTTCTCCACCTTGCTCACTCTCTCTCCCTTTCTCTCTTTCTCTCCCCCCTCTTTTTTCTTTTCTCTCTCTCCTCTCTCTCTCTCTTCGCTCATTTCTCTCTGTGTCATTCTCATTCTTTCTCTTTCTTTCTTCCTTGCTGTCATTTTCTCTCTCTCGCTTTCTGTTTCCCTTTCTCTCTTTCTCCCCCCTGCTCACTCTCTGTCTCTGTCTCTTTCTTTTTCTCTCTCTCCCTTGCTCTCTTTCTCTTTCTCCCTCTTTCTCTCTCTCTCTCTTTCTCTCTCTCCTCCGTTGCTTTCAGTTTTGTAACACAAATGCCAAATCTCTTCTTTCTGCATGTATGTTGTGGATGAACATTGGTAAACAGAGGGGACAAATCCTGTGGTGTGGTTAAAAAGTTTGCGAGTGTGTTATTCCCACGGCCGAATCAGTTTCTGTCTCAAAGAGATTACAGCAAACCTTTGACAATGGAAGAGTTGGTGAAGGGAGACCCAAGTATAGGAAGGAGAAAGAGCTTAGAAACAGTCTCTTCAACAGGAGGTGACTGCAAGAGAAGATAATTTTTTTAGATGAATTTGAAAAAGTCTGTGTAACTTACAAGCCTTTCACCGCCATGCATAATAATGATTTTAGTTGAGTATCCTAGAATGCATTCTTTGCTTAACTCTGTCACAGTTCCCTGTTTAACAGCGAAAATGAAGAAGCTGAAACTATTCGTCTTAAGAGGAGTTGATTGCTAGTCAACTTTTCTCCCCCTCAAAAGTCTTTTTTTTTTTACTTGTTAGCGTGCGAGATTGTTTAAAGTTTCTCGTGAAAGAACCACAATTAAAACACTGTTCTTTGTGCCCTAAGAAAGATTGCAACAGCCCCATCTGACATTTCAATTTAAATATACCCCCAATCTATCCTTGGTTGTTTGACACAGGCTTTTAATCTTTCAGCTCCTGTGTCTTTTCCTTGCTGGTGGGTCCAGCAGCGTTCCTTTGGAAAGACAAGGTAGAGGCTGCAAAAATGACTGAAGACCAAGTCACGCTTCATATATTTTATTTTATTATTTTATTTTTTGGGCTGGGAGATGTTTCAACATGGGTTTCTCCTATGCTGTTGACCCAACCTCAATGGGCTGAACACAATACGTTTCCATGCCATGGTTGTCCTTTAATTTGTGGATTCTCATCTTCGGTTACTACATTTTGAAACGAGCTATTCCTAAAGTCCAAATCAAGGAAGGGATTTTTTTTTTTGACAATGTCAAAGTATACGATGATCCTTGCAGGTCTCCTATGATTGTAGAGTTTGAACCATGAATGGCTTCTAGAGAAGCTTTCTACATTTTTTTTTGAAGGTTTGTATTTCTTTGCTTGTTTGTTTCTTCAGTTTCTGTGGCCATCCGTCTCAGTCAATGACTGAAGATGAAAAGGGCTAGTTTTGAAGTAAAATACGCTTTGCTCAGGTTTAAGCTCCAGGAAGAAATGAGAAAATTACAGTTTAGAATAGAGTAGAGTAGAGTAGAGTAGAGTAGAGTAGAGTAGAGTAGAGTAGAGTAGAGTAGGGTAGGGTAGGGTAGGGTAGGGTAGGGTAGGGTAGGGTAGGGTAGGGTAGGGTAGGGTAGGGTAGGGAAGGGAGGGTAGGGTAGGGTAGGGTAGGGTAGAATAGAGTAGGGTAAGGTAGGGTGGAATAGAGTAGGGTAGGGTAGGGTAGGGTAGGGTAGGGTAGGGTAGGGTAGAATAGAGTAGAATAGAATAGAATAGAATAGAATAGAATAGAATAGAATAGAATAGAATAGAATAGAATAGAATAGAATAGAATAGAATAGAATAGAATAGAATAGAATAGAATAGAATAGAATAGAATGACAGAGTTGGAAGGGACCCTGGAGGTCTTCTAGTCCAACCCCCTGCTTAGGCAGAAAACCCTACACCACTTCAGACAAGTGGTTATTCAACATCTTCTTAAAAACTTCCATTTTTGGAGTATATACAACTTCTGGAGGCAAGTTCTTCCACTGATTAATTGTTCTCACTGTCAGGAAATTCCTTCTTAGTTCTAAGTTGCTTCTCTCCTTGATGAGTTTCCACCCGTTGCTTCTTGTCCTGCCTTCAGGTGCTTTGGAGAATAGCTTGACTCCCTCTTCTTTGGAGCAGCCCCTGAGATATTGGAAGTCTGCTATCGTGTCTCCCCTAGTCCTTCTTTTCATTAAACTAGACATACCCAGTTCCTTCAACCCGTTCTTTATATATTTTATTCTCAAGTCCCCTAATCATCCTTGTTGCTCTTCTCTGCACTCTTTCTAGAGTCTCCACATCTTTTTTACATAGTGGCAACCAAAACTGGATGCCGTATTCCAAGTGTGGCCTTCCCAAGGCCTTATAAAGTGGTATTAACACGTCATGTGATCTTGGTTCTGTCCCTCTGTTGATGCAGCCTAGGACTGTGTTGGCTTTTTGACAGCTGCAGCACACGGCTGGCTCACATTTAAATGGTTGTCCACTAGGACTCCAAGATCCCTCTCACAGTTACTACTATTGAGTAAAGTCAGTTATTGTCTTCTATTAGCATGGACTAACAATCTAAATTTGTACAAGCCTCCTGTTAGGTTCCACAACATGCAATCTTTTCTTCCTGAAAAATCAGGCAGTGTTGTCAGAATTACCAAAATGGTTCTCCGAAAATATTCAGGATGTTTTTAAGACTGAACAGGAATACAGTTTGGGTAATGAAGCACCACAGCCTGCCTAAGAGAAATATTTTTGCATGTGTGCAGTGTCCTTTTGGCCCCGCTCGTCGTGCTGAAAAACAGATGGAGCTTTCTCCATTTGTACATAATTGCCCTAAATGAAAGACAATTCAGAAAGCAACGCTAGTTGGATCCAGACTGAATCACACCCAGACACGATCGATTGCTAAGGAACGTCTCCTCGATTTCACTGGGCATGAGAAGTTCGGATACAACTTTGTACGCCGGTACGATCTCTATTGCAAGTTTATTTTTTTTTAAAAGAAATAATCCGTTTTTTAAAAATTGTATACCCTGCTTCAAAACAATCGCGAGGCGCCAAGCAATGATTTGTATCTACTCAGATCCCACAAGTGTACACATAAACATACTCTTAAATTAAATATTGATAAGCCTTTTTTTTTAAATGCTGCAAAGTAAAGCTTTCCCGCTTTGACAATATATTGTTTATTTCTTTACAAAATGTTGACTTCCTTCTGCAACTGAATTCTCCCAGGATAATCCCAAAAAGGAAGCTGGCTGTTAGGCGTTTCTTACTAGGGTGCTGTCAGCAGAATTTGGCCTTGGGAGTTTTCAGACGCGCCACAAAACTCTTCTGAGAATATTTAACTTTTTCGCAACCCAAGGCCTGTAAAAAAATTCTCTCTCTTTTTCTCACATCTCTGCTGCTTGGTCTACAAAATCTGTCTTCTGATAAAGTGATAGGAGAGCAAGCACGGTTGGCAGGAATTTTAACCGGAGGGATTTACTATCTGGTAAATTGTTAGATATATATATATCCAGAGGTCTATATTTATCCCCTGCTTTAGTGACAACAAGATTAAAGTGTCTCTTTGACAGACATGTGTTTTTATTATTATTATTATTATATGATGGCTATTTAATTTTATTATCTGTTCGGAGAGCTTCGGCTGTTCTGTGTCGTATGGAAACCCTGCTGGTTTTTTTTCACTGAATCAGGCCATTATCTTGTGTTCAGAGCCTTAAGTGGCTTTAAATAATGATTCCCTGCATAATCCTATTTCCAGAAGTCTTCAGATATAAACGAATCTGTTGTGTGTAGATGGGTTTGGTGGGGGTTTTTTTTTTCATTTTAAATAATAATGCGGATATTGTAGCCTGCTTTTCAAAATGCTTGACAGATTCGCTTTTTCTAGAGTTTACAAATATGCATATCGGCAAGTGTGACGAATTATTACCCTGTTTCCCTCAAAATAAGACCTCCCCTGATAATAAGCCCAATCGGGCTTTTGAGCGCGTGGCAATAAGGCCATGCACTTAATTCAGGATTCAAAAAAATATAAGACAGGGTCTTATTTTTGGGGAAACACGGTAGATGCCTGAAGATTAACACTGAAGTTCTATTGGTTGTATGTGACATGTGATGTGATTAATCAGGACAAGGATCGGTAGACATTCTAGAGCCGTGATGGGCTGCTGGGGTTTGCAGGGGTTCTGTGCAGTTCAGAGAACCCCCAAATCCCACTCCTTGCTGGCCTTGCCCACCCGCTGTTTTGGATGCAAGTAAGTGCAGGATGCACACGGAAGCTCGGGGAGGGTGAAAAACGGGCCTACAAGAAGTTCGGGAAGGCTCCAGAGGGCCTCCGGAGCCTGGGGAGGCTGTTTTTGCCCTCCTGGGTACTCGAAGAAAGACTCCAGAGGCCGGGGAGGGAAAAAATGCCCCCCTCCCGCCACGGCCACCCAGCAACTGGGCAGAGAACCCTTGCTAAAAATTTTGAAGCCTACTCCTGACCCCTTCCGAGTTTGCCGTGGCAAAATGCGTGCGGTGTGATGTAGAGGTCCTTGTTTTATTATAGAGCACATTTCAATGCAGTAATCATAAATATTGCTAAGGTCTGTGCTCTGTTGAAATATGACCTATATACTCTTGATTGTTTGCCTTATGTGATTTGTCTGACACCCATTACATTCCGGGTAATAGGAGCCATTTGTTCCTGCGCACACCAGGCCCATTTGACAAAAGGAAAATAGACGGCAATAAAAAAGCAATCCTCAGAATTACATTCTGCACACTGCCCGCACTGCTGAGAGTTTGTGTAAGTGTGTTAACAATGCTCCGAGCTGCCTCTTGTCAGCTTTCAACCTGTAATGGCCATCTGTCCTTCCATAAATCTGCCAAACTCCGGGAAGTTCAAGAGAGAGCGAAGAGCATACCTTGTACTCTTCTCCAGGCAAAAAAAAAAAAAAAAAGTGTACGTTAGCTGGGGGAAGGGGAGGAAAACTCAACCGGCGTGAAATAATCCGAAAAGGCCTAGAATGTTTTAGCACTATTGATTTAGGATCATGCCACGAGATGGAAATCAAGATTGCTGTGATTAGAGGGAAGGCAAAGCAGAACTGCGACTCGTTGTGAATAAAGAGAGGATTCATTTTCTTCCAGGTTTCGATCCCAGGAAAGTGGGAAAAAGGGAATTAGAGAGGGGGAAAAAATACCTTATTTAAAACTTCTTCTGCCATTCAATATTATCATGTGATAAAATTATCATGTGGTAAAAATATTATCATTATCAGCAGTGGCTCAGTGGCTAAAGACGCTGAGATCAGAAAGATCAGCACTTCAGCGGTTCAAATCCCTAGTGCTGCGTAACAGGGTGAGCTCCCGTTATTTCTCCCAGCTTCTGCCAACCTAGCAGTTCGAAAGCCCATAAAAGAAATGCAAGTAGAAAAATAGGGACCACCTTTGGTGGGAAGGTAACAGCGTTCCGTGCACCTTTGGTGTTGAGTCATGCTGGCCACATGACCACAGAGACATCTTCAGACAGCGCTGGCTCTTCGGCTTTGAAACAGAGATGAGCACCGCCCCCTAGAGTTGGGAACTACTAGCACATATGTGCGAGGGGAACCTTTACCTTTACCTATTATCATGTGAGTTTTGCCTATTCCCATTTTCCCTTTTTCCCCTTCTTCTTCTTCTTTTTGTAGAGGAAAGTTGAACTCATGTCTTGCTGACTTCTGTAGATAAGTTCAGGTTGAGAGTTTTTGTCAAGAGTATACGACTGGTGCTTTTCTCGTGACTTTCCATTTTCAAGTTCTTAATTTCGCTTAGAGCTGTGGTGTTATCTGCTAGTCCTTCAATCCAAGTGTTAGCCACCAGCCGACCTTGTTTGGAGAAGTATAACAGAAGCATAAAATCCTCAAACCGTCTGGCACAAAAAAATAAGAGCAGGGATAGAGGTCAAAAGTGCTATGAGTTTATTTCATGCTATCTATATACAAGAATCTTATCTACTAATGGTCAAGGCAAATTGGTGCTAGATAAGAGTCAATAGAATTCACAAGGGGATGGACTTAGCTGTCTTGCGACTCCAAACTAATGATGTGTTTGACCCTGACCTCAGCTCAGCCTGGCCTTCTCCTACAAAAACTCAGTTTTTGTCATTCCACTCTCAAATACGAATTTAACAGAAACCTCTCTTCGAGACTTTTAGCTGAAATCGTATCTCATATGGAAGGCTGTACCTTAAGTTAAAAGGTTCCTTCAAACAGAAAGCAGAAATTGATGACAAAGTACTGATTAGAAAGTTTTTCTTATTGCGCTATTTGTCTCTTCGTGTGACATGCCGGATGGATGGATGGATGGATGGATGGATGAATGGATGGATGGATGGATGGATGGATGGATGGATGGATGGATGGATGGATGGACGGGCAGGCAGGCAGGCAGGCAGGCAGATAGACAGACAGACAGACAAGTAGAGATAGATGGATGGATGGATGGATGGATGGACGGACAGACAGACAGACAAGTAGAGATGGATGGATAGGTAGGTAGGTAGGTAGGTAGGTAGGTAGATAGAGATAGATAGATAGATAGATAGATAGATAGATAGATAGATAGATAGATAGATAGATAGATGATAATATAGATAGATATAGAGAGTGAGAAATATATAGAAATAGACATAGATAGTGATAGAGAAATAGAGAGATAGATGGATAGATAGATTGATAGATAGGAGATATGATATAGAAGCATTCAAAAGCATTCAATATTTAAAAGCATTCTATTTTAGGAATTTATTTTGGCACTATGGCTCAGCGGTAAAAGGCGCTGGGCTTGTAGCTGGAGAGCTGACAGCCCGGGTTCGAGACCCGAGCTCTGTGCAACAGGGTGAGTTCCTGTTCTTGGCTCAGCTCCTGCCCACCTAAGCAGTTCAAAAGCATGCAGATGCGAGTAGATAAAAGGCACCACTTTGGTGGGAGGGTTACCGCTTTCTGTGCAGCTTTGGCATATAGCCATGCTGGCCACGTGACCACGGAAATGTCTTTGGATAGCGCTGGCTCCCTCGGCCAAGAAACAGAAAGGAGCACCGTACCTTAAAATCGGACATGACTGGACAGAGGAAATATTTTGGCGGTAATTCTTGTTGTCTAACATCATCTAAGGTGACTTATGGAAGAGTCTGAATCATTTTAAATAAGCTGAGACCTGGCTCCAATCTCTCCTTTAAAAACATATTGCTTCCATTTGTCTTTTCTAAACCTTTCTACTTGCTTTGGAATAGACTTTATTTCACCAGAAGTTTTGATAGATAAACTTCCACGCTTTCTTTGTCAAAACTTGCACTTTTTTCCTTGAATTTAGAAAGTCAGAATTCAAACAAGATATGAAAATGATGCTAAATTATATGGTTTCTATCTAGAAATGACAGAATTGGATAAGATACTCACAGGAACAGATGAACAATTAAAAGAAACAATGATAGCCTGGGCAAAAAATTTTGGATAATCAATTGAGTTAGATAAATGGCAACAGCTATGGGAAAGGAATTATAAATTAACAATACCACAACAATAGGTCTTATTTTCGAGGAAACACGGTAGCTAGTTTTAGAAAATACACTTTTCCCAAAAGGTTTTCACAATTTTGGCCACTACTGTATGTTAAAGTGAAAATAATAATAATAATAAAATTTAAAAAGTTGTGTCTGTATGTGTGTGTGAGTGAGCCAGGGAATGCGACACCCCCTTTGATGAAATCAGAAAGGAGCCAGAAGGGTTTGCAAATGCTTCCTGCACGAAACTAAACCTCGGAGACGAAAGCGTTTGACTTCTATCATGGGGGGATTTCGGGCAAGGCTGTTGCGTGTGTGATCTTTCCTTTCTACAAAGAGGCAAATCGCAGAGGAAATTAACATGCTGTGAGGGAAAACCGTTATTGATCTGACATTTGTCTCCTCTTTATTTACTTAAGCCTCTATTTGTTAAACGGAAGGTAAATTTCAGCTTTTCTTTTGTGAGGCTCAAGGAGCACCGGAGATGGGGGGTGGGGGTGGGCAATTTAGATGGCTTGCCTGCCGTTTCAATTTCATGATCATCCTCGCACGCAGTTTTCTTTCAAAGTTGTGGTGCCACACGTGTGTTCTGCGCAGGGGTAGCAGTGGTGACTGTTAATTATTATTTTTTAATTTTTTTTATTAATCATATTTCTATGCCACCCACTGTCCGAGGACTCTGGGTAGCTTACAACAATCGACAGTATACTAAATAGCGTATTGCCCCCAACAATCTGGGCCCTCATTTTACCCACCTCGGAAGGATAGAAGGCTGAGTCAACCGTGAGCCGGTGAGATTTGATCCGCTGATCTGCTGAACTAGCAGTCAGCTGAAGTAGCTGCAGTACAGCACTCTAACCACTGCGCCACCTCGGCTCTTAACCTCACAAGCCAAAAGTGTTCCTGCAAATCACGATCAAGGCTGCCTGTCTGTAACATAACGTTTCCCTCTGTATACTATAGTACAGGGGTCTTCAACCTTAAACACTCAGAGCCATTTGGACTCGTTTCCCACAGAAAAGAAAACACCGGGAGCCACAAATCCCTTCCCGTGCCTGACTATTTCTTGAGCGGCCACAAAACTAGCATCTGTAGTTGAATTAAATATTCTCTTTTCTTCTGAAATGTTTCTTTTATTGGATTTATCCATGGTTGGCCTACCGGGGGTTGAAAAGCTCAATAAATCACGTGACAGCAGGTGTCACGTGTTGGTAGTTGTGACATATAATTTGAGTGACAGGGAGCCGCAGCAGAGGGGTGAAAGAGCCACATGCGGCTCCAGAGCCACAAGTTGCTGACCCCTGGTAAAGTATAATGTTTTGCACCTTGCTGTCTCTTTTCAACTGCGTACAATTCATGTTTTCTTTCATTCATGTCAAATTTGTTGGGTTTTTTTGGGGGGTGGGCAAGTTTTGTTGTTTGGATGACCGTATCTGGCTTTAAAAAGAGCGAATAGGCGCAAAAGTCTCTCTCTCTCTCTCTCTCTCTCTCTATCTATCTATCTATCTATCTATCTATATACCTTGATCATGTAGATTTACAGTTTACAATTGCACTGTAGCGGATTCAGTTTCATTTTATTTATAACATGGTAGGATCCACGTTGCATAAAGAGGGAAGGTAAA
Source organism: Coluber constrictor foxii (assembly GCA_038048745.1). NCBI lineage: Eukaryota > Metazoa > Chordata > Lepidosauria > Squamata > Colubridae > Coluber > Coluber constrictor. The sequence continues at coordinate 74,157,619 of CM075965.1, read as the reverse complement.
TAAATCAAATGGTTTCAAAATACCGTGGGGATACTGAACAAGAGAGGCTACGAGCTTTAGCGCTGAAGAGTAAATATTTTGAAATATTACTCTGAAGATTAAAATAGTGAAATACAGTTAAAAGGAAGCTCTGGTGTGGGTTAGTGGTTAAGGTACTGGACTAGTCCTCCCTTGGAACCAGCTGATTGGCCTACCCTAACTCTAACCCTAAAGTTATAGAGTAGAGAGTAGAGTAGAGTAGAGTAGAGTAGAGTAGAGTAGAGTAGAGTAGAGTAGAGTAGAGTAGAACAGAACAGATGTAGATGTAGATGTAGATGTAGATGTAGATGTAGATGTAGATGTAGATGTAGATGTAGATGTAGATGTAGATGTAGATGTAGATAAATAATACAGACTAGAACAGTACAGAACAGAACAGGTATAGATAAATAATACAGAATGGAATGGAATGGAATGGAATGGAATGGAATGGAATGGAATGGAATGGAATGGAATAGAATAGAATAGAATAGAATAGAATAGAATAGAATAGAATAGAATAGAATAGAATAGAATAGAATAGAATAGAATAGAATAGAATAGAATAGCCATTCTTAGCAATAACGATAGCACTTAGACTTATATAGCATTTTGCAGTGCTTTTACAGTCCTCTCTAAGCAGTTTACAGAGTCAGCATATTGTCCCCAACGATCTGGATCCTCATTTTACCCACCTCGGAAGGAGGGAAGGCTGAGTCAATCCTGAGCAGGTGAGATTCGATCTGCCGAACTGCAGCTAGCAGTCAGTTGAAGTAGCCTGCGATGTTGCATTCTAACCACTGTGCCACCTCGGCTCTTATATGTTCCATATGTTTTAGTCTCCAGGCCTCTGATCTTCTCTGCCCTTTTTCCAAAGTCTCAACATCTTTTTTGCAGTACAGTGACCACAACTGGTTGCAATATTATGCATGGATTAACCTGGGTTTCTCCTCCCCCTTTCCCCTCCTCCTTTTGTATTTTAGGCCTAACTCCACCTACCACCCCTCCTCATAAGGCCAGCCAAGAAAACCCTTTTAGGACTTCACCAAAGCCCAAGGCGTCATGCCAGACTGTTATGCCACCTTCCCCAAAACCTCGTTGCGGTGAGTCTTCCATCTCTCAAGGACATAATTTGTTCTGGAAGGTTCCAGAGCAGTCAGAGCTGTACGCGCAGCTGAGCAAGACAAGTGGGCTGCCCGTGGGTCAAGAGGAGAGGAAGGCGAGGCGGCTCGGTTTGAGACTGTTCGGCGACCACGATTACTGTCAGTTGGTCATTTCTAAGACAGAACGATGCATTAACCGTTCCTGGGAATTACAGAATTCCAGTCAGGTTGAATTAACAGGCTGCCTGCCCGGACACTGGTGCCATATTTGTTCTTCCTTCGAGCAAAACATCCAGGAGGACGAGAGAGAACGTTCTCAGGCGAAAAAGCAGGACTTACCATGCAACAACCGGAAACAGCTCCAAGACCAGGAAATCCGGGCCGAACTCAACAAGCATTTTGGTCACCCTAGCCAAGCTGTTTTTGAGGAAGAGGCCACTAAGACCAGCGATCTGAGGGACGACGGTCATTATAGCGATGAACAGTTCTCTAAGCTATCTATGTTTATAAATTCGGGACTCGCCATGGAGGGTTTTTTGGATGACAGCGAAGAGGAAAATGAAAAGATAGAAGGCTATACCTTATTTGATTTGTCACCTTCCTGCTCTTCCCTGGATTCTCCGTGCAGAGATTCGGGGTCTCCCCCCAACTCGCTCGCTCAACGGTTCCAAAGGCTACGCTCTCAGTCGAGACCCTTCCCACAGTGCAGGCATTGTTCCCACGCTCCATATTCCCGTTCGAGGTCAAGGTCGCCCGGCAAACGCTCCTCCTCAAGGTAACTGTGAAGGGATGGTGGGATTTCACTTAATGAAAGATGAGGCTTGCTTTCGGAAAGTTGGAAAGCCTGGGTTTCATCAGTACATTCTTCAGTAGGAAGCTAATTCCAGTTTACAAGGGGGGCTGATGGATCAGCTTGTCAGCTGGAGAGCTTGACAGCCCCCGTTCGAGACCTGAGCAGCACGCAGTGTGTTGAGATCTTGTGACTTGCCCCAGCTCCAGCCCTCATAGCAAAGCATGCAAAGGATGATGTACTGCAGAGAGAGAGAGAGAGAGAGAGAGAGAGAGAGAGAGAGAGAGAGAGAGAGAGAGAGAGAGAGAGAGAGAGAGAGAGATGATACATAGATGATAGATAGAGTTAGAGAGATAGAGAGTATGTGTGTGAGAGAGAGCAATAGTGAGATTGACAGTCAGACAGAGAGATAAATAGAGATGGATGGATGGATGGATGGATGGATGGATGGATGGATGGATGGATGGATAGATAGATAGATAGATAGATAGATAGATAGATAGATAGATAGATAGATAGATAGATAATACATAGATATATAGATAAATAAAGATGGAGACTGAGATAGAGATGATATAAATAATAGAAATAGAGAGAAAGATGATAGGTAGAGTGGGATAGATGATAGATAGATAGAGAGATAGAGAGATAGAGAGATAGATGATAGATAGTGATAGATAAATAGAGATAAGGAGAGAGTGATAGAGAGATAGTGATAGGTAGAGAGATGGATAGACGGATTTATAGATGGATGGAGAAGGAGAGAGAGAGATGATAGATAGGTCAGATGATATAGAAGCATTCAAAAGCATTCAATATATATAAAAGCATTCTATTTTCACTTCCATGACATTCTGTAATATTACTGCCAATGTGAATGCATTTTACTTTCATTTTGGTTCTCCTGCATATTTATAACTTTCCTTCAGTTAAATAAATAAATAAATTTGATATCCTCCTACAATATATGTTATTCCTTGAATGAGGAGGAAGTTATTTTGGCTATGAAGGAGGTGCAGGGGTTAAAGACACTGGGCTTGTCAGCTGGAGAGCTAGCAGCCCGGGTTCGAGACCCAAGCTCTGCACAGGGTGAGCTCCCGTTCTTGCCTCACCTAAGCAGTTTGAAAGCATGCAAATGCGAGTAGATAAATAGGCACCACTTTGATGGGAAGGTAACAGGTTTCTCTGGGCCTTTGGCATATAGCCATGCTGGCCATGTGACCACAGAAATATCTTCGGACAATGGTGGCTCCCATGGCTCCCAAGAAATGGAGATGAGCAGCACCTCCTACAGTGATGATAAAAGGACAATGATGTCCATTTTAGCTCTTCGTACTAGACCAGGTGGAAAAATCAGACCTTCCAGAAATGTGGTATCCTATAGTAAGGTAGAATAACCGAATCTTGAAATCCTGCCAGAGTTTCTCCCCGTCCCATCTTATACTTAGCTTCCCTCTATTTCAAGATGAGGGACGTGGTGGCTCAGTGGCTAAGATGCTGAGCTTATCAAACGAAAGGTCGGCAGTTCAGCGGTTCGAATCCCTAGTGCCACGTAACAGGATGAGCTCCCGTGACTTGTCCCAGCTTCTGCCAACCTAGCAGTTCGAAAGCAGGTAAAAAAATGCAAGTAGAAAAATAGGGATCACTTTTGGTGGGAAGGTAACAGTGTTCCGTGCACCTTTGGTGTTGAGTCATGCCGGCCACATGACCACGGAGACGTCTTCGGACAGCGCTGGCTCTTCAGCTTTGAAACGGAGAGGAGCACCAACCCCTGGAGTCGGGAACGACTGGCACAGTTGTGCAAGGGGAACCTTTACCTTTACCTTATCTAAATACGAATCAGTTGCCAAGCGTCCAAATTTGGATCACCTGACCCTGTGAATGCTGCAGTGATCCTAAGCATGAAAAATAGTCATAATTTATGTCATTTTTTTCAGTGCCATTGTAACTGTGAACAGTCACTAAATGAATGGTTGTAATGGTCTGTATCTTGGGAATCTGAGGCGGAAAGCTTTAATGGTATATGAAGGGCACTTTCTAGTTAACCTGGTGTTTTTTAAAAAAATGTATTTACCTCACAGATCTTAACTATTATGAGTCACGTTATTGTAGAACCCAGACAAATAGAAGTTCTCCCTTACTTTCAAGAACACGATCCAGGTCAGTCACCCTATGGTCATAGATGCAGAGTAGAGTAGAGTAGAGTAGAGTAGAGTAGAGTAGAGTAGAGTAGAGTAGAGTAGAGTAGAGTAGAGTAGAGTAGAGTAGTGTAGAGTAGAGTAGAGTAGAAGAGTGAAGTTCAAAATAGAATAGAATGGAATGGAATGGAATGGAATGGAATGGAATGGAATGGAATAGAATAGAATAGAATAGAATAGAATAGAATAGAATAGAATAGAATAGAATAGAATAGAATAGAATAGAATAGAATAGAATAGAATAGAATAGAATAGAATAGAATAAGGAGGAGGAGGAATAGAATAGAGTAGAGTAGAGTAGAGTAGAGTAGAGTAGAGTAGAGTAGAGTAGAGTAGAGTAGAGTAGAGTAGAGTAGAGTAGAATAGAATAGAATAGAATAGAATAGAATAGAATAGAATAGAATAGAATAGAATATTGGATTGGAATGGAATGGAATGGAATCAAATCGAATCGAATCGAATCGAATTCTTTATTGGCCAAGTGTGACTTGATACACGCACAGAATTTGTCTCCGGTGCAGAACCTCTCAGTGTACATGCAAGCAACAAGTGATAAATCATGATCATAATCATAAATCATGAGATACAACATTCAGTGATAGTCATAGGATACTCAATAAGCAATCAACATAAATCTTGCTAGGGCACTAAATAAAAGCAACATAAATAGTGAGATACAACAATAAGTTACACTCATAAGGATCTAAGGAAATAGGTGATAGGAAAGATGAGAAGGGTAACGATAATACAGCCCTTCTACGTGATTTGATATCCCAGGGCATAAGACAGTGTTGTGGGAAATTACAGTAGTTGTTTAGCAGAGTAATGGCATGGGGTAAGGGGCAGTGGTGGGATTCAAGTAATTTAACAACCAGTTCTCTGCCCTAATGATTTCTTCCAACAACCAGTTCACCAAATTTTTCAGAAAGTTAACAACCGGTTCTCCCGAAGTGATGCGAACTGGCTGAATCCCACCACTGGGAAGGGGGGAATGACACCTGTCCTAGTTGTTTTGGTGTACAATGCCCTGTAGCATCATCTTGAGGGGAAAATTTGAAACAGTTTATGTCCAGGAGATGAGGGGTCTGTAGATATTTGAGGGATGATATTTGATACGGGAGGAGTCTGTATTTGAGGAAATTTGAGGGATCTGCAGATATTTGACTTAAGTTTGCTTGATTTTGCATATGCCTAAAAATATTTTTTTTAAAAAAAAGCCAACAGAACGCAAAGAATGAGGCTGGCTTTGTTCATTTGTCTCCTTGGGGAAATCTGGGCCTTTGATTTCAACAATTCACATTTGTTTCCTAGATACGACAGCTACGAGGAATATCAGCACGAGAGGCTGAAGAGGGAAGAATATCGCAAAGAATACGAAAAACGGGAATCCGAAAGGGCAAAGCAGAGAGAAAGAGAGCGGCAGAAAGCAGTTGTAAGCTCTATACAGATAACACTGTCATTCTAATTCAATCAGGACAGAGCTGGAAGGGACTCTGGAGGTCATCTAGTCCAACCTCCCCTTGCTCAAGCAGGAGACCCAATACCATTTCAGACAAGTGACTGTCCAGTCTCTTCTTAAAAACCTCCAAGGATGAAACACCCACAACTTCTGAAGGCCACGTCTGTTCCACTGGTTAATTGTCCTCATTTGTTAGGAAGTTTCTCCTTAGTTCCAGGTTGCTTCTCTCCTTGATGAGTTTCCATCCATCATTTCTTGTCCTGCTTTTAGGTGTTTTGGAGAATAGGTTAACCCTTTCCTCTTCTTTGTGGCAGCGCCTCAAATATTGGAATTTTACTATCATGTCACCCTTAGTCTTTCCTTTATCTAGACTAGCCAAACCCATTTTCTGCAACCGTTCTTCCTATGTTTTAGTCTCCGGTCCTTGAATCATCCTAGTTGCTCTTCTCTGCACTTTTTCCAAAGTCTCAACGTCTTTTTGGTAATGTGGGGACCAGAACTGGATGCAGAATTCCAGGTGTGGCTTTATAAAGCGGTACTAATCTTTCACGTGATTTTGATTCTGTGCCTTTGTTTATACAACCCAGGATTGTATTTGCTTTCTTTGGCAAGAAAAATACGACGAGGTGTCCAGGCAGCCGCCAGGAATCAACACTGACTGGAAGACACAACAATAAAAAAAATGGGGGGACTTTATATTCAGTCGTCTGATCGATTCTTGTGCTCAGATAGGAAAGACTGCAAAGGAAAACGATTGGAAAGATCAACGCTCTAAACTCGTTTCGATTGTGAGATCGTGCCACCATCTCACAACAGGCAGGATGCCTTCCAAATGGCACGACGATTTGCCATTTAAAGAAACAGCTAGTTCAAATGTTTCCTGTGCTCGGAGGACATATGGTGCCTTTCGGCGTTAAATTTCAATTTCTACATTTGAGCTCTTTTACTTATTCCCTTAATTGTGCTTTCCCCAGCTTTTTTTCTTTCTTAAACAAACAAACAAAAAAAAATAGCAGAGTAGGATTTTTCCACAACCACCCTCTCTCTAAACAAGAGAAAAAAGGTAGATAAAAGCCCAAAAATAATTACACCCATGACAGATTTCAGGGGAGCATATGGGAAGGAGCTTATTGGCATCACGTAACTCCATCGTGTTCTCTACGTTGGTGCGTGAAACTTTATGGGTTTTTCTTGCCCTTTTCCAATTTAGGTATTTTGTTGGAAATGGGAGCATAAGAGAACATTTGCTGTCATGCTCCATCTGGTCAGTCATTTAGGTTCATAGCTAGTGTCAACTGAATTATTTCTCACCAAGTGATTCGGCACAGTTAAGTTTCTGTTTTGGTGAGACATTCAGGGGAGAAAATATATATTTCACTGTACAGGAGCCAGTCTTTACTCTTTCCAGATTTATGAGCTGAATCCTCTCCCATTTCAAGGTATTTTTTAAGAAAATAAAGACGGAAAGATTCTCCTTCTGTCTGCCTCATTAGCTTGGCTGTGTCTAAACAGCACTTCCAAAGTTTGCAGAGATCTCTCGTAGAAGAATCCTATCCTTTTAGGCTCTAAAACCTGGGGCAGTTTTAACTAAGAGTTGTAGAGTGTCTGTTTGTACGTTGGAGTGGTGTTTTGGGAGAAGAACTGAGCTAGCTGAATGAGGAACAAGGAATTGGGGACAAAACCTGAGTATTATGAAAAAAACAGCGAGGTACCATTAACAGGCCAGCTTGAGAAATGCAATACAAGATGAGGAGGAGGAGGAGGAGGAGGAGGAGGAGGAGGAGGAGGAGGAGGAGGAGGAGGAGGAGGAGGAGGAGGAGGAGGAGAAGAAGAAGAAGAAGAAGAAGAAGAAGAAGAAGAAGAAGAAGAAGAAGAAGAAGAAGAAGAAGAAGAAGAAGAAGAAGAAGAGTTTCATTATTTACTTTAATGAATAAAGTAAATAATAATAATAGCAGGAGGAAAATCGCTTGAGGGATATATATGCACAGATACGTAGCTGGAGTCATAGGCTAAAAAAAGCTGAGCTTTGTCCTTACAACTGCTTACAATCTGCAGTAAAAGCAATTTATTTACTCAGGCCGTGTCCTTGACATTCCTGAGAGAGCTTTTGAGTCCTATTTTAGTTCCTAGATAAAGAGGAAGAACAAGAAGAACCTCAGCGGCCACGGAATAACCCTGACACCGATAAGCCTTTGAACCCAGCACTAAAATGCCTGCTCCTTGAGTTTCTCCTTGGCCACCATCTAACTATTTTTATTTAACTGGCCTATCTTTAAACTTGTTCTCGGGATGACGGGTGGTTTAATAGCTGAGGAACGCTAAGAATAGTTCCATCTTCCACTTCTTTCCCCGGTATCTTAAAGTGGTTAAAATATTCAGAATAAGATTATCGCTTCCAAGGAAACATGCCAGTGAAAAGCTGAACAGGTGTCCCGGCCAAGAATAGAGCAGCTAAATAGTTAAATCCCTTGGAATACTGCATCCAGTTTTGGTCGCCACGATGGAAAAAAGATGTGGAGACTCTAGAGTGAAGAGAAGAGCAGTGAAGAGGATTAGGGCACTGGAGGCTAAAACATACAAAGGACAATTGTTGGAATTGCTTATCTCTAGTTTAATGAAAAGAAGGACCAGGGGTGACATGAGAGCAGTCTTCCAGTGTTTGAGGGGTTGCCACAAAGAAGAGGGAGTCTAACTATTCTCCAAAGCACCTGAAGGCAGGACAAGACGCGATGGGTGGAAACTTAATCGAGGAGAGAAGCAACTTAGAACTAAGGAGAAACTTCTTGACAGTCAGAACAATGAATCAATTAACGGGTTGACTTCAGAACTTACGGATGCTCCAAAACTGGAAGTTTTTAAGAAGACGTTGGATAACCATTTGTCTAAAATGATGTAAGGTTTGCTACCTGAGCAGGGGGTTGGACTAGAAGACCTCCAAGGTCCCTTCCCACTCTGTTATTCTGTTAAACCAAGTGGATGGATAGTCAAAGAATCTGAGGAATCGAAAAAGCATGCTTGATCATCTCATTGCTGAGCATCTGTAGGGATTTAGGCAGTGACGGCTCCCACATCAATACTAAGAAGCTTTGCTTCTCAAAGGCTTACGTACCATCTTGGGCTAACTTATATAGAAATTCTGTACCATTTCTTCTTACGAACAGGAAGAACGTCGTGTCATATATGTCGGTAGACTTGGATCTGGTGCTACGCGAACAGAACTGAGGGACCGGTTTGAAGTTTTCGGTGAAATTGAGGAGTGCACGCTGAATCTACAGGACGATGGGTAAAATTACTCTTCCTTTCCCCTTTGGCTCCCCCCAGAGAGCTCTGCAGAGATTCTCCATCATGCAGGTCAAAGTTGTCTCAAACATGCTTTGTTCAAAAGGCAACTGGGCTTTGTTTTTCCTTGAAGACATTTTCACTTCTCATCCAAGAAGCTTCTTCAACTCTGACTGACTATAAATCCTTCCGTTCTCCACCCTTCAGCCAGAACGGAAGAAGCTTCTTGGATGAGAAGCAAAACGTCTTCGAGGAAAAACAAAGGAAAGTCCAGTTGCCTCTTGAAAAAGCATCACCCATTACAGATGCCTCTTAAGAGATCACAAAATTGGTAAAATGGTCCCCTGCTTTTCGCTGCTTTTCCATAAAATACCAGGGTTTCCTATGAATGCGTCAGGCTCTTTTTTCCCTTCGAAGACATTTTGCTTCTCATCCAAGAAGCTTCTTCAGCTCTGACAGAATATTGGATTTTGGGGGAAGAGGACCCAGAGATTTGAAAAACGGCCATAAAAATGCAATAATGTACAAACTGTGGTTTTCTCTTCTCTTTCCTCTTCAACCATGTTTATGAAGCTAGCTATAGATGAGATGTTCTGTTCCATCAATAAATATGTCAGGATTACTGTGAGGATTTGAAATGTGAAATTTATTTATTTATTCGGTCAATGACCAGCAACATAAAGGAGTAAAGAGAGAGATAAACACAGGGAGAAGTGAGCACAATTATATATTGGCAACTGTAAAATAAATCAACTATGGTATATTCTTAACCTCTCTATTATAATAGTGCCATCTTTATCTAACACTAACAAATCTCTGTTATTCCGTATTTGGTAAATCTAATATAACAAAACGATGCGTTAAAATATTAAAATATACATTCACAATACATCCTCTAAGCAGGTGCGTGGATAAATATCCCACCCATTTTTCATTTCTGGCACATGAACATTTTTAGAAATGTGTCAGTGAATCATTTTTGCAACTGTGTTATGTCATAGTTTATTGTCAGTTTGTGTGATTTTCTTGTCTGTGGAGGGTCTCTGTCATCCAGGCCATGCTAGTCCCAAATGGGCTTTTTTCAAACGGGAACTGGACTTCCTGAGAACTGAAGAAGCTTCTTGGATGAGAAGCAAAAGTCCCAAGAAAAGAAAAAAGAAAAATAGAAGTCCAGTTCCCTTTCAAAAAAGCACTTTTGGGACTGTATGATCTACTGTTTCTTTTTCCTCTTTGAAAAATCTGCACGTTGATGATTTTTCAGTTCTGGCCTTGTTTGCGTTAGTTTGAATAGCTTGCTCTTGAGCAGCCAAAATCAAGCTTTCAGTTTCTTTTTTAAGGGCTCTAGTTGTAAGCTGTTGCCAGCTTTTCTCTTTTATCCACTTTCCTCTCAATCTTTGGCAAATATTTACCGCGTAATATTTTGCCTTGCCAGCATTCTGTTCATGATTTTATTACATTATTTCGATGCTCAATTTTGTTTGACTTGAAGTAAACCTTTCCCTTTGTTTCCGTGGTGGAGGTATACCCTTACCAATATCTCTGCAAGGTTGGAGCGCTTTAATATTCTTATTCTTTTCAGAGATAGCTATGGATTCATCACTTACCGCTATACTTGTGATGCATTTGCTGCACTAGAAAATGGAAATACCCTACGCAGATCCAATGAACCTGCCTTTCAGCTATATTTCTGTGGACAGAGGCAATCCTGCAAGGCTAACTATGCAGATCTCGGTACGATGTTTACTATTAGCGGGATGTAAAGACTCCGTTTGGGTCTGCCAGAGCAGGAGTCTCCAACCTTGGCAGCTTTGGGGAATTCTGGGAGTTGAAGTCCGCCAGGCTTAAAGTTGTCAAGGTTGGAGACCCCTGTGCCGGAGGGTTTCCTGATTTTTGAGCTTGCTTTGCTCCTAACCCTCTCTAAAATAACATATTTTAAAAATGCACAAGGTTCAGGAACAGTGGTGGGATTCAGCCGGTTCGGGAGAATCAGTAGTTAAATTGCTGGCAGGCTCCGCCCTTTATAGGAGTCCCCACATGCCCCATTTTGGCTCCCAGGTAAGTGCAGGGAGGCATAATAGGCACAAAATGGGGCCTGGGGGGGACGGAGCCCCCTGTGGCCCGTTTTGACTTTCAAGAGGCTTCAGGGAGGCCTAGGCCCAAAGTGGAGTGCAGGGGAGGGGGTGTAGTGCCCCCCACAGCCCGTTTTCTCTCCCGAGGGGGGGCAGGAGGCCTAGTGCTGCCTCTCACACCCTCTGGCCACGCCCGCCATGGCCACGCCCACCCAGACGGTCCTTAGGGCAGAGAACCGGTTGTTAAATTATTTGAATCCCACCACTGAACAGGGTTATTGTTCCTCATCTAAGGATTGCGTAAAGATTTTTTAAAAAAAATTAAAAAATGTATCCCCGCCCGCAAGAAGCCCATTTTTAGATTAGAGTCAAACCAATATAATTCTCTTTCCAAAGTTGAGGAAAGATGCCATTATTAGCCTCTCTAATGATTCGATCTGGTTCTGGGGAAATGGTCAAAATTAGGATCTTGGCATGCGTAATTCCATACTTCTGCCTCTGTTTTGCACGCTGCGGGGAGCAAATCCACCGCAGTTTTTTGCCTAAGCCTCTTGACATGTTCTCAGAGCAGCAATGATAACAGCAACCTGCATTTGTTTATTAAAGCGAATAGGCAATCCCTCACTCGCTAAAACAGATAGCTGTAAAGTTGCAGAAAAGCAGCGAGTTGCCTGCTGCGGAGATAGAAGCCGAGAGAAAAATCTCAACATTAACAAATCATTTGCTCCAACATTGGCTGATAAAAACCAGCAAAGACGGATGGAAGCCTTGACTTGACTTATCTTCCGCATTGATGAAGGCAGGAATGTTCCTAGTATCTCAAAACATCTAGGATATAAAATACGTGGCTTGACAGCTGCTTGAGCATTATTCATTACTAAAAGTGGGCTCTTTTTAGCTGTCTTCAAGCCTCTTCACTGTGTTTTCTTCGCTGTTATAGTAGAAATGATCAGGTCATCATTCCGCGGGAAAATATCTATGGATGTCAGGGGAAATTATCCAAATTCTGACTTGCAAGTTGCAGGGAATAAATAAATTAAACACAGAAAAGGAACAGGGGCCCTAGTTTATGGAGGAAATAGCATTATGACATATTCTAGAATCAACCCCAAACAGCTCATCACGCAAGGCAATTAATTTGTGGAATAATTAAAATATATTTTGTTCTCTGTTAACATTTTGAGAGAATCAACGTGGTTACTAGGACTGTCTTGGATGACTTTAGAGTATTATCCTGCTGTAATGGGCAATTCATCAAAGAGCTTATATTAAAATATAATGACCAACAAGAAATGACTTGCAAAAAGGGAATTTTTCAATACAGCAGTCCAATAAGAGTATCCAAGAATATTGACTAATGATTGCGGCCACTGAAACGTGTAAAATTAAAATGTAGTGTCTACACTAATTCTGCCTAGTGATGCGACAATATCCTTCTTCTATCACACTACCAATGCATGTCATTGGTGTGGGTGTAATTATACCAGGGGTCAGCAACCTGCGGCTCTGGAGGCTCATGTGGCTCTTTCACCCCTCTGCTGAGGCTACTGTCACTCAAAATATCTATCACAACCGCCAATGTGCGACATCCACTGGCACTCGATTTATTGAGCTTCTCAACTCCTGGTAGGCCAACCATGGATAAATCCAAGAAAAGGAAAGTTTCAGAAGAAAACAGAACATTTAATTCAACTACATATGCTAGTTTTGTGGCCGCTCAAGAAATACTCAGGCACAGGAAGGGTTTTGTGGCTCCCGGTGTTTTCTTTTCTGTGGGAAACGGGTCCAAATGGCTCATTGAGTGTTTAAGGTTGCAGACCCCTGCACTATACATATACTCCTCGACTTAACAGTTCATTTAGTGACTGTTCGAAGTGACAATGGTGCTGAAAAAAAGTCACTTAGGACCATGTTTCATGCTTACGGCCGTTGCAGCATCCCCATGGTCACGTGGTCCAAATTCAGATGCTTGGAAACTGACTTGTACTTATGACGGTTGCAGAGGCCCAGGGTCACGTGATCCCCCTTTTGCAACTTTCCAACAAACAAAGTCAATAAGCAAGCCCGATTCACTTAACAACGGTGTTATTAATTTAGTGAGTGCGCTGATATACTTAGTTGGGGCCAGAAAGGTTATGAAATGGTCACCGAACAGCTGTCTCGCTGAATGACAGAAATTGTGGCCGTATGTCAAGAACTACCTGCATTTCTAAAATGCCAGAAAAAGGAGCTTCCATCAGAAGAGATAATATTGGTTGAGCCTCCCAAAGGAAGAATAGAGTAAATCTGCATTGGTAAGTCGCTTATATCCTTAGAAATAATGGAGTTGTGCATAGACAACGAGTTGAAAAGAATTGATCCATGAATCAGAGTTTTATATACT